>OX031016.1:19642612-20842612 GCA_943736025.1 Tenthredo mesomela | reverse complement strand
CATATATATAGAGGCTTTATGCCAATAATACGAGAAATTTTCAGAACTTTGTGTTCAAAAGCATCTATCAACGAACATCGATAGTCACTATTATATCTGTAGATTCTTCGTCGCTTCGATTATCCTCACCGGAAATTAGTATTCGTTGGCAAATGAGCTTGCGAAAAAAGCTTGCCCTGCACCGAACGACATTCGAGACGTTATTAACTTGTAATTACCTACGCAGGTCCTTATAGGATCTTTGGATGTGCATTTCGCGAATGGTATAAAAAAAAAATTCAAAGCATTTCTGGAATTCAAAATTATCACGAAATTGTAAAACCTTTTATCGTTTCGGCTAACTTTAGGTGTTCGAGCAATATGAGTGAAAAATGGAAATAAATCATTCTGCGGATAACAAAGGTATAGTAATAGAAACAAATGGACCGGCCATATATGTACCTCCGTCACTGTTCGTACCTCGTTAATAATTCAGTGTTAGAAGCGTAATGCTGTAGCAATCCGAAAAGTCAATCTATTTTTATACTCTCTGTTTTTAGACCCAACAAAATGCATCCTACTTTCGGTTATTCGAAGTCTAATTATCGCTGAGTTAAATAATACGAGTAAAAAAAAGAAAAAAAAATGTTGTGTTATTTATATTTTCATTTCGAAACTCTAGTTTTCTGTACAACCTACCTGAACAAGGATTGCAACGGCCTTCACCGAGCGCGGTTTCTATGATAATTAATTCAGATTAACCTGGCACCTTCCCATCTGCTAACTTCGATCCATTGCCGTAGGCGATTCTGCTTCCTATATTTTACTTGGGTTTGAAATAACTCACCGGGGTTTTATTTTTGAATTTGAAAATTTATTCAACGATTGATTAGCTGAAGTAATTATATCGGTATTTTAAAATGCCTGTCAACATAATTACGTGATTTTTATTTATCAATATAATCGTAGCCGCATAATGGTTTTCAAAAAATTAATACGCTGTATGTACATATGTACATATATGTATATGTAAGAAGCGGAATAATTTTAACATCAATAAATATTGTTATAAATTAAATATGTAAATATTAATCGCAAAATAGGTAATGCAAACTTGGCGTACGTCCAACTTCATTTTATGTAAAACCTTTATTCAAATGCATATGAAAAGAAAGACAAATTGGAAATGTAGTTTGTGATATGCAAATCTGAAAATACTGTGTCAAGCATTCTAATTTTAGTATAGTTCAACTTTTAATAAGAAATTCCTTATCTTGATTTGAAAAAATTCATGGACCCACCCGCACCCGGCTGTATTTCGCAGAGCGTGCAAACAGTGGCAAAATCCCTACGACTCTTTTTCACAACTAAATAAATTATATTATAATCAACAACGAAGTGGGTAGGATCTTATTTAATTCCGGGACCAGGCTGAATATAACGAGCTAACTCATATGTTACATCGTTATTCCATAGATACCGAAAATTATTCTTTGTAGAAAAATTTTCGCAATAACGTTATAATATCTTCCATATATCTTTGGTCTAAATTAAAAATTCTGGTTCATAAAGAAAAGGTGTTGATTTTATTATTCTGTTTGTAAAGCAATCGCACTACTACTTGCGGTATATCAAACTGGTGCGTTCATGACAGTTTCTCTATCATAAAAGTAATGCAATTATTTCACAAGGTGCATTTCTGTCTCATTTCAGGAACTGATCACTACCTTATACATCGGATTTCTGGGTCTCATATTCGCCAGCTTCTTAGTCTACTTGGCAGAAAAAGAAGACGAAAACTTCAACAATTTTGCCAAAGCGTTATGGTGGGGAGTGGTGAGTCGAAAGAATCCTACATAATTAATTATGAATAATTTCATCGATTTCCTCATCAAAAATAATTAAAAAAAAAAAAGTTCTGGATCGCTCCGTATATGGTTTCCGATCAAACTCAATTATCTTTGGTTTCTTTGATCCCGCATTAGCGTCGGTCGCACTCGTGCAATAACCACCCCTATAGATATAAAACCTTGCGTCATATAATATATATTATTCGACGAGTAAAATATTCAGTCCGAAGGTAGTATGTTCATGAATTATTACCCACTTTTAATAATAATTGAACGTTAGTGAAACAGCTCGGAAAGTAAATGACAATCCATAACTAGTCCGTGACGGTGAGGGTAACATGCAGGCGTATTATACCTGTTAATCGCTGCAGTGCTGCCATGAAGGTAATTGCTACAAGTTTCGTGTGAACAGTCGCCACATCCGCATTGCAGTGTTTTGCATTCGTAGTTGAACACAAACTGACAATGCACGAAGCTGAATTAAGGTAATTGTCATACTTTTGCGAGCCTGTCGTACGTACCGACTTTATGATTCAGGCAGCTCGTAAAAAAAAATTTTTTTTTTTTTTTTTTTTTTCAAATAAATTGACGATAGAATTTTTCGGGATACAGCTAAGATTTGTATAGGTGAAATTCGCGTGAAACCGATTCGCCTAAATAGAATATTAATTAAGCACATTTTGAGGTCAGATTCAGTCGCTACTATCACACATTTTTTATCTCAGCTTAAACACGAATGTATCTATGTCTATACCCAGGAGTCGTTCAGAGCGGTTAAATCTGTGACCCGATAAAGTAAGTTCGTATAGGAGACATGGAAATCTACTTCACTAAATTTCATAATAATCGGAAATAACGCGCAGCTGCGCCTACATCAAGCTCCGAACCACTCGAATATCGCCACCCTCGTTTACTCCCATTTTTTATATACTGTCAGGGAAAGTACGAGTTAATATGTTCACTAAACTCTGGTGAAATTAACAATTTCTAACTCGAAGAAATGAATAACTTTGTTGCCGCTTGTTTTGTATACTACGTAAAAACTTCCCAAAACTCGGAGTTACTCTAATTAGCAGTTTGGTACTTGCGTGTAGGTACGAGTACTAGGGTTGTCCTCAATTTGGGCCAAAAGAAAATTCTGCCAAAACCTCAAGTTCCTATATTTCAATTCTAACTACCGCCGAAAACCTTGAATTTTCCCATTTGAATAAAACACGATTTGTGACATTTCGCGGTTAATTTTCTATCTTCCTATTGCAGTATACAGTTCCGAAAAATCTCAAACTCGGCACACTCCTTACCTGTAGTAGTAGATATTTCATGAAAATCTGCAAATTTTCAACGATACAATTTTCGAAACTACTAAATTGTGATGGATATAATTTTGTCGTTAAAAATCTGTAAATATTTCACGAATAACTGCTACAATATATAAGAAGTGTACGAAGTTTCAGATTATTCGAAGCAATAATGCGATAGGAAATAAAAAATAACCCCGAAGATAATAAAAATCGTGTG
The DNA here is from genome assembly GCA_943736025.1 of Tenthredo mesomela. Taxonomy (NCBI): domain Eukaryota; kingdom Metazoa; phylum Arthropoda; class Insecta; order Hymenoptera; family Tenthredinidae; genus Tenthredo; species Tenthredo mesomela. The sequence continues at coordinate 20,839,265 of OX031016.1, read as the reverse complement.
CACAGTAAAAAATTTTACGTCATTTTTAACATAAAGTCTTGTGTTAAAAATGTTTGTGTTGAATATTTAACACTTTTTAGTGTCAATTTAATTGTATTGTGTTAAATTGACACTAAAAAGTGTTAAATATTTAACACAAAAATTTTGAACACAAGACTTTATATTAATAAAAATGACGCAAAAATTTTTACTATGTTTATTATTTGAATGGGAAAGTTCAAAGGCTTTAAGGCGGTATTTAGAATTTAGATAGGAAACTGGGATTTTTACTACATTTTTCTGTATATATACGGAGACGATCTTGCTCAAGGAATGATTGAAATTCGAATATGGCCAAATTAAGGACCACGCTAATGAGTACAACTATTTTAGATATTTAGAGGCTGTATCTACTCGCGGTGGGACGGGGTTAAAGTTATAACATTTTATATCGTCGGTAAATTTCGATCGAAATTCCTTATAGGCAATATATTCTATAAACTAAAAATATTTCCTCAAACTTGGTGTACGTTTTTAACTGACGATTGAATTTGAAACCGTTCTACCTAATCGCGACTAGGACAAACCAAAAAGAAGCGAAATTAGCAGAGTCTGCACGCTAACATTCCGCAAATCTGATTTATCACCGTCAGTTTCCTGATGCTGAAACTTTCGTAATTTGATGCGACACGCAAATTAACTGTTAAACGACTAGCGCTGGCACTCGTTTAGAGCCAATTGGTCACGGATGCATTTCGAGGGTATAACCATCCTCGAATTCCCAGAAGCGATATCAAAATGAGAAACAACAAACGGTTTTGGGCTGACCATGCGCCAGCCTTCGAATTTTCCGTTTTCGAACTCGATTTGAAATGAATTAATAATAATATGAAACCGTCCCTAAATCTTAATTTTTGAAAACTTCACAATTTTTCGTTTTTTTCGCCGAAATCGAAAAAAAAAAAAAAAAACAAGTGGTTTCGGGCTCACCATGTGCCTTCGAACTTTCCGTTTCCAAAATCATTTCGAAATCAAATAATAATAATGATCATAATAATTTTATTCTTGTGTTCAAATTTTGAAATCACAATGTCAAATTCGTGATCTCTAACCCAAAATACCCCATGGTACAAATTTTCATCCGAATCCGTTCATCCACTCTCAAGATATCATCATTCTCATTTCATTTTCTGGAATGTTGTCATTTAAATAATTCGAAAATTACGGAACCGATCAAAGCCAAAATCCAATCAGTTCTAAGTTCGGAAAAGCCGATTGAGACCAGAATCATTAAAATCCGGTAACTCATTCTCGAGATATCGTCGGACTAAAAAATCGATCACATACGTGAGCATACATATGCACACACATACATACACACACACACAGACGTCCATCTGAAAATGACTGGAGGTGATTCTCTCGACCTCAAAACGTGGAGATCTAGTGAGAACTCAACTTTTCATTTTCGGGGTGAAAACAATACCTTCCTTCCTTCTCTGGAAACAGAGATACGAGAAGTTAAAAATGATTCGAAGCTTGCATAATTCAATGAAATTTATTCTATCAAGTAGGAAAAACCAAGACTTTTACTCGAGAAATATTATGAAATCTATCAATATCTGCACTAAGCATAATCTGCAGCTTTGCGAAAAATTCAAACTTCGTTATTTCGATTATTTCAATATATTAAGGATTTATTATTAAAAAAATGAAGTGCCTGATGACAGTGATTCCTATATATCAGACCACGTTTTCACTCGCCTTCTGCACTAGCAGCTATGTCCTATACCAAGTTCAACCGGTAACGATTAAGCGATAAAATAACTGGTGGATCTATGCGAAAAGTCTGATAAAGTTCATGGACAAACTATAATAAAGTTGCGTGTCCTGATGCTTCCGAACGAGGTCGTTGAAAATTTTAATCTCTTTTCGAGATTATATATGTTATTCATATATCCCACAGACCTTATATGACTCGATTCCATACCATTTCAATGTCATATATATATGTATATTCACTTTACTGCAATTTGTAAAAAAAAAAAATTCGGTCATAATTTTCACATAGAAAATGCTATTTTTATCTCAAATTTCAGTTTCTGTCTAATTCGCAACTAACAAGATCGACCGTATTCATCAGAGATGAATAAACGCTTCTTTTCACGAGGATAATCAGAATCTATAAATTAATTCAGAAATATTGTATTTATCAAAATACTCCGGTGTTTTCGACCACCGGAAATCATCGGCGAAACACCTTTTATCTGCTATTCGCACTCTCTAAATTCGAATCAGTGGAAAGTCACTGATGGCAGTGATAAGTATACTAAAATCACTGACAATCAGTAACATTTTCACTGATTGTCAGTAATTTTGGTATACTTATAACTGCCATCAGTGACTTTCCACTGATTCGAATTTAGAGAGCAGCTCTCCTGTAATATCATAACTAAGTAATTGGTACTGGAAGAATTTATACAGTTTAAATCCCGATTTAGTATTTTACTGAGATAAGGATCATAAAATCTCGTCCTTTTTTTTTTTTTGCTTATCCCCCGAGCATCGACTGCTATATATTTTGTTGACCTGTAAACCTTTCGGTAAGAAAAAAAAAAAAAAAAAAGTCACGTCTATCTTTACTTCTCATGATAACGGCTAATCCTTCATATATCTTCCTCGACGGAGTAAAACCCTCGGGGTAGACCTGAAACTGCCAATTTCAACTATAAAGTATTGACAGGAGCCTTCCTGGTAGCACTCCTGGACAAAGAGCTTATTGTTAGCTTTCCAAAGTCGCTTTGTTCGCAGTATCTTTCATCTTACCTCGACATATAGTCAAGATTAGCCTAAGGCTTATACTTCAAAATCGTTTAATTAAACAAGATTTTCAAAGATTTTTAACCTCGCCTATACTGGACCCGAAACATTATTGGGATAAATTCCAGCTGAGAAATGACAAGCTGAAACTAGACAAAATCTCTGGAGCGTCTGACCCTAGCGAGATATTACTACTGCGTTAAAAGATCTGCAACGTACAGTTATACCTATGAGCTTGCGGAAGGAACCAGTTTACAACATCAGTATATTTTCTTTTTTGATATTTTTCTTCTATTTTTATATTGCGTGATACGGTTGACGAAATGCGTCCATAAAACGCCATAAATAATAAAAATCTGCTATACTTCGATTGCGAAATGTCGCAAATCGTGACATTTTGTGGAGCTCGAACGATCCTACGATTGTGAGCTTTTTGCGTTCTTTTACATATTCTACAACCTTTCGTAATAATTTTCTAAGCTATTTTCTGATACCAATATTTTTCATGTTTCTCTTTTTCTCTCTCTCTCAATCTCTCTTCATTTTTATTCATTGGTCTATCGGATAGTTGAGGATTTTTGCGGTCTCCTTGCATCGGATTTACGGGATGAGTTTTAGGAGTCGCGAGTTGACAAGTAAAAGTCGATTTAACTTTAAACTTGTTATCATAAAGCGGCAGACGCAGTCGAGTACCTTTCTCCGCATTAGCGAACACTTATCTCACTCTCGGTGAGGGAAATTATCTCGATCCAACTCCTAGAATTCACTCTCGCGAGACAAAGAGGAATATTTCCGTTAGGCACCATGCCGACTGTCAAGTCTTAAATTTATTACCAAGAAACACGCCAAACTGTACTTAAATACCTGTAAGTGCAATACGTACGTACACTTGTGGATATGTAAGTATATTTATTGAAAAGTGGATGAAATTTTTGTTTACCTTGAAAATTCTCTCTTTGCGAACCTCGACGAAATACATTTTTGGCCTCAATTAAATAAACCTAATTAAATTAAATTTATACAAGCGAATCCGTAATTCCGTAAAAATTAGAATTTTCTATATATTTCATTCGATCACATACCGATATTCTAAACGTGAGACATGACATGACTGTATAAAAATCGTAGGGAAATATAAAAGCTGGGTGTGTTTAATCTATAAAATATTTTTCCCGCGGGTTAAACTCAGCGAAAACCGTTCAAGATAGATAAAAGTAGATGAAATTAATTTGTGGTTTGTTTTAAAAAGTCGGAAAGTTTGCTATGGCTTGAGATTCGTTTATAACTTTGAAACTCGATCTATCAGTTGGAGTTTATGTAAGCCGATGCTAAGTAGTACACAAATAGAAAACCACTTTCAGTATACCTATACGTCATTCGGTCAACGATTAGCGCAAACTTTAGCCGAGCTTTTCAAGAAAATGGTGTTTTAGTAAAACGTTCGTTCTTTGGAACTGTATATATACCTATAGGTATATACTTCTATATGCTCAATTAGACGGTGCTAACGATACTTGGAAATCTCTCACCAATAGGTAACTCGCATTCTCATTGTCAGCTAAGCTTAACTTTCTCTAATTTCACTTGCCTCAATACTTAGAGCAAAGTGGTTACTCGTCTTTTTAGTCTAAAGACTTTGACTTTATACTCTTCTCGGCTACAGTTCGTGGTCACAATCGGAGCTTATCTAGCTAGTAGGTACGCTTCGAAATTTCTAATTGTTTCACTAATTATTTCACGCTGTATTATAGACGTGACAATTATCTCCGATCATTACTCACATGCCAAGGCTTTCCAGCTAGCCAGATTAGCCCGATCTCGAAAATAAAGGCAATTGAAGTTTTTTATTTTCAAAGATTTCAAACCCAAATAAACTTCTGTCAAGTTTGATTTTATATACACGAAGTGTTTACTCTGATCGAAAATAGACGAAGTTTCCTTATGCGAGACGTGATACCAAGTTTGAGAGTTGACGGAGTTTTGCTATTACCTACTGCAATAGGAAGAAAAAAAATTAGCCGCGAAATGTCACAAATTGTGTTTCATTTAAATGGGAGAATTCGAAGGCTTTGTGGCGGTATTTAGAATTGGGATAGAAACCTGAGGTTCTGGCTACATTTTTTTTGTATACATTTGGAGATATTCTTGCCCATGGAAGCATTGAAATTCGAAAATGATCGAATTAAGGACCACCGTAATATAAATATGTGCCAAGGTGCAGAAGGGAGAGCGAAACTGAACCAGCTGTTTTAAAACTGCAGTAGAGTAACCTCGGCGAACCCCATCGCATAAATTATGCGAACTGTGGACATGGAAGAGTAACGGCATTGCAGTGTTAATATAACTGTAGCATGCGAATGGTTCACGGTGACCAGAGCATAAATATCTTCACATCGCATGCTTAAGATTTCAGAGTTGGACAGCTAGATGAAGTAGGGAAATAGATGGAAGCTTCTTTGATCAAAGCTAAGATATGGAGTTGGGTTGAGTCAGTCGAAACAGATTGTCTGACAGAACTTGCCAACGCTAAAGTCTTATCGCTTTGGTGAATTCTGTATAATAGATTGCCAAAGTGTGCGAGTCTTCTCTGTCTAGCTATGTTCTCGCCTCCGTGCAACGAACGCTCTTTTCAAAATTTGATATTAAATCGATAAGGAAATCCTTACACGTATAATTTTCACCAATCTGATTCGGGAAAAAAACATGCGAAATATTTTAAACCAATTTTTTGGCACGATCACGATATTTTCGTATTATACCTTTAGACGTCACACCGTTCGAAATTCTATTTCATTTTAATAGATAGTGACAACCGATGTGTGGTTTTGTCTTGAAATTAGACTCACAATTAGGAGTATAGTATTAATACTATTAATAAACATATTAGAGCGTGTGCAGCATTGATGTAGGAATTTATTAATCTGATAAAACGTGAAAAACTAAATTCTGACGTGAAAACGGTAACAAACTCAATTATAATTTCGCCTCAGATTCAACCTCGTCAAATCGATGTAGTATATATACGAAAAAAAAATAAAATAATAAAAAAGTTTCTCCGTCGTTATCGAGTTAATTATCCTGGGCACCCATCGCCAACGTCCATTGAAAAAGCTATGTAAATTCCTTGAATGTCTGTTTGCTCCGACGAAAAAAAAAAAAAAAAAAAAAAAAAAGAAAAAAAGTTGAGGAGACATTGTTAAAAACTTTATAAATTTGTCTAAAGTTTCGTCGATAATTTATTCAACTTTATATTTATAGCGTAATATTATTCTACGGGTTAATCAAAAGATATCATTTTTTCCCTTAATTCTTTTTATTAATTTATTTATTTATTTTATTTATTTTCATATTTTTCAGATTACACTTTGTACGGTGGGATACGGTGACGCAGTGCCAAAAACCTGGCAGGGAAAAGTGATCGCCTCCTTCTGCGCCCTCCTTGGCATCTCTTTCTTTGCCCTACCAGCAGTAAGTGTCCTTGTCTTTTTGGCCCTTGACCTTTTTCAAGATATAGCAAGGGTGAGACGTACACACATATATATATATATATAGCTTTGGAACAATTCTTTCAACAACAACGCCGTTTCTGCTTGGCGCCTTTTATTTTATTTTTATTTTTTTTTATTTTCCCGTTTCCTTTTTTTTTTTTTTTTTTTTTTCTTCTTTTTTTCTTAGCCCAAGCGGCTATTAAGAAAGCGAACCCGCTGTATCGACTCGATGGATCTTTTACTTTGGTACGATAACCGACGCCCACGCAAACTTTATTTAGGAACACGCACTAGCTAAGAGGGAGGTGCCTCACTTCTTAGTGGCAATAAATTTCACATCGTTTCGTTATATAGTTTAACCGTATAAAATTTCTCGATTTCATATACCCCTTTCCTAATTCTAAAATTGACGAAGAAACTCATCCTCGTAATTATAAGTGCAAAAGCCAATAATTAATTCAACATTTCTTTAAAAAGTATTTATTTTTAAATTAAATTAATTCTATTCGATGTCATTTAGTATACGATGCAAAAATTCTATCATTTTACTACTGAATTTACAACTTGAGTATATTAAAGCTATACGAGAACGACGTATTGATTCTCCAGAGCAATTTATTGCAATCCTTGCAATTTATCACTCGCCAAGGTCCAGTCGATGATAAATTTTCAACAGTACCGGACAGCGTGAGCAAAAAGTGACACTACTAAGCTTTTTACAATCTTTCGTCACCGTTTTATTTCATATTTCATATTTTTTTTTGTCATTTTTCTTTTTCTTCTTTTCTTTTGACAGTCATAAACGTCAGTTCTTGTCATTCGTCGGTATAAAATGACGCGTGTCATCTTAAATTGAACAAATACTTGACGATATAAAATCCACCCTTATTTTTTTACCTCTTGTCGTCGATAAACCAGCTGCGCAAACAGAGCTTTAAAAACTTTCTACAACCATATGCGGTTCTGTTTTTCGAACAAAAAAAAATAGGCTTTCTCTTTAACGTTTCAATAAACGTTTCTTATTTTAAAAAATTACAAACTAAACCAAAATTGATTCCTGGTCGTTTTTTGATTTGTAAATTGAAATTTTCAACTCTTTTAATGGCTTGCATCCATTGCCACTGATTGCTATTGGATTTTCACAGAAATACACCCTCTGGGAGCATACGTCTTAATTTCCTGTTGCATATTCCGAGATCGTTACATAATGCATAACCCTTTTGGTTTTGCGAACGTTACGGGGGCGGTGGGCTACGCGCTATTAATCTAACCGTTTTAAGCTACGTTGGAGTACCCCGGGTGTATTTATCGTTGGATTAATAGTCCGCCTCGTCGTTAACTCTGGCTAACATAAGCCAAAATACACGTTACACTCAGGGTTTGTATCGTCCTAACACTAGGACAAAGGTGCCTTGGGTGATCCTTCGCGTGACAAATTAGCAAGCACTAAGCATATCGTACTACTCATGTATGTAATATAATCTAGTCTCACTCGGTGTCAAAATTGTTAAACAAAAATGCGCCAAAATTTTACCAAAATCCACAACATACAATCATATTAGGTAAACTAATGATTTCTCAATATGGAACTCGCCGATACGAGCATAATGAGTTAGACGATTACCGTTCTATTAATATTAATGACCATATATGTTTGAAACAGCATCGAGTTCGAATAGTATATTCTGTATCAACTAACGAGATAATGTGTTACAGGGTATTCTGGGGTCTGGATTTGCGTTGAAAGTACAACAACAACAGCGACAAAAGCATATGATCCGGAGAAGACAACCAGCTGCCAATTTAATCCAGGCTTTATGGCGTTGCTACGCAGCTGATGAGCACAGCATGAGTGTAGCCACGTGGAAGATCCATCAGATTCCACTTCCAAGTCCGCCCAGGTTCGTCTCAATTTTTCTTTCAACAATAATTATACATATCGTTTGATTTTTATCTTCCTAATTGAACTAACCAATCGCTTTTGTCTGTTGTCTCGATGATTGGAAAATTTAATCAAATTTCAATATTTCGGTTACAAATTTATCACTGCATTGGTCATATTTATATCTAGATGCCCATTAAAATCATCCCCTAATTCTTGTGTTTTCTAATTGAGATCTGAATCTTCTTATGGAAAATTTTGAAAGACGCAACTGTAAAGAATATCGGTTTCATTAATTTCGTATCTCCTCGAAAAAGATGTGACTTTTAGTCCGTGTAAAAAATTACTCATTGTAAAATTTCGTGCATTCTGAATCGTCAAAAGGACTGGAAGTATGCCAATGCAGGATTAAATTTATACGATTTAATTATTGGATAATTTTGATGAGGAGTCGCGTAACTTTTAATGAAAATAAAAAAAATTTAATCACGATTAATATACCTAAGTGTTGTGTGACGTGCAATCATAATAGTTATATAATCAAATTGTCTTGCTTATTTTAAAATGAGTATATCTATATTATTTTTTTACTCTTTTATTCAAACTTTTAAATGTACACTTTACTACTTCAATGTACTCTAAACTAACTCTTCTTTACTCTTCTTCTTCGATTTTATTTTCATTGAACTCAACCTAGCTACGAATTTACGCGATTAATCAAATCTAGTCACATATCTTCCTCCCGGTATAACTACAGCTCTAAGATATTACTTATATCTCCTTTATTATACATTAATTATCAGAATAAAAAATTCAAACAGCAAGTAATTCTGATATCACTCAATGGATTTAGGTGTAATTATCAGAAACGAGTAGATATATTCTGATAAAATCGATTATCGAATAAAATTATGAGATTCTCACATAATTCACAACAACTTTTACACTGAATGTGTGTTAAATTTTTAAAAATTCGTAGCTGGAACCTAAATATCTAGATTTTCATGCACAATGTTTGGATTATTGAAAGTGAAGTCAAACCTCGAAAACATAATACTCAAAACGATTTGTTTGACCTAAATTTTCATAGAATGCACGCAAGACATTAATAGCAGAACGAAATCAAATGCAGATTTCTTTATGTCTGACTTATTATCTTTAAATTCATTGGCCAGTTTCAACCACGGGCTTCAACCGAAACTGTACATTTTGATTTCGAAATGATTTAAATTCCGTTCGCAAGTCCTGGTTCAAACTCATTTTTTAAACGAACTAAAAAAAAAAAAAAAAGTCACTCCTTCGTTCTATTGATTTATTTGGTTCAAAACACACTTTAAATGCGATACGATTTCTGGTTCTTTCGCATTAATCGGCAAATATTATCGCTGGAATGATAAAAAAAATTGGGGCTTAGAAAATTTCCTACACTAAAATTTAATTTTCCAATATCTTCATCGCGTCTTCGACGTCGATGGTCCTTCAAATCGGTAGTAATGAAATTTTAAACAAACGTTTTCCCATGCATCTGCATAAAGTCAAGAAAATCCATTATTTTTATAATTGCAGAATTATAATTTAAGCTCGGGAATGATGATTTCTTAGAATATAATATATCAGCATCATTTGAGCGCAAAATAAACTCATTAATCTCTTCTTCTTTATCTCTGATACTTGAATATCTGGAATGTAAATTACGATTACTCGTAAATCTGATATTTCTTTATTTTTTTTTTTTTCCTTTTTTTTTCTTTCAAACTCTTTCAAACTCTTTCAAATGTGCACCAAATTTTTTCTCCTCTTCTTTGCCTTTTGCTGCACCGCGCGCAGTGGGGCCGCCAAAGAGGAAGGCGGAAGTGGCGTACGCCAAGTCCTCCCCGCGGCCGCCATGTGAGTTTCTTATCTCTTGTTTCCTGTATGACTTTGCCAATCATTTACTTATACAATTACACATTTTTTCACAAACACTTTAAGTATTATTTATCATTATGCATAAATATACATATATAACATATACTGTTCCAATATCATATTTCGTTATTATATATAGCATGTGTATGCAGGATGTTATCCATCAGTATCTCCAATGTTCATGACTTGCATGTGCAGCAAGACGCTAAACTAGAAGCAAGACTAGTTTTAAAAAAACTAGAATAAACATCTTGAATTCCAAAAACTACATTAGATTAGATTGCTGATAATTTTTGCACGGTTAATCAATATTTCATTCTTAATCCTCTTTGGGATATAGCATAGCAATAAATTAAGATCGTGTTTTGAATTTTAACATCTCCAGTACTTAGGTCAGTGAAACGGGATAAATTGTGTAGCTTCTGCATAAATGGGGCCTCCAATACTGTAGGCGAAATATGATCCATGCAAATATGTCGTTTATATTGGCAATTTGTGTAACGTAACTTACTAACCCCCCCCCCCCCCCCCCCCCCCCCCCTATAAGTAACGGGACGCAACGATCCGAAGCACCTGTAATATATAATCCTGAGTAAACGTTAACTAGAATAATAATAAGAAGCCAAAGAGGTTTGCGATATCGATACGATATACATAGAAGCAACAGCATAATTTCCGTCATTCGATATTTATTTGATGAAATTTGATGAAATTAAAGTAAGTGAATGACTGGTAGGTATAGCTTAGCGAACAGTAAATCACCCTTACAGTAAAATCTCGAATATTGCATGATGCGTCAGAAGAGCGACGACTTGTGAATCCCCGTACGTTGGTCGTTGGATATAGGTACATACATTCATTGAACTCTAAGACGTTGATTCGGGATTACTATCTATTAATAATCTCGTATTAAGACGAATGGGTACCGTGGAGTATTACTATAGGAATAAGCACGCGAGGATCCGTATTTCGTGACAGGATCAAGTATAATATATAGAAATCTCAATTATTACGTCCTGTGGCTTCCATTTATGGGAATTTTCACATCAGGAAATCCTTTCGACGGAATTTTTTTTTTTTTTTTACCTGACCTAAGACCTAAGTTAGAATCTCGTGAGATATAATATGGGAAAAATACTTTTTTTTATTAACTATCTATCCCTAAACTAAAATGTTTTTTTTTTTTTTGTTTCTAAACTTTCTATATCATATAATCTACATAATATATATAATATCATCAATAAATAAGCACTGAAACTTTTGACTCGAAGATTCATTCGTGATAAACATATAATAGGGGTGAAATGGTGAAACTGAAAGAGGAAATGTTGTGGAAGATATTATATGAAAGATAAGCTTCAACGAAATAGGGGTAGTTTTCCGCACTGTTCAAATCACATACTTAGCTTGAGTTAAACAGGCTAAAATTTTATGTACCTTTAGATACCTACGTATAATCTAGGCATGTGTAGACGTAGGTATATAGATACCTATATGAAGCAAGAGAATTTTAATGCGATGATCGGTGCTATCTGTAGAAATAAATCTAGTTATACCCATTCCAAATTTATTATATAATATTCTATCAACCGAGTGAAAAGGACGTTGTTAAACTTATCATATTAGAAATGTTACAGTCGATGGCGAAATTATATTTCCTACCCAAACGATATAGGAAATAGAAAATTCGATACCGGAAATAGGAAAAACTAGAAGAACGACGATGCAATATAAGAGAAAATACGGTTTCGGGCTGCTCTTCCTACGTACCTTCCTTCATTCCTTTCTTCCTTCTGTTACGAATAATTTTACAATTGTACAAACAACATTCAGCGCAGTTATCGAGCTCGGCTTAGTCGTTTCGATGCAAAAATTCTAGCATCCTCCACAAATCGCATCAACTTTAACAAAGGAAAGAATATCTCGACTTTGGATTTGGATCTTTTTTTTTTTTCCTTTTGCATAAAATGAAATAAAATTTGCCCCGAGTCAGCGTAATATTGCCTATAACTTTACACACATTCTGAATTCGTAATGAATCCGAATCTCGACTGCTCAGGTAGATTACAAAAATACACATCTTCAGTTTTGCAGAATATGAGACAAAACTTATTCGCACAATTTTCAACGCAGCTTTTCACATTTTGTTTGATACTATTCCTACTTACGTTAACCATTTTTATTTTTAGTTTCATTTTTTTATTTTTATTTTTATTTTTTTTTCATTTTCATTTTCATCACTGCAGGCGTAGAAAATTCGTTGGCTGATTACCACCCGCTTCTACTACTGTGACCATTAATTTCATTATAAATCAGTAGTAAATACCATCCCTGCACTAAATAGCTACTAATAATTATTCTTATTTCAGATCTACCGACGCAAATATACCTAACATATATTTTCGATATAATAGAAACGATTATTAGTATAGTGATGTTATATACCTACGATGCGGATCCGATTTATGACAGCAATAAATATTTAACTTAGTTTTCTCTAACTGCGCAGGAAAGAGAAATAACTTGTAATTGACAAAATCCGGTACACAGGCATGAGCTAATAGCAATCAATCATTATCCACATGATCCACAGCTTTCCGATTTATCGCCGATTATTCATAGCGTAAATATTTAGTGCTATTTTATACGTATTGCAACGCGAGAATTTTACAATTATAGGTCCCACGTACACGGAGAGAAGAGAATAGTAATATTTACCATTCCAACATAGTAACCAGACTTATTTCTCATAAAATCGTAAATGATACTATGTCAAATAGGATTCATTACTATTTTTCTGGTAATATTTACTATGCTACATGGTAACTAAGCAAATGTAATGTTTCAAAATCTACGTTACCATGTAACATAGTAATGGTTACTATGTTACATTGTGAATATTACTATTCTTTTCTCTCCGTGTACACACTTAGATGTGTCTATAAATTTTTCGGGACGCTATATTACAATTTTTAATTAATATCTCGGTTCGAAACCGTGAATAAACTAACTGCCTGATAATTTCTCCGTATAACATCGAGACAATTATAATGCTTACCTCGATTTTTGCACGTTTGATTAGAGGGTATTTTTTCGTTTCGCGAAATGGATAGGAAATTTTCGTTATTTCGTTTTTTTTTTTTTTTTTTTTTTTTTTTGCGATTCGAAACTGGAACCAATTCGCGTGAAACACGCCATCGCACCTCTCACGCAACTGGGAAAGATATTTAGCCGTAAAATACAGTGTGGTAACTCTCGTGTTCGGATTAAATCTCAGTGCAAACAATCAACCGACTGATCGTGATACGTTGCATTGTTTCCTGATCTCGATACTTTTTCATTCGTATTTCGTTATTTCAGTTGTTGAATCGATAACAAATAACAATTCCTTTTTTTTTTTTTGTTTTTGTTTTTGTTTTTTTTTTTTTTTCATTCACGTTTTTTCTGTTACTTCCGTTCGTCGTTTAGAATTGATCGTGCAAAATAGAAGCGCGATATCTCATCGGAAGTATATTATTCCTAGTTTTATATATTCTCGTCTCCCAAAGGAACAATTAATTATCGCTTACTGACAGCTGTTTTCCGGGGGGCGGTCTTCTTATCTCAGTTTTTATTACCCAACCCCGTTTCTCTGGAGAGACACAAAGATCGATGATACCTCAAGCTGCTAACTTTCCGATGATACAAAAAAATGTATCATTTTTAAACGTTTGACAAGGTGACGGTTTTCCTATTTAGTATAATCTCAACTTAGCTGGGAGTTATCGCCGAAGCCAATAACATTAACGCCGTTATCATGATCCTCACGTCATAGTGCAAATGGAAAGTAAGATCGAAATACTGAGCATTTTTCATTTGCAAAGATTTTCTAATTTTGATAATTTTTGAAAATTCGGATATTTATATTATACAATTCCGAAACTCTTCTCTTGTATATGGAAATTTGAGAAATCCAAGATCTCATCAAGAAACGAGAATAGCGTGAGAAATAGTTGCAAATTTTCGTCTGAAAGCGCACTTCATTTTGGCGCTAAATTTTAGAAGAAGAAAATTCGCACGTAAAACTTTTTCGTTCTTGGATCGAATTATACAATAAAAAGAATAAATATAAGTATACCATAACTTTTCTTGAAAAACCCTTAAATTACCTAGTATAAAGATATTCCTTCGGTTGCCGAAAAAAAAATAATTTCAGTTTTACCGTTTCGGTCTCATAACTCACAAGCGTCTTATATATTCGCGGAGCTCTCAACTTCTCATTTCTTTGATGGGTATAAAAAAAAAAAAAAAAAAATGAAACCAAGTAAAAGTATATTCTCGTGTGTCTCTATATAGCTATAAGTAACAATCCCTGAAACTAATATGTTCAAAGTATAGTATACTTATTTGAAAACGTTCATTTCGCAATAAATTTTCATTACAAATATTACAATTTTATTCAATTTCGTACTTACTCCGTATATGGATAAGAAAACTCTATTTCAGAGTTTTATTATTCTATAAACGAGTTTTGAGACAAGAATTTGAAATTTTTTTTTTTTTTTGTTTTTCTTTTTCCAATTTTCAATAATTCGCGATATACTGTAGGAATATTCCATAAATCATACGATTAACAGTTGAAATCTAAAAACCTAATATGTTAGTTCGTTGTTCTTTAATTTTTTTCTTTTTCTTCTTATATCGTATGAAATATACTTTTCCGTTAGTGATTCGATCAGCGAAGACCACAGAACGAGTTGATTACTTGATAACTCGATTTCGTAAAAAAAAAATAAAAATCGCGCGAAATCGCGAAATTGAAAAATCGCTCGTTTCCACATGTATATACACATTATCCTGCGCATCCGTACAAATACGTATAGTATATGTGTGTGTATTCAGTATTTGTACTGTACGTACCCTAAATCCTAACTTTTGACAAATAGCTTCTACTGTCTCTGTTGACAGTCGGGTATCTTCTAGCTTCAAGCACAACGCTTCATTCGTCAGCAGATTACCAACAATTCGAAGGCACAAAAGTACTTCTCTTCACAGCCCGAGTCTTCACAAACCCGGGCATCAAAGTCATCGGGGTAATACGACGAGATCTTTTGCGGACATGAACGCATCAGCTGAGAACTTGGGTGAGCTGTAAATTCTGTTTTCTTATTTTTCTGGGTTTTTTTTTTTTTTTTTAATCTTTTTTTTTTTTTTTCTTTGTCTTAACCATTTTGTATTCTCGTCTATATAAGGAAGCCCAAAATGTGCCTCGCGAAGTTGAAAAAAAAAAAAAAAAAAAAAAAACTTCAATGTTATTTTATATTAAATTTGTGTTAACTGCACGTAACAGCTTGTCGTTTTGGATAAATTGCAAAAGCAGAGCCGGGCAATAAGTACCTACTTCAAAAAATTTTCTTATATTAGACAATTTATTTATTAAACAAATATAACGGAGTAGGTATATTTACATTATAATAATGAAAATATTTCATTCAGGGTTCATCAAAAATATGCGAACGAATTTTATAAATTGTCTAATAATTTCATTTATTCACATAAATCATTATTAATTTTTGTATTAGTATGCGTATATGAAGGATTCTTTCTCAAGTGGGCCACCCATTTTCGTCGTGGTCTCGAATTAATTTGATTATTTCCTCCAATGATTACCCTACTTTTTAGGAGTTTTGCTGAATTTTTGCAGATTTTTAGCACTGAGATATACGAAATATCTGGATAATCTGTTTATTTTACGTATTTATAAATTACTGATAATGAAAGGAAAATCAAAATACATGAGAGTTATGTTTTTTCATCAGCTTTCCAGTAAAAATATTTTCAATTTTTATAGAATGACAGTTAGGGCTAAAAATGCCAAAAAAAACCCAGAAAAATGCGAAAAAAGGTGGTTTCAAGTTTTCGGGCCGCTTTGATTTGGATGAAAAAATTCGAGAAAGACTCTCTCATTGCTCAGAGTTTACTGTGTAAATTTTATTATGGGACCGCCACTCCTTCCTAAGAAGAAAACATCCGAAGATAGCCCAATGATTGTTTTTGTTCGTGTGACAACTTGGAACGCTTTAGGAAGGATAGCGGTCCCATAATAAGATTTGCACAGTAAACTCTGAGCAATGAGAGAGTCTTTCTCGAATTTTTTCATTAAAATCAAAGCGGCCCGAAAACTTGAAACCACTTTTTGTCGCATTTTTTCTGGGTTTTTTTGGCATTTTTAGCCCTAACTGTCATTCTATTAAAATTGAAAATATTTTTACCTGAAAGCTGATGAAAAAACATAACTTTCATGTATTTTGATTTTTCTTTCACTATCAGTAATTTATAAATACGTAAAATAAATAGATTATCCAGATATTTAATATATCTACGCTCCTGCCAGTGCTAAAAATCTGCAAAAAATCAGCAAAACTCCTGAAAAGGAGGGTAATCATTGGAGGAAGTAACGAAATCAATTCGAGACCACGACGAAAATGGGTGGCCCACTTGAGAAAGAATCCTTCATATAAGTATAGGTTTACATTATATGCAGGTTTAAACGATCATTTGTGATTAATTTCATTTCACTTTTTTTTTTTTTTTTTTTGAATTTTTTTTTTTCTTCTTCTACTTTTTTCTCTTCGTACTCGCAGTATGAAAGCATGAATTGGGTTACACGCTACGCCCGTATACATATTTCTGTATAATTGGTTAATCATTGCTCACAGGAGGTGTTAGTACCAATGGCGGTAGACAGCTAAACGCAAGTCATTCAGAAGATTCGGTGACAGAAACAGCCTTATCAAAAAAAAACTCTGATGGTAAGCCAATGATTTTATACCATCATCGTGAGGATTATTATATTTCACACTAATTATTGTGCTGTATTAATTCATTATGAAATATAATAACGTTGCTTCTAATCTGGACGTATGTAATTATTATATATTTTGGTACAAACAACCGAAGATATATAATATGTATATTATATTTTTTTTCTCATTTTTTTTTTTTTTCCTATTTTCTTTCAATTCTATTCTTATTTTTCATTGGACCGTTTGTTCCTGCAATTATACATATATACATATATATATATATCCGTTGTTATGTAAAAAAAAAAAAAAAAAAATTATCTTATAGGTACTAGACATTTTTTTCAACGTATATAAAATTCTGTTATTACCAATTAAAAAATTTCTAGTACCTATATATTTTTAAATATTATGTCCAGATAGATGCTTTTTGAATATAAACAAAAAAAAAAAAAAAAATCTCAATTCAAATTCATATACTAAATTCAAATATTCTATATACATATACCTATATATAAATATACCTACGTCGTTTATATGTTTTTTCACTGTGTTGATGTATTTTATTCAATTTCTTGAAGTTTGTGACTATATATATAAACTATTTCGTTATAAATGGCTGAAAACTAATGAATGGCACAAGCTTTTCTATTTTCTTTTTCATTTTTTTTTTTTTTTTTTTTCATAAGTTTATTATTCTTCTATAGTCTTTTCTAAGTAACTAAATATATATATATATACTATATATGGCTGTATTAGATTGATGTTCGTAAAAATTGATATAACATTTGTATTTCCGCAGAGATGATACATAAGATTTTATTTTCCATTTTAATTAGCTAATAATTATTATATTTTCAACGCATATACATACAATTTGACATTTTAAAATATACATATATATAGGTGTGAACGAATTTGTCAATTGATATCTATATGTGTATCATTGATTTCAATTCCATCGATATACCACATAACATAAAGCTGTTAAGTATATTTATATGCATGATTTGTAAATTATCTTTAATTTAGCCTCCGCGAAGAGTGAAGAGCTTGCTGCTGGCTTACAAATTAAATTTATCCGACACGATGAATTCTGTGATGAAAAAAAAACCAAAAAAAACCAAAAAAAAAAAAAAACGTATGCGTTCACATGCGGCGACGAAAAAAAAAAATATTCTCTCTTCTCGACAGTCAAGATAATATATTGATAGTATATTGATTTGGTTTGATGCGATGGTTAATATTTTTGGCTTTCAAGATCTTTTTTTTTTTATAATTTTTTTTTTTTTTTTTTTTTTACACAAAACGAGAATCGCTTTCCGCTTTCATCCTTGATATTAGATCATAAGGTATTAAATTTATCCATTATAACATCTGCGGATAAATAAAAACTTTCAACGAAAGTACTGTCAAAATGACAAAATCTCCGTTGATAATCCACATCGACAAAAAAAAGAAAAAAAAAAACAAACAGAACAAAATTTTTATTAAACAGTGCAGTTCTGACTAAAAGACGAAGTGGCGGATCACACTCAGGATTTTCTACTTAGCAAAACATCTCTTTAATTCTCATTCCTTCCTATACGAATTGCAATAGAGATATCAGTAAAAAAAAAATCACGTTATCATAACTGGGGAACAGATTGGTGTTCAATTCAATTCTTAAAAGATAATAATTGGAAGGACAATTTTTTGGGAAATCTTAGCTTTGAAAAATGGTCA
This sequence comes from Tenthredo mesomela, assembly GCA_943736025.1. Lineage (NCBI taxonomy): Eukaryota > Metazoa > Arthropoda > Insecta > Hymenoptera > Tenthredinidae > Tenthredo > Tenthredo mesomela. Next base: position 20,820,681 of record OX031016.1, on the reverse strand, counting down.
TTTTTTTTTTTTTTTTTTCCCTAATTATTAGATTTTAGAGACCAGAGTCTATCACAAAACTAAATAGCAACTTATATATGCATACGTGTCAATTCACTTGTCGCACAGCGAATAGCCGATTGGGACGGTCTTCATCCACTGTGGAACTCCGGGCTTTAACCCTTGACGGACTGGTCGGTCGTTTAGGGGAAACTTCAACGTTGCCGCTAGCCTTGGCAGGTCTTATGCCCCATGTGACCAGGGTGCCTCTTCTTCCGTTGTCGCCGACAATATCTCCGAACTCCGAAAAGTGTAGGCTCCGATTTTTAATCTTATCTATCCCTCTCCGTTTATTATTTCTCGTTTAATATGTATAGGGTCACTGTCACCCCAACGTCGTTTATTATTTCCTATTTCAATTTCATCCCCATTTCCTATATTCCTTCATTTCGTTAATTTCTAATCTTTTCATTTATTTTATAATCTCATGTAAATATAATCGTGGCTGCTTCCTTCGTAGCGGTTCTGCACTTCGTACTGCAATTACGTTTGCGATTACCTACTTCGTTTTTATATGTGAAACCACGACTTTCGAATATTATATCGCCTACGCGGATTCTCCATGATTTTCACAAATATTATGAAATTCACTGATCCTAATGCTTCGGAGTGTTTATAACAAATTCCAACCTTGCATCTGAGATAATAAGAAGTGTTGTTATTTCTCGTTCAAATTTTTCGGCCATTTGACAAAATGGAAATGGAATCAAATTTGATTTATTTTAATGCTAATATAATTATTTTTCAAATTTTACTATCAATCATCGAATATTTAGAGACTCGGAAAAGTAATTGCAGTTCCCGTCGTCTGACCTAAAAAAAAATTCATCATAGAATCTGAAATCTGAAACCCAAATCCCTACACTAGAGCAGAAATGGAACTAGATTCTGCACTGAAAATGAACTAAAAAACAAAAAAAAAAAAAGTCGGTTTTGGAACTAATATCATGCCTTTTGTGTTGTCCGAATAGTCGTGGAAGGGTGAAAGCATTGTTTGTATGATCGAGTTACTCGACTGTTCGTTTGTCACATTAGCAGGAATAGTGTCCTAGAATTCGCACCGTTTCGAAATTCTGTGATTTTTATTCTTTGTATAAAAATACAACGAAAGTTAAAATTGACTTTGAAAAATACTTTTATTTTTTCGCGAAAAAATGTTAAAACTTTATCGGAATTGGTAAAACCAATCTTCGTACGAATCTTTGAATAACTGTTTTAGTTTTTGCGTGAAACAGCTAGAGGGGAATAAATATTCTGATTGTATTGTTTGATGGTTGAAATCTCGTTTATATATATATATATATATATATATATATATATATATAGGTGCCTGGCTACATCCTCTTCACTTTTTAATCGCAGTCTGTTTTCTTTCGGTATTAAAGCTCCGCATAATAAAACGTTTCGCATCTCATTTGGGCTACGTATTTGATATCTCCGAAAGCTCCACCACGTTATAGAGCCTTGTGCAGCGAATTCTGGGAGTATAATCCGTTTCATAAAACACCAATTTCGCGTTTACGAAACAGCTTTTCTTCCAGCCAGATGAATAATAAAAATACTAACAAAACAGAAGAAGAAGAAAAAAAAATCCAAAAAATTGCACAGCTTTTCGTATATACTACAGAAAACGGGGACAAAAGAGTAACTTTACAAATGGCGTGGAGTGCTAGCCAAAAATATAAAAAAGAAACAAAAACAAAGAAAAAAAAGAAAACTTTAATAATTTTTCAAATCTGACATCATAAAAATTTCAACAAGACGGATGGATACAATCGCGAGAAAAAGAGAGAATGTTCCTCCCTATATCATATCGCATGAAAGCCAACGGTTCCATTCAGTTTCATTTTTTTTTTTTTTTTTTTTTTTTTCTTCTTTACTCAACATTGAAACAATATTGCGTGAACAAGTTTTACCCTCTGTGTATAAGAAAATGAAGAAAATAAGTTGCCAATTAGTCAAGATTTATTTCTGAGTTTCAACTGGCTCCCTAATTTTTATTGTCTTCTCATGCTTGGGATCGTATTTCTTTAAAACTTTCTGTAAGCGAATTGAAAGGCGAAATTTTTCGTTATACTGTTTGGAACGGAATTTTGCGAGCCACGTTTACTCGGGTCAATTTCTTCATTTCCATATATAATCAATTTTCATGAATATTACAATATAAAATATAAAAATTGGTAAACCTCCTGGCTGAAAGTTCGATTAATTAGAAACTGTTCATCGTATGCCGCGTATAGGTATGCGTGTATCGAGGAAACGTTGGAATTGTTCCAAAAGCGGCGATTTCACAATGCTAAAATTTCACCTGAGGGTAAAATACTGCATCAATCTTTCTTTTCTAAAAAAAAAAAAGAAAAAAAAAAAAGAAAAAATAAAGAGAGATAGAAAATAATGAGAGCCGTTTATATTGAACCTAAAATACTTGAACGACTATTTTAACTGCTAATGAATAAATACTGTACAAAAGCTCCTCCACGAATCTGCGATTGGAAATTTAAATGCTCTGATCTTTCGAGCGAAATTTTATTCTCTGACCATTATGGGATTCAAGGCGAGATAAAAAGAAAAAATTAACTGTTCTCTTCATAAGCTACAGAAGTACCTTATCTTTCCGTAACAGTCGCAGTTAATCGTAAGATAGCTCCAAGGTTTTAAACCGAGGTTTTAATTTTGAGTAATAAAAATTAACTTCTGAAATCAAGCTTTAAAACCAACAATTCTGGGATCCAATTAATACATTGAAGTACTGCCTATACCTCGGATCTAAATAAACAAATCTGATTTATAAGTAACATAAGGTGTTGAGGAATCAAAGATCGCTAAAAGTATCAATTATGGAGTGAAATCGAAAACTAGGAAGGCAATTGCAGTTTTTAATTTATTGATATAACAATTTCGAAATCGAGACGAGAACGATTTATGAAAATATATACAAATTTCGGTCAATTAGTCATCCGTCTAGTACAATTTTTTGGATATCTAAAATACACGTATGTGAACCCCTATGCTTCGAAAATTTTTATTAGAACTGCCTGCCTTTGTCTAGTGTCAATTTTGACGAACAAATTACTAGATAATTATTTTTTCCTTAGTACTTAAAATCGTCGTAGAGAATTATTCTTTTAGTATCCATCTAATGAATAGTCGATATTGACACTGGCAGCAGAATTATTTTGCATGAATTGTAATTAATTTTTATTTTGCGATGCTTCTTATTGCACTTTGCCCATATTACTGTGAATCAAGGTATGATCATACAGAAATGATGATATATATCCATTCGAGAAGTTTATAAAAGTGCATTTTACTTCGAGGTATAATCTGTACCGGTTCCAATTAACTAAAATTGACATTTTTAATCACAGAGTGATTACTTTAAGTAGAAAAACATGGGCCGAAATTTAGATCGAGCATCATGCCCCATTTGTTTAAACACTCTAAAAGGGTACGTATAAAAAAGAAAAACGCCAATGAATTTCCAATCACCTTTAATCACGCTTTAATGTCTTCAAGAAATGATCTACCTCCCTTCATTTAAACTACCGTATCGTCTAATCGTGAGATTCGAATTGAATCGTTCCTGAAATGATCACTGCGTATATAAAACGGCTCATCGATTTCCATACGTCTCATTTACGAAAGCTTCGGTTTATCAGGGCGTACTAACTGGAAAATGGCTAATTACCCAATTAGAAGGTATTATATTGCATATTATATATATTATATACATTATATATATATGCTGGCTAATTAGTCAGCCCGGGATGTGATAAGTAAAATTTTTAAACATCGCAATCATTCGTTTATTTTGTTCGTAAAATACATGAATCACTCATATTTTATATGATAAAAATAGTTAATCATATGCTAGTTATTATTATTACTCATTAGTACGTTGATCGTATAAACTAACAATCTTCACAATCCAACGATAAAACACAAACTTTGCACAATATTGAAAGCTTTAGATGTCACGCTTGGTGTTGGGTGTAAATTTTTTAGTATCTTGCATGGAAATCGTGAAAAAAAAAAGGTAGGTTTTGTTTTTTTTTTATATATATATATATATGTATATAATCAGCTGCTTAATCTCTGCCTAATGTTCGTGCATGGAAATCAGTTTTGTATATAAAAAAAAAAATATAATAATGTACACGGCAACGTTATGAGTTTTTATATTTCTCAGTTATTTTTATTTATTTATTTTATTTTATTTTATTTTATTTTTTTTTTCTATTTTTAATAAAAGTATATAAACAGTAACGAAATTGATCTTATCCTATATTTAAAATACATTTTTTTTTTTTTTTTTTTTTTTTCTCCAGTATTAAATTGAATTAACTTTCAACAAATAATTTCTTACGTCACAATTATATACGGGATTTTTATTAAAAACAAATTACGATTTCAAAAATTTTTTTTTATACTTGCAGCCTCTCATCTTCTTTACTATTATGTTTTTCCCAGACGAAGACGAAGAGCCTCGATGTATTCAGTTGACTAATCAACACAAAGGTGCCATCCGGGCCATCAGAAAGGTGAGTAAAATTTTCAACGATTAAATAATTAAAAAAGAAATTATAAAATAATTATATACCTCGCAAGAATTACTAGCATTCAATTTTTAATCCAACAGCTATACCTATTTATGTATGTATTGTTTCAAAGGATCGTGATTATTGAATAGCTCATGATCTCAAACCTGTAAAATATGATAATTACAATTATTTTCCCAATTTGAAGTTAATTTCTATAACAAAATTTATTCAAGTCTCTTTCAAATATTATAATTCCAATATCCTTTGAAGTAATGCATTTTCTGATTAAAATACCCAATTTCATATCTATGTACATTTGCTAACGAGATGACGATAGACAGATAGATGGTTATCTATCCTCGATGATGTTTCATCGAAACGTTTTCAGAGAGTCATATATCAACAGAGACGTCATCGTTGGCTGACATATTACATACATTACACACCTATATTTTGTGGTATCAGAGCCTAGTCTAGCAATTCTGTACCCACATGACAGCTTGTCAAATAAATGCCAAAATCCCGGTAGAGAATGTGGGAAATTATTAATTTTGAAATCTCGTTTTCAAATTATGAATAACTCATCTTTCACAAATCTATGCACATATTGTTTAAAACATAATTCGGAAAAATCATTAACAATCACTGAAATTTAGACATTTAATTTGAATACTGTGATGATAAAAAAAAATTTTACGATATATATCCGAAATGATAGATAAACGTAATTACGGATAACAATTCTCTAGGAAAATGGGCTATTCTGATATCACTGCAGGCGTTCGATAATTGTGCCAAGTGCGCTGTTTTTTTTTTTTTTTTTTTTTTTTCGAAACAATTTTTAGCTGGTCAGCACGTTTTGCGCATATTATACAAATGTATGCGTTCATATATGTATTTTTATATAAACGTGGTTCGAATCTACATTGATTTTTCCATTACCATCAACGTCCCCTGAATGGTCCGACCGAAATTTTGACCCGCTACGTTAAACATGTTTATGCTAATTGCCCCAATGTAGTGTAGCTATTTACAGAAGCGAGTAACTGTCTTCAGCTATACGGTTATCGTTTTACATTAATTAGAGGAAAAAAAAAAAAAGGAAAAAAAAGAAGTAGAATAATTCATTCTCTCTGGTATTCGAAATCACGGCAAGTATGTCTATACGCACGTATGGTACTACGTGCACAACAAAATAATGAAAATCTTTAATAGATCTTATTTTTTTGGAAAATCTTAATGGCAGATCTTCCCCCTAGTATATTGTAAGTCCACATTTTTATGATCAATAAATAATTGTGCTTTTGGGATATGGAAAGGAGCTTGAGCAAAATTTTTCACTCATTTATTTGACGATCTTGAATTTTGAAAATGTCATCAAAAATTCAGAATACCTACTATATTGTTTCCGAAATGTTTAACTTTACAACGTAATAATTAATAAACTATATCGACGTATATATTATACTTATTTCACGTGGACTTGACCCTTTCAAGAAAAATCTTAAAGTCCGATGTTATTCAGCGAAGGGGGTCAAGCTCGCGATATACACGGAAGCGATGAATTCGTTATTGAAAAGATGAATCGAGAACATATATCGCTGATTTGAATTGATTACGGGCAAAGGAGTCGGACGGAATACCTATCGAGGAGAACCCATACCTTCGGCAATTCAATCCAATTTTTTTTTTTTTTTTTTTTTCTGAAACGCTGAATTTGTGCAGACTTTTGAATGTGGATATAAACCCTCTGAAATCATACCGAAGCACCTTTCTTACGTCAGATGAAAGCAAATCGGATTCGATAGCGCATTTGGTCGGGGTACTAAAAAATAAACTGATCTTTCAAACGCCTTTTACATTCTTTGACAAAAAGTAAAAAAAATACGAACCTTTCTATATAGGCCAATGAAATCCGACACTGATGCAATAAGTCTGGAAATCCGTAAACAGTCTTCTAAACTTATTGTCGATATGTAAACTCGATTCGTCGCTCTTCCGTTCTACGATTTTGTCAGCAAGTGAGATTTCTCTTATTTTCATTCAGTATACTCGAGTTTGCGAAACGTGTCGATCGATTTTGAGTCTCGACCTGCAGTTTCGCGAAAGTTTCAAATCTCTATAATATGACTACACAGAAAGAAAGGTTGACTTGATTCAAGATAATTTTGGGGGTCCAAAAATGAAGACCGAAATTTTCTCGGATCAAATCAAAAATTTTCTCGAGCCAAGAAAATTTTCCAAATTTTCTTGGCTCGAGAAAATTTTTGATTTGATCCGAGAAAATTTCAGTCTTCATTTTTGGACCCCCAAAATTATCTTGAATCTAAAAAGGCAGCAGAAATCTAGCTTTTTATCTACCGATTTTAGTCCCAGAATTTCGTTAATCGTTAGCCCAATAATCAGCCATCATTATTATCATATTATGTCGTATTATTTTAACGTTTGTGATTAAAAAATTGTGAATGTCAGATGAGGTATTTCGTCGCGAGGCGAAAATTTAAGGAGGCGCTGAAGCCCTATGACGTTAAGGACGTGATCGAGCAGTACAGCGCCGGCCACGTCGATCTGCTTGGCCGCGTGAAAAATGTTCAAACTAGGTAACCCTGCAGCCAGTCCAATACCCATCGCTATCCTATATCGACGACAGAAACTAACCACGGTGACAGATTGCGTGCTAATAACTGTCAAAGATAAAAAAAAGTTCCCTTGTTTGATAATTAGAGATGGATGCTATAGGTATATACCTATGTGGTACCTATAATATTTTTATAAGCTCGATTTTGAATACCGAAGGCTGACGTTAAAATTTTACAAATTTTGCTGTTTCGAATATTCTTGTTTGTTTCATTTCTTTTTTTTTTTTTTTTTTTTTCTTTTCTCATATTTTCTCGATGTATGTTCGGCAATATGCGATTCATCGCAGGTTTTTTTTATTTATGCGTAATATTTAACGTCAGCTTTTAAACTTGGGAGGAAGAAGAGAATGAAAAAAGAAAATGTGCAAAAAAATATATTTGAATTTTTTAGCAAACGATTAAACCGATTTTTTCAACCAGAGAAAACTTTTTACCTTTTACCAATATTTGCTCACGGACGACGTCACCGGTGGAAGTTTCGATACGTCATTCCATTTGCGATCTCATTCCATCCGTCCTTTTTTCAATTGCAAATATTACTACCACCTTTGCAGTACTGGTTCAAAGTGATTAAAAAACGGACCAAATCCATTTTATACTACTTCATCCGGGGAATAGAGCTAAACGTACATTTCGAATTCTGATTTTTATCTGCAACAATTCCTCGAATCTATCGAACTGATTTTTTATTTTTTCAAATCGGGTGAGATGCTTTGCACGCTTTTTAAAATAAAAAAACATTCAACGACTGATCTGTCACCGGGGAATATTTTGACGAGATAATTTCATTCCATCACTAGACTCATTTTTTCAAATTTAATTGAAGCATCAATCAGAATCTGTGAGTCCTAGATGATCAGCTTTGAAAAACTTTGAAATTTGGTAATATTGATATCGACGCCCGATACGAATAACAGCACATTTCAGATTCCGGGTGAAAAAGATCACGTTTCAAATTCCGGGTGGAAAAGAGCACATTTCAGATTCCGAGTGAAAAAGAGCATGTTTCAGATTCCGGATGGAAAAGAACACGTTTCAGATTGAGAATGAAAAATAGCACGTTTCAGATTCACTCGAAAACTAGCACAATTCAGGTTGAACCGGATATTACTTATTAGCAAGTGTCAGGTAGGTTTATTATAAGATTGAATTAATCATTCAATGATAAAATTGAATCGAGTTTTTGTGCATAATTGTGCATTTCCAATTTCATAATAAACCTACCCGACACTTACTAATGAGTAATATTCGCTTCGCCTGAATTGTGCTAGTTTTCGAGTGAATCTGAAACGTGCTATTTTTCATTCTCAATCTGAAACGTGTTCTTTTCCATCCGGAATCTGAAATGTGCTCTTTTCCACCCGGAATTTGAAACGTGCTCTTTTGCACCCGTAATCTGAAATGCTCTCAGACTAAGAATATCACAAAGTTTCACCTATATTGCACTTCATAGTGTAGAGTCCGAATTAGTCTGTAAAAACGTTAATTCTATAACAAGGATAATCGAGTTTCCTATAAATTCATCAGAACCACTCCCTCGGTTAGTATCGTGATCAATGGATCTGGTCCTTTTTTCGAATTACTAATTAGTCGAATAGGTATGATACTTTCATTGCTAATTATTAACAGATGATTATATTTTTGATGAAACTATCGCATGCTTATTTCTACACGTAAAAAAAAAAGAAGAAAGAAAAAAAAAACGAATATTATATACCGCGAAGTTCTCTGTATGCGGAACGCTAGGGGTACCAACCCGAAATTTTTGCTATTTCCATAGGTGTAGGTCATACAGTAAACTGCAGCAGCAGTTTGGTAACTTACTAGATGTTTTTAGTAAGATCACTAGAAATGACTGGAAATCTAGTCACTAGATTTCTAGTCCAGAAAGCTAGTGACCAATGATCACTAGATTTCTAGTGATCTCTAGTGGTAAATTGGTTTGCTTTGGGCTCTCCCAGGTACTCCCCACGGGGTTCGACCTTTTTTCGTTGTCTTTTTTCCCTATAGTCAAGGTGCTCCTCCCCCTCTCCCTCTTTCTCCGTTTTTTGCCTCCTTCTTCCAACTTTGCACCTTGACTGGCTCTACTGTTTTAGGTGGGATCCAAACCACCAGAGCCGCGGTTGAGGCATATGAGTATTTTTCTATTTAAAAATCTCAGTGGTGCCAGGGGGGATTCGAACCCGCGATCTACGTGTTCGTAGTCGGGGCTCTTGTCCACGAGCCACCGCGGCTCTATTAGTGATCTCTAGTGATTTTACTAGAAACATCTAGTAAGTTACCAAACTGCTGCTACAGTTTACTGTATGACCTACGCCTATGGAAATAGCAAAAATTTCGGGTTGGTACCCCTAGCGTTCCGCATACAGAGAACTTCGCGGTAGGTATGTCTGCGCCATAAAATCGAATACTTTTATCACGTTCAATTAACAATTTATTCGTATATGATTGGATAAATACTGCCTTACAATCGTACCTACATCGTACATATATATTGTTCAATAAATATTTGAGTATAAAATTCCTACATACATAATATACCACCATACATGCAAATTCAGTATACGTGTATACGAGCTAGTTTACATGGTAAACTGACGATAAAAATCACTGTGCTGATATTGACGGGTACAAATTGTCAAGAGTCGTTAAAAAAATTGCGTGCTGACGTGGGTAAATGCAATTAGCTTATAACCATACACTATGCACATTTCTGTTCGTAACATGACATAGGGATGATTTATCTTTTTATAATAACCGTTTGTCGTTGCTTAACTATATATGCTCTTTTATGTTATTTTTCTTACCATAAATCAAAGAATTAACGCGTTCACCTATAATTATTGCATTTAACGTCATCGTTTTAGTACTACCTACTACTAACGTTTTTTGAATGAAAAATGACAGTTTTAAAATAAAAATCACCTATATGAGGAGAAAATAATAATTATATAGCCTATGCCTTTTTTCATTAACAAAAAATGATATATAAAATAGAATTTGCCTTGGCGAAAGGAAAAATAATTTCAAAGTTAATATCGGTGTTTTAATTTATTATACAAACTCTGTTTCTCAGCCAAATATAATTATAAATGTTAATTAATGAAAATTATATTTCTCTAATTCGATTTAGGTTTTTAAATAATAATTGAATCGAGCCTATTCCACCTGCCCAAGCTAATATATATGAGGTAGTCCACCCCAACTCGGCGGCATTTTTCCCTGACCATCTGCGATTTGTTTCATTATTTTTCATCTTATTCAACCTACAGCAGAACGTATTCTCAATTTTTTTCAGATTTTTCGGGTTAGCCGTTCGCTCAAAAAAAATTAATGAACTCACTTTTTGAGAAAAAAAAACGCCCTTTTTTAAAATTCTCAAAAAATTCACAAAAATTCTGTGTCACAAAACAAACTTTTTGAGCCATAAATCATAGTGGAAGTATTTTTGTTTATTTTTTTATTCAATTTAATGAGTTAGACAAAACTTTTTTCCTCATTTTCTAACTATACTTCAATGACTGGATGTGTTACAAAAGCATCAGAAATAAGTATGTATACAAGGATGTGCTGCTTTACGCGTTGTACACAAAAAATGTGAAAAAAAAAAAAAAAAAATTTTTTGTTTGGAAAAATTTACATGTATCTCCCCCCTTAAATTGAATAAAAAAATAAGCAAAAATACTTCCACTATGATTTATGGCTCAAAAAGTTTGTTTTGTGACACAGAATTTTTGTGAATTTTTTGAGAATTTTAAAAAAGGGCGTTTTTTTTCTCAAAAAGTGAGGTTCATTAATTTTTTTTGAGCGAACGGCTAACCCGAAAAATCTGAAAAAAATTGAAAGTATGTTCTGCTGTAGGTCGAATGAGATGAAAAATAATGAAACAAATCGCAGATGGTCAGGGAAAAATGCCGCCGAGTTGGGGTGGACTACCTCATATATATATATATATATATATATATAATTAAGTGCTAACTAGTTATACCCATAGAATTTTTCTTTCAATGCGACCAACGGGTGGCTGGACGGAATTCATTGTGTGATCACATCTGTTACGAGATATTTTTACGACGCGTCAACGAAACTTTAGTATCCGCAAGGACGGTTTTATAGACTATAAAAGTCAGGAAAAACATTATCCAACGAATCTGTATGATTACAATGCTGATACCTGTGTAGTTAGCTTCGAACATACATTATTATATAGGTGTGTAAATTTTTGGTGAAAAAAAAAAAATTTCAAAAAATATCCGAAACGATTCAAAGACGTTCACTTCTTCTTGTTCATGCATGACGAAATTGAATTTTTTCGAAAACCGAAAGCCAAAAGCTATCGAAAATTAGCTGAAAGCTGCATTGCGTTTTCACCTGGATTTAAAAGATCTGAGATGATACTGTTTTACCGCCCAAAAGTCTCGGCAATAAAATCTCTAAAGCTCCAAAAGGTGCGGGCCATGATCCATGGGGTTTATCGACCAAGCAAATTCACAATGAACCGTACGATCATAAAATAAAAAATAAAAAAGATTGATAATAAATTTATAGTACGTTAAAAAAGCGATGGAATGTTAACATCTACATATAAATACCTGAATTAAAATGCTTGAATTTCTATACACTCAGAAAAAAGTCTTGCTTGACACAACCAAAATTTTGGTTATTATATGCACAATCAAATTTTTTGTTCATTCAACCAAAAATTTTGTTGGAATAGCCAAAATTTTGTTTGTCCCAACAAAATTTGGTTTTCCCAACAAAATTTTGGCTATCCCAACGAAATTTTTGGTTGACTGAACAAAAAAATTTGATTGACTGAACAAAAAAATTTGATTGACTGAACAAAAAAATGTGATTGTGCATATAATAACGAAATTTTGGTTGTTATTTTTCTGAGTGTAAGTATAATGAGTCGATAAAATTTCAGTAATTAGAAAAAAAAGTTCACTTATCACTTAACAAATATATACTGCGTATATATATACGGTTTAGTTATCATGTTAAATAAATTGCGGAAATTCAAATTTTTTTTTCTGATAACTTTTTAGGTCAGCTAAAAATATCTAATTATAAAAATTGAATCTAAACCTTGACCGAATTTCATGAAAGTATAATTTTAGTAATATGTTTTTTGTTAATCGTGCTTTCGGCAATACCTACACGAGGACAAAATATGATAACTCTGTGTAAAAATAAAAGCACCGTTATGTACACGTTATACATTTTTATAATTTGATACTGTTATTGACCCCTTGATCTGTGTATACCTACTGCGTGAAAAACTAAGCTCGTATCACGTCCAATCTTTTCACATGTAGTATAATGTGAGTCAATGTTATACCTATACTATACCTATCGGGAGAAATCTATCTAATACGGTTTCATCTAGATTTTGGTCAAAACTAAATTGCCTTGCTAATGGATGAGCCGCTTGGTTACTTTCCTTATACAAAAAAATCGTATCCACCATCTCCACTGCGTAAAAATATAAGCTCGTTTAATACGCTATTCGTATAATGTAGTATACGAAAAATTAATGACTTTATTGTGTCATTTCGTTAACATGCAATCAACGCGTCCTTTGTATCGTATATTTTTATTTTTATTTTTTTTTTTTTTTTTTTTTTTCTATCATTTTTTGACAAAAAATTTACGGGTCTATGGAAAAATTGTTATCGTGTATATACCAAACTGCGTACTATACCCTACTCTCTAGTTGTTCTGCACAAATTAAACTTGCAGTTCAACGACTAATTCAATTGAATTTAATCATACATCCAATCTCTGAACTTTTGTAACGAGATTATATACCTACACGTAGAAGTTAATAGTAGAATATTATTAATTTGTATAAATAAATTGAGTTATCTGAACATTTATGTATGTATGTAACATACATTTGCTAAAATATAGTTTACATGATCGTGATAATAAAAAAAAAAAAAAAAAAATGTTGATAAAAATAATTGTTAAATAGTATAGCAACGAAAGTATCAAAACTTCGACTAATAAATTGGCCAACTGTTATAGAATTGCACAAAGAGCAATAAATAAATAATTAAATAAAATAAATAAATACCCTTATATATGCAACGCCCGCTATATAGACACGCATTTTCTACGTATGTATCCTAATTTATGTCTTGTGTCTCCTGTAACGCAACATGCATAATTTATTGTTACACCCAATGTTTCTTATCTCAATATTGTAACTCTTCGATTTCTGCATTTATTTTCCATATAAACGCGTATCCATGTTTAATTAAGTATATAATTACTGATTACCCATAATGTTCGCTATTATCCCATGTCATAACAGATGTGTTAGAGCCACTATCCTTTCACCGAACGTTTTCTTCTTCTTTTTTTTCTCTCTCTCTCTCTTTTTTTTTTTTTTTATTTTTTTTTTTTTGGTTCCTTTACATAATTTTGAAAAACGGACGCGAGTGTTAACAAAGTTGAACGAGAGGATATTGGCTCTTTGAAGGACTGTTAGTCTGCGTATGACGTGTTTGAGTATCTGTAAACCCTGTCTATATTATACGAATCATTTGAATATATATTTTTGGAGGAATTTGCACGTTTCATTATTGAATTCGTTTTATATAAGTAATTTGATCGACAAACGACTGATCGATTGTTTCCTAAATTTAAAAGCAAAATGTCAAAGCCTGAAACGTGTGACACAAGCCAAGGCAATATAAACCGACAGTTGATGCAGTAAAACCCAGTCGTCTTTCTACGATTGAAAACATTTCATTTCGTCGCGTCATGTCATGAGCTGGCTTGAGGTCTTCGAACTTTACGACTAACAACGGAAGTCTCTATTTTTCTAGCATCACTGGGACCTGTTTTAATGTTTCAATCATTTTTCTACTAGTTTATACTCATTAATGAAATATTAAAACTCGACTGCGAGAGACTCGAAGAATGAATTTCATCGATAAAAGTAATTATTTTAACATCGAATTGATTCTCACGTCTCTTTCTCGCGTTTAATATTTGTATTTGAGTGTATTATTCAAAGCTGACATTACATAGGTCAAATTATATCAATTATAAAGTATTTTTGCAATATTCAGAAAGTGCAGAAAGTCAGAATCAATTTTTTTATGACCGTAGTCAAATTGTCTAAAAAAAAAAAAAAAAAAAAAAAATCAGTCGTATTTTTATTTATTATAAACCATAATAATTTGTACAGCTGTTCATTTTACGAAAATCATTTTCGATCGTGCTTTCCTCGTTCGTCTTCTATCGCACGCCTTTTTGTGTCGACTGAATATTGTATAGAATGTGCAAGAAAGGATAAAATGTTCTATCTTTTGTAAATTCTTTCTTTTTTTTTTCTTTTTTTTCTTTCTTTCATTCGTTTGCAAAATTCTAAACAGGAAATTTTACACTCGACTAGTCACAACATCCTTTCAATGCACATCACTTAATATTTCATGTATAATACCGGACTGGTGATATGTTGTACATTATGTGATGACTATATAAAATTCATGATTTATATACTTATTGATATAAATTTATATTTATATATATATATATATATATATATATATTTGTGAATCACGCATTGCTAGTATATGTATGTATACCTCTACCTACTATCCGTAATTATTGTGGTCGTGTAGTGTAAATGTGTATCATATATTTGACAAAAGATAAAATACTTCGTGGCCCGGAAGCAGTTCAGAGAAGCTTTGAAACCCTACGATGTCAAGGATGTTATCGAGCAGTACAGCTCAGGACATGCGGATCTGCTGAACCGCGTTAAAAATCTCCAGTTCAGGTATACAAAATCTAGGAAGTCAATTTTGAATCTCTATAATTTTCGCAGCAAAATAATCAATCTAAGGTATAGATTCATCAAAGCTATAGCTCTATACAAAGAAGAGTCACTTTATCATTCATAATCTAAATCCGAAAAACATATCGTTAGATTTCTACGTTGGCCAAAATCTATACATCGGTCCAAAAAATTTGTCAACAACGAATTATTTCTTAAATAAGGAGCTGAAAATTCTTGAAAACAATCTTATATAAAAAATATATAAATCATATTTCTACCCTATCAGATCGGATTTTAAAACGCGTTTGAAAAAATTCTCGTGTAATTTCTAATATTGTTCAACTTGATGTTTCTATCCAGGAATGAGAAATATAAATAAAAGAAGTATAATTACGTAGCTAGAATTTCGAACAGTCAAGTAGTTTTGATGTTATCGTTGCTTTCGGGTAACGTAAGGTAGTTTTTAGTCCGTAGTCATTAGTGAACTCCTTGAAACCCGCACTATAGTGTCGCCCGTATTGCATGTCGTCTTGTACTACCTTGATGCTTTTAGCTTCGCTTTTCACATTTGAAAATTTAATAAAAAAAATATTGAACGGATCATTAAAAGATGTTTTTTTTTTGTTTTTTTTTTTTTGTTTTTTTTTTTTCCTACAGGTTAGATCAAATATTAGGTAAACAAGGATCGAAAGCCAAAGACGTTTACGCGTCGAAAATTAGCCTTGCATCAAGGGTGGTGAACGTGGAACGACAGGTAAGCTTTTATACGATAAATTTTTACCAAATTTTCAAATACTTATGTTTTATAATATTTTCTAACATATGTATCATATTATGTAATATCTCGGCTTGACTATTTGCCAAATAGAAATAAACTCCTTATCGGTTCAGATTCAACCCCACTGAACCGAACACATACGTACTTCTCCTTCCACCTTTTTATTTGCTGAAGCTAAAGACTTACGATATATCATTTGAACGCCAACTAAAGAGAGCCGAAGACACGCTATATGGTGACAAAAAGATGAAATTGATTTCTTGCCAGAAACCAACAGGCAGTAGTCGTTAGTTCTAACGATACTGTGACAAATATTTCTACCAAGTCTGTAGCCTACCTCACTTTCGTCATAGAAGGCTCATATAAGCTTATGAGTTAAAAAAAAAAAAAAAAAAATTTATTCAATAATTTACCCCCTCGTATAATTTATCGATAATTATTATTGGTTGTTATATTGGAAACGCGCGATCTAATGATATAATAATTACATAAAATAATCAAGAACTTAAAATTATTGCAATATTCCAAATAATGATCTGATTTGTCTGTATATATAGAAAAGGTCCATAAAAGGTTTTCGTAAAGTCTTGAGTCTTCAACTTTCGGGTCACTCATTAAATCCTCTGTGCCTCATTATCCTTAAGATCTAATTGATTTTTTTTATTTCTTTAATTATCCGTAATTATATTCTGTATATTAAAGAGCCACTGAAACTCCCGCTGATTTATCCTGCTGTCAGATAGCTAAAATCGCTCACCATTAGTCACATAAATTATAATAAATTCAAAGTTATTGCGAACTTGAAATTGCCAGTTGTTCTTTGATTGATTAGCTCTGCGAATAACGAAGACAAAGATCGCGAGTATCTGTAATTTAGAAGAGTTTACAATTTTCAACAAACACTTACAGAGTGACTAATCATCCTTTGCTACAAATCTCGAATAATTCTAATTGACAATAACATTGCATGTGTTTCATTGCATCTTGAAATTAAATTTATAGACTACAAGAATAAAAATTATTGAAACTTCTACAGTCTCAATGAAACACGTGTAGTCGTATATTTGATCGAATTCCTAACTTCACAGTGAGGCTTTCAACTTCCAGCGATCATTATATTTCCAGGTCGATGACATCGAGGTGAAACTTGACCACTTGATAGAACTTTACATGGAAGATAGAAAGAGATTTCTTGCACTTCCATTGCCAGCTCCTGACCCTTCGCAAACAGGTGGTGGTAGTGGTACCGGAGGAGGTGGTGCAGTTTCACAAATCCTGAAGCCTATACTCGTCGATAAACAATTATCTGAACCCAGTTCTCCGACGTCAAAAACATTTTCTGATCAACCACATCCAAGGCCGATACATCGGGGTCATTCGGACCTCAGTAGTCGAGTCCAAAAGAAGCGAGTAACGTTGAGGTGAGTGAAGGAACATTTTTTGTCCCTTTCTTTTTTTTTTTATCATAATTCAAATTACAGTCGTATGCCTCATCCTGCAAGATCGTAGTACTGATATTCCCAACTTGTAATCAATTAACAGTTCTATACCATCGCACCTGGCACATCCTTGCGAAACATCATCTTCGGTTCCTCTAGGATCATGCGGAACACCCCCAGCTACATCGAGGAGTGACGAAGTGGTCATAGTCGTTCCATCTCTTCAGGATACGGATGTGGAACTTGAGGCGAGAAATCTTCGGGTTTGTCAGACGGTACAAAGTCCGAAAGAATCCACGAGTGAGTTATAAATCTTAGTTATCGTAAACATACATGTAATCGTAATTAATTGCATCAAAATTTCATTAACACGTTCTTAGATCGTGGTATACCTATATATACCTAAATCTGAAAAAATTTTATTCCGTTCAAATTTCTGAGTGTTAGAATTTAGATATTCTTGTTTAGTCATTATCGTGTAAAATTATCACAGATATATATTTGTTCGTATATTAATTCGTTATAGCGATGTTTAGATCTGATTAGAATCTATAGTGTCGATTTTATTATACCTACCAGAATAGTTACGAAATCTAATCAATTGATTTCCGGATATATTTACGTAAATACAATCACTATACGCTAATCGCGACGCTAATGAGCCCGCGCTAACTACTACTGACGTTACAAAATCAACCGTTCGATGATGATAATTGATAATCATTATTCGTAAAGTGGGCATAGCAGTTAGTTTAGGTATGTCTTCGCTTATGTTTAATTTACTCAAAGCTTCATTTTTTTCATATCACTTTTAACTTCAAATCAGAGTCTAGTTTTCTCAACATAAAATATGTGTGGGCGATGATTTGATTAATTATTTTTTTGAAAAAATTATTTTTTTAAAATTTTTTAAAAATAATTTCAACTTACTTTTCTCTGATTTTTCACATTTTTTACCCTCATCAAAATTTTATTTATTTATTATCCTTTCGAGTCTCTTATAATCATTTTTAATGATTTTCTTCTTTTCGTCTTTGCCACTTATTGCGTATACGCGAAGACATATCTTATCGTTAGCTTATCTATAAAGCTGTGAATAAATTTTCAGCTTCACTCGATGATTGTTCGTCGTCCACTTTGTTATAACGAAAACCTTTCGAAAAGTGAGTTTCTGAGACATTATCGAGAATGTTAAAAGTATGATGTTGCATCCTGACAGACGTTCCCCAAAAATTTTTCTATTCCAATTTAATTATACACACCTACAATATATTTATAATCATATATATCTATATACGTATAGTTTATTTATTACTATATATTTGCAGATATATTCAATTATCGACAAAGTTTTATTATATACCTTCGGATTTTATTTTCACTAATTTCTATTAGTATACTCCAGCTTATTGATTGAATGGGAATGATATTTTCTTTTGAAAAAGTTTTTTTTTTTTTTTTTTTTTTTTTTTTTTCGATACCTTTACCTCTATAGATATTAAGTATATGCTGACAATGATTTCTCTTTTACATTATACAATCCTGAAATGTAAATACTTGAATTTATTTAACCCTTAAATTTTACGTTAGGTTCAGCACAAATTTTTTTTTTTTTTTCATTCAAAATTTCGTTTTATTGCTAAATATGGGCTTGAGGAAAAATTTATTCAAAATTGTTAAAATTCATTGAAAAAAAAAATCACCTATTTATATAATGCCACTTTATTTTTGCACAAAAATTCTGCATCGTGATGCACATTAAAAAAACGAATGCGGTATTGCTAATGTTTGTCTACTATTCAATTATTTTATTCCAATATATTATATATTTCCAAACAGCTTTTAAATAAATGATGAATTGAAAATTTAAGCTACGAAACTTCATCCTTATCTTCTTTCGTTACGTCAAAAACGTTTTTTTTTTTTTTTTTTTTTTTTTACTCTTATTATTATACCGGGCTAAATCATCGTAAGTCAATCGCCTGAATCATTTCGAAAATCGATATCTTGGACGAGACACAAATTGAATAAATTTATAATTAACTCTTCATTATTGCTTATGGTTGGCTTGCCTCAGTTTACCATTATATTCTCGACGATGCAGAACATACGTGTTTTTTATATGGAAAAAAAAAACGAATATATGTAACAGCTAATCAAGAAACTAAATTTTCATATATGAAATTTCTAAACCAATTTTCCCTTTCTGAGGTAACCAGCCGTGGGACCAATTTTCTGAAAGTTCTAATCTGAAGCAAGGGAGATGAAGGGCTAATTTGAAACTCAGTTAAATTATTGTTATACGTACCGACGATAACTATCGCAAACGGAGGGTCTAAAAAATTGGCAATTAATCTTGGATCTAATTACACTTAATACAAATTTCCAATTCGTTAATTATCACGATAATATGAGGACGAATATTCTCTGTGTCGACAGTGATCTACATATATACCTACCAAACGAAATCTACAATACTTACAATAATTAGTTTCGATTTTATTTTTCGCTGGCACCTTTAACGTCACATAATTTATAAGGTATTGATCACACAGGTCGAGTGTTGAAATCGAATAACAAACAAATCCCACCAATGCAATGGGGGGGTCATAAAAGCTTGGATACATTTGCATTTTGGGGATTTCAAGCAAAGCTGGCTTTCACAACTGACCCTCGCCCCTAATGATTCATTTGCAAATTAGACATATTGCGATACAAGTCAAGATATCATCATTACACGATTTTATATCCTCAATCTCATGTGTGAACATTTTCGAAATATAAATGCTACTGAAAATTTGATGTACTAAAAATTTTCCGAAAATTGTAGACTGCAGTTATCCTATAGCTTATACACTATCGGTATATATATAATATGAAGTATATATCTGCAAATGAATCGTAAATCGTGAATCTGAGTAGTTCGCTTAGCTGATAATATGAAATTACCTATTCGAATCTGCTGTGCATTTACGATGACTCGCTAAAATATATGGAAACTTGAACTAAATTTACGTTGAAATGTATATATCGTTATATTTCACATACTATTACAAGTGCGACTTGCATATATATATATATGCAGCCTGCAGTTTATCGTCGCAAGTAAATTGTCCGTTTAAGATTTACGCGAACTATTAAAACTATTTTAATATCCTGAACACCCTGTATGCGAATATACATATATAAAGTAGTAAAGATCCACGAGAAGATATATATATATATAAAATGAAACAGAGTCAGAGACTAGTAGTGTCCAAGGGCCAGGGTGTGCCCTAGATCCGGTTAATTAGCGTAAAGAGTGCTAAAGTACACTCGTGACAATGCTAGAGAACACGACAGTCCCGGATATAAACCTAGAATTTGATTGTTTTCGGGGAAATTAAAGTCTCCCTTGCATGGTGCAACGCGATCAACCAACAACGATTTCCCTTTATCACTTCCTGCATCAAGGGATTTGTCAGAATGAAAACTATGTAAAAAAATTTCAAAAAATTTTGTTTTCCAATTAATTTCAGTCTCAGGAAATAAAATAATTAGTTAGTTAATTATAAGAAAACAATTAATTGACTCGATTTTGTTGGGTAAAAAAAAAAAAAATGCTTAAATCCTTCGATGCATAAGTTAAAATAGAATTTTGTTTTACCAATTGAAGAAACAATCGTGTTTCTGAACTGCTATAGCTATAGAAATTAAACCCTGCACTTTAGATTTTTTTTTTTTTTTTCATCGCCAATTTGATCTAAAACAAGTTAGTAAGTAGTTTTCCTGCTATAGCATTAGAAGGTAAAGAGTTGCGGATTATTATTGAGGGGTAATTAAATTACTGAATATACATTGGCACATAATTAATTACAGCACTGATTAATTATGTTTAAGTTTCATAATGTGATACGAAATTTGAAGAAAAATGTTGACAAATTTTTAAGTTAAAAAATAATTTAATTATTGAATATTGATTGATGTCCATCAGTTACAGTGGAGAGTGATCCAGATTATTCTTTCGTTTCGGACGAAGACGAGACTTCCTGCGAGAACACGGCGTTATTAAGAGCAACACGAACTCAAATAATCGTCACCCCAAGTCTCAGTCCGGGTCACAGTACGCCAGATCTATCACATCTTCATCAGCCAAATTCGAGGGATCTACTAACGCCACATTCGCAGTCTGAGTGCTAGGAAAACAAAAAAAACTTCGATTTTTGAACTGAAAAATCAGAACCAAATAGACGATTTAGATTTTGGACTATAATATATTATCGGAAAATACGTATATTTTCTATCGAATAATATAACAGCCATCGAAGACGTCGAATTAATATCTCCCACTTTCATCTAGAACTTATATAATATCTGCATCGATAAACCCGGTGGATCTCTTCGGTAGGTGATAATTCTTTTTTTCATTTTTTATGCTGAAGTTCGTTTATAGTACTTAACTACAAATTAGACCTGTAATTTAATTTATAATTTTAAAAACGCAATACACAGGTACACTCAATACATTTGTACGCTGGTTTGGGTGGAATTTGAAATTTTGTGAAAATTTTTCGCCAAGACGATATACTTTCATTCACTTATCATTAAATTGAAAAAAATAAAATAAAATAAAACAAACAAAAATAATTGTCAAAAGAGAGAAATCAAAGTGATAAAATCATATTCGAAATTTAATTATTATTATTAATAAATAATAATCATTACACATATGTCTGAAATTAATCATTTTCTTGAACAGGTTTGATATATTTTCACTCGCAAAACTTATATATATATTACAGTTATATAGGTATATATAATATGTAGAATAAAGTGAGATTTATAATAGGTATTACAATTATATACGAGCGGATATATATATAATATATATAGTAGCATTGAAAATGAACAGCTTCGAATATTTTTAATCAATCATTAATTGCTTAATTAAAACGAGAGCATTTTTGATTAGAAAAAAAAAAAAAAGAAAAACAATTTATTTAATAAATAGGTATCACTCATAGCCAATTTCATCAATTAATTATAGTAATATATTATACAGTAAATAGCTAACGAGGTTACTGCAGGTAATCGAGATATTTGATAATCGCTTATAAATAAATATTTTACACAAATTATTAGCCTACAGATTTCATTCGGAAGTTATTATTATACCATTACGATGATATATAGGTGCGAATAAAAATGATAAAATAATATGAGAGAATAAAAACACCAATTAACGAGAATCCGAAAACGAAAACTTAGACGTATTATTATAGACATTCGTTATTTCCAAATTTAGGTAAAAATTCTGTATATAATTATCGCTGTAGTTAGTATATATAATACGTAGACGCAAACGGTTTTAAATCATTAACTATCAATATTTAAATATAGGGTTTTAGAATATATGACGAGAAAAATCTATACAATAAAATAATACTTAGGGCACAAGAAAGACGCTTATATTATATTAAATTAATAAATACCACAATACCTACATGATAACTATATGACTTTATATAATTAGATTATAAATAACTGAAAAAATTCTTGTGAAATTTCAATATCTTGCTATTATAAATCACGTCGATTACCACTCAAACGTAACGATAACAATTTAACTGATTTTTAACGTTATTATTCATAAATTCAATCGGTGAATTTAAATTATTTTCTAAATTCGACGCCTTGCCCCCATTTTATTTTGAAAATTGTTTGCTCGACTTTTTTTTTATAAACACACATGGTAATAATATCTTTATCTGGGTAATCTCCCAAAGTATAATTTAGAATAAATAGTGATACTGATACAGACCGAGTCATTGAGATAGTAAGTGCAATGAAATTTCCGAGAGATTTAAAATCCCGTGTATAATATAGAGAAAATATGATAAAAATTTCTTTGTTTTTTTTTTCTTTCTTTAAAAAGATGTTATCCTTTAAAGGCTCAAAACTTTTAGAAGCAGATGGCCGAATACCTATATTAAAATGCTTGTTATAAATCAAGTAAATTTAGATACGCTAAAGTTGAAATAATTAATAGTCATAATAAAGAAAAAAATAAATAAATAAACAAATAAATAAATAAATAAATAAAACAAAAACTCTACTATTAATGACGTAAAATAAATTCATTATAATAAGTTATAGAATGAATTTAAAAAAAAAAAAAAAAAATTATTTCAATTACAACGAAATATATAACGATTATTATTTGAATCCGAATCAGTTAATTATTCTATTTGATATTAAAATATAAGTATAATAATTAATAATTAACGAAGTAAATTAAAGAGTTAATAATAATAATAATAATAATAATAGGTAATAATAATAATAATAATATATTATAATTTATGAAATTTCTTTCGGAAATAAAAATGAAAATTTCAAAACATGGGAACATAATATAACAGTTTATTGTTTATAGCTAACGTAGATACGTTAATATACGTATTTCGTAACTCGCTACAAAAAAATGATAAAATTCTTCAAGTTTTTTTTTTTAGTAGTCGGTTATGAAAGTATTATTATATAGTATTATTACTAAGAATAATGATTTTCGGGGTTGGGTTAGAAGGAGACGTAACCAATGGTACAAGCTTTAAAGTCCATAGCGACCAAAGTATATTATATACATGAGTTAATTAAAAGTATCTTTAATTATACTGTACATTTATGCTATAAGTATGGTACACAATATTTATGTGAGGGTATTTTTGAAAACACCTGGTATATATATATTAAACA
This sequence comes from Tenthredo mesomela, assembly GCA_943736025.1. NCBI lineage: Eukaryota > Metazoa > Arthropoda > Insecta > Hymenoptera > Tenthredinidae > Tenthredo > Tenthredo mesomela. The sequence goes on along the minus strand of OX031016.1, from coordinate 20,796,715 downwards.
CCCGTACATCCGTACAGCACTATAATGCATATAAATTACCACATTTATCACAATATTGCTAATAAACATATTTATTATTATTAATATAAAAATCAATTATTTTAGCGCAGACTTTTAGATATAAATGGATTTTTAATTAATTTAAAGAAAAATTATTATTTCGATTATGTGTTAGGCTGAAAATAATTAATTCTATATACCGATTTTCATATTTATAATTCAATTCTGATATTTGAAATTTTATATATTTATTGTATCCGCATATACAGGGTCAGTTTTCTCCGGGTTCCTGAGAAGGCGTGGCTTAAATCGGCTGAAACTCCGCCTCCTTCTATTCATGCTTGTAATTTTCAGAATAACAATTCTCACTTGTTGGCAACTACCTACTATTCATTTTTTCGCTCTTGCCACACTGTTATCTACATGATAAAGAAAAATTCAAGTATTATATTTACCCTAATTTTTGAATGGACTGTTTATTATCTGAAGCAAATTATTACCCTGATATTAATAACAAATAAACAAGTATGAATAGGAGGAGGCGGAGTCGCAGCTGATTTAAGCGACACCCATTTTCCGGACCGCGGAGAAAACTCACCCTGTATAAAAGTTAAAATTCATCTTATACGAAAATAAAAAATAAAGCCTATAGCTAATTCAGGCTATAAATGTATTAGCGATATAAAAATCCATTTATATTTGACATAATAGTAGGAAAAAAAATAAAAAAATAAGAAATAAAATCAAAGGTAGATTATCCAGTCCTAAAATATAACTATTAAATATATAATGAATTAGTTATATTAAATTTAAAACGAAATATTATTGTACGGAATATGTGAAATAGTATAATAAGCTATAAAAGTACGCCACATTTGGCCCAATATATATATATATATATATATATATATATATACCTATATATATATATTAATAAATGATGATTATAAACTAAAGCTGCAGATATCCGCGCCACATGATTTCTAGGGATTGTATAAATAATAATAATAATAATAGTTCGAATTTTGAAATTCTGTTTCCCACTTTGTATATAATACAGTAATGCGCCTTAATGACCATAATACAGTATAAAGAGTGCTGCACCCTCAATAATATAGATTTTGTAAACTTCTATAGAAATCACCCTTACATATTATAATATATATATATATACCTAGTTGTAGCAGCTGTATAAGCTAATAAACATTGAACACGCATGAAGCACCATATCATATTTTTATGCTTAAAAAATTTGTATGAATTCAACATTTATATCGCTTCAAATACATCCTCTTAATTAAAGCTGCACTCTTTCTCTGTATCAAACTGATACGACCCTTCCAGTATCTCACGCGATTTAAACGAATAAATAAATTAATTAATTAATTAATTAAGATTTTTATTATTTTGAAAATTATCCTATTACCATCAACTATTTTGACACTATTATGTATAAAATGATATAGTAAAATATTATTTTATCGAATTATTATCAATTGGTGTACTATAGTTTTGTATAATTAGCATAATTTAATATTCTCTATTGTTTTTTGTGAAAACGATTTGTTTCTAACAAATCAACGATAATAGCTTATAATGTGATATCGTTAACTTTAAGATTTGTTATTATAGTTGTATGTATAGTACTTTCATTATTAGTATATTATTAGAAATTTCTTCTATTTATAAGAAAACGTTGATAAAATTTTAATCTATGTATGAAAATTGTTTAATTTACTTTCGAATAACTAATTTTATAATACGTGATTCTGGTAGGGTCTTAGGGTAATACTGTACTATAAGTAAGATGTACTCATCATGAATAATTATTATATTAATAAGTAATAAATAAAATGCTTACTCAGGTTTCTCATTTATAGCCTTTCAATAAAAAAAAAAAACAAACAAATTGTTTTATTGTTGCTAAATCGTATTAAGCCTATCTCGCCACCAAATATAATAAAGTAAAATACACAAGAGAACGTATAAAACTATAATTTGAACTTCATCAAACTAGCTTCGATGATTAAAATAAAAACACATTCGAGCATTGGTTTATTGCATTTTATTTTTCCAATTTGATAATTAGTATAGAAATATTTTCAATAAGCCAAGAAAATATGTATAAATTAGGTTCAATATAAGCTAAAAACCTTATCCCCTATTACATAGTTAGTTACCATTGAAAAGTTAATAATTCTTATAGATTAACAATTTGAAAAAATAAATATAACTATGTATGTAATATGGTGTGTGTGTGTATATATATATATATAATATGTATAGACGAGGTAGTAAATTAGAAATAATTAAAAGAATATTTAAAAAGTTTTCGGCAAGCAACGAGTCCGCAAAATAATTCGCTTGCACAGATTCAGAGCTAATTATAATAGTAAATTAGGTGCTTTAAATTTTCAGATCGAAAACAAATTATTCGTGCGTGAAGAATTAAACTTCGCCAGAATTATTAAAATCTTTCAAACAAACATATTGTATAGCTTAGCTTTTGTTCATTTTAAATATTTTCCTCGTTCAATCATAAACTTCCTTCTCAGTAATCAACGCTTTATCCCCTATGTGTTAAATGTTTTTTTTTTTTTTTGCAGTGTGTACATAAAATTATCAAGTGAACAACATCTAATCCAGTGAAAATATTGAGCGTGGATATGTTGGCGGAAATCAATGATTAAGTAAATGTCAGATATCTGTTGAGTATCTATTGACGCTTTTTCTACACTTCGTTATCTGGTTGATTAAGAGGAATGATTATCATTGTCACTGAAAACTATGACATTACTAGATCCCTCACTTCTAAAAATAGCTTGCGATGTACAAACGGTGCAAAATAAACTATATCATAGCTCTCTATCTTCAACAGTTACAATTAACTTCAATAGATAGTATAAAATTATAGCTTCATTCACATGAACACTTCTCACATACATGAGCAGGCTTGTATATTATAACAATATACTCTATAACAGCTGTGTATATATATAATATATTACTACAATAGTTTTGTTTCTTATGCTGTTAATAATACGGTAACAGTATACCTAACATAATATATTCTTTCATTATTGAGTTGTAACATACAAGGGATCGGCAAGTGCGATAAGAATGACTATTGTAAATTATTATCTATGAAATAACGTGAGTTTATTTTTTTTTTTTTTTTTTTAAACGCTGCAGCTGAGTGCGACACTCAAGAAGTCTTCAAAGGCGATTGATATTGTACCAGACTGTTCAGCATCTCTTTGTCTAAATGCCTCTGAAATATTTAATTGAATATAATTAATAACGAGAAATTATATTCTTAAATAGAAAAATATGAAGAAAGAAAAAAAAAAGAAAAATAGTTTACCTGTAAACCTTTGAATTTGTACACAAACAACAATGAACTGATCGACGCCTATTGATTCATGTTGATTAAAATCACTCTTCTTTATAAGAAATCTTATAAACTCAGGACTGAATCTATAACCCATTTGCGTTAACGCAGCTGACAATTCACTCTCCTGAATACTCCCAGAATTGTCGTGATCAAAACCTCGGAATACACCGAGCCATGCGTTTACATAATTATAAAGAGCTTGGAATTCGGGAAGATCTATTGTTCCGTGTTTCTCCTTATCGAACATTCCTATCAAAAGAAAACACAACGTATAGCTAAAAGTTGAAACCTATTGATTAATTCTTACATAATTACAACAATTTGCAGATTTTCAATTGACAAACATGTTTGAATAGACTTTCTTGAATTTTGACTATATTTTTTATACATTTGAATCGTTTGGTGGGATCTTTGAGTTTATAAGATTCGTGTTAATGCTACCAAGATTTGAAATGCATACCAATCATAAGTTTACAAGCAGTATCTGAGAAACTGCTGCCCTGTCCATTAGCTAGAGCGCTTTTAAGTTCAACTGCAGATATCCGGCCACTACCATCTCTATCGACGGCTGTAAACCACTGCTGTACTTCCGGACTGACCTGGATTTGACCTTGTGTTGAACCAAAAGTTGCCCCCTGTGTATTGCTTATGTTCTAAATATGGTATATGTAAAAATGTGAGAAAATATGAAAAATAAAATAAATATTGTGACTCAATGAGAGATGAAATTATAGTAAATTGAAAAACATATCACTCACTGATATATAGGTAGAACAGAGAAAATATAAAGTGTATTTATTTGGTTGAAAGTATGTCGAGATGTTTTAATCGAAAAAAAATTAGGTCTAGTGGTTCATTTTTGTAAACAATTTAGTATAATTAATGATTAATGAATTAGGTTCAATCATAACCAAGTCTTGGTTAAACATGTTGTGATAATTGTGGTAAACGGTTTAATCCAAGGAAATGAATAATTACAATTATAGAGTTATATTATTATTTTTTTATCAGAATATCTTACCGAGTAAGCCATGGTAAGATGAAAACACTTCGATTTATGTATGTACTTTTAATTAATTGACAGACAAGAGTACTGACGTATGTGACGAGTGTGGTTAATTGTAAATTGTAACGTCTATGAAAGGTGAAAATAACTAGAGGGATATAGTACGTAGGGTAAAAATAAGATGTCGAACATACTTACCGTGGGAGCACACACTACACAGAGAGAAACCTGAGCACACAGAAGGTGGCGCTGTGCTGGATTTTACTACGGTATATTTAGGAACTACTTTTGCCGCAATAAACGAGCGGCAAATAGTTTAAACAGTGTATTGCTCATGGGTGGTGAGAATTCGGAATTTTAATACCACCGATTGGTTCGCTTTATTTCGTCTTCTTATCTTTGAGGCTCATTTTGGGGCCTTTGAAGTGATCCCACAGACAATCTTGTATAGTACTTATAAGTGCAAAATTGAGTCTTCTACCTGATGGGCACCTCATTTCTTGGGATTCCTTATTTTTTAGCTTTATTTCGGCCTTTTTCTTGACAAAAATCTGGAAATTACTCAATTCTAGATATACAGTTATATATTTCGTTTTTAATTAGTGAGGGCGCGCTACCTCGCGACAAATTTTAGTCGGTTCGCAAAAGTCCATAAGGAAAGCTGTCTTTAAAATAACTATCGCCGATCTTTAGGCACATTTAATACATTGTATTGATGGCGAGACATATTTGCTTGTATGAAACAATTACAAATGGTCCATAAGGTTAACATAAGTCAATAGTCATATCGTATGTATAAACTGCAACAATAAAGTCCTAGATATACGAATAATCAATTGCTCAATTATTTCTCCTTGACCATTCCCCGCGACTCTTTATTTCACCTGGTATAAATAATTATATAGACGTGTTATGAAGACATGTGTATATATGCATATACACTGTCTCTGTTACCCGCCAAAAATTTCAGCTCACCTCGTCAGGTCAGATGCGCTCCTGATACCAGGCGCAATTTTCGCCTTAACATTTTTCTAAGTCAAAAAACTCTTCCTATTATCAGGAGAACATCTGACTCGAGGATGTGTGCTGAAATTTTCGGAGGGGGAAAAGGGTAGTGTATTGATATAGGCATACATACGCTGCTTCATGCACGTCTCTATGTAGCTTAGGTGTACTAGCGATTTTGACATTTTCGAAAATTTAACTCGTAAAATACTCCCGGTATCAGGAGAACATCTGACCCGAGGAGGTGTTCTGAAATTTTTGGCGGGGGAAAGGAGTAGTGTATTGATATAGGCATGCATACGTTGCTTCATGCACGTCTCTATGTAGCTCATATATACTAGCTATCTGAAAAGTTTTTAAAATTTTACGTCAAAAAATACTCCTGGTATCAGGAGAATATCTGACCCGAGGAGGTGTTCTGAAATTTTTGGCGGGGGGAAACAGTAGTGTATTGATATAGGCATGCATACGTTGCTTCATACACGTCTCTGTATAGTTTATTAATTATACTAGCTATCTGACGAGTTTTTGAAATTTTAACTCGAAAAATACTCCTGGTATCAGGAGAATATCTGACCCGAGGAGGTGTTCTGAAATTTTTGGCGGGGGAAAGGAGTAGTGTATTGATATAGGCATGCACACGTTGCTTCATGCACGTCTCTATGTAGCTTATTTATACTATAGCTATCTGAAGAGTTTTTAAAATTTTACGTCGTAGAATACTCCTGGTATCAGGAGAACATCTGACCCGAGGAGGTGTTCTAAAATTTTTGGTGGGGGGAAAGAGTAGTGTATTGATATAGGCATGCATACGTTGCTTCAGACACGTCTCTGTATAGTTTATTAATTATACTAGCTATCTGAAGAGTTTTTGAAATTTTAACTCGAAAAATACTCCTGGTATCAGGAGAACATCTGACCCGAGGAGGTGTTCTAAAATTTTTGGCGGGGGGGAAGGAGTAGTGTATTGATATAGGCATGCATACGTTGCTTCATACACGTCTCTGTATAGTTTATTAATTATACTAGCTATCTGAAGAGTTTTTGAAATTTTAACTCGAAAAATACTCCTGGTATCAGGAGAATATCTGACCCGAGGAGGTGTTCTGAAATTTTTGGCGGGGGAAAGGAGTAGTGTATTGATATAGGCATGCACACGTTGCTTCATGCACGTCTCTATGTAGCTTATTTATACTATAGCTATCTGAAGAGTTTTTAAAATTTTACGTCGTAGAATACTCCTGGTATCAGGAGAACATCTGACCCGAGGAGGTGTTCTAAAATTTTTGGTGGGGGGAAAGAGTAGTGTATTGATATAGGCATGCATACGTTGCTTCATACACGTCTCTGTATAGTTTATTAATTATACTAGCTATCCGACGAGTTTTTGAAATTTTAACTCGAAAAATACTCCTGGTATCAGGAGAATATCTGACCCGAGGAGGTGTTCTGAAATTTTTGGCGGGGGAAAGGAGTAGTGTATTGATATAGGCATGCACACGTTGCTTCATGCACGTCTCTATGTAGCTTATTTATACTATAGCTATCTGAAGAGTTTTTAAAATTTTACGTCGTAGAATACTCCTGGTATCAGGAGAACATCTGACCCGAGGAGGTGTTCTAAAATTTTTGGTGGGGGGGAAAGAGTAGTGTATTGATATAGGCATGCATACGTTGCTTCATACACGTCTCTGTATACTTTATTAATTATACTAGCTATCTGAAGAGTTTTTGAAATTTTAACTCGAAAAATACTCCTGGTATCAGGAGAACATCTGACCCGAGGAGGTGTTCTAAAATTTTTGGTGGGGGGAAGGAGTAGTGTATTGATATAGGCATGCATACGTTGCTTCATACACGTCTCTGTATAGTTTATTAATTATACTAGCTATCTGAAGAGTTTTTGAAATTTTAACTCGAAAAATACTCCTGGTATCAGGAGAATATCTGACCCGAGGAGGTGTGCTGAAATTTTTGGAGGGGGAAAGGAGTAGTGTATTGATATACACATGCATACGCTGCTTCATGCACGTCTCTATGTAGCTTGGGTATACTAGCGATTTTGACATTTTTGAAAATTTAACTCGTAAAATAATACTCCTGGTATCAGGAGAACATCTGACCCGAGGAGGTGTGCTGAAATTTTTGGAGGGGGAAAGGAGTAGTGTATTGATATACACATGCATACGCTGCTTCATGCACGTCTCTATGTAGCTTGGGTATACCAGCGATTTTGACATTTTTGAAAATTTAACTCGTAAAATACTCCTGGTATCAGGAGAACATCTGACCCGAGGAGGTGTGCTGAAATTTTTGAAGGGGGAAAGGAGTAGTGTATTGATATAGGCATGCATACGCTGCATCATGCACGTCTCTATGTAGCTTGGGTATACTAGCGATTTTGACATTTTTGAAAATTTAACTCGTAAAATAATACTCCTGGTATCAGGAGAACATCTGACCCGAGGAGGTGTTCTAAAATTTTTGGTGGGGGGAAGGAGTAGGGTATTGATATAGGCATGCATACGTTGCTTCATGCACGTCTCTGTATAGTTTATTTATACTAGCTATCTGAAGAGTTTTTGAAATTTTAACTCGAAAAATACTCCTGGTATCAGGAGAACATCTGAACTGAGGAGGTGTTCTGAAATTTTTGGCGTGAAAAAATCACAGTGCATAAGCATGCTCACGTGGTAACTATCAATTATTTGATTCCTAAAACGAAGAATTGCAACGAGGGGGAAAGTGGAAAATAATGAAGCTTTTGATTATTGGTATATCTAGCAATTTATTGATGCAGAATCGATACAATATAACTAATTGTCAAAATCGTGTCAAATTAATAATTGTTTCCTAAAAATAAATATGTTACATGTTGTAATTGATCGAGTCTCTCGATTTACTTCTTTTCATACGAGTTATCATAATCTAAGCTACATTCGTAATACAATTATCGCTACCTAATATAACTAACTTCAACACGGCTGAATTATATAAAGATTCGTTCGTGTAATTGGGACCGAGTCCTCGCTGGGCGGGAATTTTTAGTCTCTCATAGAAGATCGTGCGAGTTGGCATGCAGCAGAAAACAAATATGTGCGTCTTATTGCAGGCAATCTCAAGTTAGAGATCACATGAATGGCATGCGGGTTGCCCACGGTAAGGCGCATAAATATTTGCGGCAACAATAGTTCGTCACTGTGATCGCGAGATGGTGATACCATTTGGCGACCTGTAAGCCAATTTTATTTCTACCTTACCCATTAAATGACGTCACAATAATATATTCAGTCATAGCCTTGGTGATCAATTCACGAACTACTTTTGCCGCAAACAGCGGGCGGTAATAATCAGTTTGAATTCTTCCTGTAATTACCTAAGTTGAATGTGTTTAACTATTTCTAATGTATTACAGTAGGTGAAAATGATTATCAAGAGGATTTCATAGATGTTTCAATGTATTTCGACCCTAGGAATTAACTTACTCATGTAAACAGATTAAAAGAGTCTGAATTCTCATTAAAAAATTCAACCTAGCTGTTAAAAGACCACCTTTGAAATTTCCTTTCTATCTACGTATTTCTTACATCTTTACTATATTACATAAAAAAAATACCGGAATTAAGTAGGAAACGGTTACTCTTTTATGCTCAATAAAAGAGTGAAATAAATCTCAAATTCAAAACTTAAGAAATACCTAAACAAAAGAGTATTTTCTCAAATTTGATCTGAATTCGGACACAATACTCATTCTTGATATAAAACAATTAAAAAATTCATTAAGTTTCTAGAAACCATTGGTAAAATCATGAAATTTCAAATTTCAATTTTCACTACCTTCAGAAGGATTAATTTTAACTTACAATTTTTACAGACTCGATTATAATATTACTAAATAGATAATAATATCATATCTTAGATTTACATTGTATATTGTTTAAAATTACAGAGACTATATCGTATATATTTATGATCTATCATAAACGTATTCAATTCAACATTCAATTCTATATATGGGTGATGTATAATTGTATTTTGAGTATGTGTAAAGTTAAAATATTTTATAATCTCTACAAGACACTGTTCAGTCATCAGGTTTATCATACTGTAAATAACTGCTCAAAGGCAATGATATTTACCTACTTATTAATACCCTTTGCGATATTATTTATCAAATTGATGTATTACTACTAGTAGTCTTACTCAAATTGGAATATAATTATAATACTAAGTGAACATGATTGAAGTAGGTATAATTTAAAACGATTTTGTGCATCAAAGTATACAACAATCATATTCAAATAAAATAATTTGTTGAACAGTATCGTCATGTTTAGTTATTTCCCTTTCTCTCCCCTTTTTATAAATTGCTTTTCAAAAACGGCCCGAGATGCAGCCGATATGACTTATTCACACTTTCCTGATTTAGCGGACTTTTCATTGCTTCGTCGAATAGCCGCTGATATACATTTCCGTCGTATGCACCAAGCACTGAGCCTAAGATTTCATCTCTAATATCAAAACCATCGACAATTCCAATGGCATTTGGACGGATTAAAGACAGTAACTCTTCGAGACGAGATTGAAGCAGTGGAACATCCTCCACATTTAAACACGAGAACTGTGGATAATAAATTGTCAATCATTTACTATCTAAAGTATCAAAATAAAGAATGTATGTGTGCTAGATATTATCAGCTGAATAGCTACAATGCATTGAGAAACTCTTCCAGTTGAAATAGATAATTAATTTATTGCTAGTATTTTTCAATATTTTAATGTTTTCAATTTTAAACATACCCGAAGAAAGTCTCCGACTCTTTGTAGGACCCAATAGACAGCATAAAGTTCGCAAAGCTGTGTCAATACCGCATGTAATTGTTTAGAAACATTGTTCAAATTCCGTACAGCTATGATAAATCGTTCAACAATGAACGTTCGACAATGTGATTCCGCTGCTTGTGCCAATTCGATACTAGTTTCATTCCAGCTATCTTCCTGTGATAAACCACTCCGGATTCGTCTGTCCATATTTTCAGTTGCCAAACGAATTTTCCTGAGAAAATAAAAATCCAATGATTGATATAGATTCGAATAAATGATAAATTGATACAAATATTCATACAAGCAATATGTGTAGAATTTTCTTTTCTGTAATTATCTTAGATCTGGAATTATTATCCGAGTTATATGTAATTATCGCATGGAACTAATAATATATCAATGTCTTAGATTACCCAGCCGCAACGGATTGATGAGCTAAAATAATACAGGTAAGGGTGTTCTTCCAAGGCCTCTGTTTAACGCCACGACTAAGTTGAGTCAAGTATTTAACTGTAGGTGGTAAATCCTGGCCACTAATTGCTTGTCTCCAAGCTTTCACCAAATATCTAGCTGTTTGAAGAAATAATACGGTATTTTCTCCCTCGTAAGTACAAGCAGCTGTAACTAAGCCATAAGTTGCTGGCAGATTGCTTGCAGCCATATAACCATGACCGCCGCAAGATAATCTAACTTGTTCTATCCCATTCGCTGCATCCGATGATGCAACTGCTTTCAAACAACACGCTAATGCATGTAACTGAAATAAATTGATTAATTATTTCTAGTTAATATTCGATCTCTGCACACTTTAGTTTCGTTAAATAATTCTAATGATTAGTTATCAGCTTTTGGAATGAAGATTTCATAATAAATACCTCAGGAAGTCTCTCCAGCTCGCCTTGGTCTAATTCAGCAGTGACATTGTTGTACATCTCCCAAATCCAATCAGAAGACATTGAAAAAGCAAAACACGCAGCCAGATGTGGAAACAATTTATACTGTTGAGTTACATAGTCGATTATTTGCACTTCGGGTTTGCTATAGTAGAAATTTAACGATTATTTAAGATGTATTTCAGAATGAAATGCAAATATGCGATTTATACATACTCTGGTGTGATTTGACACTGTCGTCTAATAGCACTGTATCTTATCGCGATTGTAACAGCTTTTGATAAATATCTCGCAATGTCTTTTATGAGAACAACTCGCACAAACATCATTGTACCATATGTTAATTTGTCGCTTGGAGCTTTCATGTATGTTCCATCTTCTAAGACCTGAAAACATATTTCATGTATTTCACTTGGGTATATAATGCAGTATTATATTCATGCTCTGGTTTGATCAAATTTCAGTTGCGTATGCAGTATATCAAATTTTTAATCTGCAGAAGCGATATATCGATAAAGTGTTTAAATTTGTAAATATTCACTAAGGAATAACAAACCTGAGAGTTTTTCATCAACATGTTTTCTCTAGGTATCCTAACGTGATCGAAACCCAGAAACCCATTGTTTGTTGCATTCATTCCCAATTTAGTGCCAATTTCTCCTATTTTTATACCTGAAGGGAGAGAAACTATTGTTAAAAAAATCTAGGTAAACGTTCTCTTATACTAAGGAATAAGTTAGAATCAATGATCGCAATTATTCTCAAATTCTAGCTACGAATTCAACGAAGGCAATAATTTAAATGACTCTTAAAGATCTCAGAAGTCTATAGTCATCATAATATATCTTTGCAATAATTGTTATACAAATTGACTTATGCATAATTCATATCAGGTTTTACTTCCATTTATACTTTATATAGTCAGACGTCACAGATCGACATATTTATGACCATTTTTTTTTTTTTTATGTCTCTTACCAGTCAGTGGTTCGTGTGTATCTTCATCCCTGAGCTGAACAATAAATGGATGTATACCTTTGCACTGTCCTTGTGTATATAATTGTGCGACAACAACAGCGTAATTAGCCGTATGACCCACTGTAAATATAAATATATGAGTGAATATAATTAGCGATATAAATAGCGATATATTATTATAAAGTGAATTATATAAATCTCAGATAAAAAGCTTGATTCAATAAAAAGTAAACCATGTTAAAGAATAAAAATATGTAATTCAATGAATCGATGATGATAATAATAATCCGCATAAAATTGCATATAATAATCTTAATACTACATGATTTAAAAAATGAAAAAATGTATACAGGTTTTTTTTTTCAAAAATGACTTACATCCACCAGGCCACCACTTGTAGGAAGTTAAAGTTGGACTGTTAAGGACAAATTCTTGTGTTGTAGCGTCATAAGTAGCGGTTGTTTCCAATCCTCTAATAAAAGTCCCGTGTCCAAGTTCGGTCTGAAAATATATATGTAATAATATTATATACTTATATATTTGTATAAAATTCTATAAATAAAAAAATGAACGATTAATATATCAATAGAAAAAAATTGACCTGTGCATAAGTTCCGATAATGTTGCAGGACCAAGCTTTAGATATCCAGTATCCTTGTTGTTCTACAGTACCTTGACCCATGATTGCCGGAATGAACATAACATAATGTAAAATTAATGGATTTCCATCCTTTAGAATAGCCGATCCTAACAATCCTCCCAATACTTGGCTGTGAAAATATTTGTGAAAAAATATTTATTATTAAATTGTATTTAAACAGCTGTATAATAAAGATGTGTTTTCATAATTTTGTATTATAAAAAAATTTTTCGTTTAATATAATTATTATATTATTAAATATTAATTATTATGAGTGTAATAATAATATATAATATATTGCCTTACGAATATACTTCCATATCAGCTTTTCCCTGTTCTTGGAGTTGTTGAACTTTTTCAAGCACTCTACATCCCTTGCGTATAGCATCTTCATATTTTTCTTTATGACTTTTGTAATCGGCTGGTACAGTGTCTTGTAGTTCGGGATCGTTCAGAAAAAAATCCTCTAAACATCAACAGAATAAGAAAAGAAAAAAACAATGAGAGATATGAATTTTGATAATTATAATCTTTGGATAAGATATATACCTAAACACTTGACTGATTCATTTTAAGGTATAGAACTAATTGGGTATATATATTTATAAAATATTTTTTTCAACTCGTTTGATTAAAGTCGAATAAAATTAAATCCATTTATATCATAAAAAATTAAAATTAATTCTTTCTTATATTTATTATCATTTCAAATTTTGAAACCTTTGAAAAATCAATACAAAAATTATTCATTTGTTTTATAATGAATATAATATAGTGACGAGAAGTATATATATTAACATCGATGTGCTATTATAATAATATTTAATGATTACGAGAATTATATAATTACACACAGCTTTCTAAAATTTGAGTATTCATGGAATCCAGTTAATTATCAGTATATGGGTCAATCTGGTATAAATAAAGAATGAAATTTTCTAAAATTCTTGATGAAACTAAAAAAACATTCGAAAGAATTTAGATAAGTATTAAAATATCATTTATATTAACGAGCGATTCGTTAATTTCGTAAAAAAAATCGCGGATTCTATCAAACTTTCTAATAACTGTTCAAATCAGAACCAAAACCGCGGCGTTTTTTTTTTTTTTTTTTTCTCATATTTTCAATTTGTACTGTAGGTATACTACGATTTTAAACCTCATGAATATTGCGTAGTCATCTTATCTGTCGATTTCGGGATCAGCTACAGTATTATATCTTAGGCAATAATAATTACATACAACGCTCAACATAAACCAAACATACGCACAAATCAGTCCAAGGAGTTGGACTGTGACCCTACAAGGCTATAAAAACCGAAGAACCGGTTTTCAATTTATTCACATATTATATTGTGAAAGCAAAAATTATGAGATTCATTAATTATGTGCTTTTACACTAATTTTATTTCTAACTAAGTATACCAGTATAATAATCTATTTTTAATGACTCTACTGTAGAAAGTTAGACGCACGATATGTTACCATTGAAGAAAGTTATACTATAGCTATAATAAATGTATAAACAACGAATCATCAGCTTATATGTTGTGAGATAAACTGTAAAAAAAAAAAAAAATAATAAAATTAAAAAAATGAAATCATCAACTGTACCTCTTTCTCGCCTTCCATTAGTTTTTTCCGCACTACCATCCAGCAAATTAGTTAATTCTGAAGAATCGAATGTACACCTTTCGCGTTCGCGCTGCAAATCTGGATTCATCCTTGCCATTTCAAACCGATATTGTTTTTCATAAAATTCGTTGTTCCTTTTGACAAGAAAATCTTAAATCACACTGTGTGGAGTAATATTTGGACTCTGACTGAGCTGCGTCACTGTTATATCGTACTACTGAAAAAAAAAAGAATACCCCACTATAAGCTGTCAGACGTCAGACGAATCCAGACGAATCGCCAACTCTCTCTCTCTTACATTTATTTATTTTTATCAAATGAACATGCAGAGCCATCTCTTATCTCTCTCTGAAACTCTGTTCATAATATGAATCTATAATAAATATAACGTATCGTGTGATTTTTGAGATAAAAATTAATTGACTCATGTTGTTTATTATATCGTCCGTCTTTTCCGACTATTTGAACTATTTGAATGAGAAGCGATAGGGTGCGCGCGACCCTAAAAGACAGAAAAATACTTCGAGAATTCGCGTTTGTTGTCAACCGAATTTAGCCGAATATACCCGAAGTTGAATCGTATTCGCCGGAAATACTACGCGACTTATATTAATTGTAAAATAATGAAAAACCAACAATTTTGTCCCCGTGTTTCATATCTCGTTGGTAATTAATTAATGAATGAAGATTTAAAAATTCGTTACGTATCTCGGTTATTTTCAAAATAAATAACAACTATTCAAAATAGTAGAAAAACGGGAGGAAACACCCGATACGCCATCTTGCTTTTCTTTACCACGAAGGACTCGGAGACTCCATCATGAGGTATACGTTTTCCACAATAAATTTAATTCTATATAATAAATAAGAGTAAAATTGTAATCCAAGGAGATAAATTACGCGAACATTATAACCAGTTCAAATATTTGTGATGAAAAAATATCGTTAAACTTATTTCCATTAGATTTAATTGTTGCTTTTATAACGTTGACGGCCGACCACATGGCGTGGTGTACGAAAACCCATGTTGTCATAGATTTGAGAGAAATTATTTACCGTTAATAAAACCAATTTTAACACCATTACCTTATAACAAATGAATAATAATCCGCTTATGATAAAAATCTAACGATTTTAGACACACCGATACTGAAATAACCTCACTTTTCGTTACAGTTCTTTGAAACTACAGAAGAGGCTGGCAGCCTCGGTTATGCGATGCGGCAAAAAGAAGGTTTGGTTAGATCCGAATGAAATCAATGAAATCGCCAACACCAACTCCCGTGAGTTTTTTTTTTTTTTTTCTTCTTTTTTCAGAAAATTTATTTTTACATACGAAAAATGATGATAAATAATATTATTTCTGACACCTCTTATGAATCGATGTGATATAAAGGTTATAAAATCTGATAAATTTTTTTTTTTTATATATAAATTCTCTATTCATTTCAACTCGTCAAATTATTCTAATTATTTATTTTTGTTTATTCTTAGGTCAAAACATCCGTAAACTTATAAAGGATGGTCTGATTATCAAGAAACCCGTAGCTGTTCACTCTAGGGCTCGTGTTCGCAAGAATACTGAAGCTAGACGTAAAGGTCGTCATTGTGGTTTTGGTAAGAGGAAGGGTACCGCGAACGCTCGTATGCCACAAAAAGTAAGCAAATTATAACAAATGAAAAAAAAAAAACAAAACTCGTTGATCAGATATCAAAGCTTGTGTGATGATATTCAATTATATTCTGACACCTCTTATATGAATCAATGTGATATTATGAATTTTAAATCTGATAAGCTTTGACCCATATTGTTATTATTTTTTAACGAAATTCTTTAATTCAAATCTATTCACGCTTAAAAAAAGAAACCCAATTTTTGTCTCCAGTTAACAATCATGGTTTTAATTAACAGGATTTATGGATCCAACGTATGAGAGTTCTTCGTCGTTTGCTAAAGAAGTACCGTGAAGCTAAGAAGATTGATCGTCACCTGTATCACTCTTTGTACATGAAAGCGAAGGGTAATGTATTCAAGAACAAGAGAGTACTTATGGAATTCATTCACAAGAAAAAGGCTGAGAAAGCTAGGACCAAGATGTTGTCCGACCAGGCAGAAGCTCGTCGTACTAAGGTTCGCGAAGCTCGTAAACGTAGGGCCGAACGTATTGCTACAAAGAAGCAAGAACTTCTGCAATCATACCAGCGCGAGGATGAGGCCGCTGCGGCGCAAAAAAAATAATTTAGACCATCCGACAATTTTATTGTATAAATAAACAAAAACAAAAAAACAAAATTATTGAAAATTACTTTGTTAATCATTTATTTCGTTCCACACCGATTCTTTTTTACTTTAAACTATATAAGACGTATTCAAATCTTTGTTCGATACCAATACTAGTATCAGAACAATTTAATTTACTCTAAGATACTTGGGTATCGTTTTTTTTTTTTTTCTTTTTTTTGTTACTAATAAATATTTGAGAAGATAAGAAATCTCTCGTATGGCTTTCATGGTTTAGTTTCATTAATAATTGATATCTGAGTTTATCTCTGAAATTGTTTTTGAAAAAATGATTGTACACGGAGAGAAATTTCGGCGTATTTTACCTCGATCGAAATTGACACAAAATATGCCGAATGCTACTCGAGGTATTCTAAGTCGTAGATTGAGGTGTTATAAGTCAAAAATCGGCTTGTAACACCTCGGATATCAAGCGAGGTAAATTAGAACAAAGATTGACTTGAAACAAGTCGATACACGACGTATAATATGCCGGCCGAGCGGCGAGGCGCTACGAGTCAAACTTCGGTGTATATTACCTCGTCGGAACGGCACAAAACACGCCGTTCGGTCGAGAAACGAGAGAGCGTGGAGTGGTGGGGGAAGAAGAAGAACAACAGAGCATGCAATTGCGCCTCTCGGCCGAACGGCGTGTTTTGTGCCGTTCCGACGAGGTAATATACACCGAAGTTTGACTCGTAGCGCCTCGACGCTCGGCCGGCATATTATACGTCGTGTATCGACTTGTTTCAAGTCAATCTTTGTTCTAATTTACCTCGCTTGATATTCGAGGTGTTACAAGCCGATTATTGTCTTAAAATATGACAATTTCTCAACTCTTATTACCTCGACAAAGTTTCGATGTATTATAGCTCGACGTACCCTACTTAAAATACGCCGAAATTTCTCTCCGTGTAAAGTATGGATAGGCGTGTATATGTCGAAGTGGTGGTGTGGGATAGACGATTTAAAAATGGCGATTGCAGACGAACATATGCGTAAAATTCGTCCCGTGTCAGTAAAAATCTTGTCAATAACAAGATACTAGTAGATTTAAACCTCAGGTGAGAATAATAAACTAGAATAAAATTCAACGTTATAGTTTAACTCGAGTTTGATAATTTAATTAATTAAAAATTAATAACGATTTGATTAAAAATTGTTCGAGCGATAGGTTAGAATTTATTTAAATCGTGATGCAATCATTTCTATAATAGGAAATGTGACAACTGTATAATTCAGACTACATAAATATCAAAAAACTAAAGAAGATTACTTACTCCAGGTTTTATTGAACTATACCCGACAAAAAAAAAAAGTCATCTTATAACCTCGAATTTTTATATTTCTATATAGTTTTCATAGACGGACACTATTTATGTCCAAACTCTCTCTCTGACCAATTGATAGAGTGACAATGGACCACCAGGTACACACAATAGTTCGCAATAGAATATTTCGATTTATTTCAATTTTGGCTTAACGTTCTATTATTCTATCACCTCATCACTACCCTTCAAATATAAAGCTGCAAACGTAATCATCATAAAATTAAAAAAAAAAAAAAAACAACAACATACTGCTTAACTTGCATGCTGTCACTAATAATATAAGTCTCATCTATTACATACAAAGCCATACATGAATAATGAGGTCAATTTTACAGGGTCTAACATTTAGCTGCAGCTTTATATTGCGAAATTTTTTTATTTTACATTTAATGAAGTCTATGTAAATTATCGGTAGCCCTAAACCTAAATATGTTATTAATTTGTCTGTGTATGGCATATTTAGTACTGTTTTATGTATACATTAATTGTCCAAGGTTTATGGTCAATGAATAACGAGTATATATACTATAATGTAATTTCTAGTCAAACGGAGAAGACAAGCCTAAGATCAGCCGTTCTAAAGCAAGACATTTACGTCGGAAGCGTTTAGCTGCTGCAAGAAGAACTGATGAAACCAGCTCGTTTTCTACTCAATCTAATACAGAGCAGGATTCTAGTCTTCAAGAACCGCCTATCGATGTATTAAGCAAATCAAAAGCCAGAAGATTGCGGAAGAAAAAGGCTGAATTGATCAAAGGATCAGGCCAGACACTAAAGTGTGAAAAACGTGTGCCTGACTCTGAAAGTCAAACAGAATTTGTCGCTACTAGACAGTCGCCAATCGACGTATTGGAATATGAAAAATCTGACCCAAATATTAGCAAGATACAGTTTGAACCTGTAGAAAATTCGGAAAACAATTTTCTGACTACTTTGTCGGAGATAAAAACTCTGAACTCAAACCCTGATGGTGGGTTTTCTGGTATAAAGAGAGAAAACGATACATTGTTGAGTTACCAACAAAATTCTAGTTTGCATACTGTATCGAATAACGAGAGCTTGAGCAAAGTAGAGAACGAAAGTGATTCTATAAGTTCAGATGAGTTTCATAGTCATAAGGCTGGTTTTTTAACATCCTTATCTCAACGCGATTATCAAATTCCTAAGAATTCAGATTGCAAGGTTTTAGCTCAGGGAACATCGATTGACATTAACAGTAGAACTGAGTTATATCAAACTTCATTTGAAAGTGATATAGACTCAGAACTATTTGATAGTAATACGTCCTTGAGCGATATTCAATTACTACTTTGTGAACAGAATCCAGATTTCAAATCACTTAACAGCTTTAGAGTTCCTCATTTCAAGTCAAATCAATTGAGTAAAAATAACGAAACTATAAAAGAAAAAGACGACATAGAATCTCAGCGTAAAAAAGAAGGGAAGAATAAATCAGAGAGTACATTGCATGGTATTGATATAAAATCAAGCAATCCTATCAGAAGCACAACTTTGTGTTCTCTGAAGACTGACGCGACGTCGGATGATGATTTAGACTCCCCTAGTAGTAATTCGAGTTCCAATTTGATAGACCAATATGAAATAAACACAATCCAATCACACGACTCCTCTTTAGGACAAATCACGAGAACAGTTTTAAACACTACAGAGTTGATTGAGAATGAAAAGAATTTAAAAATCAGCAATAGCAGCTCAAACTCGCATACTGTTTTTCAACCGAATGCAACAGTGATAGATTTGACGACTTATTCCAGTTCTGATCTGATCATTAATACTGATGAAATAATTGATTTCATTTCTGATTCGAGTTTAGATCTCGTTGAAAATAACAAACTTTTTTATATCGATCCGCCAGAGAGTTCAAGCTTAGAGTCGCAAAGTAGAAATCAAATACATAAGAAATTGATTAGTGAAAAGTTTTCAACGCCAGATAATCAAAGCTCGTATGATATAATCAGGGATTATAGTTTACCATCTACTAGCGTTAACGACAGTGTTTTACCGGGCTTTAAAAATTCTAAAGACTCTGTAGGATACAATAAGACTTTCAAAGATTTATACGAAGGAAAAATGATTCCCGCGCAAAAAACTAGGGAACAAGTTAAGGCGGAACGCGAAGCCAAAAAAGCTGCAAAGGCTTCAGCCAAGGGTAAAGTAAAGGCTCCGAAATCAGAAGCAAAATTAGATGCAAAAAGCAACAAGGATATACCGACAAAGGCCGGCAGTTCTGTACAGGTTCAAAAAGATATAGAACAAAATGTTGTTGTCGAAAAAGAACAGGCTCAAAAAGAAGGAGCGCATGGAATTGTACCACCAAGATACACAAAAATCAGTGATTATTCATCACCAGCAGAAGAAAAGATAGCTAGAACCGGAACTAAAATAGCCCCGAGTACTGACAATAAAGAAAATGAATCTAGAAGTGAAGTTGATGGAAAAAGTAAGCGAGAGTCTCGAGCAGAGCGCCGAGCTAAACAAGAGGCTCAGAGAGCTGCGAAGGAAAAACTGACTACAGAAAAGAATAAACCTAAGTCAGCTGTACCTCCTAAATCGAAACCTTTACCCAAAGATTCCGATCCTGTGAAAATTATAAAAAAAACTCTGGTAGATAATAATTTGCACGAAGTTAAACTCTTCAAACATTTGTATCACGAAAGAGAACTATCTTTGGTCAATTTTCCAACTTTTAATTCACATGTACATCCGGCAATAGTCAGACTCGGAGTACAATATGCAAACAAGGTCATAATTGGTAGCAATGCGCGATGCGTTGCTTTATTAGCTGCTGTTAAACACATGATTGAAGATTTCGTACGTCCTTCCCAAGCAGATTTTACAAGAGGTTTAGAAGTTAGTTTGCAAGAATGTGCAGCATACTTGCAACATTGTAGACCTATGGCTGTTTCGATGCAAAATGCTTTGAAGCATCTAAAATGGCAAATGACTCAATTACCATCGACTGTATCAGATAACGATGTAAGAATATCTCGACAATGTATTACTTTCTTAGTTTGTATCAGGATTTCAATTTGTACGACAAATACTTTCAGGCAAAATCTAAACTGGGAGATGCTATCGATACCTATATTAGAGAACAAATTCTACTCGCTGGAAAAGCAATTTCAAATACCATTCAAACTAAGATTTCTAACGGAGATGTTATTCTAACTTATGCGTTGTAAGTTATTTTCTATTCGTTATCGAATTTTATTTCGATAGATTGGGAAAGCCTTGATCCCTGCTTACTAGGAGCTCTTTCACTTTCAATGAGTATTGCTTTGCAAATATAGATAATTCATTAATTATCAAGTCTCATCTGTGTTGGTGAATTTGAAAAGCGATTAAAGGACTTTGATCCAAATACTCATTCAGAAATCGACCAGATAACTCTAAGGGTTGATAAATTATACTAAGCTGCTGACTAGAATTTCTAAGAAATTAATGAACAAACTTTTTCAGTTCATCTTTGATACACAACATATTAATCGACGCACATATTGCCGGTAAACAATTCAGAGTTATTGTAGTTGATGGTAGACCTTGGCTTGAAGGAAAAGAACAATTGAGACGATTAGCTAAACATGGAATTGAATGCTCTTATATATTGATCAACGCGCTTAGTTTCATCATGCCAGAGGTGATCTGCTGTTTACATTACATTATCAAGCCCAATTCAAGTTTGAATACATAAGACGAGAATTTTCTTTCACATTTTGTATATACTATATCTTATATATTACTCAATATTTCAGGTGACCAAAGTATTTCTGGGAGCACATGCAATTTTGGCTAATGGTGCCGTGATGTCCAGGGCTGGTACGGCGCAAGTTGCTCTTATGGCAAAGGCTTTCAATGTCCCAGTACTAGTTGCTTGCGAAACACATAAGTCCTGTGAACGTGTTCAAACGGATTCATTTGTCTATAACGAAATTGGTAAATTACAAATATTTTTGAAGTACATAATATTATAATGTGGCTTCTAAGATATTGGAATACATTGATTCTGTTACTGAATGTTTCCTACTTCGTTAGAAAAAAAAAATGCAATGATCATATTTTTTTAGAAACACATCAGAATTCTTTAAACGTGTATTGTTTTATTTCAGGTGACGCCGATGAACTGACTCGCGATTTATTCAGCAGCTCTAAAAAATCGTCGCTTGTTAATTGGAAAACAAAAAAGTCATTAGATTTGTTAAATATAACGTATGATGTTACACCTGCCGATTTAGTATCGGCGGTAGTTACTGAGCTAGCAATTTTGCCATGTACTAGTATTCCAGTTATACTAAGAATCAAACCATCTGAAATTTGAATCCTAATTTGTATAACGCAGCTTTGCTATCGAATTATTATAATGAAATTGGTCGGATTCTTTATTCCTATACTAAATTACATACTGTAAATTGTGTTGTATACTTTTCAAATAAAATGCTTTTTGGAAGAAATTTGGATTCTGTTTTGTTCTCACTGATATTATAGTTTCATATTTTGGGAATTTGAAATAAATTGATATAAAAGTAAAAAAAAGTACTATTGTCTGCAATTATTATGCTCGATTGCAGAGTATCTATCAAAGATATATTATATATTTAATGAGTCAATATTATCAAGGTATGTATTTCTTTACTATACCGCAGCTAATTGCCATAAAGATTACCGAATGTTTCTTACAATTAATAATAATAATAATAATAATAATATCTGATATCTTTGTCTGCATTAACAATTTATTTACTTTCATATCAAGCCCCAATCGGGGTACCTAACATTATCACAGGCAAAATAGAATATTTTTGTGTAACATTTGTTAATAAAATATTACACGGATAAAATACTTGCTAGAAAAAATAAAGAGTACAAAAATATTAATGACCAATGTGAATCTTGTACTATTATTTTTCGTTTTTAATGTATACAAGAAAAAAAAAAAAAAAAAAAAAAAAAAAAACTAGAATAGTAAAGATCTTCGATTTAGAAAAGCTGGTAAAAGAAGAAATGAATGCAAATGA
Organism: Tenthredo mesomela; assembly: GCA_943736025.1. NCBI lineage: Eukaryota > Metazoa > Arthropoda > Insecta > Hymenoptera > Tenthredinidae > Tenthredo > Tenthredo mesomela. The sequence goes on along the minus strand of OX031016.1, from coordinate 20,773,695 downwards.
AAATTATGTAAAATAATTTATATAGTATATGTATATAGTGTATACATATATACATATATATATAATATATATATATAGTATATGTATGTACATATTAAAATAATTAACAGGCCATACATGACATATAATAACAATTTAGAATACAATAATTTATCCGGTTTGCAGCAATTAATATCCCAACTGTTGTCGTGGACGACCGAGATTTACTTTATCTTAACAACAACAACATCGAATTATCAGTCATTGTTAGTTCAAAATAAATCTAAATGTGCAACGGTTGGGAGTAGTTGCGCATGCATTTTTCAACTATTTCTTTATGTATTATAGTATAATATATATTTTCATTAGACATTTAGTTGTAATACTGAAAACCCAGAGACTCATCAATATTATAGAAGAAATTGAACAATATTAGGTGACATAATTAAAGTAACTTATAATCTGCAATTATTTTCTTTTATCATTTATAAGAGTTGTAAGCAAATTACGGATTATCCTAAATTGTTAATAGTTAACTCGTTGAGAGATATTTTTTTATAAATTACTAATCTATGACTGTAATTCCAAAATTTGGTTTAACGTCAGCCAACTAACTTGAAATATAATTTCCTTTTTTTTTTTTCATTTTTTTTTTTTTTTTTTCTTTTCTCCTCAGCGTGTTCCACGTAGTATGGAAGATAAAGAAGAGATGACTTAAAAAGTGAATTAACTTTTATCTTTCTATTTTATACTTATAGAAGATGACAAAAGCGAGTACATTTATTTTAAACATTGGCCTGGTGAATTAAATTAGTTAATTTACTCAGATATCTTTCCTAGATTGGTAGGATATCAGTTTAATGTATGTCATCCAAAAACGAAGTAATAATAGATTAAATAAAGTTCTAGAAAATAATATGATTAATTGATTTCAAGTCAAGCCTGGCTTTGAATACAATAATTTTTGCCAGAAGCTAGACTACATATGCGAAAGATATATAGGTATGTATAATATATATATATATATATTTTTTTTTTTTTTTTTTTTAAATTCTTTATCCATTGGTCATCTCCACTAGAATAGCCGTAACCAAAATTATAATTTGATTCGAATTGGATAAAGATGTCTAGCAAAGCTCATGATATAATTTCCTCCATCTACATAAATATATAGTAATATGAAACACGCTGTCCGCTTATAACTTTTAATAGTTACTAACAACTTAAAATTTGACCTATTTTTCAATTGTTCATGCAGTTTATACTACTTCGTAGTAGTAGCAGTAGTAGTAGTAGTACGTACGTATGTATGTATGTATCAAAGTTTATTCAAATTGAAGAATGAAAAAAAAAATTACTTAGAATTCGCCTTATTAAAAGCAGGTGCAAGAAATTTGATGAGTAAAATGAAATATAGGTAGGTAATTAATAATCCCTTATAGGTATACCTTTTTCAGGTATGATTTGACAAAATTTAAGTTAGTTAGGTAGAATTTGAGATATATGTTAATGAGAATATCTATGAAATAGGTGGTATTTCGAAGTTCACACTCAGATTGGCAGACTGTGCAAGTTTTACTATAGTTGATAGTTTTACTGCAACACGTGCTGCCTCGTCCAGATCATCAATGGGTACGATTCTCAACCCTGCATTTGCGATAAGAGCTTTTGCCTCGTCAACATTGGTTCCCTGAAAACATTAGATCGTAAATAAAGCAAATGAACCCAAGTCTGTATATGGAAATAAATGTGATTAAGTATTTATCAAAATATTTAAATCTGAATTTCATTGCTATGATAAAGAAATGTGTAGAGGCCATAGTTATAGGAAATGTTACTTAAGCTGGAGAGCAAAGGAATGGGAAGGATAGGATTTTCACTGCCATAGCGAAATCTTTAACGTCATATCTTTTTCTGTATCCATATCTAAGATTTCAAGATGAAAAATGATCATTCATATTTCATCACGTTATTTTCTGAAACCTGTAAAGTTTTCAAGGGAAACAAAAAGGATTTTGAAATTTATCTCATCTGTTATTCGTATAAAATGTATTATAAGCTTATTCGAAAGATTTATAATCTACATACCTGCAGTCTAACAACCACTGGAATTTTGAGGCTGAGCTCCTTAGTAGCGGCTATGATGCCTTCAGCAATAACGTCGCATCTCATTATACCACCAAATATATTCACCAACAAAGCATGTACCTGAAAATAGTAAAAGTATCTCAAATTAAGAAACTAAAAGCATCCAGCAGGTAATTTTGTATCAAATTTTCAACGATTTTGGTGCAACTGAATGTATACGGATAAGGTATATCAAGTTTCTTACACTAGGATCAGAAGTAATGATTTTGAAAGCTTCTTTGACAGCAGAAGCTGTAGCACCACCGCCAACATCGAGGAAATTGGCAGGATCACCGCCATGTAACTTAATGATATCCATAGTAGCCATAGCTAGACCAGCTCCGTTAACCATGCAACCAATATTACCATCGAGAGCAATGTAATTCAATTCAAACTTAGCAGCTTCAACTTCTTTTCTGTCTTCCTGGGTCCAATCTCGTAGAGCGAAGAGATCTTTTTGCCTAAACTCTGCGTTGTCATCAAATCTGCATTTGCAATCCAGACCATAGTCTGAAAACAAGTTTAAACTTTATATAATTTGTAAAAAAAAAAAAAACAATTATTTCACTATCATTATTTTTTGTCTTATTGTAAATAGTGATTCTATCAAAAACTTGAATATCAAAAGATTTCACAACCCTGTTTGTGTATGCCTTGTAAAAGTCATAAAAGAAGAACAAGAAGCTAGGCTTACATTTTCCATTAATATCTTCGGCTAGGGGATTAACTTCGAGAAGAAGCGCATCTTTTTTCACAAACATATCATAAAGGTTCATGATTATCTTAGCTATATAATCTTTCGCATTTTCAAGACCCATTTTTACTGCGATACGCTGAGCCTGGTCGAGCGTAATTCCTGTCAGAATATCAATTGGCTCATAAATTATTGCCTCAGGATTAGTAGCGGCAACTTCTTCGATATTCACGCCTCCTTGACTCGATGCAATTATTACTGGTCCCTGAAAAAAAATATTAAACATTACAGTATGCGCCACAATCAATTAATTCTCATGATATCAATACTATGTTGTGTCTGCAACGTATTGAGTCTAATTTAAAGCATTCTCAAAAAAGTTACATCATCCTTGTTGATAAGAATCGATTCGTATGATCAGAGCTGACCTAAACGACCTCAAGTTTCATATTCGTGAAAGAAAAACTTATTTTATTCAACATTAATCATTTTGTTAATTAATAAATAAATGCTAATAAATGAAAAAAATTCTGAAAAAGTATCAACCGTCATTTTCAATTCAGTTGAAATAATATTATCACAATAACTTACACCAAAAGCTCTCTCCATCATAACAGCAAGGTAAAATTCCTTGCGTGGAAACATGCGTTGCGTTACCATAACGGCATTGCATATCCTACCCGCTTCCCCAGTCTGTTTTGTGATCAGCAATTTTCCCAACATTATAGAAGCCAAATCCTTTGCTTCTTGAGGTCTAAAATTTTCAGGGTGATATTTAAAGCATCTCCAAATAGTGTCTGATTTAAAGTTCATACAAATATGCAATAACAATGTTTTAGTATAATACAATTTTCTATAAACTATTGAAACGAAAATCAATAATTATTAATTTATCTGTTTTTAAGAGTTATCAGATAATATCACTCGTCGGTGAGATAAAGAATAATAAATCTTGAACAGATTTATCACTTCACATGATACTCGATAAATTTTTCATAGATAATATACCATGAGGTAAGTAGTAATACTTTTTTTTTTTTTATACCTTAGCTATTCAACTTACGTCTCACACATTTTAACACCACCAATATTGGTGCCTTTAAAGTGTCCCTTTCCTCGTCCACCGGCAAGAACCTGAGCCTTTAATACTATATCTTTAGTATTTAGGTCAGCAGCGAACTTCGCAGCCTCATCAGGAGTTTTGGCCACACCAAACTTCGGTGTTGGAATCCCTGCCTCGCTGAGCAAGCTATAGCTGATGTGTTCGTGTACATTTAGGTTTCTGACTGGCTGCTTAGGCAACCCAATCGTACCAGCCAAGATCTAACATACATATTTCAAATGAGATATTGTGAGGTAATGTTTCGCATTATATCATCAATTTATCACATCTATATTTTGTTTTTCAAATCATAAAATCATTCTTTATTTGGATATAAATAAATTGAAAGAATAGGAAAGAGATCAAATAATGATAAATACTTATATAATTTAATGGATCAATACAGTACAACAAATATTATACATGCATATTCATATTTATAGACATTCAATGAAATGTAAATTTTACATCGGTATTAAAACATTGTGATAGTTGATAAAAAAATAATAATCTGTATAAATAGATGTGTTTTAATTAACAGTTTGAACAGTTAGCTAATTTTCTGAGTAAATTATAAATAATTTGAAAATTGCTTCAAAGTATCCAAATATGTAAATACTCTTGTTATGCAACTCTAATCACTCTTGAATAGCTATGTTGTGTTTAAATTGTTGGTTTGCGCATGTGTTATAAACTCGTGAATGAATGAATATATAACTGATAAACTAATTGGAGTAAATAATATCATATTAAATTAAAGCAGTTATGGATTTATATTGATATTCGATATTATTTTCCAGTTAGCATTTAGTGAAGAAAGTGTTGATTATAAATATAAAATATGTATATATGGAATAAAGTCAACTTTGTGATTCAAATTGATGACAAAGTTCAATATTCATAAAGGAAAAAAAAAAAAAAAAAAAAAAAAACTAAGCGAAATAATATCGCGGATGTTTATTCAAATAATTAATTTGTGATACAATAAGTTTATGTAGTTGCGGTTATTGTTAGCGAAGATATAACATTGAGCGATATTCAAGTTTAAAAATAAATTCGATGTCTATAAGCCAATGGCAGTTGGTCAAGGAAGAAAAAAAAAAAAAAAAAAAAAAAAAAGAGATGTACAGTACTTACGAATTATTTTTTGCGATTATATACGAAATATTGATATTTACATAAGAGAATCAAAAGTTTTATAAACGATAAATGATACTTCAGTCGATTACTATTCTGTTATAGAATATATCATAGTGGTATTATGTAATTGACATTAAATTTTTACAATAGAAATTAGGTTAGTAAAGCGCCTTTCATACAATGAGATCCTTGGCTTCAAATCACTTGACCCTGGCGCCCAATTTAGCAGACTACAAATCTAATATGGTGATCGCCCCGATTGACATTTTTCTAACGATACGCATAGCTTGGCTATCTTTTTCAACGTTAAAAAATTGATATCGATAAGTTATATAATAGGAGAATAAATTGTTAAGATTAATTGGTTTTAAAACTTACCTTAGACCCGTTAAAACGGGAAAAATTCTCCACGATAGTAATCGTGCGAGACAACATCGTAGCCATCTTTGAACCGCTGATCACGAACACTGCGGTGAACTGCCAACTGCCAAGCAGTCTTTCTCACACACAAAATGATAGCTAGGGCTCGGTGCCCAATGTCAGCAATGTCAGCCGTCAAGTGACGTAATTTTTTATATCTAAATTTTATAACAAGGTGGCGCTACTTCGAAAGGAATTTATCCTGACGTCAGGGGTGTGTTCCAAAACTTACTACGTAGTAAGAGTACGAGTCTAGCAAGAGCTTGAGGAGAGCTTGGTTAGAGTAATAAGTTATTATCTGGTTTTTGAACGACAGCTTTGGTCAACTACATGCTGTTAAAGCGATAAATCATTAATGGATTAATGAATTAATTAATTAACGACAGCTTTGAGATGTAAAAGACTCTTTAACTTGAAGTTGTGATCTGAGCATGCTACAAATCGTTCCGAAATTCAGAGTTACTATTTAGTAATAACGTAGATGTCGTTCCAAAATCTAGAAAGTGCACTACGAGCGTACTCTGGAGTATAGTTTTCTACCCATCTCAGCGAGGGAGGTACGCGTTACCCCCAGTTACCCCCCTTTCAGTCTGTATAAAGTTGCGCAAATCCCATTGCGCAAGACAGTATAACATTCGCATTGTTGAGTTGGGTGCACAAATTGTACTCTAGAGTATGCTTGAATATGCCATTTTCAGTATCATTAGTATGACTGAACAGCGACTCTGGGTTTTGGAACGTCTCTGAGTATACTCGGATCACTAGAGTAAGGTTTTGGAACGTAGCCCAGATATTCTGATTAACATTAGAGGGAGGGATATTCAAACGCGATGATGGGACAGACATAAATTATATGCAAATCGCAATAATTCATTATCTATTTCAATTTCATATTATTGTAACAAGAGACTGGAATCGATTTAATATTTAATGCTCTTTATTTATTTATAAATGTACTTTCATTATGAATATACTAGTTAAATAGATAAATAGCTTATTAATCAATATTGTATAAAAAAAAAAAAATGACCGTTGATCTCAATCAAAGTTCTGTAACAGCGCATAGTATTACATACCTTATGACTCGAACCGAAAAATAAAAATACGTGTATAGATTATAAAATGAAATTATTGTAGAGTATAATCACTATTATCATTATTCACGAAAGTATATAGCGATTGAGAATTTTATATTTCGATACTGTAGTTTTTCCTAACATTTATTACCACCGGAAATTTTTTTACTTTCAACTACCTCCATTCGAACTTTGACATTAATTGATCTAGCTAGTTCAACAATCTTCGACATCGTAACAACGGTGTGAGCCGCAGCTGATAGATCATCATTCGGAATAATCCTCGCACCTTTTTCCTTAGCAATCAAGGCTTTTGCCTCTTTCACATTCGTTCCCTGAACAATATTATCATACCTTGATATATATTTGATTAATTTTTTAATGCAAAAGGCGCAGATAGATATATTGAATAACTATCCTATACCTGCAGCCTCACAACTATCGGAATATCAAGTTTGAGGTCTTTTGAGGCAGCAATAAGTCCCTGTGCAACGATGTCACACTTCATAATTCCGCCGAAAATATTAACCAAAATTGCATCTACCTATAAACGACGAATAATAATTATAGCATAATATAGCAAATTTTGTTGTTTATATTTTTTCATAAATGATGCAATTACTTTGGGATCAGATGTGATGATTTTAAAAGCCTCTTTAACAGTCTCTAAAGTTGCACCACCACCAAGATCAAGAAAGTTAGCTGGATCTCCTCCACTTAATTTGATGATATCCATTGTAGCCATAGCAAGACCAGCTCCATTTACCATGCAACCAATATTACCATCAAGTGCTATGTAGTTTAAATCATATTTAGCAGCGGCAACTTCCCTCGGGTCTTCTTGACTCCAGTCTCTCAATGCGAATAATTCCTTTTGCCTAAATTCCGCGTTATCGTCAAACCTGCACTTGCAATCCAGAGCAAGATCTGTAAATAGGAATTCTTTTTTTGCATTAGAGTAGAATTCATCTATAGGCGGAAATAGAACTTTACAAATGCACAATACAATGATGCATGGGTATTTCATTACATCAATTCCGAACTCACAATTCCCGCATACCATGTCTTCAGCAAACGGATTGATCTCAAGAAGAAGCGCATCTTTAGCTACGAATAATTCGTATAAGTTACATATGACCCCTGCCATTTCGTATTTTACTTTTTCAAGTCCCATTTTTACAGCAATTCTTTCTGCCTGTTCACAGGTAATTCCTTCTTGAATATCAATAGGCTCGTAAGTTATAGCCTCTGGGTTTGTTGCAGCTACTTCTTCGATATCGACGCCACCCTGGCTTGAAGCAATTATTACCGGACCCTATACGCATTTATTATGACCAGGATGAAATTTACGCTTTGAAATTTTTGAGTTACTATAATTATCAGATCTTGGTAAAAAAAAAAAAAAAAAAAAAAAAAAAAAACGAGCCTTAGAGAATTGAATATTGAAATGAAAAAGATCTATGGTAGTCCTAATCAAAATTCAAAAGTAACACATGCTAATTTTCATATTATCATTCATCAAGAAGAGATTATGCTTTTTTGACTAACACCAAAAGATCGCTCTAGCAAGACGGCTAAGTAAAATTCTTTGCGAGGATACATTCGCGTCGTCACCATCACAGCATTACATATTCGACCATCTGCTCCTGTTTGTTTAGTCACAAGTAATTTTCCCAACATTTTGCTCGCGAGATCTTTTGCCTCTTCTGGCCTAAAATAAAATTATGCAATTCATTTTTAGGCTCTTCTATGACTTACAATATTTTATATACAAAGTATAAAATCTGAATTAATAGAGAAATTCAGTTGATTCTCACGTTTCACACATCTTAACGCCCCCTATGTTAGACCCTTTGAAAAATCCTTTTCCACGACCTCCAGCTAAAACTTGGGCCTTCAAGACTATGTCTCGTGTCTTTAGGTCAGCAGCATGTTTCGCAGCCTCATCTGGCTTCTTGGCTAGCCCGAATTTTGGAGTAGGAATTCCACCCTCTTTGAGTAACGTATATGCCACGTGTTCGTGAACATTTAAATATCTCACCGGTTGTTTCGCGAGATGTAAATAAGGGATCTAGATTAAATATCGAAAAGCCTGATTCGTGATATTCTTGATAATATTTCTTCTAATTGTAAATTTTCTCATGTTATTCCTCTAAGGACATACCTTCCGTCTAAAGGGGTGTGTGAAAATTCGCGGCAGTAAATATGCGCGGGATAACATCACGGTCGTTGATATAAGGATAAAGAATATTCACAAGGACCCTTGGAAAAAAAAAATCCTTAGACTTCAATTTCACGTTAAAACCGCAGGAATCAGTGTCCCTTTTTTACTAAATATAAATTTCGTCAGAGCATCAAAATAAGGATTGAATTCTTTGAAAATATACAGTTTTCACCTAATTCCACAGTTTTCATCGGGTTTAGAGAATCATCTTTTTTTTTTTAACATAGTTTGTATCATAGTACGTAAATCTCAATTTCCGTAACGTGTGTGTATGAATGACAGTAACCAAATCATAGAATTGAACGCGAATAAACACGCGAGTATCTATACCGATGAAACAAAGTTGTATAACAAAGAATTTCTTCTTGATGTCTGCGAATTATTTCCCAACTCTTGTTTTTATCAGGCAATATTTTCTTTTCTTCCAAACGACTGTATAGGTATATCAGTGATCTGATCTTCCATTGTAAGTTTCATCAAGGCAAACTTAATTCTGTTCTCAGTCTTCGAATCTACGCATGATTTTAATATTGGAGCTTTGACCTCGCGATAGATCATGATGTAAATACCGTTAACTACAATTAGCCACATCCACTAGATATAAATTGTTCAATTTATTACTGGCTTAAAGCTCGCTAACATATACTGCTGTGGTCTAGCATCCCGCAGTATTCGTTATAGACGAATAATGAAACTTGAAATAATATTAAACAGCAGATAGAATAATAAATTCTGCCATCAAGCTAGCTAGTCCATCATAATATGAGAAAGATTTTTTTTTTTTTTTTCAATGTAATATGAAGAGGAAGAACCGAGAATTCGCTGAGAATAAATATAGTATAAGAATTAACCGAATTCAATTTGTATGAATGACGCAAGTAGAATTCCCGCATACGATTTCAATGACTCATCGTATTCCACGAGACAAAACCCCCGAATTGATTAGAACACGTATTTAAAAATGTGAAAAGTTTCATTGATTCAAGTTCGAACGGTAAATCAAATAAAACCACTTGAATTCAATCCAACAGAGATGCTTAATCTGTACAATCGATCAATAATTTGATTCTTGAAATCAAAAATACAATTGATCAATCAACAAATTGGGCGAAATAATCTTTTCAGCATATATGTATAGAGAAAGATTATCATTCCAACTTATCCTATGTATCATAACATGTAGTACGTAAAAACAGTTGTGTAAATGTTGTACAAGCTTAGAAAAATATCTGTTTTTACGACATGAGTTATAATTATAAAGAATAACAAAAATACAATGCAAGACATTTTTTTTTAACAAAAAAGTATATTTATTACCTTGTAGTGTATATTTTCTTTTTCTTTCTGTTTTTTTTTTTTTTTTTTCTTCTTTTTCTTTTTGTTCTTTTTAATCAAATAATGTTCATCAAACTTTTAAGTTCAATAGTTAATGTTACTTTATATATTACACTTTTACTCCTAATTATTATACGATATTCTTATGACTTCTATAATAGGTACTACAGAATATATAGTTACAGAGTAATAATCACTGTTATTATACAGTTAAAACACTCCTTACAAAGGTATCACACGTTATTAGTAATTAATAATATAGGAGAAAACTTTAAATAAAACGAGGCACTCAATATTTTTTGCGTAAGTTATTAAATAAATATTCCGTCACGTATGTTTCAATAGAAGTGTATTGCTATTTGTTAATCTATACAATGTGCAGTCTAGCTGCTCACTTCTGATAACTACTCATTGTGGATGGGTTGTTTAATTCGCTTTTTGTACAAGATACAAATTCTAAATTATTATATTCGAAATATTTTTCACGTAGAAGATATAAACCATGTCGTTTTTACCACCTCGACTAGTAGTCAAATCATAGATTTTCAAATTTGTGAACATATATGTATTTCCATCGACTTATGATTATGTCAAATATCGATACAGCGAATGGAGATAGATATAGTAGATTAAGAACAATGACATTGAGGACTTGGTTCTGTCTGTGTACATCAATTATTTTCATGGGTATTCTCTTATATTTGAAATAAGATACGTATTCATAAACTAGAGGAGTGTAGTTGATAAAATTTGGTATTTTAAAAACTTCCAATGTTTGAATTTCAATGGTATTTGGACAATATTCGAAATACTGTTTTATCAAAGTGGTTCATTTAAAGATCAATGCTCCGGCAATATAAGATTTTATGCAAACACAGATCGCATATAAACAAAGCAGAATATTTCAGCCTTTAAAATTAAAATTAATACATAGATTTAATCCATTTCTCAAGCATCCAATGTTTTTTAGTTGGAGAAAAATAAAAGAAACTGCCTTCTGATGCTGAAGATGGATAATTTAAGCCAAATATATAATAATAATGATAATTGCACATTGTATAACTCAAAAGCCACTCAATATTAAACGAAATATATATGCCATCAGAAAATAAAATTATTTCATACCAGTCAAAAAAGTTATTTTCATGTTACGAGTACCTTATCATTTTTATACAAGTTATTAGCTACAATTAATAATCAAAGCTAGACTACGAACTATCATGAATGATACACACATATTATCCTTTCTGTTGCATGGATTTAATTTGAGCAATTATTAATCTGAATCTAAAAATGTAAAAGGATTGAATTTTGTCCATGAATAGAATTGTCTTGATGTAAAATGAGATTTATATATTTTTTTTTTTTTTTAATGAAATACAATTTGACTAAATTTGAGAACATGTGTCATTACAGATGATAGCAACGTGTTTGAATTGATTTACAATCTCCGGATAGATAGACACACACACAATTGCGCGTGTCTTTAATATCAACAAACTTTTTAGTCAAATTTTCAAGCCGATGAATACCTTAATTTGCTGTGTTTTAGTGTAGCTTTTATAGTCTTAGGTCATTGATATATACGTAAATCACTTCTATACTTAAAAACTGAATCTATCATTAAGGGTCCTTCCAGTTACACCGAGGTTTCCAGACAAACTATACATAACTTCGCTGAAAGTACGGTCGTCAACGTCAGCTGTTGGATCTGCAATCGGAATGTTACGGGTGCGAGAACGTGAACGTGACCTTGAACGTGAGGGCCTCTGTTGTTGTTGAGCAAAAAGTGGGCCTCGACCAACCTGAAATTCATTTCTCTATAAGTTTGCGTACAATTTAACAAATCCACACATATTATACACATGATTGATAAAATAGACAATTGAATTTGACTTGATCCGATCTTAAAGTTACCTGTAATTCAGATTTGAGCAATATATTTTTAGTATCGATGGCGATTTACGTAACATATTATATATTTCATCACCTTCTTGGTTCATGAATTCAAATAAATATTATATTAAATAAAATATCGAAAACTCTATACCATATTTAAGCCTTGCATGCTTTGTCTGAACGGAGAACGTCCTCGAGGTAATTGACGAATATTGTTCACGCTGCCTCCCTGGTTCCTTGAGAGACTCATAGAACGTTGACGAATCCCACGCACGTAATCATTTCCAAGAGTACACATAAAGTTTACATTCGGACCGGTATTCATCCTCGCAGCACTATAACGCAAACAGTTTTTATTTCATACAATAAATAATGGATTATAGTTTAACTCTGGCTAAAAAAAATAATATCAATTATTACATTCGTTCTTCAAGATGTAAATGCATATTACATATTCTTATTTTTTTATATACGATGCATGTTTCAGTGTTAATTTACATTCATATCTTTATATTAATAATGAATAGTGAATTTGAAAAAGAGGAAATACGTGTTAGACTAATTCCCATGTAATATAATTGTAAATAAACGAGTCATACTTCATCCTCATCAATTTTTGTTCATATTGAGCGCGTCTTTGAGCTCGTACTATCTGATCAGAGCGTAATCCTCCGGTATTGAAGCGACGTTGAGATGTAAGAATTTGTTGGCGTCGTTCCAACGCTCTCTGCTGAAGTGTTGTCAATGATTTACCAGCTTGTGGCATCTGTAAATAGATCAGAAACCTGATAGTATAAGAAAGTCTAAACACAAATTACGTTATTGAAAATTGATATTGATAAAAAAATATTATCCCATTTCTTTAAAACGACGTTTAACTTACCCTAAAATCATTAGGACGGTTTAATCTCTGGTGTTGTCGTTGTAGAAGTACTTGTTTCGCTCGTTTCACCCGATTTCGATAAGCGACTTGCGCGGGGCTCTGGTATCCCAATCTATTATGGACTGAGGTAGGATCTCTCAAGTTGGGAAGACTGTTTGTTCTTTTAAGTAAATTCTTGTTATTATTATTATTGTTATTATTTCCAGTGTAAAATCCTCCCTGTTGTTGATTATAAGCCAGGTTTGTACGGCTTCTGCTACGGTTTAATCCCGCTCTTCCACCTCTGCCACGGCGCGATATTGGCGCACCACGAATGTTATTTTTTGGCATTGATCGATTGAGATTCAGATTCAGATTTAAATTGCTTCTGGATCTAGTGAGGCCACCGTTTTTGTTAAAACGTTTCTGCACAAAACCACCACCTTGGATAACGTTCTGGTTTTGATTGCGATTTAAACGCCAAGATTGACTCGTTTTACCAGGAATACCATTTTGTTTTACATTTCTTGGACTACGACCTCTGAAACTACCTCCTCCTCGGCCCCGCGCATTACCTCCACGATTACGTTTTATCCCACCTTTTCCGTTGGCGGTAGGAGGCTTTTTATTCTTTTTATCCTTTTTCTCCATCTTTATTATCTCATCTTAAAAGGAAGAAAATTCGCAAGTTTTAGTGAGCGTACGGCCTCAACAGCGAGTTTATATGCAAATATTAAGTTTTGAAAAAATATACGAAATTCCTCTGCTTTATTTTATATTTTAATTTTAATTAGCTTTTCTTTACAGAATATTGGAAAATGTTTAAAATCCCTTTTTCTCATCTGGTCTCCTTTTTCAATTTAGTTTTTCAATTTATCCAACTCTTCCAACTTTATTAAATATATATATATATTTTTTTTTTGATTATTATTATTACTTCGCATCTTTTGCTCGGATAAGTGTTCGTCGGTTGATCATGCTTCAAGTATCTTCTCCATAATTCCAAACTCTCTCTCTTTTTTTTTTTTTTTCTAATACGTTGCGTAGTGATCATTTTCAGATTTCGTACAAAGTGTAAACCCTTTTTCCTTTTCTTCAATATTTTCTTGCATATATTAAATATCTCATGTCTAAAAGACAGATTTTTTTCTTCTTTTATGATACATTTATTCATTTTGAAGAAAAAATAAATATCAGAATCACCAAAGTGACCAAAATTAATGAGAAGAAATTAGTAAAAAAAAATATGTAGAAAAAAAAAAAATAAATAAATAAAAGTACCTAATATCTTTCGATATTTAATCCCCTTTTTATCCTTCTAGTTCACAATTCATATTATATTCAAATAGAAAAGAGATCCTGTACAAATCTTGAGTAAGGCAAAAAAACAAAAATACAGAAAAAAAAAAGAAGAATAATAATTGTGTGGTTCAAACCAGTTGAAATAACCAGATGCCCACTCTTTCCGATAATTCTCTCTCATTCAAACAGCGTAGATTCTTTTTTTTCCGCTTAATCTCTATTTCGAAGATGATGTAAGCCTTCGTGGAACGTTGTTTTTTTTTTTTTTTTTTTTTTATTGAAGCGTTCATTCTGTTTGTTCTGGGTAATTTTTTTTTTTTTTTTTTTTTTTTTTTTTTTTTTTCGTATTGTTGTGAGAAACCCAGGGCAAAGTTGTATGTAATTCCGAATATGATGTTCTGGTAGGAATTATATGCATATATCTTTGTATCTTTTGTTTCGAGTTTAGTAGAATCTTTCATTGAGTTTCTGCCGTTTGTCAGCTTCGTGCGTGACAACAAAGAAATGAAGATGTTTTTTTTTTTTTTTTTTTTTTAATTTTTTTTTTGTTTGAATGAATTCCGGAAAAATAGCCGACAATGTTGTCATATTTTTTTTTTTTTTTTTTTTTTTTTTTTTTTTTAAGTTATATTTATTTTTAGTGAAAAACGGAGACCTTTTCCAAGAGATCAATAATAGTTTCATCGATATACTAAAATTGGCAATAGTTTACTTTCCGTTACTTCCCACGCGATGGAAAGTACGGGTTTCTCTTCTCTTTATAGAACGTGAGTCAGAGAAGGGCGTCATCATACCGTATATCGTAATATGACCCAATTTACAAGAAAAACTTTTAATAAGTTTTTTTTTTTTGCCCACATTGCAATTATTGCAGATTTTCAAATACCTCCTTGGTAGAGGAGTATCGGTAATTAATTTATCTATGATAAATATATCCGATAATTGAAAAATGATTGCCTCGCTGTTGGAAGGCATGTATGTATGTGTATTTGTATCGCAGAGGAAAATAAACGCGGAACATTTTCGTCGCCATTTTATGTACAGGCGTAAGAAATGCAGCCGTACGCTCACAAGATATCGTGAAATTTCTACATTTTCTGGACACTGGCCACTTACCGAGAGACATATTCACTTTCGCGTCAATCTCAGACATATTTGACAAAGTTTATCTTGTTCTTAAGAACTCGCGCGTAATAACGATTAAATATTTATCACCTATATCACTACTTCAATCGCGTACTAAAAACAACTCAACTCAACTTACAAACGCACATCACAGTAACACACTACTAGCGCGACTGACTAGTTGAGTAGTTGACTACAAAGAAAGAGCTAAAGAGGATAACGCGCACACACACACACACACACGCACGAATCACGATCGCAATCACTATACGTATACGGATCAAACTTCACGAATAGAGCACCGCCACGCCACATCACGCCACGCCACAGAAGCTACGAACACTCGCGCCATCTTTGAATGATAAATTACATAAATGTAACCTTTGATCTTTGATGTGATTTATTGTATATTATATAATTGATATTAAAAGCTATAAAATCATTCAATTATTACATGTATTGATAATAATTAGTCATATTATAAGTAATACATTCCTAGAATACTGAGTAGTTGAGTAAAGATGCAAGGAATAAATATACGAGAAGCGGTCCGCGAAGATTGTCAAGCAATTAGAAGTTTGATTCAGGTAACGTCTTTTAGTTAATTAATATAATCGTAAGCTAGATGTATGTGTAATAAAATGTGTAACCTATTGCTGTGTATACCTAAATCCTATGACTTATCTTATTTTTCCTATAATAACTAATAACAAGAAAAAAAAAAAAAAAGAAAAAAAAGAAAGCGAGTTTTATCAGAAGATTATTATTTCACCTTACGTTATTTTTGACCATTACTATTTTTTCTTTGTTCAATTATTTCAGGAATTAGCTGATTTTGAAAATATGAGCGATGGCCCTAGAATAAATATTAGAGGTAAGAAAAAGAATAAATTTACACTAACGCATAGTGTACTACCGTGTTTTTATTTCACCAATGTTACCTTAGTATTAGATTTAAATTTAGATCTAAAAATCTATTTCCAGGAATTGGCTGACAGTTCAGGAAAATCACAAGACGTTAAGTTAGGGTATAAAAGTAAGTTTCTATCGTGTGAAAATGTGTATTTTTATCAAACGGATTAACATTGAAATTCCTCTAATTTACTCGCAATATAAAAATATCCAGTATTGTTATAACAAAAGCTTGACAATCTAATGATTAAAGAATTAAAGGCAATGCTATAATATCGTGTGAAAAACGCAGGTGAACATCGCTAAAGATTACCAATATTTGAAAAATATGAATTATTCACAGTTTTGGAAGAAGATGGATTTAACTCTGAGCATCCTTTCTTCAACTGTTACGTAGCTGAGGCCAATGAAAGACTAGTTGGATACGCCGTGTATTATTATACCTATTCAACATGGACTGGAAGAGCTTTGTATTTAGAGGATCTTTACGTAACACCAGACTTTCGTAAAAAACATATTGGCAGTATGCTGTTTAAAAAAGTTGCCAAGGTATAAGGACTAGATGCATCAGTTTTATTTCATTGATCGATACTAATAGTTAAAGAATTGATTAAAATGTTTTATCCCTCCTTTTTATATAAATTATTATTACAGAAAGCAGCAGACAGTGGATGCTCAAGATTGGACTTTATGGTTTTGAACTGGAACCCAGCTCAAAATTTCTATAAAAGTAAAGGAGCAGTTGATCTTACACAAAAAGATGGATGGCATCATTATCGTTTAGAAGAAACAGCTCTTAAGGATTTAGCTAATACTATTTAGAATGAATGACTATTATAGTTGATTAAAAGTTAGGAGAATTCTATTGCATGTGAGCACATGTTAGGGGTGATGAATTAACTACCTAATTCTTCTATACCTATGTACAAACTTGAAAAACCAATCTATATAACACTCTATGTACTATTATAAGGCTTAAAAAATATACCAAATTATTATCTGCAGCTAAAAAAAAATGAGTACAATTTATCATAACACATAACTTTCATCAATTCGAATAAAACGAAAAGCTAGATTCAATTTGCGACTGTTTTTTAACAGCTGTCAATAGTGATAACTGATAATAATTGATTAGAAATGTAGAAAAATATTTCTCAGAACATGACGCAGAATAATCGCGATGAGTTTCAGTCAATGTTGTACAGTAAATCGGATCAACAGCAATGCGATCTTATGGGTCGTTCGTTCGATCAGATGAGACATACTTTATCTGGTTTGGATGATCAAGTATGAAAAAGCCTAATTATAATAGTAAATTTCTTCAATTTCGCAAACTGAAAAAAAGTAGTTTTATCAGTTATAACTTTTGTGCGAAGGAGAAGTCTATAGCTTGAGGAAATTCCGATTTTACAGCCTGAATTTCTATTTTCCCAACCATTGGTGGCGACCAAGCATAACATTCTACGTGCTGCGAGTCAACTACCGTTTCAACAGACTCAATGCTATAAAACTGCATCTAATCAGCCTATTAAATTACCACCAATAAAAAAGAAATCAATACCGTCAAGCGAACTGGAATTAGGAGATTTCCTACCTCATGAAATTGACGTGCCTCTTGCAAAGCCTGGTTCATCTTCTTCTCTATCGTCCGGAGTACTTTCCTCTTTTATATTCTATTTGATACTTTAGTTCGAATACTATCGAAGCCTGAATAGTCTTTGTTGACAATAACGCGAATTTTGTTTGACATCAAAGTCTACGTCGTCGGTATACAAGCCATATCTGCTTCCTATTGTCTACCACAACTTGGAAATTGATGAAAAAAACAAGCAACGTATAATTGAAAGCGGATGGGGACGAGGTACAACACTTGACATCGGTCTATGGGAAAACCATATTGCTCCAGTAATAAAAATCAGAAGTAAAGAGGAGATTGAGCTTGATGCTACGGAAGCCACCGATGTCTTGTCTCAGAAAATGGTTGGAGCATGCTCATCCTTTTTATCAAAGTCACCAGAGATTGGTCTTTACGTTGAGAATAAGTGTGAGCTAATGAAAATGGTACAGTATATTAATTTTGGGAGAATCGAACTGCACATTATCAAGTCGTGTCTGATCCACGGAATCTTTTCAGAATCTAAGAGATATCTCTGTCTTATATTACCATCGTTACCTACAATATATAGACCTGGCAAATAATAATATCTCCGACCTAACGCCGCTAGGCGGAATTCCATATCTGATGTATTTGGATGTTGGTCAAAACAAGCTTAGGGATGTGTTGAGATTCAAGCCGCCTTTGTACATGACGCATGTAAATTTGATGCGAAATCGAATTTTAAAAATTGATGATTTGTCGGAATTTTGGAGTATCGTCAGACTAGATTTATCACACAATGCGATTGAGTCTATTCAAGGACTACAAAATTTAAGGTATGCATTGCGATGTGATAGAGCTGCTTCCTATGCCGTATATTACGGAAAAAATTTTCATCTAACATCAGTTATTATAATATGAATAATTGTAGACACTTGAGGTATCTGAATCTTGGCTACAACTTAATTGAATGTGTTGAAAACCTGGATAATTTAAATATCGTAGAACTCAACTTGGAATATAACTGCATAACTGATGTCAAATTTTGCATAATCACATTGCCGAATCTCCGTACCTTGATCTTGGCGCATAACAAATTGAGCACATTGGAATTTTTTGAGGTAGATTGCGTGCTCACAACTTTCATATCGCAAGTATATCTATATCCGAAATTTATATCAACTTCAAAAAATGGGTATTTGATTGATTGAGAGTAGAGAGATCAAGTTATGCACATCGCTTAATACACATAATTGTTCTATAATTAAATCGTATCCAGGGTGCCTATGGCTTACGCTATATTGACTTGAAGCATAACAAGATTGTGGACTTGCTGGAAGTATCCCATTTAAAAAGTCTTGTTTACGAGGTAGATTTCAGAGGAAATCCTTGCACCAAATGGCCCAGTTATAGAGATGTACTATTATTTTCAATGCCTAGTGTTATGTTTGTCGACGGTGCTAGTGTAACAGTTTCGGAAAAGGTATTTTTTTACAAGTATTGCATTATATTCAAATAACGTACATGTAGCTATATCACGCTATCTCAATCTCATGAATAGGTATCTGCTAGCACAATATTTGCACCACCCATTGAACTAACAGCAGCTCGCAGTATAACAAAACTAATGTTGTTAGAACATTTAAACCCGCCCAATATTGATATGCACATCACGCCGATTGATCAAAGTACTCCACCTTTGATAATACTCAGCGGTCCTCCTGCCGTAAAAAAGTCAATATTAGCTAGACAGATAGCTGATGGACTACCTGAGCGGGTAAAATGTGAAATAAAATTTCATCAGATACATTTCGTATTGCTTTCACTCTCCCTAGAAACAATGCTGGAAAAGCGAATGATTATTGCATTTGGTACAGTAACGGCAATGATTCGTATGAATAGCTAACAAGTATTTTTGTTTAGGTAAGATATTGTGCTAGTCATACAACACGAGATCCAGTTAACGATAACCAGGGCAGATTGAATTACCACTTTGTTAGCAGAGAAGAATTTAATGAAATGACAAGACGCGGTGAATTTCTGTCTACCGAAGAGTTGCTTGGAAATAGTTACGGTTTCCGTAAGTAGACACATCAGTGATTTCCAAATCATTGATATACTTTATTTTAAATCCTGGATAGCATGTATGTATATCAACGAGTTAGTAATTTGTTACAGATGCGAGTGAAATTGCTGCTCTTGTCTTAGAAAAGAAAATTGGAATCACTCATATGGATTTGCACGCGGCATTACAAATGCAAGGTCGTTATGTAAATGCTAAATTGATATTGGTCTTGACTAAAAGTGTAGAACTTCATCGACAATGGATTGAAGAAAAGTTTAAAGTCTTCACATGGTTTAAAGATAGTGGACACAATCTTGTAACTATCAAAACCGGAAGAAATTACCGACCCACAGTGGAAATTCAAGAATCTAGAAGCACCAAGCTTGATTTTATCGGTGAAATACTCAATGAGGTAGAATATTATAGATATAGAATAACTAGTATCAGTTAGTAAAAATCAAAATGCTCTACTTCTCTAGGTGATTGAAATGTTAGAATTGCCACGACCTAGTATTAACGATAGATCACAAGGAACAGAAGCAGCATGCACAAATATGATAATAGAAAGTCCAACTATGCTTCCTAGACTGACAAAAATTATGAGTGATATTGAGATAGAGAAGAAACATATTTCTTTTCTGAGAGAAGAGAATGAAACCATTCCAGACTCTTCATTTGTAGTAAACGTTACACCTGAGAGACCAGCACAACCTACCTCAGTTGGATTGAAGGTTTGATTTTACTTTGCAACGAGATGATTCACTGATATTAACGAAATGTTTATTACATTATGAAACTAGATTATCTTAGATGAGCAATCGCACGTCATTGTTGAAGATGAAGAAGAGAAAAGAGAAAGACAAAAGGCGAAAATTCTATTGCATCATAATACGCTACATCAACAAATGCATGATGATGAATTTAGCGAAGATGAAGAATTCGAGGAGTCTGTGTCCAGCGATGATCTATTTGTTTCAAAACCAGTTAGCATCGACCAATCTTATATCATGCATTATTTTTTACCCTTGACATTAGTTTTATTTGTGATTACAATTCACAGCATACACCTCGAATGGATTCCCCAAAGGTTTTGGAAGAGCTTTACAGCAAACTTGTTTTAAAGACAAGAGAACTCTACCTGAAACAACATCTTGAAAATCTTGGCTGTTTTTCCCTTGTGGTATGTTAAAGTTTGCAAAATTTTATAATCCAATATCTTCAATAGCTGTTAGATATTTGAAAATTAAATGCCTGTTATTTAATTAGGTATTCACAGATGAGTTTGTTTCTGCTTACAATAAAGTGATCGACTTCATTTACCAATTTTACGTCAACCAACCATTACGCAAACCAATATTCTCTACAGAAATTCAGAAATTGATGCAAACTACTATTCCATTAAAAAGTGAAACTTTTCTTGATGAGCTAAGAGAGTATATGAAAATTTATTACATTCAAATTAGATCATTGCTCAATATAACTAAAATTCGAGTATTAAAGACTGTACGGTCTTCTTTAATACACTCAAAACTTTCGCAGTAATGTGAATTTTCTTATATTTATCAGTTCGACAATTTGTTATCAAATTTCTTGAATCAGTTGCATCTGACCAGTTTGATGATTTATGTTGGAATAAAGCAGTCTGTATTTAGCAATGATCTAACATGAGAAATACTAGAGATGAGTATTGTGTATTATCAGCACATAATGATTTTGTAGGAATTTATCGACGTCAAGAAAGCAGAGATCACTCAATCTAAGATCATATGGTCTTACATCTTGGGATCAGGCATTGCCAAGTCAATTATCGCGAAATTCTATGCAGATTGTTGCTGACATACAAGCAAAACGAACAAAAGAATCGTTGAATGTTACCATATAGAAGTGATTCACATAATTTCTAAATCATCTTATGTAAGTAATGATCCCAAATTATTGTAATGAAATATATTTTAACGATGTGAATAAGGAATCCTTGGAGTATTTTCTCACGACTTAAATTTGTTTTTCTTATATGTAGTCTAATAGATGATTAGATATAAGAAATAAGTTTAACATGTTGATAATTTTGTATAAACTTATTCTTTAATAAATCAGTCTTCGGTTTCACATGAAGTATCAGCTGCTTAGAAATTGTAGAAATATTTGTAGCATAAATACAATAATTGGTCATCTTACTGTTGATAACGAGCAAAATTGAGAATATTCAAACAGTAAGATTCTAATAGAATGTAAATACTAAGATAAAATAGTAGTAAATACAATAAAATTCAGATCTTACAAAATTCGTAAGGTCGTTATTTTTCGTTTTGCTATTAAAATATTAGCAAATTATGTGCTTACAGATTTTGTACTATGATACTAACATACATAGACATGTTAGGAAAAATACAAAATAGATTTCCTAAATGAAGAGACGCATTATGCTTTCATTTTATTTCATTGCAATGAATGCATTTGCTTTAGTTTTGATTGATTTATCTATGAATGGTGTGCAACATGCACACACATCTAAACACTTATCCATTCACACATTCAATTGCCTAATTTGAACGATAAAAAGCATAACATGATTTAACAAGTTAAATTAATTATTGTCTACTATATTGAACTTATCTAATAAACCTAACAGATAATATTCAATTTATTACTGCGTTTTGCGAAGTAGCTATTCATATCTAACTGTTATTCTTTGAAAAGTCTTTATTGTCAATTTAGACAAAAGAGTTGAAAAATTCTTCAGTATTGCTAGTAAAAATGACTTAACAAAATACTCCTACCATTGTAGCTCGTAGTAAGAGTTACGTATTTGAATTATATTTGTGTTCGTTCCATTGGAATTTGATTTCCACTTGGTAATGCTATGTTTGGAATTAAGTTTCGATTACAACCGATATCAATCAACATTTTATGATTTTCTAAGGCCACTGTCAATGGGTTGGTACCCATTTGAAATGTATTTTGTGATTGAGATATCTTTGGATCGCTTTCAATGCTTTCTAATTTAGTATACCCTCCATGTTGCCAGGCTTGATCAACTGTTATATTATCACGAACATCTACCTTGATGATATTGTGGTTTTGATTTTGATTTTGATTTTGTAATGTACTATATTTTGATATCGGACTTTCGACATCATTTCCGTTACTCACCCACTTCCTATTAGTACTTATACTCTCAGTTTCTACGCTATGATGCTGTCTCAAATGATCATCCAGCTTTTGCTTCTTATCAAATAATATTGCACACTGCTTGCATCTGTAAATTATTACATAAATAACTTAAAACACGAATTTTACAATCAAATTTATGTTCTAGACTGTGAAAAGTACAATTCAAGCTATAAACTTCATCTAATAGCTTCTTTCAAGTCGATGAAAATCAAGTTTAGATCAACTCTGGTGAAAATTCCAAGCGAATACAAGCTGAATAAAAAATTGCTATTCCATTTGTGATATTGATAACAAGTTTTATCTGCGCTTACTTGTACTGTATCTTTTTTGTTTCTTTGGCCAGTATCTCCGCTGGGTCGTGTATCTTCTGATGAGCGAATAAGTTGTATCGTTCAGCGAATCGTTTACCGCATAATGTACAACTGTAAGGTTTTTCTCCAGTGTGTACTCTCATATGACGTTTCAAATGTGATGTTGATAATAGAGATAGATCGCACACCTGAATAGAATGAATAATTAATTAGTCGACCTGGAAATCATGTATCTAGTCTTTTGTATATTAAGTAAATATCTGCTACAAATCATATTGTTAAGTAAGCATTGCCTCAAAAATAGGTGTGACTAATATTTTCGTTGAAAATTATTGAACGAATTAGGTATAACATCTATTAATTATTATGCTAAAAATGTTGTGTACAATGTTATTATAAAATATAGGCAAACGATAAAAATGGTATGTGAATTAAATTTGTCTGTACAATTTTTGTCCAAGGTACTACTACTATCTACCTTTTTAAAAAGTATCTAAAAGGAACAAATCCACGTACATGACACTGATAGGATTTCTTTCCAGTGTGTGATAGCGCATGCATGTTGTACGACGTGTGATGTACAAAACGTTTTCCGCATAATTCGCATTGATATGGTGTTTCTCCTGTATGCATCGGCAAGTGTCTCATCAGAGCTCCTTTTTGTGTAAAACATTTATTGCAAAAACTGCACTGAAATGGATTAATACCGTTGTGCATACCAACGTGAATCTCTAACGCATGTTTGTGTTTGTAAGCTTGGCCGCATTTCTCACACATATAGGGTCTCAAATTCGAATGAGATTTCAAATGAGTTTTTAATTCCGCAGATGTTCTCCACTTTTTACCGCAAGTCGGACAAGGATGTTTCAACGGCTTTAAACTGTACTTTGATATTCCTCCTGACTTGTATGTTATCTTTTCAGAATTTGATGTAACTTCTTTAGAATTGTCCAGCATTTGCATCGATTCGTTTCCTGAAATAATCGCATTAATCTTTATTACTTATCTCTATTCAGCTAAGTTTAATAAATCTTCAACTTACGTGAAATATTGTCTTCATTCTCAGTGATTTTTTCAGCATTATGAACCGCTTCTTTCCATTCAAAATCGTCTTGTTCTTCATTGTCCGACATTCCTAATAATTCTTCAGGAAAAAGTCCGTGATTATCGTTAATAAAATCGGTAAGTTCTCCTTCGCTAGGTTCCGTAGCGATACTTATGGCCTCTTTGGCTCTAGGATGTTGTTGAACGGCGTGAATATTAGCTGTTGATAAGTTGCTAAATCTCTCTTTACAAATCCTGCATTTATAAGGTCGTGTACCGCCGTGTTTTAACGAATGTGACTGCAGATCGTCAGCCTGTTTAAACATTCTACCGCAGACTCTACAATGATGTGTATATAGCGCCATTTTTTCTTGTCTATTTAAATTCAGGCTAATTTCATTTTCTTCTTTCAAAACTTCTTCAGTCTGGTTTAGCATCTGATTAGACACGTCGTTACTAGAAACGTCGTCGCCATCTCCGAAATGATATTTTTCAATTTTAACATCGAACTTCCTCCTATCCTTAGGGTTTACATCATCTTTGAAAGGATGTTTATCGGAGCATATAGATACCCCGGAATGATCAACATTGAGCTTCATACTTTTGTTTAAAATTTTAGTAATGCATTGATTTATATTTTCGTTAATATTAACTTGTGCGTTGGGAATTTCTCTGCCTTGCGCCAATGATTCTTTGCAGGCATTTAACTTAACCTGAATATTAGAGCACATGCTATTTGTCATTTTCGATTTTTCATCCTGGCTAATAAAGTTTTGGGTAAAACATTTATTACCAATATCAACGAGCTCTGGGTTATTGCTATTAACAGTTCTAAGATCTTTACGTTTATTACTACTAGATTCGTATACTTTTAAAATTTCGTTACGAATATTAGCAGCTGTCCATTGCGCCTGTTCTAACATTTGGAATAAACTATAACATTGAGAACATACGTATGAACTTCTTAGATCTGACTCAAGACATCGTAGTACTTGTAGAATAAAACTACCAAGTTGTGTACCGTTGCGAGGTAGCGATGTGTAAAATATATTAACGCAAGATGTAACCTCTAATTTTGTGTTACATACGAGACAGGATAATTCGGAGGATTCCATATTTGTTTAAATGATATTTTATCTTTTCGTCTTTTATATTAAGAATATAATACAAATAAAACATGTAGGTAGTATTTATATTCAATTCTTTTAATTAGTACGATTTGTTTTTTTTTTTTTTTTTTTCTTTTTTTGTTACAATCGAATTTTGACACAATATAAACAAACAACGAAGTGTTTTCGTTCGATTTTATATTCACGATACACTTTTATTATGTTATGAAACATTTTTGTTTATTCATATATTAGGCATTAAGTGAAAGGTACTTATTATTCATTTATAGAGATAATTAATTAGTTGCGAAACAACATAAGTTAAGCTCATTAAATCGTAGGATATTACGATTACATTCACGACTTTGATTAGCCGCCATTTTGAAACAACACATGTCAAAGAAGCAGATCTTAGCGACATCTATCGCCTTTTATCGCAACTAGTATGAAGTACGTGAGCTATAAAACAAACTATTCAAACATTTATGGTAAAACAGTTTGCAGAATGATAAAATTTCTTTAATAAATATAATATTATTATTATTATTTATATTACTAATAAATTATTATGCTAAATAGACTAATATTTATTATTAAATAAATAAATAAAAGAAAAGAACAATGTATGGCTAATACTATGGCAATATTAGAATAGCTAATGATTTTCTTTTAGACTTTTACTAATTGTCTATGTTTCACATGATCAGATAGACAATTAGATGATAATAACTTTGATAAACGCTACTGCCTAGTCTGATTCCAGACTTAATTACATAAATAAGTAAAAGTATTCTATTTGATGCTTAATACTTTAAAATGTAATTGTTTTATCCCATCTGTAGCAATTCTTCAATATCAGATTCTATGTCAGATTCATGATCCCTTTGCTTTCTTGGTGCTGGTTTTGGAAGCTTATTATTTTCACCTGAATTTTTAGCGAGAAATTGATTTTTCGGACTTTCGAGTATAGAACTTGCAATACTTGTCGAACTCCTGTATTGGGTATTGTCTTTTTCACTTCCTTTCGATCTAGGCTTGGCCAGAAACATCGCTTCTATTGCACCCACAGGCTTCTGGCGTGCAATACTCAACTGTAAATTAGATAAAAAGAAATATAATCGAGATTTACGAGATTTGTGATTCGAATACATTATCTTTATCTGAAAACTAAAGTTTGCAAAATATATCGCACAAAGTATTATTATAATTGTGTAAATTGATAAACAGAAATAATTGTTTCTGTAATAAATTTATACCTGGTCTTGTATTTTCTTTGAAATCATAGCAATCTTATCACTCTGAGATGTTTTCAAAACGATATTATCCACACTTGGAGACTTCTCTTTCTGTAGGCTTCCTTCGTCGTCTGATAAGCTAGTATGAATCATTGATTAATTATTAATAAAATAACAATATGAGGTCATTTTCAAGCATTTATTTCTAATTTACGGTCTCATTATATCAAGCCCTGAGTTTCCAAAATGATTTTTCATCCTGATTGAACATAAGTATCTTTTTGATGGTAAAAAATGGTTTATATTTACTTTGAAATGTTCCAATCATCGTCGTTTGACTTTTCATCATCAAAATCATACTCTGGAAATAATTTTCTCGAAGATTTGTTATCATCGGAAACTTTGACTGGACTTTTTTCATCGTTTTCTAGACTTTGCTCCAAATCGAATAGAACTTTTTTCTTTACTAAGCTACCCACCGATCCTGTAGCCGACTTTAATACACTTTTATTATTCTTTGGAGAAACTGGTAGACTACGTGCTCTCTCATGATTGATTGATTCATCATCGGACACCTCGTCAATGGATGAATATGATCGCTCAACAATATCGTTGATTGATTTATTCGGAGTAGAAGTTACCTTTGTATTTTTACCCTGTAATTTTACAGGTTTAGAAATACTGTTGGTTTCCGAAAAATAAGGCTTTTCTAAGCTGGTCGAATCCACAACTTCATCTACGTATTTGTTACGATCTATTAATTCAGGACTCTGTTTCCGATTGAAAATTTTCGCAGGTTTTATTTGACTCTGTGTTTCCGTATGTCGTACAGAAATTGGTCTGACCCTGGGCTGGAGTTCAGATTCTCTTTTCTGCAAGGATTCACTTGTCCTTTCATTTCTTATTTCATTGATATCAGATTCTCGCATTTTTTTAGGAAGTATTTCTAGATTCGATGTTGCTTTAGGTGCTTTGTCACGTGGCGTTATAAGTTGTGACTTCAAAATTGGTGTTCGATGTTCTAGAACGAAATGCAATTATTAGAAATATAAATACCACAAAAACAAAACGTTTCATAGTTTTCAATCACCTGAATTTCTCTGATGCTTCAACACATTCGCAGTCTTAATTTTTACTTTATTCATAATTCTATCCAACGAAGATATTTTTTCTACATTTTCTGGTTCAGAACGTTTTTTAAGTAATCTATGAGATATTTCTTTGAGGATCTTCTGACGGATACGACTGTAACCATTTATTTTCTGGAAAAATATAAAGTATTTAATATAATTATTAAGTATGTCTTGAGGAATAAAACCTTTTCTTCTCACCTTTGAATTTATATTCTTATGATGAGCCACTGTCTCGATTTTCTGTTTAAAAGTTGCATTGGGTATGCCGTTCCATTCAGGATCAATTCCCAGATCTCTCAATTTATTATTGAATACTTCTCTTAAATGTGTATTCAATTCTTCGAATATTTCAGAATTTTCATTTATCAATTCTTTGAAAGTTTCTTTTGAATCTAAATTTCTAGGATGTTGTACATTAGTATTCATCCGTTCCGTCTCTTCATTTTCAGATTCAGTTTGCGACTCAGATTCCGAAGTATCTGATTCAGACTCTGTATCGCTATACTCTTCACTCTCTTCAGGTTCTTCAAGGGATTTTTGCCGCACGTTGACTTTAGGAATGACTTTTTCATTAGAAACTTTATCATCTGCTTTAGTTTTGTACGAGTGTAAGTTGTGCTCTGATTTCATATTTCTAATCGCAATTTTCGACCCCTGATTCAAACTTCTAGTGTCGGTAACAGGTTTGTAGGCTTCTAAGTTCGGACTAGTTACATTCGGTCGATGTTTCCTACTTCGCTGTGTTTGATTTTCTCTACTTGTTTTAAATGTATCCAAAAAATTATCTTTGTAATTATTTTTTTGAGAACTTTCATGAATTAGTTTTTCCCTACGACCAGATTGCAGAGATTGTAGATTCAAATTCTCCACTAAATTTCTTTTATCATTTCTAGATTCTAGTTTCTTATCAATTTTAGGTCTTCTACTATTTATTACTGGAGCAACCCGTTTATTATCATTATTCCTAATGCTCTCAGTATCTTCACTAGTTTCGAAATCTTCATTACCTGATAACAGACTGGTAGAATCTTCATTTTTTAAGAAAGTCTTGATAATCTGTTTCGGAGAGGCAATCATCTTTGGTGATTCATGACTAGAGACACTACCTATTTCTTGGCAAATTAATTCCTCCTGTTTATTACTTTTCAAATTTATTAATCTATACCCGCCATCCTCTACATCCCTAACACTTTGTACTTTTTTATTTATATTTCGACTAGATGATTTATTAGTTAAATTATTCTCAGGCTCTTTGATATTTGTTTGACTAATTTCTCTTGATTCCCACAAATCGCGTGATAGTTGTTTCAGATGCATACCCTGAGCCTCTAACATTTGTGTTTGACTTTTTGAATGCATTTCCAATTCATTTACTTTCGATTCATAAAGCTCTTTAATCTCCCTAGCTGCTTCTTGGCTCATCTTCAACTGAGTGGATAAATTTTCAGTATCCAAATTGTGCTGCTTTTCAAGACGTTCATTTATAACTTTCCAATGCTGCTCTTGGGCTTGTAATTTTTCTTGTACGTTTTTCAAGTCCGGGGTTAACTAGAATTCCAAATTCCAAATTCCATTATACACAAGCACTTTATAAGAATGAATATCAATCGCTAAAATAAGTTCACCTTTTCTCTTAACTGATCTCTCAGTGTTTGAATTTCCTTTTCTTGTTTCCTAGTTAATTCCTTGAGATTCATAATATTCGTTTCATTCTCAGCTTGATAAACAGGACTGAAACTCGTATCTCTTTGTTTCAAATTCTGTAATAACAGGAGAAAAAGATATACCGATTAATACATTTAGAAGATATTTTGGCTCTAAATTAGTCCTCTCTATGCTTGCAAAACAAATCTCAATGATAGTTTCTACAATAATTTCACAAAGACCTCACTCTAATTTCAGTGAACAGCATATTCTTCAAGCTAGCTATTTCATCTTGATATTTTCTCTGTTGTTCTTTCAATATTTCTTCCCGTTCTTTGTCGCTTGTATATTCCCCTTTCTCATAAGCATCTGGTCTATAGTTTGCAGCGGTTCTACCTAAGTCTAAAGCTTTATCAGATTCATTTCTTATCACTCTTTCAGTTTGGTTCAATCTCTCCTTTAATGTTTTAATTTCATTGTGTAGTTTTTCTGTTTCAGCACGATACTGCTCGTGCACAGGTGAAGAGACCGGCATATACGGATCAGACAAATGCCCGTGACGTCGAGCGATATGCGCACTGACAAATGTTGCGGCAATGAATGTTTTTGCGCAATGTGGACACTAGAAAATAAATTGTTAAACTTTAAAAATTGAAGTTATCGATTGCGGTCTATAAATTTTTATGCTTTAATAATAAGAATAATATTTCTGAGACTAATATGATACCTTAAAAAGTTCCCCATTAGAATCGCCGAGTTTAGATTCGATGATTCTGTTCCTTTCCCTCATTCTAATATTCAAATCCTTTAACGTTTCTTCTAACGCCTTTATTTCCTTTTTCATAATAGCGTTGTCTTCTATTTTAAGTCGTAATTCATCTTTTAGAATGATGACACTGTGATCCAAATACTGTTTACAATATAATAAATATTCTACGGATAACTGAGCGAGGCGAAATAATTTCACAAAATTTGGATCTAATATTTTAACGTCGTATTCACTTTCAAGCGAATAATCTACCACGTTATTGACATTGTCATCAACTGTTAGAAAATCTCTTTCTCTGATCACACGATCGATATCAATAGAACCTATAAACATAAAATAATCAATTATAGAATTAGTCGATCCAACTTATAAGTGGGAAATTAATATCTTCACAATTTTGAACAGATATAAACGTGAGGGAGACTTTGATACATTCATTGTTACACAGATATAAAATAATATAGCGTATGAGGGAGACTTACTAATGCGATTCCAATCGACTCTAACCCTAGTTCTATGGACATTGAAACAGAATCCAGATTCTCTAGCAAGTTTTGGAAAATCATGACACCAATTAGTACCAGCTCTGAATGAGAATGCCATAATAAATGGCTAAATGGTAATAATGAGCGAATAATTTTAAGGTTATGACGTTGACTGGTTTAGTTATCAGCACTATTTTTTAGGTTAAAGTTTTTAGCCGCACATATGGTTGATTAAATTTTCACAATCAATATGTTTAGTAGAAGGTAGGGAGAATGACAAACTCTGTTATCGTAAATCATTTTATCAGATTTTTATAGGCTATCAACACTGCGCGATGTAAATAAACAAATTTTCGATTCGATGTTCGAAACTCGACGTATCGATAGATTTGATGCGATTGCGCGGGCGAACTAACATAGTTTGAAAATCTTTTGTATCGTTGTAATAATAATAATTGTAAAATGAGTAAATTTTAAATAGTAAATATGTAAATATTGAATAATAAAATCTTAAATGTTTTAGTGTCAATATTTATTTATTTTATATTTATTTGTACACGCCCTTAGCATGCCACATACAATCAATATAATACAGTCCAACGCAGCCAGGGTAGAAGTAAAATACAAAAAATATATTCTACGTCGATATTATTGTTATCATATTGTTATTGATGAATATTTTGAGTAATAGCTAAAAGTTTATAATAGAGATAAAGAGTGTTGTATATCAATAAAGTCGAATTTTTTTAAATACACACATACTACCTATTTCTGGATTGGAAAGCATATGAGCATTGCTAACTCTTTAAATTCATTAACTAATCAAGTAATTGTTATAGGTGTATATAATTATTCTGTAAAATTTATTGAATAAAAAAAAAAAAAAAGAATATAATAAAAGAAAAAAAAAATAAATTGTTCATTGTTTATTTTGATATATAACACTCTCTATCTCTCTCTCTCTATCCATATTCTACTAGGTAATAGTAATAATTACAATCTGCATATACACATATCAATGCCACACATTAATATCGTAAATTTGTATGAATATAACGAAAATGTCAATAGGGCATTTCTCAGATAATAAATGATATAGCTCTGTAAACAACTGTGTAAAATTGTTATAGGCATTATTAGTGTATACAGGGTGTTCTGCCATCGGAGAGAAAGCTAAAAAAAAAAAGAAAAAAAAAAAAAAATAATAATAATAATAATAATCATTATTTCAAAACTCATTATAAGTTTGTGTAATATTTCTACAACTCCGATGTCAGATTGAAAAATAATAATATGAGAATCAGCTGTTTACAATATTGAGTTTGAAAAAAAATTTCTTTATCATGAAAAATAAATAAAATTATAAATAGTTCGTTAATATTTCTACTATAATATTATTATGTAGCTTAAAATGGTGAAAAACGAATATACTCCAAATGAATAGTAGTACTCTCCTTACGATATTAGTACCGACTTATGTATATTGAATCCCGGTACTATTCAACCCATAAACCAACACCCTGTACATCTATGGCAGCGTTAAGAAAGTTGCCCACTGGCGACCATAACGATATTTAATAAAAATTAAAAACCTATCCCAACGAGAAACAATATGAATATTAATATAATTAACAATAGAACATAATGAATAATTAACATAGTTATAATAGTTCAACTAAATGTGATCTCAGTATATTCACGTTTTCTTTTTTTCTCTCCTTCTTATTCTTATTCTTATTCTTATTCTTCTTTTTATTCTTCTTCTTATATTATTCTTATTATTCTTCTTCTTCTGCTTCTTCTTCATACAGTTACGATCTAAAGTACATAATTGTTTTTCATCATAATAATTAGTAGTGATTATTTTATTTTTTTTCTTAATATTTTTTTCTTTTCTTTCTTTCTTTTGTTTTATCTCAGCATTTGGAATAAACAACTGCATACTCTTGGATTGCTATAATTAGATGTAATTAATATTAATATTGTAATCACACTAGGTATTATATATATTATATCGTTTCGTTTGTACAGTGTGTTGCAACATATTGTTTTGTTGCTCGATAAGATCCATCTTGTTAGATAATGAAAATTTAAATTATCGCCTTTAACAGCAAACCCAATTTGCACCGCACTGTAAATTTAATATTACGAGGAATTCGTCTATATAATTATAAAATACATTAGTTTACAAACAAATGAATTATCATCGATGTTTGTGGATATTTTTTCTTAGCCCTGCTTGACATTATAATGGGTTGTAAGAAATTTGAAACCTCATAAGCAATTCCTTATCCCCGTTAATTGACTTTTCTTTCATTTGAAGCAAGCCTATACTATAAACTCACATTAATATAAAAGTATCTACACTGTTCATTCATAATTTCACACAGGGATGGGTATGCAAAGAAGATTCATATTAATTATAAACGCACTTGATTTCATCAAGCCAAATCCGATAAAATCAAATCAAATTTAGGTAAAATGTGTGGGTTTCTTTTTTTAAATTATAACATGACAATATTTGTCAGAGGGTTCCAGCAGACTGACTTTTTTTACAATGTAAAAATCCTCTTTGCAAACCATTAGAAATTTTGATTCTTCAAAAGTAATTAACAGGTGTCGTACGGGGCTTGTGAAGGCTACTCCACATGAACATCGATTACTTAGAAGAATAACTCTATCTTATAGTGCTACATACATATTTACAGGGTCCCTAGCTTAAAAGCTAGTATCTTTACTTTTATAGTCTGGGCCACGTGCTAACACTTCTTTTTTGATTAAATATATACTTATCGTACGCATCTTATCATAACTACTATAAATCATCTGATGTTAAAGGTTGCAGGAAGAGATCCCACAGCTACTGTCTTCCTCAGTTTCAGTTTCAACTGTAAATATATATAAGCAGTTGGTATTATATAATTCAAAAACCATCAATAGCTATGCATAATTTTAGAAATGAAATATTATTTAACAAAAACTGGGCCATTGCATGTAACTACCTATATCATATATTACATAGCTGCAAGAAGTATCTCCTAAATACTGCTGCTTGCAGTCTAGCCCGATTTGTAAAGATAACTTTATTGTCATCTGTTAAGATTTATTGAATGGAATATAAAGTGGTAGATGCAATATTGCATGTTAGCACTATGACCAGATATTTATTTATTTTTTTTCTTTACGAGGCAAGAACAAGGTACAGATACTCTCCTCAGCCAATCACAACGTTTTAAACAATCGTCAGTCATCACAAACCCATCGAGTTAAGTTCTTTTCGAACCAAGCACTAGGAAATGAGCTTAGCTTAGTACAAAAATGTAATGACAATAGAAATTTGTTTCAGTGTTCAAATATAGGCATCTCAGCGTATAATTTTTCAAATGATTTGACAGAGATTTATGAAGGTAGCAAAGCTTTGAGTGGGCAGAAAAACTGTATTTAGTTTCCTAGTACAGAGTTATCACGTTTCAGAACTTTAATGATTTTCTTAGACACAAAAATGAAAGCTATAATCGTAAATGATATTTGTCTCACAGATGCTTTACTTCGACATCACAATCGAAGTTCTATCACTTTGAAAAAATTTAATCATTCAGCAATGATTAAGTTATCAGGTGAAACCGCAGTTGTAAATTTATACATCGTGTGGCAAATGAAAAATTTTCAAAGCCAAGCTAAAGATACAGAATGCATAAATGGATAAATTCAAAAATACAAACGTCATCATTAAAGAAGTGTCTCTAGATTTAAAACGTCTTACTCATTAAAGCTTTGCATCCTTCTAAATAATTTGCAGTTCTTTGAAGTTCAGCCAACATCTGAATTACAAATTGTAATCTCACGGTATTAAATGTTTCATTATATCCCAGTTATAGAATTAGTCATTTATATGGCAGCGAGAATTAGTTAGTAGGCTCAAAATTGTACTTGTCGTCTTTTGGAATACAGAGATTTGATATCTTTCATTTGGCCAGTAATAGAAAGCTGAAATCGAATTTTCAACACCATGTATCCATCATTATATGGCATGAAATTTGTATAGTTTTCGTTGTACTGCTTAGGCAATATTATCGACAACTGAATATTAAAATATGAAACTGCATTTCAGTAATAAAAGTCTTTTTAAAGACAACGTGAAATCAAATGTTGGAAGAACATTTTTACTGGTTAATTAAAAACCACTTAAAAAACCAAAAAGCTAGCTCGTCTATGCTAGCTAGATATTACTTATGCATAAATGAGACTGAACCATGCTCAAAGTATAATTAGCTTCGACAGATGCTACGAGTTGTGAATATCGTCTGTACAATATATATGTTTTAAATCATTTTTTTTTATGGATGCATATTTCTGTATTACATATCAGTTAAGTAACATTAGGCAAAGCTTAATTCTCAAATCCTAGATAGGTCGCATACTAATGGGTTTCTGTATTATTGAGTTGAGAGCTTTCGTATTTTTAATACAAACGATTTTAATATTTACAAGCAGTTAAATACATTAATAAATCTTCGAACGGTATCGAGTTTCAAATACTATATTGTTTTTTTTTTTTTAGTAAATGATTCCCATTAGTTGGATCCTTTGTTGTGTAATAATTATACCAGCGAAGTATTTCAACATGACTAAAATATAGTCATTTCATTTAAGTGCATTTCTTCTCTTTCATCGGTCGAACTACAGATTTTTTTTTCTTCAAACAAATTGCATATTTCCTTACTATATAGCTGACTTTTCAGCTAGTACTAAAAATAGGCAATATTACGCGTATTATTCATTGCTTTATTCAGCATTTAATTTTTTTTTTTTTTTTATCTTGAATACGAACAACTTATATAGTATATTAAATATCTACCAGTGAATAAATCGTAATGACAATAGTGGGATATAAATAGATATTTTTTTTTTTTCTTATTTTTTTTTTCTCTCTCTTTTTCTTCTCTTCTCGTCTCTTTTCGTTTAAAAACTATCAACAATATATGGTATATGTAGCAATCAATAACTATTTTAATTAATAATTAAAAAGAATTAGTTACAATGTTAAGATGGTTTCGGACCACAATCTCTTGACAATCCTTTCTCTCTCGCTTCCCTACGTGTCTCTGAAAATAAAATAAAATACAATTATTATTCACACTATAGTTTATATCCTTGATTTTCAAGCTCAAACAAATGTTCAAATATTATAATATTTGAGAAAATATATTCAGATGCATTTAATATACCTTAAAGTAACTTTTTCCATTAGCATGGAAAGCCGGGCGTCCGTATGATTAGCAGGTAACAAAGCCTTGAGAAGTTCTCTGACAAGAGCCTCGCTGACCCCAGGCGATGTTCGTTCTGCTAATTCAAAAGCTCCTCTTAGTTCCTCGAGAGCGCCTCCATTTCTACCACCACCGCTGCCTCCTCCGCCACTGTTATTGTCTCTTGTTGAATATTGGTGTTTACGTTGCAGCTGAATTTAGGGCGAAAGAAACATTTTTATAAAACCCCTCATCATCCAATCGTAATCAAATTCAACAAATAATATAAATGCTGAAAAGAAATATCAATTCAGAAAAAAAATATCCAAAAATCATCTGATTTATATATATATATAGATTTTGGTATTTGCGACTATGTCTGATTGAACGAGACTGTATCAATAACTGTATGAGGTTTTTAAAATTTAATGAATAAATTGTCCAAATGATTAAATTCTCGTAAGCCTCACCTCGGAGAGGAGCGGTAAGATAACACCAGAGAGAGTAGCACTTCTGGGATGTTTAAGTTCCTGTGTACTTCTCGGTCTTTGTTTGTCATCGCCGCCTCTATGGTCGACGAGTGGTACGACTGGAACTTCTGGCTTACTGTTTCTCTTATCACGCGTACTATCTCTGTCTCGTTCTCTTTCCCTATTTTCTCTGTCTCTTTCTCTGGTATCACGACCTTCTCTAGCATCCCTAGAATCCCTAGAATCTCTAGAATCTCTAGAATCTCTGAGAGTCGACTCCCTGCTAGAATCTCTCGATTCTCGACCATCTTTCACAGACTCCCGACTCGAATCTTTGCGATTATCTACCGGAGGTGGCGGGGCAGCCTCGTGTGGACGGGACTGTAAATACAATAAATTATTAAGTATGAATAAAAGACTATCATCTTCATTATCAGTTCTTTCAGTTGCACAAATATAATAAACTAGATATTTACCGGAGTTGGTTTAGGCTGTATTTCACGGGGCGAGTCTCTAGAATCACTTCTGTAATGATTCAAGTTAGAGTCCTTAGGAGGAGATCTAGAGGCTCCATTCGCATGAGGTTTCGGCGGTTGATTATGATTAGAGGACCTGTGATTAGCCGTGTGTGTCAACGTCAATGAAGTCAGCGAATCATCAGGTGGCAATTTAGGGACTACAGATGCTTTTACACCATGTGGACCCTTTACAGTCATTATCCAAGGTTCGTCCAAGTCACTATCCTGTTTTGACTCCTCACTATAAATGAAAGGATACAAAAAATATGACCGATGTGTTTTGATTTCTGATTGTTTTTTTTTTTTTTAACTTTGATCATTCTGAAACATAAAATTTCATAACTAGAAACTTACGAATCAGAGTTCTCGCTTTCAGTCTCAGATTCTTCACTTCTCTGGGATTTCCACTTCTTATACCTATCGATGAGATCGATCAGGTAGGAGTTTTTCTTCGCCTTTTTTATGAATTGGAACTTAAGTAGCTCCTTTGCAGTCGGCCTCTGTTCATCGTAAAGAGGCATAGTTTTTTTCATCATTAAGTACATAAATTAAAAAGTTTAAACAATTATCACAACGTATAAACAGATCAGAGAACAGGAGTTACAATTCGAACATCAAACAAGCAGAGAAAATATTATAATTCGTATTTCCGAATCAACACTATCGAGTACTGATAAAGACAAAGAGCAGATAATCATATTGCACTAAATTTCGGTATTGAAAATAATTTAACGTATAGTCAAAGATCTGATCGTTATTTAATTATTGAAAATAACTATTATGCATGCGAATAGCACATTTGAAAATAATTTTTAAATTTTGTTTAATATAAACGCGTTCACAGGACACAATATAAAATATTGTCTTATACAAGAGCGCAGTTTGTTTGTCGATCAAGTGCCGGTGATGAATTAATCGTATTGGCAAATTTTTCTATAGGCAATGTTGATTGTTATCAAATAATTATCGCAAAATTTAATCAGTTTGCAGGCAAGTGAAAAGGAGGGAGTATGATAGCGCAGAATCGCGATTTGGATACACTAGAAAAAAAAAAAAAAAAAAAATGTTTCCTTCATCCTTCATCAAACCGATTAAATAATAAATCGATACTATATAAGAACGACGTTACTTAATCAGGGATGTGTGTTTTTCAGCATCAGGACATGATCGTTCAAAAACACGGAAATTCTGTTTAAATAATTCGTGTTTAATTTAAATTCTATCGAAATTCGATCTTTACAATTCGGAGAGACTCGTGTAATGATGAAATAGCGAAATATACGCCGAAATATCGATCAGTCGCCGGTCATTGTCCGATGCAATAAACGTTCGATAATATACATATAGTGACTCGTGCAGGTTTTATAATTAAGTTTTATTCAAATAAAAATAGCTAAGTGTTTAGAAACGACGCATTAAGCTAAGTTGATTTTAATCTGAATAATGCGATATCGAGTCTGACGATCAATAACATTTATTTACAGTATCTGAAATGCACGAAATCGGTACCTAATCGCTATAAGCATTTCACCATATGTGCAGAATCGGCGTTGTAATTAGTTAATGGTATTGTTTGCAAAGTTGATAAACCGCATATATATCGAAGAGAAAGATCTAAATGGATATTGAAATTTTTGCACGAATGACCGAACAATTCTTTACGTTATAATTTTATGAAATAACTAATCACGAGGTACTCACGTTCTCTGGATCCTTGTTAAGGCACGCCTCGACAAATTCCTTGAACTGTTTCGTGTAGTTCCCCGTTAATTGTGGCGGGTTGTTTTTTGGGATGAGAAAAAGCACCCTCATAGGGTGAAGCTCACTATTTGGTGGTTCACCCTTTGCCAATTCAATGGCAGTTATTCCCAGCGACCAGATATCGGCCTATATGAGTAAAATTTGTTCGTTACATTAACCGATTTACATACTACTTGAAGAACTAGCGCGATCATTGCTCGCGGCTAACTTGGTGATAATTATAAATTAGTATATAACTGTACGGTTTAAAGTACGAAGTACTTGAATATCGTCGATACTTTTACTCTCTAACGTATAAAGCTGCAACACCGAAAGGTATTTCTGTTCATTTAATTTCGTCTACATTGTGTGTGAATTACACAATCGCCGAATGTAGAGGAAATTATTGTGAAACTTGATCAAT
The DNA here is from genome assembly GCA_943736025.1 of Tenthredo mesomela. Taxonomy (NCBI): domain Eukaryota; kingdom Metazoa; phylum Arthropoda; class Insecta; order Hymenoptera; family Tenthredinidae; genus Tenthredo; species Tenthredo mesomela. The sequence goes on along the minus strand of OX031016.1, from coordinate 20,734,534 downwards.
ATTCACAATGAAAACGAATCGCGACGAGATCTTTTTGTCCGAGTTTAATCGCGGGGATTGAGCTTAGAGGCCATGATTCTCTCGAAACGTACTAATATGGATTCGTGGCTTTATTTCTTAAAGGCGAATTACTCCGTTTGTTCAGATCCTACTTTAAACTTTAGGACAACCTGGGTTAAGCACCGTATAGATAAAGTCCTGCAATAAGAGAATTCTATAAGTACTTCTCCGGTATACTGGCGTAGTTCCAAAAGCTTGCAGGATTCTGGTGATGATCGATACGCGAGTGGCACAGTTGCTCTTGTTACCAATAAGTCGATAAAACTCCTATACATAGGAGGATTGTCTTCGAATGCTTAGATTCACCGTAAAGATTACAGCTCCGCAATATTTTATCATTTATTCACAATTCATTATTTATAACGAGAGACTGAACTCATTCGAGTCTCTAATCATCGAAAAAACAAAAAAACAAAAAAAAAAAAAAAGAAATAAAGGGAAAGCATTAAATCCGTGGAAGTAATTAGCTACCTTTGAATCGTAGGCAGATTGCTTGATGACCTCAGGTGCCATCCAGAACGGAGTACCAACAAAGGTGTTCCTCTTGCTAGTAGTGTTGGTAAGCTGCCCTGCGACCCCAAAATCAGCTAATTTGACGTCCCCCATTTCGCTGAGCAGAACGTTCGCGGCTGGAAATAATCTGGGTTTCAAAAGAGAATTCCCCTAGGTAGGCACGTGCGTAGGGATGTACCCAAGCGAGCTTGAATATTTTTTTTTTATTTGCGCTAAAAAGTTCAATAAAGTGACTAAAACGCGAGAGAATATCGTTGGTGTCGCAACCGGCTGCACTAACTGTTATTATATACATTAACCTGGAAAATCCGAGATCACCTTCAATTATTACAATCAATTAAGATTTGTAGCAGATGTTTCGGTTCAGGAGCACATGTCCAGATGAATTTGGATCATTTAATTTACTCTTTTTCGCCTATAGGTATGCGAATTTGCAACGAATTTGCAACGAATTTTTGTGTAATTTATTAATAAATAAACCTTTAATATCACGATGCAGCTTGCGTTCGCTATGGAGATAGTCAAGACCCCTGAGAACCTCACGGAGAATAACTGCAATATGCATCTCTTCGAAGCTGCCCGCCTTCATAAGGTCCAGGGCCGATCCTCCGCCCAGATATTCCATGATGATCCATAGCTTGGTACCCTGTAATTATATCATACACACATCATGTCTCGTGTATCATCATCAATAATTTTCAAGGGTCGATATTAGATGTAAAAATTCGTTCATAAATGATCCCTTAATTACAAGTCAATGATCAAATACCATAAGATCGACACGTATTTAAGAGGATTCGATTCGGATGAGTGGAAAAATTCGACTGAATGTAATACTGATGAAATGTACACGTATATAGGAAGGGACGACAATACGTACGTCAAGCCTCAAAGGGCGCGGTCTCTTGCGGCTATAAGTATAATCAAGCAGTATAGGTGTAAACAGGCAATATACCAAACAGGTGACAAGTGAAACGTGAGATGGTCAGTCAATTACTTAGGTTGTAGGTACTACGTCCCAGCGAACCGTCGCGTTGATTGGGTCATGGTTATAATTATCTTCTCTCTCTCCACATCGTCGCCTATAGTCCCCATGGAGAGAGAGAGAGAAGTTGATACAAAATACACAAATACATGATGAGATAGGTATATCATATGAAGATAAATTTTAGCATATATGGGTTTATATACCGCATGGATATAATACACATACGTATAAAACTACGAGCACGAAACCCCTGGCTAGCAAACCGTGTGTGAATAAACCGAAGGCGAGACATTTTAAACTCGAAGGCACTCAGGTGGACGATGAGAGGTCGCTCGTATTTTATACATGTATAGATATAATGCACTGCAGACGATACAGAAACGCAGGTTAACATGTAGGTAGTACCTATGTACGACAAAATGTGAGACAGAAATTTTCTGTTTCAACTATATATTATACAGAGAGTGAAATAGAACGAGGATGATATAGTCTGGACCCCATAATTCGTAGCGATGCCAGATGCTATCATAGCGAAAGGATAAAGGAAATCTGTATTTTTTTTTTTCTGTGAAAAGTTGTAAAAAGTGCCGTCCAAGCAGTCAGTGTGACGAGGTAAAGTAAAGGATGGAATGGAATGGGTTGGGTTGGTATAGATTTACCGATCAGTGGTACACGGTTCAATGAACTGACAACAACAGCCACCGACTTTAGATTTCCGTATTTGCATAAGAATGAGACGGGAAAACGAGACCCGAGCGTAAGGATTTTCTAAAACTCAGTGTGGACAGTGATAGATAGACGATGGAGTTCGTGAATGTTGAACTTTTTATCTAGGAGCTAACGAACGCTGCGAATATCAATTATATACTAACGAAACTTTTGGATCTTTCTATATATCGGCACCATAACGAGTTCAGTTTTATTGGCTACAAGCCCAATGTAGGAAACTTTCTCATTCGAATACTTCGCTTAGGAATATCTGCTGCGGTATACAGTAGGTCGGAATCTCTGTCCAATATTTAGATTTTTTCAAGCTTGATTAACGGCCGCAGAATTTTTTTTATTTTTTTTCTTAAAAGTTTGCTACTACTCGAGCAGTATTAGACCGAGAGAGCCAGGAGATCGGGTCTGGTAAGATAACGCGTTGCTCTTAGATTCTCGAGGGAAATTAATGGCGTCTTAATTTCCCATTTGGCAGAACTTTGTCTCGAGGATCGTTTAGTAGCCTCGACGTCCATTAGTCCTGACAGCTCTTGGAGTGATCATATTTTAAAGAAAACTTCACCGAACCTCGACGACGGTTGATTATTGCGACGGGTAGAAGAACACGACGTTTCTGCAGGTTTCGGATCGCGAAATTATTTCGCGAATGGGTGAGACTAAGGGCGCTGCCTGCCACTTAAAGCCAAAGTTTTCCACCCCTCCGTCAATTCCCATCGTCTTCGTATATACTTGGGTTGAAAGCCTCGCAACGACCCGGAACGAATATTCAAGATTAGTCCTTGGTAGTGACATTCGTTCACCCCCAAAGTTCATTCACCTCCATCTCTCCTTTCTATTTTCCCTATTTTCCCTATTTTCCCTATTTTCCCTAGTTTCCCTATTCTGGTGGGTCCTTTTTCCTGATAGAAGTGAACAACGATGCTCGACGGGACGTCGCGTCGGGATACTTGGCGTTGAGGACCCAAGCCGATGACATTGACGAACGATGGCCCGGACGCGGCTCGACAACCCTCTGCCGTTATATTTTCCTGGATAAATACTCCCTCAGGCATTAAATATCAATCGAAAGCATTAAAGTCAAATCTGTTTAGACTTTGGCGCACGTGCAAATTGCGTTGACCCAATTTTCTTTTCAACGCGACAAGAAACGACGACGCTACGACGCTTCTCCAGGAATATTTAACGCTGTTGGCTTACCGAGTTACCTGCGCTATATAGGTACAACTTCCGCCTTTTACTCTTCACTATTTTCCGACAAACTTAGACCTTTAGACCAGCGCGTTGGGTGCATTTTGCTAATATAATAAGAAATCAGGACGTTAAAGTCACGCTATAACTTCAGCTTCGTTTTTTTTACCTCTCTCCTGTACTTCCGAAAGAAAACTTTTATAACGTTTTTATACAACCATCAAGAACCACAAGGCGAGAACTACTCAGACTATGCCTATATAATCGAAAGTTCAATGAAATTATAATCAAAATGATAATAAAAATTTGAGCTGAAACTGAATTCAAGTAGAACTCCTTAAAAAGCGTCAAACGCTGGTAAAAACCAGACAGTATTATAATTTTTAAGAGTTCGCATTCTAGTGTAGTTTCATCGATCTCTATATTGAATAGATGTGATGCTATGGGAGGTCGTCTCTGAGAAAGTATAAAGTTATTAGATTCGTTTTTTTTCTCTAATGAAGAATGTCGCACATTTAGTACAGTTTCGTTACTCGACAAGGGTGAAAGCACATATAGACGGATAGTTTTTTTTCTTTCTTTTTTGCGTTGCCAATTACCAGTAATTGCGACAAAAAAACAACCGCGTCTGTGTCATCCATTCCACGCTGCAGGCATCGAATAAGAAACCATTAGGATATTACTCGGCTAATAATAGCACAAGACGTTACAACCTTACGTAAAGTGCATCGTCGGTTCGACGCGTCCAACGTCACACCACCAACAGTTAAACTATAGATAGTCACGTTATACTCACTCATGCAATTAAATGAAAGACAGAAAAAAATAGAAAGAAAGCAGAAGGGAGCAAGAAAAAAAAAGGGGGTTTTGTTGATTCGACATTGCGATTCGTTATTTCTTGTCGAGATATGGGAAACTTTATAAGCTTGAATTCGTTCGAAATTGGGATGAAAAAAATTGGTCTTTTCAAATTCCCTCAGTGTTCATTTAACTCTGCGGGGGTGTTTCTTTGCATAATTTATATAAAGCTGTTTGAAAAGTCGTGAACTTTATGCGGGGTGAATAAACCTCGGGTTTTATATTTGTTTAGAAAATAAAAAAAGAAAAAAGAAATTTGGCGATTTTCATACTTCCTTACTTCCGCGAGTTGGTATTATAATATGATCTTTATGGTATAGGTGAATTAAGTTGAAAACAAAAAATGAGCTCTGACTGAATGTATAAATGAGATTAAGGTCTTCGAGGCTGGGTGCTGCAGCAGTATAAACGAGGTGGAAAATATGAGACCGTGCGGCTTTGGCCACTTCGTGAAAATAAAAATCTTCGAATATTGTCTGCGGTAAAATTTGTGCGCGCCTTGCTGATGAAAAGTTGAAATGGAACTGCCAGGGCCAGTTCTTCGACGAGGGAACAATGCGGCCGCGGCTGTGCTGCTGCAGGCGTGCGGAAACTGATTTCAGTGTGAATCCGTCTGTGAGATCTCTTATCGTTTTCAAAAAAAAAAAAAAAAAAAAAATCAACCCAACCCAACCCAAGCCAAACCAAATCAAAACTCGATATACCTGTGTAGAATAGTAGGTGATCGAAATACAAACAACGAATAAAAAAATTCACAAGTCGCAATGATCGGAGTTGTTCTAAGGTCTGTTTCATCGCCCTATAAAAAGTGAAATAAAAACTAGACGAGGCAATGTTTGCGGTTTTCACGGGGTTTATATAGAAACCGCGTTGCGCAAATTGAGGCGTAATTTAATCTGCAAATTTTGGTCCCACCTGACGTCTCGACTGTGAAGGTCGGTTTAAGTTGATTTGGTAATCGCGTCTCTCTATACTTACTCCTAAAACTATCGCAATCAACCGTGACGCAACGCAATTTCAAGATTTCCGCTACTTGCAGGTGAAATTCATTTCGCTCGTTAACAACCCGTTTCCTTCCGCACTACCGCGACCTCTCGTTTGGCTAATGAGTTTCGGGTAATCACCCTCATTACAGTGTATGCTTACCACTTATACATATATACATACCTACTCACGTATCATATAAATTTGCAGAACCTCGCCCAAATTTACGTATATACTCTGTATACTGCACCCAGGATAAATTCCCACCTGATTACTATATACGGACGCGAATATATATTTGAGAAAATAATGTGTCATAGATATACCTTCCTACTGTTCAAATCATAAACGGATATATTTGTTTGCATAAATGAGCGAGTAGATATTATAGTTGATACACAATCCGGGTATATCGTTGTGATTATTTGATTTGATAACAAGGGTCTAAACTAATTAGGAAATTTATATGTATAGTCATTGATTTATAACCTGCACCTAGGTATAGGGTTATTTCGTCAGGATTTAACCGGTTCACTGGTAAGGGCACATATATGTGCAAGAAGAAAAAGTGCCACAACTGGTAATGGCACATATAATATGTGCAACGTGGATATCTCGGTCAGTTTTGAACGGATTTGCATCAAACTTGATGTTCCTAAGTTTTTTGGGCTTCATGTTGAATACGAAATTATTTCCTTTCACCAGTTTTGGCATAAAACGTTGATTTCGGGTCCACCAGTGAACCGGTTAATATCAACGTAACAATAATGATCAGTATAGTAATATGTTTTTAGCTGTAGTGTTTTTGTATCACATATAGGTATAGGTATACGAAAAAAAGGTCAAGTTATACGCAATAACTTGTAGAATGAAATTTTTCCCGCACACCAGTTACGATATAGCTGTACCGCACAGCAGTTTGTTTTTCCAATATCATTAAATCACGTTAGATTGGAACACAAAGTTGGTTAACATTGCAATTCCTATTGGTTTCGAAAAAAGATGAACAAATTTCGTACGAGGGATTTAATCCTACCAACATATACACACACCCGCGCCTGTTGTATAGTATATTAGTGTAATAACTCAGAAATTGCTTACAATTAGTAATAGGTATAACGAATGATGAAAGTGCTCTCTCTATTATGTAAACTCTTTATTCGGTGTTGAGAGAAATGAATCTTTATGCAATTTCACTTCACGCAGCTATAGTACTATAGGATTTATTTTAAATCTTCAAAGCTTTGAAACGGGACGTGAATTAAATCGACAAACATTTCAAAAGCATAACGGTACTACCTACTTGAGAATTTCTTTACAATTATATGTATAGGAGACAATATTGTCGACGACTCGAAACGTCAGACAGTTGAAGTTGTGAATCAATCTTTAATCCATAGTCTCAAGGATGGATCCTTAAGGACTTGCATATACATACTATTGCTCCTTATTATTCACCTTTACTTTGGTCAATTAATTTTTAAATAAATTTCAACGAATGATTCACGGAACTTCGTGAACGGCACAGTAAACCTCGTTGCTTCGCAATCTCTCTGCAAAGCGTATTATATACGATAAAAGAGAAAATCTATAGATTGTGCCTCAAAATCCACTCTATAGAATTCAGTTTCCCAAATTACGCAGGTATTTCAGGAGATTTTCAGGCTCGTGTTCATAGAAATTAAAGGGAATCTAAAATATCTGAGGTGCCAACTGTATAGTAGATACGGATTGTGGAGCAAGAATTGCGTTTTATGAATACATCATATTGTAAATTTGTTGAAGAACCGAATATCGCCCAAAAATATTATAATAAGTTGTAGATCGAAAGTCATTCAAAGCTCTCAATGAAATTACAAGCTGGAGTACTTTGAAGAAGAGTCATGTAGTTGTTATAGAATTTATTGAATTACTAAATTTGGTGGGGGCTTAAAAGAAGTGAATCAAGTCCATAAGGTGTACTCTTTTTACGATCTTTACTATCCGAGATTGAAACGTGGATTTGATTCGTTTCAATTCCGCGAGTAAGGTATACAATTGTGGGAATTCATTTCTAACGGAAAGAGGTAAAAGTACAAATATCTGCTCCGGAAACCCGGACGACAATGCCATGCGGGTTAAGTGTGTTGACACGATGTGAGGTGAACCGCAGCGCCGATACCAACAAGGAAATAGGTCCTAGGGTTTATCGTGGAAAAATAGTTATTATCGTTGAACTTAAGTACAGCAAGTTCACCCGCAAAGCTGAGACACGGATCTGGGTATAACTGTAATTTGTTAGATCTTTGTTGTAATAATAGTGTCAAGCACCGGATTGAACTTACAGCCACGACTCAGTACTGAATTTCGTATCCATTGTCATTTCTCTCACGATTACATATTCAGTCTGCATGTCAATATGTTCTGGCGGCGTCGCTTGGAATTATTACACTGATTTCACCAACAGTGAAAGACAATGCAGCTGGTATCCAGAAAAAATGTTCCAACCCAGCTAGCTGCAATACTGCATCAGCTTTCGATCAAGTATGATAATAACCCGGACCACAGACTTATACTTCAATACTCTAACTATTTTCCATATATATTTTGCATAGGGATGAACAGCGTGACCATGCAGACTGCAGGTTTAAATTTTCGAATCTATAAATCTAGCAGACTTGTATAGATATGATTCAAACTCATAAAAAATTTGCTCTATTTAGCAGAGGAAGTAGCTGCGGGGGCTCCGAGTTGCGAACTCGTTACAACTTTACCTCCACATAAAATTGCTCCATATTTTTCTGTCCAGACACCGAGTCTCGATTACGTATATAAACTAGTCGCAAGGATATAGTATTGCGATAATTTTCTGCGCCCTAACGTGTACCGAGATTAATAATTTATAGCACCACGCGGTCCGGGTTTGCTCTTTGTCAATTCAATTGTCAACCGGTTTCTTCCTCGATGATAAAACTCGATCGTTGCAAATGTTACGCGCCCTCGGGGTTCTGCTATTTGTTACGATCTCTATCACGACACTTGCGTCAACGCTTATCGAAATTTATTTAGCACAGTACTGATTTTATTGACCGATCTGAACGTGAGTCAAACTGATTTCGATCTAGAGACTGGGACTGAGACTGAGAAGGTAGATGCAAGCCAAACAAGCCATTGTCGTATAATTTCAACCGACAGCTAACTGTACATCAATTGGTTCGAAGAATGAACAGATTTGTTCACATTCCGAATTTTTTTTTTCGACTTTCGCTGAAGGCTTGTCCTTTTCATGCGTGGATGGATAAATATAAACGTGGAATACCGTCGAGCAACGTGTTAGTCATTCCTGTTAGCAATGTAGCTGCGCTGATGATAGGCGTAATCGGGCGTAATTAATCGATGCCATATATACATATACTATCGTATGTATTGGAATGTTGCACTGAGAGAAAGGAAGCCAAAGAGAATATTTATAGGAAATTATTCGAACGATACTTTTGTCTCGTTGTATATCACTGCGCAGATTCGCAAATTCAAATTTGTTCAGACGGATGGGCGCCTGTTGAATAAAAACGAGGAAGATTTTGGGAATTTATGCATCTGAGAATGGGAAAGTAAAGAAAGAAAGAAAGAAAGAACGAAAGTAAGAAAAAAAAAAAAAGCACGAGGAAAGTTTGACGAGACAATTTGAGAAAATACCCGCAAAGTGAAGAGAAAGCATTGGAGCATGGCCATTATTCTTAAATTTCAGCCACCCGAAATGTAAAGTTAAAATACGGGCTCAGCGCGGAAGAAGAGCTTTTTGGGGAGTTCTTCAATTAGCGAAGAACGCTGATCTTCGCAGTTCTTTAAACTCATTTTCACTAACATCCCGCCCTTCTTCTCTTTTCCGTTTAACATTTCCTCGGGTATCTGTCTCTGTTTATTATTATTCCAACAAGGCAGAATTTTTCTTCAAAACATAATCATATGCGGATTAGGGATGATTATATACTTTACTTATGAGGCGTAAAAAATAAGTCTGATATATCACTACTTCAGCTAATTCATTCTCACAATGCTGCGGGTAAAACTGACGAAGCCATAAGGAATCCTTGAAATACTTGCAAGCCAATTGCGCAATTTCTATATATTCACACGTTATTAATGTATATTCAACTTTGAAGAATGATATAGAATGTGTCCTTGGCTAAGTAATGTCAATAATGATAATCAGCCGCAAAAATGTATATTGACTACAAGAGGAGAAAGTACTTCAATGTGATGAACCATGAAGAACGGTGCGTTAATTCTTTAATAACTTGGGGATCATTGATTAAAATATCTGTAATTTAACTCATCATTGCTCTCCAAAGGTATTATATTGGCACGTTTCATTAATCCTGATATTATTTTCTACCAAATGATCGACATTTAATGACCTTTTTCATCTGCACGCTTCAGTACTTCAACTAAATCACTTTGTTTAAAAGTTCAGTTTGAACAAGATTACCCGATGGTGGTACAGGGGCGAAAGTATAGTTCCCAAGGCTTTCCAACGTCTAGTCTTACGTGTTACGTAACGAAGTTTATTTTAACCGGTGTTCTGAGTCTTCGACTCTCATCGTCTTCGGTTACCACCAGGATCTCCGTTACCTTGAGTATATATATATATATATATATACACCTCATATAGTCCAAGATTTACTTAGGTCCTAGATCCTAAGAAATTGACATCGAATCTACTCCCTGAGTCACAGACAGTATGGTTTGACCACTCCGTGTATGATAGACGGTAGCAAATATCTTCAAGATATTCGATAAGCAATCTCTGAATCGTTTGCAATATTTTCGCTTCGCGATATTGTTGTAGATAGATCGATTACACGCTACCAGTAATAATCTGGCATATAAAAGGCCACAGTTTCGTTCTTGACACTGACTCTTGTGATTTGTAAGGTTCATTACTCCATCGTACGCAGAGCAGAAGATCTAATGATTCAAATATCGCCATTTGAATTCAGTAAGTTTGATTTACCTTCAATATTTGGTTTTACAATCATTTTTCCACGAATTAATCGATTCCGAATTTCGATTATCAATTAAAATCATTATCTCATTCGATTGTCGACCAATTCACGGTGTGAATTCTTTTGAATTTGGGAATAATAATGAGGAAAATCTTCTCTCCCTTTGAATTAATCGTCAGATTTTTATTTCTATTTAATTAATTGATTAATTAATTTATTTATTTATTTATAAATTTTTGCCTATATAGTGTTACTAATGTTATCGTTTCCTTTAATTATCTCATAAGATAACCTTGCCTTTCCTGCAGGCCACCTAATTGTTACCCCCTTCTTTCTTCCAGCTTCAACAAGAATATCGCGTTTCGGCATCTACACTGTATACGTATAGTCTAGTACCGGATGCGGAAGTGACGCTAGTATAGATAGGGAGCACCGAGGGCGAGGCGGAAGTCTTGCGTAACAGCGCTAAGCGTTGCGACGCCCAGTCATACAAAATGTACAGTGTGACCCGAAATGCAAAAACCAATGCAAAATTACTGTTCATCAACAAAATTACACTGACGAATATCCAGAAGCGCGTTTTTACAATGAAATAAATGATCAAAATCTAGGCATAATTTCATCAATAATTAGCACAACTTCATCATATCAATTGTATACCACGGGATCAATGAATTGTGTTTTTGTTATGAACTGCATGCGTGTGGCAATTATTAGAGCAAAATTGATCATCTGATGGTAGAAGAATTTAGTTTGATTAAGAGAACTGATAGAAACTTTCATTTTCTTCGCGAAGGAACACAACTGTCGAGGTCAGAATTCGCGAAACTAAAATTGGTATATAAATTCTTGCTGATACTGTTGTGTGTGCAGTGTGTTTCTTCAATGGTACATTTTGCTAACAGATGATCGAAATCCTGATGCGTTTCTCATAGTTATATTGTTAGGACATGTTACGTATCATTTATGAACATCTATCGTATCTATTGTTGGATTAAAGGCCATGGCGAAGGTTGCATTAAACTTTCATGGCTTTCTTCAGAGTCTATGAAGGGGAATAAATTCTGCACTGGCTGTTTTAAATCTGGAATAGAAATATTTTCCCTTACCTTGAGATACGACCCGAAGTATTTAGTGACGAATGGACTGTCGCACTGCGACAGCACCATGATCTCCTGTTGTATGTCCTCGATTTCATCTTCAGCTTCTTCGAGATCAATTATCTTGATCGCCACGACCTGCTGCGTTCTGTTATCAATGCCTTTGAAGACTTCCCCAAAACTTCCCTTACCGATTCTTTCCTGTTTCGTAAATATTAGCTCCGGGTCAACCTTCTGAAACAATTCGAACATAAGCGTCAAAAAATTGCTCGTGAATGAAATATTTTCACATAAATGTTACTATGATCGTATGTCTTTGTTATTCCTATACAAAATTAGCAAAATTTCACCAGATTTATGAAATCGCCGATCCTCTATATGGTTTTTATTTATTAAAACGGGACGTTTTTATCGTTTCGTATATATAAAAGAGGAGTGACGAAAAATTAAAGTGTTGAAACTTATCGATAAAATTTCATTGACATTTATTGGATGGAGGATAAAAACGTTTTCCAATATGTATACGGGGATGACGCGACGCAATGTTAGAGGCGTCAATTTGAGTGAAAATTTATACTATACTTGCGAGCGTAGAGCAAACTTTAAATGAAAATAGAACGAAACAGCTAATAGAAAGGCGAGAGGTTTGTCGCGTCTATCCCGGGTTCAAAGAGAATTTAACAATTCAAATTAACTATCCGCTCTACCTCTATATTTAATCTTGCTTCTATCAGATGGCGAACAATGGGAATTGAATTCCGCACCACTTTATCCATCCTCCTCTCTTGTCTATCCCATTAAATATGACTAGCCTTTACGGATTATACGCTGCAGGAATTAGTCTATAGGATATGAAAATCTTCACTAGTAGGGTAGGTAGAAAATTATTTATTAAATATACCCTGCAGAGCAAACTACTCGGTCGATTTTGTGTTCAAATTTTTTTTCCAAAACTTATCCTATATACGTTGAGATGTTAGCCATCTAAAATTTATCCCCAAATATAGAGTGGTTCGCATGTAAATATAACAAGATGTTTAGAGATACGAAAATTGTCTTGGGTTACCTAAATGATTCTCAGTTTGCGATATACTTGCGAATCTTGATATTCTATCCTCGTACTAGCCTTTGATATATATGAATAGGAAAAAAAGGCATCACATCTCTATCGGGTATTTTCTTCGACCGAGATCCTGCCGGTTGCAGAGCGAGACGACTATCGAGAGGCTTTCATAAATGCAAATGTCGACATCGCATAGAATTAAAGGGGCACTCGTGAGAAATTAAATGTCAGCTGTCGAGGAGAGGGTTTCTAGTGGACCTCGACGAGAACGATGGAAGAAGCTGTAGACCTCAGCAGCATGGCTCTCGAAGAGTTTCAAGGATTCAATTTTGCCAACGAGCTTCGTGTCTTCTCGCAAAATTTTTCATGCCTCTCATTATCGCGTTTAGAAACTCAAAACCTCGTCCGGTCTCACGGTTAAACCCATCCATAATATACGGCGAGTTGGGAAAATTTATTATTTTTTCAGAATGTTAGAAAAGTTTAGAATTAGAGTAGGAGCTCGTTTTTATTTAGTTGCGGGTCTACAATTCTTATCTCAGCTTTAAACCAGCGATAAAAATCTGAGCAGTTGATCAGCATTTAATTGCCTTTGTCCCACGAGAGAAATGAGGATAATTCAGATCTGTCCATTTATACTGGCGTCTGTTCAAGTTCACCCTTATCATTACTGCGGTGATAAATGATCTCAGTATAATTGGATTCTGCAGCTGTAAAAGAGGCAGAGATTGCGGTCTGACTTTTCAAATTATTTCTATAACAATAAGTAGATCGAGAATATCTTTCGAGATATGATAATTACAAAGTTAAAAGTTTTTGCAAGATAAAAGGCGTTAATGATTATTTCACAATCTCGAATATGAACGAAATTAGGTATAATTAGAACGAAAGTTTTATATCTGTTATATAAATATAGGAATTTCGCACTGCTTTTCCGACTAGTATACCATACTGGCTCGACTTCTGAGCAGCTTCAACCTAATTGCAATAACTTCCTATAGTTATACTTAGTAAATATAATATATAAAGCCTAGCTAGCTGCCATATTTACATATAATCTTAGAAGGGAAGGAACGGTACCTATAGAGGGATTACGAGCCAAGACACCGGTAATCAAATCAGTTCTGATAATTAAACCTTCCAACCACACACAGCTTCGTTGAAATTATGCCAGGAAGAAGAATTTTCCGGCTGTTTCACAATAAGGCGCAAAACGACAATGAAAATTGATTTTTTTCCTTTACCTTGTATAAATTAATCAAACATTATGTGAAAGCTGGGCACATTGTTTCAATGCGATGATTCAGGGCTAAGAGCTTGAGCCGAGATGAAAGGCTAGTTTGTTAGATGTAAGGTATCGCAAAGTTTGCAGTAAGCTGAAGTGGAGGAGCGTGTTTTCGGAGCTTTGTAATGGAGCTTGAAGCAGAGTTTGCGTGATGAGATATACACGAGATGGTGTCACTAGTACTGTTAGTGGTTTTGCAACTACCATGGCCGACTAGATTCTCTTTGTAAGTATAAGTACAAGTAGCATCATCTTTCCGCACTGTCTTGTATAGGGTTTAAATTTTCAAGAGAGAACGCGTGACGTTGACAGTAGCCAATTATTATATGACGTGAGTCGTCCCTTCAAAGATCACTGCGGATTCAAGGAAGAGATCTTTCCTTTATCACTTCAAGATGCGGTAGCTATAAATTTCGTAAGAATATACGAGAGATTGAAATGCAAAGCGGTACTTTGATATAGGAAAAACACATAATTGAGTAAACTCGAAGTGAAGAAGTGCATGGTGTACAATTTTGCAGAATAAGGCGTAGGTAGTACTACTTTCCATTAGAACCTGATATGGAAAGAAATCAAGTTTCCATGTCGTCGTGGTAGTTTTTTTTTTTTTTTTTTTTTCTTTTTTTTTCACAGCGTTAGAAAATCTGCGGAGAAAATCTTGAGTTGGGGTTAAAAAAAAAAGCGCGAGGATCTGGTTTCTCGGTTATGGAATCGACGTTACGTTTTTAAATTAGACAGAAAATCGGTTGTGAAATTGAATTAAGCGAAAATTAGGTGTTTCTGTGAATCATCATTATATTCAAATTACGTAACTTTGATTGGTTTAAGAAGTCGTAACGTGCAATTAACGAGTGCGATATAGGAGGAAAGCGGCATCTCCTCCGTAATTTATTCGGAGAAAGTCTGCAGAACAGGAAGGAAGCGGGTTATCAATCATCCAGCGAAGGTGTGTAAAAATATGGAATAAAAATCTTCATAAACTTATAAACACTCGCGGTTCGTAATTATTAACTCATTTTTTAAATTGGCCAAAGGCTCGAATTGGACTTTCCAAATGAAGTATACCTTCGAGCTGTGGTTCACGGGTTGAATTTTCTTAATCAGAATTTTCACCTAAAAATGAAAATATATCCTATTTTTTTTTTTTTTTTTGTACGAGTTTCTAAATTATTTGACAAAATATATAATTGAGACTGAATTTTAATTTATACAAAAAATATTTAAATTTAGACGAAAAATATACTTTCTGACTTATTTTCTTCTCCTATATAAACGTCGAGGTGCGGTTAAGTTGAAGCTGAACGTTTTATTTAACGCGCGATTTCAAACTCGCGAAATTCTGACGTTGCAGGTTGCATTTTTTTTTTTTTTTTTTTTTTTTTTTTTCAAGTCATGCTTGAGTACGGAACCGTATGAATTATTCCGAGGTATGTGTAGGTAAGTAAGTATATGTATACAATAATGTAGGTGAGTACGGAGAGGGCATCGTATGCAAATTAACTTCATGTTTTAATTAAACTCGACCGCGAAGTGCGGCTTGAAATACGCGGTACACTTGTGCTTCGCCTTTGCTTCTACGTATAATAATGAACTACACTATTTTAATAGTACCTTGAATTTATTTATCGCTTTATAGTACCTATTTTTATACCGCATATTGCATTATATATGAACAAAAGTTTTATCCCTGATATGGTGTAAATTATTTATATTTTTAAGCTAAGGCATATTATGTCTTTCCAAGAATTTATCATTTCAAGGAGCTGATAATGGCATGGGATTATCATTTATTAATTATGATTGGAATTGGTGAAAATATTCTTCAATTATACTACCTACAATCGATTTCCACACGACTAACAATTCCAATAATTGAATTGTTCGGTTCCTTTCAATTAGGGTTTGTATTGATGGACAGATCCAAGGTCTTTGAGCTGTTATCGGTATTCCGAAACGAGATTAAAAAATGATTGTATAAAACGGAAATTCAGATGTGCAATAGTCATCGTAAAAGTTAATGCATATTGAAATAGTGCGAGTAATTCTCGAGCGATTTCTTCGATCGACCATTTCATCCTATACACAAGTCGTTAACATATCTGATAAATGTACCTACATAAATGCAATAGACGGCCTCGAGGAGAATTTTTCGTGACCTAAGATTTTCTATCTTTCTCTATTTCTCTCATCCCCTGATCTTTATATATATATGTATATATCTTATTATTTTCTTCTCTTTTTTTTTCGACGTGACGCACACGGTAAGATAATAATTGAACCTGAGTACGAAGACGGTTTCAAACGCGAATAAGGAAGACGCCATCGTGAGTCACCGGAGAAGACAGAATCCGGATTCCACCCACGGGAGCGCGCAAACTACAAAGAGAATTTATTCGCGGCGACTACGTGCGTCTGTATGTACACAATCAGTTTCGTCATTCTTCTTTTCGTATATAGTTACATATATATATATAATAGTATATACATGTGAGTATAAAGTGATTAGGTATATGGTACATCCTATTCTACCTACGTCATTGAGTGCGTGTAGCAAGTGCTTCTATGACACGCAGAGCAACGCGGTTGCACATTACATATTCGTTATGCGATAAGAATCGGGTAAATTCTTCAGGGGAATATTTAACCAACGTTTTACAACATGAATCTATATATAAAGATTATTTTAGTTAGATAATACCAATTACATTAGCAATAAAAAAAGAAAAAAAAAAAAAAAAAAAAAGAAAAATGTTTAATATCTGAAAATGGTCAAGGGGGTAGTAGTCGAAGCATTATTATATCTGGAAAATATTCAAGGTCTCATATTCTTATAGTTGCTTTAGTTATTTATTCAATTTTTTTTTTTTTTTTTTTTTTTTCATAATACAGAAATTCAATTAGAATACATAATAAATATATCGAGGGCATAAATCGAATCGGAGAATTTATTACGATATTATATAAATAATGTCCCTTACAAGTTTACTTTTGTTTAATTAAAAATCACGTCGACACTGCAGGGTGCGATGTCGGTTTTGAGGTGATAAAAATCTGGGTATAAGATAAATGGCTTAGCGAAAGGACTCCGAAATAATTGCGTTGGGGGAAAATAATAATTAGAAAAAAACAAAAAAAAAAAAAAAAAAAACACAAGAACGGAATAAAAATGAAAAGAGGTGAAGAGTTAAACGAAACGAAAAATATGAGGAATAAATATACAGTCTTTCGTAACCCTCGTTAACCCTGCGGATAAAGTCCTGGGTAAACCGCCGAGATTTACCTACTCGATAAATTGTTTTTTTTTTTTTATTCCTTTTCAATCTTTTATTTATTTATTTTATTTTTTTTTAAATTTTATTTTTAGTCCGAAGAAACCAGGTCGTTACTCGTCTCTTTTCCTACAGACGCGTTTACTCTGTGGTCGGAAACGAACCGCACGACGAACTCGAAGCTTGCATGCAGTTAGTTGACGGTCGCCGCGTGGTTGCGGGAATCCTTTTTTTTTTTTTATTTTTATTTTATTTTTTTTTTTTTTTCAGCCAAAGAGAATCAAGTTTCAGTATTCGTCCCGCATGTAACTGTTACTATTTTTTTTTTTTTTTTTTTTTTTTTTACGTAGGTATGTACGGATGTTGGTTTCTGCAGGTCGTAGGTAAACTTTCGTTATTTCAAAGTTCAAACCTGCATTGAGTTACAATTATATATATTTTAGTCGCAAAAGCAGATTCTACTTTAATTATTTTATATTCAGGCTCAAATTATTCATCCATCCAATCTGTATAAGATTGACATTCGATATAGCCGCAGTATGGCAGTGCGCACTCGGATCATTACTCACTTTCATATCGCGAGTATATGAGTATCGCGAGAAATTCCAGTTCTGAGGTATAAAGGTATATATATATATGATGTATATGTCTGCAACTATATATCTGGGAAAGTCTGCGCGGGTTTCAGAGGTTCGAGATCTGTCTAGAAGAGGTTTTACAACTTTCCATATATAAACTGCGGGTATAGGTACTACCTATAATACGACGTGTGATTGTTAGCGACTGTTTGCTATAGCTAAAGTATCCTAATGTCGAGCGACGAACATATCATAATTTAATATGACGCGTGCTGCTAGTGCGAGGAAATTTGATTATCAGGCTCTAGGCATACCTACATAGTATATGAAGGAAGGAAGGATGGAAGGAGAGCCTCTCCTATAATTATTATTACCTATAGCTATATTCAATTATTTTGGTAACTATTCAGAGGCAACTATAACGATAAGCATAGTTGCGCCAGCGTATAATGTTGATCATAACTTTTAATCGAATCACTCTATATATCTGCTAACAACAGGAACTTTACGCATTACTCCAATTAAATCGATATAATATATGACTGAGTTCATTAAGTCAAATTTTCGTCAAAATCTGACCAAAAAATGATGTAGAAAATATTGAATAGCTGTACAGAAAAAAAGGTTAACTTGAGCCAAGAAAATTTATACTTGATTTAAGATAATTTTGGGGGTTCAAAAATGAAGACCGAAATTTTCTCGGATCAAATCAAAAATTTTCTCGAGCCAAGAAAATTTTCCAAATTTTCTTGGCTCGAGAAAATTTTTGATTTGATCCGAGAAAATTTCGGTCTTCATTTTTGAACCCCCAAAATTATCTTGAATAAAGTCAATCTTTCTTTCTGTGTGCACTGCAGCCGGACTAAAAAATAAGAAGAAAAAAAACTAATAATTTGCCTCCAGGGATCTTTTGACGATGATGATGATTCACTGGTTAAATATAAAAGAAACTTAAGTGTTGGTTGAGTTTCCTTTAAAAGCGTAAAGGTGACTGATATTTCGTGAGAAATATGTGGTTGGAAAAAATCCGTCTCACAAATCGTTTGCTTATAGTTTTGCATTTATTCTCTGAAACGATTATAATATGCTGTTATTTTTATCGCTAATAGTTTCTATAATTACATTTCTTATATGAGTTTCATCGATTCACCACACGTATCGCTTCATTCACATTTACACATTTTTTACGAGGAATTATTTAATTCACTGCCGTTTTCTCTATTTTTTTTTTTTTTTTTTTGGTAATTATGTTTCTCTATAGGTATACACAGTATATACGCTATGCAATTACTCGTAAGAGAATCTAGTCCCTCTAGAGCGTAATTCAATTATCTATAAATTATCAATAAATCAATTATCCATCCATTTGTCTATCTATATATATATATATCTGTTTATCAGGAAACAGTATCTTGTACGGTTGCATGTAAACACTTCAAAAAATATCGACTATCGAGGAGAGTGCAGGTAAAAAGAAAAATAAATAGTGCAGTACTACACTGCTTGTTCACGGAGAAAAATTTATAGTAAATTTTCTCATACTCATATAGTAGTTGTGTCATATACTTCCAATATGACGATCGTTCCGATACATTATACTCAATGTTCCATAAATGTGAGAAAGACATTCCTATATTCATGTTGACATTAGGTATAAAGTATAGGAACAATCGTCATATTGAAATTATATGACACAACTACTATATGAGTATGAGAAAATTTACTATAAATTTTTCTCCGTGTTGAGATTAAATTTCATCGAAAATTTTGAAACTCTGTTGTTAATTATAGGAGAAAAAAAAAAAAAAAAAAGTCATTTTTAACTATCTGTTTAACATTTCTGAAGAACTATTTAGAGTAGGTATACTTTAGTTGTCTGGAAATGGCCGTTTTTATCCCGACGTTGTAGACGCAAATTTTTACTTCTCTTTTTTTTTTGGAAGATGGAAACAACCTTTGATCTTTTACCATCGCACGTGCTGAGCACTAAGCGAATGAGGGATGATTAGATCGCCATGACACTCAACTGTGTCAGGAGGCAACGTTGTAATTATAAAGCAGCCAGAAAACGTGATATTAGGTGGTACAGGGCAGAGTTGTCCCACTAATATTATCATGAAATTGTATATTATGCGATACACCTACGTGCCCACGTATGTATATATATATATGGATATTTATGTATATATATTTACATAGGTAGTATTACGTACGCACGGATGGTGTAATGAGGCTGTAGGGGTAATAATACAACGTCAGGGTTAAATCTTGTAATTAGCTGAGCTTACAATTAACAATTAACAATGAGCAATTAACAAAGCAAATTCAACGCAGATTCTAAATCCAACCGAGCGATATGAATGAATGAATAAAAAAAAAAAAAAAAAAATTGATTTAGTTTTTTATTTTCCATAATTATATGTATATAGATTGTATAGGTATGATATAAAGGAAAGAGAATTTTGGCGTGAGAAATTAGAGTGCTTTTTCTTTATTTATCCCCTTTTTCGTAACACCTTCAGATCCAGGGATTATCGAATCAAAGGAATTGAAGAGAGCGCAGAAAAGAATATAATAACATTTTCTATACCCTTGTAGTATAACGATTCAAGTTTTTTGTGCTTCTCTTCTTTCAAAGCCTTAGCAAAAGTTCATTTAGCGAAGTTGGAAAACCTCGTGATACCCTCAAAGTATATATAAATATAACGGGAATCAAAGGAATTATTATTTCTGAATATATATATATATATATATATAAAACGGATCAACCCTGCAGAAGGTGAAAAGTTTCGAAAGCTTGTCTCGTGTATATTCGACAATCGTTACTAATTAGAAATAATGAAAAAAAAAACAAAAAAAAAAAAAAAAAAACTGAAAGATATTCACCGAAGCTAATTAATATTTAACCCATAATACATGCGGCTTATGCTAAACCCGCGTGTGAATGTTGCACAAATGTTA
Source organism: Tenthredo mesomela (assembly GCA_943736025.1). Classification (NCBI taxonomy): domain Eukaryota; kingdom Metazoa; phylum Arthropoda; class Insecta; order Hymenoptera; family Tenthredinidae; genus Tenthredo; species Tenthredo mesomela. The sequence goes on along the minus strand of OX031016.1, from coordinate 20,713,979 downwards.
TTATGTACTAACTAGTTAAGTAGAGAAATAATGTTAAAATCTCTGACTGTCACGAGGTCGCGAAGATTCTATTACAAAATTATAAATCCAAGGTGTAAAAAGAGCGAGCTGCTACATAACTAAGGTACCTACTACTATATATCACAGCGATATATTGAGCAACGTGTGAATTACGTGTAGGTACGCAGATATATATAGGCTGCAGGCGTAGATATAACTATAACAAAGTTGGCATCTCATTGCGTTGTGTGTGAAATTTTCAGAATATTTAGTACAGCTAAATTTGGACCGGAAGTTGCCAAGTTTGTCGAGTCTCGATATTTCAGGGACAAACGTACAAAACTCGCATTTACGTCAGTTCAAAGACGACCGATGGCAGAAATTCGAATGACCAAAAAAGTCTAGAGATATAAGTACGTGAGTTTGGCAATATATTATGTAATGACCGAATAATTATAGTCGCGAAATGTGCGATAACCGCGTGTATTCGCGGATTTAGACTCGTTGCAGACTCACCGAGGGTGCGTTGTTCCTGTTGATACCGTTTCTAGAATTCGTTGACGAAGTCGTCGAGGGTGGCGAACGGCCATTTAGGTTTAGAATTTTGTGGTTTCCGATCTGAGGTTTGGCCTGGATTTCTCTCCGCGAGGGTGGAGGCGGTGGATGAGAAACCGGCCTTACACCGTTTCTGTTTTGCGGTGGATGATACTGTCCCCAAGCCTGTCTAGAATGATAACCAACGTATCCTCCAGTGATGAACTGTGCAGATCCGTTAAGATGCGGCGGCGCCATGACGGCAGTTTGTTGGGGCTGCACGCCGTTCCGCATTTTTGTGTTTATTTATTTTCGATGATTTAGATCGACGTCGGTGACGTGAGAAGGAGATTTCGACTAATTGCTACACCGTGGTTTGGCACGAAGAACCCAGCATCGTTTAGACTCGTCGACGAATAATTTCTAACGTGTTAGTTCGAAAGCGAATCTCCCTTCTTCTTATTTTTTTTCTTCTTATTTTTCTTGTTGTTTTCCCAAACGAAATTAATCGAAAGTTTATTCCAGTTTGGTAATTTTGCGTGAGATGATCAGCACATCTGTCACGTTTCAATTTGACAGAAACGAATTTACCTCAAATCATTTAGATTACGTAAAGATTAATCATCGCGATTTAACGATTATATTTTTTAATCTACGGTAACACGTCACACGTTCGAATATATGTACTCTAGAGGCTTTTTTATTATAACACTGCGTCGATTTTATTGTTCATTCCTGAAAATGATTAATCACTTGTTGTCAGTTATACGATATCGTAGTATTAATAAATTGGTCTTATAAGTTATTTAAAAAATTCCTACGTGAAAACTGCTGCTGCTGTATAATCATCCGTTCACTCGGTTATTAATTTATTTTCTTATTTATTTATTTAATAATATATCAAAAAATGGAATATCTTGACTCACGTCATTTTGGATCAGTATTGATAAAATCATATAGAGCAGAGCGATCGATACCCGAATATTCCGTCCGCGATATATTACGCTCTTATAAGTATGTACTGATAAAAAAAATTCATTTTCTATCACTAGCGAAATACTATTTATTTTTGGAGTCATACAAGGCAATGAGATAATTTAATCATGTTTCTAGAAATGGAAGTAGTAAGCAATATTATGAATATATTATAGGGATCTTATGGTAGAAAATGAATTTGAGTAAACGATTTGTGTAGATTGCTATGTGATTTTAATAAAAAAAAAAAAAAAAAAAAAAAAAAAATTATTCAAAAGCTATTTGAGTACTTTGATCTTGAATTGAATTTAAAATATGACTATACCAATTCACGTAGCCGAGAGAGAAAATCTGCAAGTATACACTACCTCTAACGCGTATCAGTCACATACTATGCCAGTTATAATAATACGAAGAGTTTTTATCAGGGGTTACAACAAAGTTTACTATCTTTATCTCATCCAATGGAAACAACTGATTCCACAAATGATAATAATTAATATATAAGGAGTGTAGAGTTTGCTATAACATTATTTCAAGCGGCACCAATTACACATGTATATACGAATGTAGGTACATACGTGTACATTTAGTTAGATAAGTTATAGATATTAACACCTATAACTAAAACTTTAACCGTATCTGATCCCTGCGTCACTTTATATCTTTCAATCATATCGATCGACTTTCGTACATCAAGTTTCCTGCAGTAAATCATTTTTTTTTTTTTTTTTTTTTTTTTTCTTGAATAATTCATATGGAGAATATATGCGGTTAGTATTCAAAGCTGTATGATAAATTCATAAAACTTGGTATTCTTCACGGTTCTATGTACATACATAGTCAGGCTATTCAACTTCTAATTATCAGAGTCAATTAAAATTCAAAAGCTGACAGTTTCTGTATTCCCAGTAATTAACAAAACCAAGATTATATATAGTCACTAATCAGTAATCACCCCTACGTTTATTTGCTCTTATTGTGTTTTCTCAGCATCAATAGGTACACATACTGAACATATGTGTGAAAATTAAAATGCGAGTGACATATGTAAATACGTCATAGAAATAGCATTAAAAAAAAAAAAAAAAAACTCCGATTGTTGAAAAAAATTTTCTTATAAAAAAATCATGTCACGTCGCGTAGTATTGGCTGTGAGTCGAATTCGAAATCGTAACTAATTTACAAAATACGAAGAGATCGATTATTCCTGCCGATTGATGATCGTTGCTGCTATACTACTACGACGATGAGATGTCGAAATTCGTATTTTGCTTATAATTTCAACAAGTTTGACACTCAATTGTCAAGTTAACGGCTCCTATTTCTACAGCTGCAGGTAATAGGTATAACTATATGATGCTATAACGCTCGATAACGGATTACTTTTTCCATCGACTGATTAGTCCTGGCTGTTTTGTACCCGGAACAAAAATCGATTCTAGACTGCCACACCGATTTCTTCACTATTGTAAAATCTATAGCTATATATATATAAATTATAAATATAGGTATATTTATGTACCCAGTAGAGATCGTTAGAGTTAAATTTATATATCAGTAAAAAATACTGCTGACATTAGGAAAAGTTTACCTGTATAAGATAATATAATATATAGGAAAAACTTTCCAATTTATTTGATAAATGAACTGCATGTGGTACCTATACCTATGTGATTTTATCATATATGGAATATAGGTGTGAACGTTAAACTATTCGAGTTTACCACGACTACGATATGTACATTTAATTACTAAGTATACTAAGTGTGTGTCGAGTTATTTGGTAAAATATAGAGTATATGCCGCCCACATGCGTGCGTAATGATATATCGCGCATGCTTATCTGCGGGGTATGAGAATTTAGTAAATCAGACCACGAGTTATAGGCACATATAGGTATATAGGACGAGTTGGCGATTTCACTTCAGTATTATACTCGCGGACACAGAAATGACAAATTCTTTACGAAATTCTATCGACAGTATTGACAATACGGTTTGGGACGCCTGCGGAGCGTGACGCGAGTGTTTAACGCTCTTGCGGACGTCGTCGTCTCGATCGTGCTAACGTTTTTGATCGACGTATGGCTCAGGGTATAATATGTACACACCTATACATGGTATAACTACGCAGGTTATATTATATAGGTACATTAGGGTGTGCCAAAAAAAAAAAAAAAAAAATTCAAACGCACATCAACATTCCGGTAGAGCATCTCAAATAAAATATCTCAGCCAAATATGAGCTCTTAATATTGATATTTAGAACTGGCCAACTCAGTTTTCTCATTTTTGATTTGAATAACACGTGAAAAAAAAATCGGAAAATTTTCGAATTGTTTTTTCTCGTAACCGGCTTGATTTAGAAACTATCTGAATACAGATTCTTATAGGAAATTTCACGCTCTACAAAAAAGTACTGAGATAGAATTTTCCTAACTCTCACCGATTAAGAGATATTCGCCTATAAACATTGAGTCATAGCGTCATAGAGTCATACGACTCTGGGAAAAACAATTTATTTTTCAACCGCGCATCAAAATTTCGGTAGAGCATCTCAAATAGAACATCTCAGCCAAATATGAGCTCTTAACATTGATATTTAGAACTGCCTATTTTAGTAACTAAAATTAGTAACTAAAATTAGTAACGAAATTAGGCAGTTCTAAATATTAATATTAGGAGCTCATATTTGGCTGAGATATTTTATTTGAGATGCTCTACCGGAATGTTGATGTGCGTTTGAATTTTTTATTTTTTTTTTTGGCACACCCTAAGGTACACCTACACGATAACACATTAATAGATAGAAATTTGTAGGCGAAAATGTTGGAAACGTAGGTACTTTTCTGCGTAGTATAGATCCGTATAATTTTCGAACACGTTACTCAGGTTTTACGATCACGGAGGTTGAATTTAATAACTGGGCCAGACCCCGGGAGGTCAACTCTCATTTTTGGCCCCCGGGTCTTTTAGAATCGTTTCTGTAGATTTTGTAAGCCACGATCTTTGCCCTATGGCTGTGCACTGCAGCGCCTGAGAAAAGTGAAAACAATTTAATATACGTTAATGAAAATTATGTGTCTTTATTAAAACGGGCTTAATATCCGGTTATTAATGACTCAATGATCGTTATATACTCGCGCGGAGTATATGAGGTATACCTATATACTTATCAAATTTTATCGCGTTAAGAATTGACTGGAATTGGAATCACCGATATTGATAAGAAAACGACGTTTACATAGCGATGACACACGTGACTGATTTTCCGATTATAACTGTAATGAAAAGTAAATACAACCGTCTAGCTCGCCAAGAAAGCTTCAGTTTTTGCTTTTTTTTTTATTCTTGTCTTTCTTATAGAATTAGTCAGAATCCGCAAAACAATTTGCTCAACGTTTCTCGTAGCCATTATTAGCAATGGTTCTCAGATATTAACATATATTTTCCTATATCTGTCATATCAAGATTATCAGCTGTAGATTGATAAAAAAAGAAAGAAAAAAAAGTTGTGTATTTCCGCGATGCGTATAAGCTGTAGGGGAAATAACGTGTTTAATATACATTTCAAATCGGGTAATTTCTAATAATCGGGAAATAATTATGAATCTTGAGTTTTTTTTTTTTTTTCGCAATTGAATAAAAATAGGGGAAAAAAAAAAGTTTACAGAAATGAAAATAAAATGAATCCGGAAATTGAAAACTACATCCTGATCGTAAAACTCGGCAAACTCGTACCTTTAGAGAAAAATATACTTTCAAACGCGATACACGCCTCGCGGGAATCGAAGTCACTATATGCGATTAGGGAAGCAACAAGTGTGTCGAGTACATGTGTGTGTAAACACGATTTTGCTAAAAAAAAAAAAAAAGAACAACAAAAAATAAATAAATAAATAAATAAATAAAAGTAAAAAAGTCAGTCACTCCATTTGAACTGGCGAATGTGACACTGAAAAATCGGAGTAACTTTCCTTCGAGACTAGGTATACGATCCAATTCAACAAAACGACTTACTTAGGGGAGAGCGGGGCAAAACGGGCAGCGGGGCAAAACGGGCAGCTCCCCCGAAAAATAAAAAAAAATGTTGGAAAATTTTAGATTTTTTTTTTTTTTCAATAAAAATTGTTTCCCAATGAATTTTGATTTTTTTCTGAATTTAATTTCGAAAATTTGGCCGAGGTGCCCGTTTTGCCCCGCTGCCCGTTTTGCCCCGCTCTCCCCTATAGTATAGCTGCTGCGTTAAAGATCAAAACGGTTGAACCGTTCAGAATAAAAAGAAAAAAAAAAAAAAATGAAAAACTAAGTAATTTCCACGTCGAACTCTGCCTGAATGAAATTATTTCATTTATCACCTTTATATATGTGCGTACCTATACAGGAAATATATTTTTATTCGTACATCTTATACGGCGTTAGATATAGCTGGTAGTCTTTATTATGGTATAGGATACTTAATTTAGGTTTGTACTGTGGATTCGAGTCACGTATAACGAGGAAGGCTCGGACTTGGGAGAACCATATCTAGTCAACTCGACGGTAGTTAACAGTTGTTAATTGTTAATTGTGACGCGTAAGCGGATGCCAATGTCCTATGTTATAGGTAGGTAGTATATATTATGAATGTATGATGTATACGGTGTTAATATACGAATATAGGGATGAAAGTATTACATGTCGCGTCACTAATGCCATAAAGTCGTAAGCGCCAAAAAAAAAAAAAAATTCGTATTTTTGGTGGCAAAATCTTTTTCGTGCCAAATAACATCGTTTGGACATATCCGCAAAAAAAAATAATTTTTTAGCGTTTACGACCTTATGGCATTAGTGACGCGATGTGTTAAACGATGAAAATTTTCTGTAACTATATACCTATACCAGGAAAGTGTATATATAGCTTAGACTTTTAAAACCTATAGAGCAATATACCTATATAGCTATGCTACCGCAATTTATTTATACGAAGTTTAATGAGAAACTTAGAATTTCATTTGTGAAACGACGAACGGTGGTTTTATGTAAGGACTTCGCGTCGTCTTTCGTCGTAGTTTCTTTCTCTGTCAGCGCAGACCTAGTGAAAGTGGCTACTCTACACTGGCACTTGAATCGTATCTCTGATACTCGTGGAAATGAAATAAACATTATAATTATATATACCTATATCTATGAGTCTAGAAACAGAATTTAACACTCTTCGTTTATAATATCTGATTTGTTTTTTTCAACGATAAAGTGACAAATTGTCATTTCAGCCTATACGAATTATACGAAGAAACTTTCATGTTTCACAATATATTCGTTATCTGTATCCCAGTTATAAACATTTTTCGAAATACATACGTTGATAATGAAATTCTCATATTTTATTACTCAAATTTCTCGACTCGATGTAAATTTATATACGAATTTAATTGAATATAAGGGGTGTAAAAAAAAAAAACTACAAAGTTCATCAAATATAGGAGCAAATGTTTAGACAAATGTACCGCAATTATTTCAAGCAGACAAAGAATATCTCTTTTTCCATAACTGCACCCAGCACATTTATACTACTACGCACACATACTACATACATTTCTTTCTGCTCTATATGCTGCAGCTATGGTATAGCAGCAGCAGAAGCAAAATTACCCTACCGTGTACTACCCGAAAACACAGTATAATCTAATCGCACAAGAATCAACTCTATTTTCTCACGCACTGAATATTTTCACCGCTAAGATATATAGCTGGTCATTACAACAAACTTTACATACTTCAACGACTCCAAAACGCTACGGCAAAGAAAAAAGAAAAAGAAAAAAAGACATAATCACATATAGCGTTATTATAGTCGTTAAAATATATACGAATAATAATTATTTTATTCCGTTTTTCTCTAATAAATTAAATAAAATTTAGAAAGAATGGAAAAATAACGGTTTCTAGCTATATATATATATAGAAAAATCATTCATATTTAGCATTATGCGAGTATCGATATAGTATATAATTATTAATTAGAATCGTTGTTAATAAAACCACGAACACGACATCGTGAGGATAAATAATTATGACGATTTTTTAAATGCACAAAAAATGTTTTTTTTTTTTTTAGTAAAATCTACTCCTTACCAAAATATTTTATACAGGGTTTACTTAACACCTATAGTGAAATCACGGTAAACAATATATAAATAATCACTATTAATTCACATATCAGCACTTATATATTATATATCTCGCGTTAACGTGAGAATAGAGAGAGAAGAGAAAAAAAAAATATGTATTATCACTCGACTATCACAATTCATTTCACACCGTGTAACAATTTCACCAAAATTTCCAAATCATGGCCGAATTGAAAAACCGGCCATTCTCATATCGTAAATTATGCGAAACACGTAAACCTGATGTAAAACATCGCGATTTTTTTATATTATACCACAAGTCGAAAAATTTGACAGTTGTCACTTGCACAACGCGGTATACATAGTAAAAATTCAGGTAACCACCAGGACCTGTGACAGTGATTCCCCACGGCTGGTACAGGACTGACATGCGGTACAACCATAATCCACAATGGTGCGGGCGGGTTGGGTTGGCTGGACATCGAGTCGCCTGAACAAGTCGGAGTGGGGAAGACTGGCTTATACCTACTAGGTATAACGTTCTGCTTGTGTACTTGTACTTATACTTATACATATACGTTTGTCTGTCTGTCCGCGGCTGTAGGTACTCGCCAGCTTTACGATACTTTGCTTTTACGGTCTCACAATCAATTACAGTCACAGATATATATATATACCGCATATATGGGTATATGTACAAGTACATAACTATGTACGAACTTTCAAATATTTTTTTCAGACTTCTCAATTAGATTGTCTCGTAAATTATGACGTATTCATTATTCCCAAATCATGCAGGGTACATCCAAGATATTTCCTGGCCTTGTAAACGAAGGATTTCGTGATGAGGATCAAACTATGTGCATTTCAGTCGGGTAGTAAAAGTGATCATTGACTGCAGGCAGAAGGCTTTGTTTGATTCTTTGGTGTAACCTCGACTATGTATATCGGAAGTACTTCAGACGTATAAGAAAATATTCGCTTTTTCGTTAGACTTTATATCATGAGAGATTGCGAACAAAGGTATATCCTTGTACTGCTGCTGGTAATGCGTATATGAAATTATCCACGGAAAACTGCTATTCGTGTCTTTTGCAGAATTCGATAGATGACCTCTTCGACCAAATCTAAACCATAACTAATCCAAGATTTGTTACAGATTTGCCAACTGTTTTTCGCAAGGTGAAATAAGATCCGTCAGCTAAACCGAATTTCATCAAATTTTCATTATAACATTTCTAAAAGCTTGGTAAGACATTTTTTTTTCCAGATCTTATGAGTAATTTTTTTTTTTTGGAATATGAAAACCGATCATGAGAGGAACAAAACGTGATGTAGAATTGAAGAGGAGAATGTCTGTTCGGGAAACGATCGTCTGAATTTTTGAGTATAGAATGAATTTCAATTGGTGAAGCGGGCGCGTTAGCCTGTTAAAAAGCTTTTTATTCGCTTGGTTTGATAACGTTTAAGAACAAGTATATAGAAATCTGAACAATGGTTTCAGGAAGCGGAAATAGGTAAGAGGGCAAGCAGACAGGACCTGTGCACCCCTAGGTTTGAGTGCGAAGGGTCGTTTTTGGCTCTAGTTACGTGCGGGGTTGTTTCCGCCTACTCTTTGACCCAGAACATAAGAACCGAGGCGACAAATCTGTCCCTGAATGCCATCCATGCGTGGTATCGGGACAATAGAACATCGACAATGTCGACGACGTAACATCCTGTTGCCATATGACGAACCATTAACCCACGAGAGTACCGTAGACTGAAACCCAGAGTCTCTTTGTTGCATGTTATTAAAAATGCAGATGCACCTATAGGCTGCAGTGTCATCCGGGACCAGAGTTTAACGATATCTAACGTTAGGTAACTGCAGCAACAGTGGGTAAGCCCATGACCATTTTTAAAACGCCTACAGCATCTGCCATTGCGTATTGTGACACCAATTACTGTTCTGCCTACGCAATACGTCTCTTCATTATTGTATTTTATTCTACGATCATTTTTCTTTTCTTTTTTTTTTTCGCTAATAGAAAAACCACAGAGTATCTTTATAGTCTGTGAGATAAAATTGGTGGGTAGGACCTACCTCTGAATAAATTTGCTTGAATTTTTTTCAAATTTTTTTTTTTTAAGCTCTAAGAAAAGGGATAATCATTCTGTCAAACGTTGTCGTATTCGTTCGTTGACACACATAATATACGAGGCAACAAAAATTTTATACAAAAAAAAAATTACATTTTAGCTATTGGCTCATGCGTTGAGAAGAAGAAAAAAATCGGGAAACATCACTCAACGTGTGTTGAAATCTCCATCAGATCTACATACAAGCACAAAAAAACTTCAGTTTGTTTCGTTTTTGTGGAACTTTTGCCTTGTCTCCGTGCTCGTCATACCTAAACGAATGAATTTTTATACAAAAATTAGGTACAGCGTGAATATACGATATGGAAAAAAAAAAAAAAAAAAAAAAAAAAAAAACTGTGATCAAACTCGTCACAGCTGTAAATATGGAAAGTAACAATACGACAGCATTTACACATTAAAATATTAATGGGTATAGCGTATCTACTACGGGCCAACGTGGCTTAATAATTCTCACGTATTGTACGGCCATGGTATATAACGAAATTCTCATAGGTAGAGAATGGTGGTCGTAAAATAGTTACGGTGTTACGGTTATGGATTAAACCCTGTTCGTATGATATACGCGCATTATTGCGTATACGTAGGTAATATAAATGGCATTATAGTCATGCACCTAGATGATTTATGCATCGGTATATAAAGTAAGGATTTAAGGCGATACAATATGAAGCTGCATATATTTTACTGAAAGGTATATATCTTAGCGCTCTAAATTCCATCGAATTTCTCTCCGTTAATATCGGATATAATACTAATATCCTGATGCGGAATTACACTTCCTTGACGCCACAGCTCCTAGGGAGTTAATTTCCTATCAGCTTTTCTCGGCTTAAATATTAGTCTTTCGCTATCACCAGATGCAAGATATTTTTATAACTACTGATTAGCCGCTATATTAAACTGGCCAGAGGTATAGAGATCGGATTTATCGGAGATTTTTATATACCGAGACGAAATGCTGTACATAGAGACTAAGAAGCATAATTAGGTAGGCATGCCGTGAAAAGTTCTCGATTTGTCACAGTTTCGAGTAAAAGCCGTGTTTATCGTCTGATAAGTAGTAGAATAGGATTAAAGAAAAAAAAAAAAAAAAAAAAATTGATAAATAAAATTATCGGTTGCGATATATATATTCGATTGCAAGAGTTAACACACCTGATTCTCATATCTAAAGATGACTCTTGTATAAAAATTTAAGAAATTATGTGGGATTGAAATTTATTTTTCTATCAACCATATCTAGGACATACCGCATAAACGCATCTATAATATATGGGCTCGTTCAAATATTCAATATCGTTAACAAACGGTCGTTTTTTTTTTTTCCCCCGAATCACATCTGCTTGATAGAATTTTCGTCGAAGGATATATACTTGCTCGAGGATATAATAAGAGCTTCGTCGGCACTTTAGTCGTAGTCGTTCACGATGGGCGACAAGATAAAGAGAGAAAATTGGTTTACACGATTGAATCGATACGTCATTTACTTAGAAAGTTATTTCTCCCGCGTTATCACTGGGAAAGAAGAAGAAGAAGAAAAAAAAAAAAAAAAAAAATAGGCTCTGAATCTGAATTGGTAAATTTTTTAGCTGCTTGCTGCCGTCGAGAGCCTTTGGAGAAAAATCGTGCTATTGCAAAGACCGAGAGACCGAGCGTTACTGCTCATGCTCTGACGATAGGCGATAGATCCAACCATTACCAAACGAATTATATCAGAAATTTTTCGGTTATCTTCGGACCACGCGACTAGACTTCTGCTGTCGCAGGTAAACGTGGACAGGTGGTTTTGTACGAAACACTGATAACAATGTGATAAGAGAAAAAAATAAGTAGAACAACAGGAAGAACAGACGCCCAACCGCGCGTTATCTTCGCGCACGCAGGAAACAGCGATTTAAAACTTCGGTGTTAACATTTTAAACAAATTTTCAAGTTATTCAAAAATTTTGGTTAAACATTTGCTTATTACAAAGCTTCCAAGTTTTAAACATTTGACATATATGTGTGTTGGGTCTAAGAGAAATTATAATGTAGACGACACTATGCGATTTTATGAGTCGAGGGACTTATTATGATCATCATAACGAAGTATGTAGGTAGACGCAAAAAACAGTGCTGTCGAATTTTCACTGTGAGCAGTAAATATGTGGACAACACTTTTTTGCAGTAGAAATTATCACAATTGTGGTAACATTCACTCGTATAGACATATTGAATGCCACTTGCTCCATAATGTACCCAATACTAGAATTGTGATAATTTCTACTGCAAAAAAGTGCTGTCCATATATTCACTGCTATCATAGAGTAAATTCGACAGCACTGTTTTTTGCGTGTACACTAATTTCTGAATAAAAATTGCTGCACTTATCTTCATTATTTCACATGTTAATTCTAATTATTCAATTGGTATTTTCAGAGCAAATTATTACATTATAATATTTCATTATTGCGGTTTAATATCTCATATAATATATATGTCTCATTTTTTCCTCACTTGACCCTATAACATTTTTCATTTCTCAATATATGAAATGGACTTTTATATCTACAAGCTCTTTAAATATTATAACATATTTTATATAAAATAGGATTACTTTACCCATCGTGAGATATTGTCACCTTCGTTTTATGCGGATAAAATCTCACCTGAAACATAAAGAAAATCATTTTTTTTTTATTGATGAATCATAGAGCTGGGGAAAAAAGTTCCTTCTTGTAATAATTGTTGAAATAAAATTTGATCTGAAGATATATTTCTGGTAATTTCATAATAATAAGTCGTAAATATTGCTTTAGCTTTTAAATTCGGAATTATTTCTGAGTTTTAAAACAATTACGTTTTCACTTTATTTACTCAATAATATGTGAATTATCCCCCGTATCATTGTGTAATTTGTCGGTATAGTGTTATACAGGCACACGAGATCGAGAAAAGAGGTCAGGTTCGTTATGAAGGAACATGCGAACCTTGCAGACACAATAGTTGTTTATGAAAAGAATATAGACACAGCACTCCAGGGATAGCCAGTGTAAATAGCACAAGTAGAAAGAAGTGTTTCCGCAGAGACCTTCTCGCCAATTTATAAACGTACGTGCTTCGGGTGAGTCTAAAATTGCGGCATATACAACCCCCGAGGGTTGGCTATAATTTCCTATAAAAATATAAATGAAACATAATATAATGAAACAAAGTAAAAAAAAAAAAAAAAAAATGTACAAAAGACCGATTTTTCTTCTTCTTCTCACAAATCTCCGGAATGATGTCGCTATAATGTACGTAGATGCGCAATGAGCAACGCTGTAAATTATTAGTTTCGATATATAAGCAAAGAGGTATAACTGTAGTTTCTCTATAAAATGGTAAGAAGTTATACGGCTCCGACCTTTTGATGCAACGATTATGTTAATTGAACCAAAGCAATTATAACACCGTTCGTTTATACTATACGAATGAACAGCTGCACGCTGTGAACCTAGACGGACTTGACTTGAATTCTAGTAGGTATATAGTTGTCGTCGAAAGAACAAACTCCGTTGCAGAGTAGATATATATATATATATATCTTATACTTGGCTTGGCGTCCCGTTTTAACGCTTGTAAACCGTTACTACACCGATATAACTCTACTTTCGCAATATCATAGCTGAAATATCGTTGCACAACGTTCACTGCACAATGGCTGCACTAGGTATTATAAAGTGAAAGGAGATATCGCAGGGTTGTCTGTGGCGTTACGCCTGTGACATAATCCCCAATGAGAGATCGGTTATCGATCGATAACGCGTACTTCTATAACGCGAATGCCAAAAGTCAGAGTTCGATAGTTCACGGGTCTATATAGCATTCAGCATAGAATACAATCAGCTTTGTGTAACCAAAAGTTTGCGGACTACTATATACGTCCAGCAATACCGATCATGATCGCAAACAGTTTAATTATAAGTTAGAAAATTTTGAAGAAATTCATTTCGACAGATTTCTAGATTTTTAGGTCAATTTTGACGATAGTAGAATATCTGAAAGTGGTTGATATCGGGTAGCAATTAAAACTTCCAAGTTAAAATGTCATTCGAAATTGTGCGCGCAGCTATTTCGCGGATTGAATTTTTAGAAATCGTTTGAGGCTGTGTAATATATTAATGAATCTACAGAGATGATTACGTTGATTTACTACGTGAAATGACATATTGATCGTATACGTATAGTCACACTCGAATTCGCATGGCTAATATATTTGTACCTGAAATCGTGTTAAAAATTCAAATTTCAAAAGCTACCACCGGAAATGAGATTTATACCGCGAATCTTTCCGTAGGAATTTCCAAATGTTAATCTCGGGTCAGTTTCTTCCGGTGATAAATAATAAAAGAACTAGGAGATCTTTAGTAAATAGTTGATAAGACCAGGCACGTTACCACTGGAATACAAATGCGATTTTTTTTTTCTTTTCTTTTTTTTTTTTTCTTTTTTTTTATCGAAGTGCCCGCCGAGCGGCGATGCAGGAAGCTTGCCAATTTTAGCATTACCACAGAGAACGAGAACCCAGAAGAGGATAGGAGGAACGCCGTGGGAATTTTGCCAAGCCGAGGCGAGACGAAGGGGCTTATGTGTCGCGGGGAATCGATTTCTTACGATCTTTAGTCAAACCACGAAAACGTGACAATCGAAGGAACGATCGCCTGTCACAGCGAAAGATTTTTTTTCTTTTTTTTTTTACAATCGTCGAGCGGCTGATATGATTAATTTTTTTTCAAAAAATCGAGTCGTTTATCTGACAATAAATATAACCGAAGCTGGTTCTCCCCGTTGCCGATCACGCAGGTTTTATATTTTGAATAAATTTTCTGTTTCGTATCATCTTTCAGTAGCTTATATATATTCATGTACTAATTTGTACAGTGATGATGAATGGTGAGCGAGTATAGCTACTTGGTAAAAAGTGAAGTTTATACTTTCAATTTCGATTTACAATCCTTTCACGATACGTATAACTGAATGGCACGTGGTAACGCGCGGTCAATGTCATTTCAGAAAGTGCAAAACTTCGAGTAACTCTGACGCGGCAACGACTTTTCATTTCCGACTATATCCCAGCAGCTCTTCGTTCTCGTTTTTTCTTTTTTTTTTTTTTTTACGACTATTCTAAACATTTCCTGCCATTAGCGTTAAAATAAAATCGTAAATAAAACTACCGGACTGTCTTGAATCTCGAATGAAAGCTGATGCCAGAAATTTCTTGCTCTCTAGTTCACCGCAAGCCGGTAAAGATTGTATCAAATCTTTGAATTTACTACCCATATGCCACATTTCACAAACATATATGCATTTATACAACAGCTGTACTGCGTTGGCCTCATTAACCAAGAGTTCAAGATAATACGTGGGGTTTATGACCGATTTGAAAGATGCTCTAGGGGAGCATCAGAGTCAATTGTGATTGTAGACTGCAATTGGCTTTATTGCAGCAGGTAGTATTTTGACTAATCAACCAGCAAGTTGTATAGTAATGGAGGTGTGCGAGCTATTAAGGCTCCTTTCATTACGGTATAACGCGCGGGGTTCCTCTGCTCCCTGTTTCTTGCTCCCTACTATATTCTGTCTACTGGTCTCTCGGGAAATGCGAGATGCATTAATGATAGCGGAAGGTAATCACTCGATATGTTGCTCCAGGGCTTCCACCAGTCGCAAGGACTAGCGTTTTCGTCCAAATAATTGGATAGGTAATCGTTGTATTTATACCTAACGAGACTCTCCTCATCCTTCGAGAAAATACATGCGTGTCTCTATAGGGATGAATTGCAGGATAACGCGCAGTTCGCGAGTAGGTATAGGTATTATATTATAGCATATGGATTTGGATAACAGATAGTCGGAAATGGAGTTTCGAAGATGAACCGTATGCGGGATCGAATCATCAATGGGCCAGAGAAGATACGAGATTCCGTGGGTATACATATAATATACCGTTCATACCTGAGATGTCATCTCCATCTCGTTTCGAACCAACATTAGGCGTCCCTCGAGGCTGATCCTTTCATCCTGAAGGCTGCAGGCGTAGGAAAAGGAACTATTGGAAAAGTGTCATATCGTACGGGGTTCGATCAGTCTTGACAGGAGTGATCGAGAGGCATTCTATTTCGAAAGCAATTTTCTATCGTCTTCAACGAGTTGGAAAGGCTCAAACATTCACGTCATACTTCATCGGAATCAAAACATCAAGTGCAGAACTAAAACTGGAACTGACCACTAGATTTTAGGACATACTATTATGGTTACCTTCGCTCAATCAATTCGTTGTGCAATATAAACCGAACTGTACAAGCTTCAGAAGAGAAATTTTACCCCTGATTAAGATAGAACAACGAATTGATTGAAATTATTTTGGTCGAGTAAAGCCAACCTTGGTGTAGTATACCTACATGTCTTGATTCTGATTGCGGTTTTCTAGCCTTGAGAGAGTCTCAATCACCTCGGCTCAGCCACGCTCACGTGTCGTTAAGCTGATAATACGAAATCCTTCAGGTTAGCAGGACGTTAGATTCACCCCATGTAATCAGTACGAAGTGATCATTGATTGGTTGGTCGAACAAACGAACTTGGGGATTCCATGGGCGCCGGTGTAGTAAATTTTGGTGAAACGATGGTATCCCTAAATCGTGTAATATCGTTACGTTAATTGAATGCAACGGCGCTCCCATGCCAACCCTTTTTAGGGTCATATACGGGACGACGCCTGTCCGGTACAGATTAATTTCAAACGGTAGTCAAAGGATCTATACCTTTTCAATTAACTCTTTGAAAGCACTGCAAGCGATGGATGACCGACGAAAATCAATAGAACTGACCACCTCTACACAGTATTCTACATCGATAGGTACTCATAATCAAGAGGTATTCACAGACAATAACTCTGACCTGTATTTCTTGTGCATTTATCCCGGGGGCTGGTATTGGAATTTTTTTTCATTAATAAAAATAGAACACAAAAAAGTAACGCCGAGTTTTGTTAATTTTAGCTCGCACCGGTTGTCGGAGAAAACTGATATTAAAAGGTAAAGTTTAGTTTTGTGAAACATATGTTGTAGTCCATACAGTCAAGGGGTTAAGACTAGCCAATAGTTTTTCGCCAGAGAAACATCGGCGAAAATCTATTAAACTTATTGTAGTCGATGTATCGATTAATGCAGTGCATGGCTTGTGTATTTCCAAAGTGTTGCCCGAATCTCGGTTGCAGTGACCGAAGGTATAAATGCAATATTCGTCGAGTGTCGTCGTCGAATCCCATAAAGTCGGTAAGGCGAAACGGAAAGAGGCCATCTATTTCGCGAAATCCTTCGACCATTTCGCGAAACCGCCGACTAGTCTGAGCCTTTCGGCTCAGACTTTCGGGGGTCCATGAGTATCAGAGTATTTATATTCCCCGACGAACCCTCGGTATTCTGTGCTGACATTATAGAATGTATATAAGAACGTTTGTACACCGCGAGGTATATGAAATTGCTGATGAATGTACGGATGGCAGAATCCTCTCAGACTTGGTGTGTTCATCGTCAGCGAAACATTTCATCCTCTATACCTGCAGTTTTGGCTGTGGATGTAAAAAAAAAACTGAAAAATAACACAGACTAATCCCAAAAGCACCCCAAATTCATTTTCAGAGTACAGAATTTAGGGTATTACTATACAGGGGGGGGAGGAGGGGGGAAGCATAATTTTCATCGTATAATCTCGTTATAAATCTGATTGTACGCGGGGCTCACCCTCGCCCCCAGGAAGTAATACACGTCGTAGTAGGCTTCATAGGCTTCGGGCTTCGTGAAGTTATGGAAACATTCGACAATCCGAATTCCGTATAGAGTGGCGATGGTATAGTTTCGCTTAGAATAGGATTCTCATAATGGTAACCACAGGGGTGGGATGGGTATGGGCTCGTATTGATGAAGATGATGAAGGCATGAGCTATTCTATTCTTGAGGAATAATTGGAACAATTCCAAGCTAGTTTTACGACGTATGCTATTGGTTGGTTCGAGCAAAATCGACCCACTCGTAGTATAGTGGTTCTTATATTTCTCGCTACGCCCAGCGAGGGTGAAGAATTACACTTTCGAATATTAGACCGTAGATAGGTAGACCTACTTAATGTTTGTTGCTAGTTTGTGCATATATCAATTTTGGGATGGGTTGTTGGTATATCAAGAGTAAAACGGGTTGGTTCAGGAGTGACGCATTTCATTATCAACCCCCACGGTTCAACCCATGCACACAAAGCGCGAGGTATTTAACTTGCAAATTGCAAATCCCGAGTAAGGCATCGTCTTTGATTAAAAACTTCATTAAACCGTTGATTTTCAATTCCTTGTACTAAATAGTACAGGGTCGAAACTCGAGGGAGTGCGTCTATTCGCGATTGCCTATTCTGAAATAGAATTATTATACATTGAAATATAAAATAAGCGTTAAACTAATCAGGAAAAGTTTTCGTCAAACTTTTTTTCTTTTCTAAATCTAACTATGGATGTTCTTCTAAAAGTTCTTTGTAATCAACATAGTCTACTATGGTGAAAAATTGAATGTCCTTAAAAACAACGGTGTATCATTCATTTTTCATGAAAGATTTCATCGTGCTTTCAAGTGCGTTAGTGTCGCTGTACCTACCTACACTGTATACGTGATTTATAAAATTTTCTCGAGTTTGTCGAAAACTTTTTAACGTCAAAAAGTTTCATTAATTTAGACAACATGAAAGTAATTTCAACAACGTATACAATTATTTATTCATTCAAACTTGCGATCATTTTTTATTTTTATACATACCATGCCGCAATTCGTAAAGCTTCGCTGTATGTATAAGTTCCGTGCAGAATTGTTTGTTGGTGCAGTAGGTAGTATACGCTTCGCACAAAGTTACGACAAAAACAAATATATATTTTCAACTTCTATAATTACAGTATGAAAATTTTTACGAAAATTAATTATAGGTACCTGAAAGCTAAATGCTTGAGTGTTTTATCATTAATAATTGCGAAAATTTCGTAAACAGGTAACCCCGTAAGCAACAGGTGCTCGAAGATGTTCAAGCTTTCTCATATTTGAGCCATTACTCGCTTCCCGAATTTCAAATTTATTCAAATGTCTGAAATTGAGGAGATACTCTGGCTTCCAAGGGTTTGTGTTTTTTGGTAAACGAAGCGTACACACGGCTTCAAAGCTGTGCGATATCATTTTTGATAATTATTTTTTAGACTGTTGTTATACAAGCAATAACAACAATTTTATTATCAACTCACCGATTTCATGCTGACAGAGTTGTTAGCGTTGTTCACGTTGTTGTTAATGTTGTTATTGTTAAGATTGTTGCTAGCTGTTGATGGGTTGTTATTGCCATTGTTGTTATTGGCATTGTGCTTGTTGTGCTTGTGCAGCACCATTGCAGCGAACATTCTGACTCCTCTGTGACCAATCGTGGCGATATTTGAATCGATTAATTATCGATAAAATTTTTTCTATTTGTCGTATAGTAAATCCACTTCCGAAAATCTATTAGCTCCAAATTTTAGTATTCACGCTTTTGCAATTTCGATCACTCTGCAATTTGAGAAATTGTAGATCATTGTAATAATTATACGCCACGTCACGCTCTGCACTGTTAATAGATTAGAAGAAATTAGGGGCTGTTAATTCCCGAGGGATTCACATGTAGTCAAAGAGAATCAAATTTCGAGATATTTAATACGATGAAATTTCGTGAATGAACAGAATAGAGCGGCGAAACTACTACATAAGTTCAATGATATAATTCATACGAATTTATTGAATTTTATACCTAGACTTTTACTATCTCGTGACAAAACAGAAGTTGGAAAATGATTTCTGTTAATCTCACGCAGAATACAGTTGCGAAATCAATAGCAAGTCATTCTGCGGTCTACAAAGATATACATATAATATTATATATATATTATGTATGTAAGATTAAAATCACTTAATGATAGTCTCCGATTTCCGCCCAGTATTGGAGGTACGATTATTCATATATTCGTCATTATGCGGGAGTGATGGTAAAGTAATAAATCAGTGGATACATTGGCGTAACAAATCTCTCGGATTTTCCTCAATCCCCCTGATTTATTATGCGGCAAATTTGTCAATTAATCTTTCGACCCAGATATAATATATTGTAACACTTCTTACTACGTCATCGTTATGTTACAGTTCAAAGCATCCCGTAATTATATCTCATATACATTTAATATTCTCTTTAATTGGTTCGTTTAACACAAAGTATTCAAGAGCTCGATAATTACGCTCAATTAATAAAACCGCTGAATATACATCGACGATTATTCCTATAATAATAATTTTTCATTCACTCGTTCAGATATATAATATACAAAACATATTTATTCACCCCGTCCTACTTATCGCGAAAAATTTTCATCGCAATACAATTTAGTACTCGAATCCTCTTCACAACTTCGATTAAATTTCTATAATTCTATCATTTTTATTCAGGATTTATTTTTATAATTTTAATCAAACAAATCTCACGTCATTTTTTGGTCAAAAAGTGTAAAATTGGTGAGACTGCAGGCAGCGTTAGAATTTATTTCACATTCGTAGGTATAATATAGAAAAATACGTAAAATCAAACCATTATGATTTGAGGTGACATTATTCAATATTGCAAAGTGTCGTTACGTCCTTACTGCACTATATGGGCAAGAAATTTCGCATCGATTCGACATGAACATGTAGGTGCACGAACTCTTTAGAGTTCATATTATAACGACCAATAATTTCAGAATTTACCATCGACCCAAATCACGTGCAAGAGAACGCAATCTTCTATTATCACCGGTCTAACCAACATCTAATGGGCAACCTAACAGTGCGCTTACTATCTTTTCCACGGTTTGATTATGGCGTAAAAATTGGATGTCTGTAAAAAAAAAAAAAAAAAAAGGATTCCGCACAGTTCCATCGCGTTGATGTAAAAAGGTATCGGAAAAAGAGGAATTTTTTTACTTTCGAAAGTCTCATACCATTCGTTCCACGAGCTATATTGCAATCCTAGAGGCTAGATTCTCGGATTCTATATATATATACTTTCTATATCTGATCGAGAAATCAGGAAAAGTCCTAACCGCGTATAAAATCCCGTGAACAGGACACAGGGGAACACTGCAAGCAGTTCTGAAGCGACCCAATTTGATTATGACATAGAGTCTAACCACAATTATGGCCACGAGAACAACATGCCGGATCTATAACAGCCTCGTGCTATATTGATAATAATATTATAATAAGGAAGAAGGAAATAACATGTTTTTCCACAATTTTTCTTCAGCGTTCAAGAAAACAGAACCTGCCATTACTGACTTATGTGCATTTCGGCAAGTAACTTTTGGCCAATTCATGATAAATTAAAACTTTTGAATGAACGTAAGAGCTACGTGCCTCGTTGATATCAAAGAACGACAGTTTCATCTCCTCTTTCCATTCCGATCAGAATCAGTTTCTTCCTTTGTGCAGAATTCAAAGATGTGCATTGCAGAATCAAAAAGGTATTTTTGAGAACATTCTAAAGCTTGTGAACTTTCGATTAATTATATTCAGCAGCGGACAAATTTAACATAAAAAAAAAATTGACGAGACAAAGTGAATAAAATCCGTTTGTTCTTCAGTCTGGTCGTGAAAGTAAAATTTATTTAAATAAGTTCGGGGTGGCGGTAGAGGGCTGTAAAAAGTAGTACCTATACCTACTTAGGTACCTACCTAACAAATATTCTTGTAACGAAATCAGGGGTGAATTTAAACTCTTGGGTTAAACTAGGCTGACTTCGAATGCAATTTGCATAATTATTCAAGTTTGTTAATTGCTTCGTTCGCCGTTGTATTAAGCCATGCCTCGCGTTCAACTATTATAGCTTTTCTCTTTATTACGCACTCGTAGAAATATTAAATAGCGCGATGTCTATTAGCGGCACGTAATCCTTGCAGATCCTTGCTAGAAATTTAACCCTCTTTTCATCTCAGAGCTTGCGTCCTGCAAGCTAAACAGCGTTAATATAGACCTTGGGTAACTGTTCCTCGGCGAAAGCATCAAAGAACAGACACTGCTCGTCATGTTTTGTACAGAATCTGTTCAACCCTAGCGCATCGCAAGAAATGACATCCTACTTGCTCCTTCGTTCTATGCCAATCAACTAGGCGTTAGTTTAATTGGAAAAATCCTAGATACATACTAGGCGAAGCTCGATGTGAATAATAATTCAAGAATGACCTTAAATTATTCTTAAAAGAAACAAGACGCTAATAAAATTAGCAGATGTCTTCGTCAACATTAAGGAAGGGTGAAAAACTTTAATCCCAAATTCAAACTTCGTATATAATTTAATCCTTGATCAGCTTCGTTAATTAAATTATTCAATTTCTTAGCTACACAATATTTCATTACAAGGCCACTTTGCGAAGATAGTAAGCTTCATTTGCACGATGAAATTAGCCGAAAGGGTCCATCTGTACGATATCACCAGAGATTTCTTTCCAACTCTTGCCTTCGTCTGCAGTATTCTGTTCATTCGAATTCAGACCAAAATATATGACGAGTTTTCGTTCCCCTATTGATTCGAAAATTGAATTGAATTTGTACCTATAGGAGAGAAAGTTTTCGATCTAAAATATAAAAAATCAATCTTGATAAAAACAGGAAAAAAAAAAGGAAAAGAAATAAAAATTGTACGCGGTAACTTTTATCCTCGCGGACTATAGAAACTCGGTGTAGTGTAGAACGTCGCGTTTTACTACCAGCTTAAACGAAACTGTCATTCAAACGTTGGCTCGGAATTTCTATTGGTGATTGTCGACAAGTCCTATCGGCAACTGACAGCCCAGCAGCACAATACCCTTGCCACAGAATCCCGAAGGCGCAACGTGGGGAGTCTGGTTTGAGATAATGAGTTTCTAGATAGCATGGTCATCGCCGGGATGGAAATGCAATTGCAATTTTCAATTCACAGATAGTAGAACGCCGAGGGAAAGAGAGAAATAGGAAAATAAGAGGGAAATCACAAAACGGTGTATAGGAACTCCTCGACATCCACATATACGTTTCTTAATCGAGGGTGAAATGCCCCCTGCGAAGTTATTTCTGACTTTCGATTATCGCCAGCTAAGTACGATTTATCGACAGTTTGACAGAAGTGATGGGTGTCACACGGTGGATATGCATAAATTGTTTCAGCCATCTGCAAATCGGCCCCATCAACCTCGTCGATCGAATTACTCGAGAGTAAGATGCTATACCGAAATTATCGAGTACTTGTCAATGTCAGAGACCTCGAGGCTATATATATCTATGCCAAAGTTCACAAACTCTGGAAAGATTCATTAAAAAACATAATCCCATAGTTTGGTATGATTAAGCATTATATAATTTCATTGAATAATTAGAAATTCAGAGATTTTAAGAATTCGAATAATTTCAAGCTTGGAGTTAATATTCCCAAAATTTGAATAAAAGGTTAAAGAGAAACCGTGAAGGAACAATGTGGTTCAAGGAAATGAAATAAAGAAAAATACTTCCGTCGTATATAATTATAATGAATGAAATTATTTGTCAATTAGAATTTCCCTCTGCATGACGATATGAAATACTTTCTAAAACGTGATTAATTTTTTCTTCACCTAATTACTCATGTCTGCAATTCTGTTTCTGAAAATTTATGGCACAGCTAGACTTATAGCGAACGGGCCAAGTCCGCGGAACAGTAACGAATTGCACGCTATTCTTCAACCGGCCAAAAGACAAAGCTATAGCTTTATATATGCACATAGATATATCTGAGTATAATATATCTACGTCCGTACTATATAAGAAATATTCGCGTTTTATTTTATCCCCGATATCCCGTTTTGGCAATAACAAAATCTGCGCTGGTCGATACATTGAGAATTATTTTTTTCATCAATTTCAACAGTCCAAAAATGAAGATCTTCCATGAACCAAATTGCTAGGTATTTTATCAGCAGCAAAAAAATGACGAAAATAAAATTCGCCCTTGAAAAGCCATCGCGTGTTAGTGATCAGTTAATTCTGTTAATTATTTCAGGTATGTAGACTATAAAGGTGAAGTTTTCAGTATGTTTATTTTACTTGATGTAGAGCTAGGTCACTTCTGCTTCGGAAAGTCTGTCCACTCGTTTAGGACAGAGTTGAATCATGGGGTGAAAATGTGTAGCGAGATTATCGAAGATGGTATACATAGCCGGGTAAATGTTATTGCATACGAGTGCAGTATGGCAGAGTTTATTACCAGGATCGATTTACACACCGATGGACAAAGTCGCGAGATAAATGTTTGAGATAAAATGTGTAGACGTAATACTAATACCAACTCGCAAATATATATTTACCCAGTGAAAATTTATATCTCGCATCTCAACGACTACCGAGAACTGTAGAGGCAAACTCGCAAACTCGCGAGAAGTCCATGGACGAGCAGAGAGACAAACGAGGATGAGAAATACCTGTAAAAGACGTGGTTCTGACCGGACTTGACAAACGGTCAAGCTGCGGATGAACTTGAGCCGGTTTACGGAACGGCGATGATATTTCATAGATCG
Organism: Tenthredo mesomela; assembly: GCA_943736025.1. Taxonomy (NCBI): domain Eukaryota; kingdom Metazoa; phylum Arthropoda; class Insecta; order Hymenoptera; family Tenthredinidae; genus Tenthredo; species Tenthredo mesomela. The sequence continues at coordinate 20,689,580 of OX031016.1, read as the reverse complement.
CAGTTTAACATCCCGTATAGATACGCGGACCAGACGTGTACTCAATATTTACTGTAAATCATAAACGACTGCAAGCTCGCAAGCCTAATAATTATGCAAAGAGAGAGTCTAGGATGTACCAACGAAGTGCAGGGTCGATCTAAGTATAGTATATCGACATCGGACCACTGCAGACTCCATGGACCACAGACTCCGTAACCGGTTTGTTTCGCCTGCCCGAAACAGGTCCACTGCACCACAACACAACCGACGTTACCACCTACTCGCGTTAGTTTCGTCGAGGAGAATGAAGGCTGATCATTGATCTTTGAATGGTTGAAAAGGAGCGGATTTTACTGTGATATTTAGGAGCATGGTTTGCGTGACCTGATGAGTCACGGTTCAGATGGATCGTTTTTACCAAGAGAACGAAAATCGGAAGATCATTTTCGACCCAGTTACATGGTTTGGGCATCTTTTTTGTAACGTGGCTTTAGCTGGAAGGATCAGAACGGAAATTCCGGAAAGTTTGCGGGTTGCATGGAAATTCGTATGGAGACTAAGTAATTGTTCTTGAACTTGGTGCAACGTAAGGTAGAATGCAGCCGTGTAATTAGCTCTTCGGAAAACTTTGGTATAGAGTTAGTTGCTAAACTAGGAAGGTGCATTCTAGTTCTAGATCATAGAACGTTTTAGTAATATTCTACCGCGATTCCTGAACGCAGCTCGTAGACTGCGGACAAGGGGTTCGGTGTATTAACAAAGTTTACCCCATGGACGGTTCACATAAATCGTAGCTTCCCTTCGGTGCCTCTAGATACACGTGCATGAAAGAATACCATAACAGATTCATCCCAGTGGTGGTAATTAAGGATCAAACGACCTATACGAGGATTCCTTAAATATTTGAAGCCAAAAAAAAAAAAAAAAAAAGAAAGAAAGAAAAAAAAAACTAGTACTACGCAACTGATAATGGTAATGGAAATTAAGCCGTACCTATACCCGCAAGCCAGAAAGTTTACACGCGATTTTCGACCTTGCCTATAGTGACGATCTAATTTTTTCATACCTACGTTCATTTAATGCTCTAGCTTATGTTCTCAACTTCCATAATCATCCTATAATTTATTTATATCACGCATGTGTACGAAAATTTGGTTAATAAAAGAGCGTGCAGTTAATTCAACCAGAACTATTCAGCCGATTTCTTGATTTATCACTTTTTCCTTGTTTAGATCAGCGCAGAAAATTTCATTCAGATGAAACTACCAGCCGTAAGATTTAACCGTAACACATTTAGCTCGAAAAGAATAGAGTTTTTTTTTTTTCTTTTTTCTTTTTTCGACTAAGGTCACGATAGGACCGAGCAAATAATTCGGCCTGATTCGTTTTTGGAGATTCGAAAGGGCAAAGAATGATCAAAGACGACGAAAACCAGAGATATCGCCCGGCTCGGAAACACGCAGGAGTAAACACTTGGTCACGCGATAGAGTCTCGACATAGCTACAAATCACTATGAACTTTTGTTGCCCCGTGTTACCGGCGGTTACCAATAGTTTTCAACACGAAACCTGTTTCAAACTCGCAAGAATTATTTGGTTTTTTTCTTTTCTTTTCTTTTCTTTTCTCGTTCAAGAAATAACACACGAGAACATATACTACTAACGGAGTCTAGGAGCATTCTCTTATCACCACTTTATCAACATCCAAGATCCACGATCCACGATTCGCTAGTTTAAAGTGTGAATTTCTGAATGATACAGACGGAATCGGCCTGAACTGAAATTGGAGCAACGTGTTGATTCTGATAAACGTAACGAACTCATAGTTCACCGTTAACATAACGAGACGTAGCTTTTTGGAAGAGTGCGTGCAATCAGGATCCAAAGTTTGCTCCGAAATGTTTTTTTGAAAATTTTCTTTATGGATCCTGAAGTCTAGTCTAGAATAAATATGTCTTAAATTTTGTTTAGCACACTTAAGAATGAGACTGAGAAGCGTCTGGCAGACGAGTACCATTTGACGAAATAGGTTGAACGCGGTTGTAACTGAATAAACTTTGAAATATATTGTGATGAAGTGATTTCTCTAAGCCGCAGATATGTTATATTGAACGTATATGTGTGTGAATCTCTCGGGTTTTAGATACGATTAGTTAAATTAATGATGCATTGTGCGGCTGATATATAATAAGCAAGAATCGATTGGCATGATTAATAATAACCAGGAGGTAGCAGTCGGTATCTGGAAAAATAATCTTCCTCCACGTTGAACATCACCACCACCGATAACCACAGCACCAAAATCTAAACCACCGGATATTCGAGGGTGGTACGTTAGTCTGTCTGTCTTTTATGTCCAGGTATTTCTAAACCGTGAAGGCAATGCGCCTAGCAACGTGCAGGCCCGCCGCGCGTCGACTGAAGCTGTTTCCGAATCCGCGAGGGAACGACGCCGAGCGTCGCGTCGCGACGGGACGGTACGCGACGCAACTCACCCTCTTTACTCCCACCCTTCGAAAACTACCCTAGACCCGCACACCCACACTCATACTATCATCTTCATTCTCATACCCTTGCCTTCAACCCTCATCGTCGTTCCTCTCTTCCTCCTCCGCGTCTACTATTCGCTACCAGCATATCGCTACGCGCATGGAAGGGGTGTCTGGCCTGGGAATTACTTCGTGAAGTAAAACGGCCTTTCCTTCTTCTTCCGCTACTTCTTCTTCTTCTTCTTCTTCCTCGCCTAAAACTTTACCTCTGACATCCGACATTGGCGATAAACCTTTACTGATTATACGGCTGATTCACATCCCGTAAATTTCTCTTTCACTTTTATTATTATATCATGTGACGTTTGGTGGCGCAGAGCATGTATATGTCTGAAAGTTTAGTACATACCAACGCATCGATACGGACCAATTTATGACGAGAGAAGAGAAAAAATTATAACGGTCTGAGTGCAGCTCCGTGATGAATGATGAAGGTTCCCTGTTTACCTATGCGATATGCTATGTTCTGATAAAACAGCTACGACAAGGGAGATGAGACGAAATTGCGCGAAAATTGCCGCAAGGCTATATGAACGAACGAGTAATTATCCATCTGCACTAATACCTGTGAATGGTGTGAAATTTTGGGGAATTTTTATGAGAAAGGCATGACTTTCAGGGCCAAGAGTAAGATCCTGTATTGCGAAATCGTGCGGATTTACGATTCTCAGGATATCGCACTGATTCACTTCAAACGATATGACCTGAACCTCAGCAGCCATGAGAGGGGTTGCAGTAACAATTCTTCGAAAGTTACGTCACTGGCGCCTTCATACTTTGGCCTAGACTTCTGACCTATAAAACTCGAGAAATAAGACGTATAACTATATCTACACATTCAATTGTAAACTTGATTTGTCGCAGGTCATATACCATTTCACATCTATTTTTCTAGCGATTAGTATACTCGTCGCTGCAGATACAGCTGATCCATTTATTTTCTTATAGATAATTGCGTTAATCAGAAAAGAAACATGAAATGTTTGACTAAATCCCACGCAAGATGCGGAGATCGAATGTCATCTCGCGTCGTCGACGATAGGGTTTTTCTACTAAAATAATTGTCGAATGTCATATAGGTATTACATAGTTTCGTCATTCGATTCTCAAGTTTCAGCAAAATCCATCAATTCACTATCAAGCCATCGAACTTTTAATTACATCGTGATTGGTCTCAACTCGAGATAAGCCTAGGCCGTCCAGCCTCCAGCACAAACTACTTTGTGGTCCAGGGCAAAGAGCTCTGGAACATCGAGAGCCCAGCGTTGGTAAATAGAGGGAAAACGGAGGCAAACAGAGGTCTTCGGTTTTCGCCTAGGGTTTGGCGGATGGGCGTTGATTGAGGAGCGATTGGACAGGAAGTAGATACCACTTCGGAGTGTCTTTCCCTTTCCTTTACTCTCGTGGGACGAAGAAGATCATTCCGAGAAGGAAGAGGATAGAACGAAGGAAAAGTGAACATTTTTTTTTTCTTTTTTTTTCTGTTTCTTTTTATTTTTCTTTATCTTTATCTTTTTCTTTTTCTTTTCCCCGTCTTGGTGTCGGCGACCCCTATTCACGGGGGTTGGTTCCGTACTACTTGGTCCCGTAGGAGCTTGATTCCGGGCGATAAATCTCGAGCGATTTATCGAGTTATAGACAAGGCAAGATTCTTCGAAATCTTATTAAACTAAAGTTTCCGTATAGCTTGGTATATATATGTATATGTATAATGTGTATATTGGGTGAAAATCCCTCTTCCTCCAATACCTCGCATCACATCAGAAGCTTCTGGTTTGTATTAAACATCCGTTAAAGGATTCAGAACCGAACCTTGTGCCTTTGTGTGTTCGGAAACAAATACGCCGAGATCAGTTAGCGAATGTCTAAATGTAATAAAACGGATTCCGCACCAAGTCAAGTCTAATGTTTCTTTGTGGCAAAGTCAATTTCGCACAAGGACTCTCTGCGGTCTGGTCACCGGATAAATTTACCGCCCCAGTTCCCCACCTATACGTATACACAAGGGCTGTTTCTAACGCGCGCAAACCAGCTGAAGGAAAAGCGTCAAGAATATATACAAGGATGAAAATCCGATTCGTTGACGTCAAGTGCCCTTTTGGCATGCTTGTTGATACCTTCCATCAACACTCTCAACACTGCGTTGCATTTCCAAAGGGATTTACATGCGAGAATAGAAAAACACGCAGAAGGGCAGATAAATTACAATAAAATATACCTTCTTGAATTCAAAGCGTCTATATTTTGGCCCCATGCAAACCCCGTCACTCTAAACAAAAAGATCGAACGTACAAGTAAGATCGAAAATTGGAAGAAATACAACCTTATTACTGAATTTCCTGTACTTTTTTAATCCTGATTATTCCTCATATCCTCGACACTGCAGCAGCTATAATCGGTTAAGTAATCTAACGTCAACAGAATTGGGCGAGCTAATAAGTCAAGTAAGAAGAGCGCCGGGTACGTGGAGGCGGATCAAGATAATTTTCAACAATCTCTAAGCTTAAACAGCTATACAACGCGGATATAATTAACAAGCCGAAGAACTTTGATAAGGGATAAGTATATTCATCTAATTATCAATGTGCTTATCTAAAATTAGAGCTCGTATATGAATTATAAAAATTCTATTCGTAAATCTATACCAGATCAGAGTTTAATTTGATATTTTATACGAAAAGTTCAGAGGTGAAGTGCAAGGTCGTAATGTCGACGGTGACTATTGCAATTTGTTGTAAGAAAAGAAAGAAGAAGAAGAAGAAGAAAAAAAAAAGAGGTAAAATTGCGGTGAGAAGACTTTAGAAACTTGACCAACTCTCGTTGTCCTGATCTTAGGAAACGACTATTCCTTTAACTCTGAACACTAGAGACACTAACGGGAGCCATTTTGTTGACCATTCTGGTCACGAACATTATTGTTATGGGCTATGGATAACGGAGGTAATTCGAAGTACGATATTTGAAATAATGTACAAGGGTAGAAATAGTCTCGCCACGCCGCGCCGAGACGGCGACTGCAATTGAAGTTTGTCAACGTTCCGGTGGTTATAATATACTATGCGATATGTGGCCATTGAGCCTTTACCATCGTCCAGAATCGTTTACGCGTGTACCGCCATTTCCGTATAGCGATCGAAACTGGGAGATAAAAAGATTTTAGATCAAGCCAAACGACTCACCGTTCCTGGCTTCGATCCCAACATCGTAAAAACCCAGACTCAATAATTTTTCTCGCTTTAGAGCAGAGAACCTTCATCTCTGAACTCGAATCTTTACGACACAGTATCCGAGGATCAGCTTCTGCTGCATAGTATAACGATATTATATATAATATTCAACAGTATATGCACAAAGTCCTTGTGAAGAAATCTAACCACCATAAACATTATCGCAATTGCAGAAAAAGAGGATATAACCTTCGTTAGTTATGCCCCATAACCAATTCCCAACTTTGTCCGTAGGGGAAAACATTTTAATAAATAAAATAGGGTGAAGAATTTTTTTCAGGAAAAAACATACCAGGAACCCCTGCAGCAAGAAACTGAGGCTTTAGTGAGTGAATGAAAAAAGCACATTCTTCTTAATAACGTGAAAATATATGTATCTATTATTTCCAGTTGCATTTTCCTTTATTAACGCCTTGATTATATTCCTCCCTTTAATTTATCGCCCTCAGAGATATATTGAGATATATATTTATTTTTTTCTCTATAGCTAGAGGGCGAAGATAAGGGCTGTCGAGCTACACGTTTGCAAATGATATAAAACTATAGCTACGAATCCCTTCGGCGTTTTGAATATTTTATATCATTCTGTTCTTATACTGCAGTCCAGACAAAAGAAGGCAAATTATAAAGCTGAGAGCTTGTTTCACTGAAGAAGAAATTCTCTCGTATTTAGAATCTTTGAGGAGCGAACGAGAAGGAAGAAGGCCACTGGCCTGCTGCGTCGAGAAAATGCCATAATGCAGATTCAGTACTATCCTCCCTTCTTCATTTTCTCGTATACCCCAGCACTAGCTAACGCGATGCATCCCCTGGGATCTGAACCCGCAACGATTATTCATCTTCCATGAAAATACGAGGGAAGAACACGCCGAGAATTAGCTAGGATGAGAAGAACGTGTATTTTGTCACTTGATGTGGACCTTGTTCACGTCGGAAATACGTCTCAATTAATTTTCCCACTTCCCTGCAGCATCGTGGCTGCTGAGCTTTTTTGCACATCTATAATTATTAGTTACTTTTCCAATTTCTTGCGCGGTCTATCGGTGAAATTCAAGAAAAGGTGTTAATTTCGTAGAAAAATATTCAATAATAATTCTATGAAATTATGACCTGCGTGTTTCTATGCATCGTATATTTAAATTGTGCATCACGACATACGATTCAACACGTCGAGCATATCTCGGCGCATAAATGCAATTCGTGAAGTTGTTTTCTCTGCGGATGATAAAATCGCGCAGTATACCGAATATTAGATCCCTTTTCATTCCCACGTTGCGTGTAATAGCTATTTTTCTTTTTTTCTTCTTCTTCTTGTTTCTACGAAAAATTATTTTCATTCCCGCGTCCAGACACAGCAAGAGCTTTAATAACTTTGTATTTACGTAGCATAGCCCCCCTCCCCGTTTTCTTTATCCAAGGTTTATTAGTGGTTTATTCAAGGGATTCTAACTGGTCGAGAAAACCTCTTTTCCCGGATCGTTATCCGCGGTTAAAAGCCACCAACATGAGCCAGCAACTCCGTGCTGGGGCTTGGTATAGTAGTCCGACTCCGACGCCGAGTAGTAAGAAGTCGCCACCGAGGCTAGACTCAACTTTCAACGCTTCTCTGCGTTCTGGAAGAAAGATGCACCGCGGGAATGGGGTAAAGAAAACCTTTTTAATTCACCGACGAGATGCACGGAAGATACATGTTTTCATATTCCCATATATATTTAACAGCGACGTAATTAAACCCATTACTCTTCTCCGAAACGCGTGTGGTCTTCAGTAATAGACAATTATATTCCTTATGTTACACACTTCGTTGTTCGAAATTTGAAATTTTTACTTTTCACCATTGAAATGAGTAATCTATACTTTCATTTTTAATATACCTGGCAATATTAATCGTATATTATAGATATTTTTATTCCTAACTCTGTTGTAACGAAATTATCTCAAGTTCCCGCACTCAGAAAAAGGTCAACCGAAAATTTCGTTGGGATAGCCAAAATTTTGTTGGGAAAACCAAATTTTGTTGGAACAACCAAAATTTTGGCTATTCCAACGAAAAATGTGATTGTCCATATAATAAGCCAAATTTTGGTTGTGGCAACAAGACTTTTTTCTGAGTGCGATAGTTTCTAACGGGTACCTGATATGGTTCGTTTTTTTTTTTTTTTTTTTTGTACGAAATACGGAATAAAGTTTCTTAGTTTTTTTAATTTCTTAAGACTGCAGCAGCTGAATTCACGAGATAACGAGAAAAGCGAGTATAAAAATAATACAGAAAAACGGAATCCGCCTTATTTCCGTCATTTTCATTTGTTCTATCCCGTAATTAAGTCTGGATCGTTATTCGTGAGAAGATTCACGGCTGTATGGGTAGGTGGTAGCAATTTTATCTGGCCAACCCTCGTAAATATCACTGGAACTTGAAATTGGACGATCTCCCGTTTGAACGGGACAGTTATGCAAGCAACACGCTTATATATACGCGCTCGCCTAGATTCAGAGGGAATATACGTACATACCTTCTACGTGTGATCTTTCTCTGTATTTACTACGTAGGGTAAGATAGGAGCTGTCGGATATCACAGGGGGGGACAAAATAAATTGAGAGACGGTAGAGATATTTCGAGCCAGCCCACCAACCAAACGGAGCTTGCTTGATTTATACTCAGGCGAAATTGCAAAGAAACTTGTTGCTATAAAACACTTTTAATTAAAAATAAAAAAATAAAAAATAAAAAATAAAAATTATAAAAAATAATAAAGAATATTCGATAAAGTTAAAAATTCATCCCTTAATACAATCAAGGGATGAAACGATAAGCGTCGAAACTTACGCGTTATACAGGAACTTCAAGAGTCTAAAGATATGAGTCAGGATGAAATTATAAAGAAACTGCGCTACTGCTGGCAGTTTTAACGATTTTACTTATTTTTTAAATAAAAGGGGGTGGAAAAACTTGCAAGGGTAAACTTTTGAAGGGTGGTATTATAGATACACGTACGCAGCCATACGTATGACTAGAAAAATGAATTTTTGTTAGTGCGCAAACTGTCCGGGTTACCATTTCTATGGACATCAAGAAATTTTCCTCTCTATATAGGTACGTGCAGGTTCTAGAAGTTTGCCACGTGCTCCTAGCTGCTTCTTCAAGTATTCAGTTTCAAGTTTCATGTTTTAGCTATACAGAGCTTGGGGACAGGAAACTACCGTAAGTGGATTTTGCCGTATTCTGAAACGTGGAGAGCCCGGGAAATGCGCATTAATGCGGTACATATCAAAGTCTCTCAATCGTTTGTGCTAGATTTCACTGCAGAGCTGTTTTCTTCACATTTTCGAAATCTTCGAAAGGAATATCGCTGCACACGTTATTTATTTATAATGAAAATTTTTAATTTTTTAAGAAATTTTTAACATTATTCTCCATTTTTTGTTTACATAATATTTTGTTAAAAAAATCGAAACGCAAGAGTGACGATGATGAGGTTTGATTAATTCGAATAAAAAAATCCCGAATCATAATTATAATTTAGCTGTAATTATAATCAACGTCGTTAAATAAGCAAGATTTAGATTAAACCGCACGAAGCGTAGGTACGCTAAATGTCAAGTAGGCACGTCGTACAGTGTAGAGTGTAGTGCATAAAGTCGAGTATACTCTGTACGTTTAAAGCGGAGTAGGTACCTACATACGTACGTATTTAATGTAAAAGCAAAAAGCTCGAGAGTGGAAATCTCTAGGAATATAAAAAGACAATTTTGTTTTAAATTACTTTATATAATACGTATACCTACCTACGCCCACAAAGTTTTACAGACGCGTAAATGTGATTCTTTAAAGCTGTAAAAATTTTGCACTATATAGATACGTAGTTTAGTAGACATCTACGAAAAAAAAAAAAAAAAAAAAGGCACTGATACTATAATACCCATTCATGCCCAAAAATAATTTCTCTATTCGTACCATATACTACACAGAAAAAAAATTTGGAAAATTTTCTTGGTTCGAGAAAATTTTTGATTTGATCCGAGAAAATTTCGGTCTTCATTTTTGGACCGCAAAATTATCTTGAATCAAGTCAACCTTTCATTCTGTATAGTTGAATAAGAGTTTTAATAATTTGTTCAAAATCGAAGTTTGAATACAACATTTTTCAATCTGAAACAAAATTTCATCTATAAGCCATAGTCTCGTGCCAGAATAACATGCGTGTGGATCTATAGGTAGTATATAGACACGTTATTTCCGGGCTCGTGTAATAAAAAGAATCAATATAGTTGGTGAGAACGGTGAAGGAGGGAAAAACGAAAACGAAAACGAAAAAAAAAAGAAAAAAAAAAAATTAACTACACATGGCATGATTGATTTTTGTAAAAACATAACGAACGAAGCAAATTATCTTTCGAATTGAAAGAATGGGGAAAAAGTGAATGGGATTAAAAAATCGAGACGATTTTTTTTTCTTTTTTTTTTTTTCTTTTATTTACGGACAAACAGATTTGTCAGATACCTAATATGCATATATAAGTGTGTGAAAATCTATAACAACCATAGCAACAAGTTCGTGACAGTTTTTGCAGTGAAACGTGTCAACGGTAACCGCAAACTGCGCATAGTTATACTCCGTTGTTCATTGTTTGCGGAATAGATCGAGGACGCGGTCAACAGAGGGTGTCGAGTGTGGTCGCAATGCTATTACGAATTATTACATAAACGTAATTCCGCATGGGTCTGTGAAATTACATACAGAATTTCGACTGATTGTAATAATATATTGTGTGTGTACGAATTTATTACACAGCTCGTATATAAGTTGATCCATCAAATTCACCCACCTGTGTACATAAAGTTATTCTGTAACGACTCAAATCCGTGCAGAAGTTTTAACTGATCGATATAACAATACGCAAAATTTAACGATAATTTATTAGAAAAAAAAAAAAATTGCCTTTCCGTGGTAAAGGTTGAAGAAAATCAATTAGATAGTTGGAAAAAATAAAAATAAATAATTGGGACCCCCTGACGCTTTGCAGTTATGCGGGCGATTAATTTCACATTACTCTTCCGCGCCAGATTCGCGGTAACAGGTTTGCAGATATGTATTTTAGTCGAATTTAAAGCGAACTTTATTTGTGCAATTCGTGAATCTGCAAAAGAAAAAATAACCAGTACAATGATATATATATATATATACGAAATTGCCGTCATCTGCAGGGTATACCGTGGTTGCATCATACCGCGCGATATATGCAATATGCGAATTTTATATATACCGTGAGCGAAAAAGCGTAATGCAGTTATCATCCGCTATCGTTAATACAAGTATATGTTTGTTCCTAATTTGGTATTGATGTTTGTATATAGTATGTACTAGCGCTGGTGGAAAACTATGTAATAATTCGGTCATATTCGAATTTCATCATCATATGGAAATAGAAAATCATATGAAAAGATTTTCTTGATTTTTTATTCCTTACTTTTTGTTTTTCTTCTTCTTTTTTTTTTTTTAATTGTTTTTCAATACGAATCTTAGGAAGTGACGAAACAGATATTTACGAAGTCCGGGAAAACGGCGTGTCGGAATGTGACGGATAGGACGAACAGACGAGAGCCTTTCTCGTGAAATTTAATACTCGTGATAGAAAGGCGCAGAGAGTAGAAAGGTAGATATATATCTTACGTTGCGTTGTACAAACGCCTCGTATTTTCAGGGTTGGTAAAAAAAAAAAAAAAAAAAAAAAAACCAGAGGAAAATTTATCACAGGTGACAAGAGTGTAAACGGTGAAAATTTCGAGAGAAATTTGAAAAAAAAAGCTTTGAAATACTATGTGTGTAAAAAAAAATATTCTGCAAGAACAGAAATATTGTGGTAAAAAGACTCCTTTGAGAGGATGTGAAATTATTAAGCTAAAATAGATATATTATAAATTTCTCGTAGGTATATATATGGGTATATGTTTTTATGTACACGAACTGACGTTTTAAACTAAGATTAAAGACCTGAGGAAATGAAATGCAAACTTTCTCTATCAAGGTAATCCAGACCGTAGAGACGAATTCATATATGCAAAACATATTTATATATTATATCTAGAGCAAAACTGAAAGAAATATCATCTATTCGGAATATAAGATTTATTCAGAGTAAATAAATCGCTTTATTATTATTAAAAATATCCTTATAGTTTTTCATTGATAATCGACATTCAATTATCACAAATGAATAATTTAGTGTCTTAAGGCCCATCCCTAGTCGCCCACCTTCTTTTGGTCGAAATGTGTCACATTTCGATTATTATCCGAAACCAGGCGTCAAAAACGCAAAAACAGGCCAACTTAGCGCAAATTCTATTTCATTTCCGAACACATTGGTCCAAAAAAATGTTCGTTTCGTGCGAAAATCGAGTCTACAGATGGTTTTTACATTGTTCGCCGAGGAAATCGAATTCGAATAATTTTGTAACAATGTAAAAACCATCTGTAGACTATATTTTCGCAGGAAACGAACATTTTTTTCGACGTATGTGTTCGGAATTGAAATAGAATTTGCGCTAACTTGGCCTTTTCTGCGTTTTTGACGCCTGGGCTCGGATGATAATCGAAATCTGACACATTTCGACCAAAAGGAAGTGGGCGACTAGAGATGGGCCTTAATGCCTCCAAAATATGATTTCTTTTCATACAAAACTGTGTCAAATTTTCCACCGAATAGATCGAACACCAAGAAACTCAAGACTGCGACAGTATCAACGAATTTTGATATTCAAAGGCTCAGGTATTCCTTTTTCAGACCCTAATTAATTATCCATGTGGGGATGTTATTTTTATTAATTTCTATCGAGGGATCCTTCGAGGGATTTAAATATAGAGAGATTGTCCATAATCTTATATGTGGGTACTCGTATTTCTCCTTATGTATATTTCCGGTAATAAGAATCTGTCATATATATTGATACGAAGTTACAAGTAATTGCAATGTCACCTGAGAGGCAAGGTCATTGGCTCTAACAAGTAAATATATAAATATACGCGGGCGTCGAACGACGAGACGACGATCCTGGCGAGGAGGCTCGAGGCCAAGGATGCGAAGGTCCTTGCCCCAGAAGGGCAGCGCGCGCCTGCCTCAGAGCACAGACGGTCGACGTCCGGGGTAACAAACCCAGCCCAGATGTAGGTAGGTGTAGTACATGCATACATATACATTAAATTATGCGAATGTGTAGGAGGTCGTGTTGACTGTAGAAAATCTTGCAGATATGTTACAGACTCTTCTATACAGATCTCCTAGTATATACCTATAGTATTCAAAACACTAGTTATAACGCGCCTGACTAAATTTTACCCTAAATCTAAATGCTCGAGTATAAAGTGGGTCCAGAATGATCGTCGAGGGAGACAGAAACCCTAGGCTCCAGAAGAAAAAGAAAGAAAAATTTGGAAAATTTTCTTGGCTCGTGAAAAATTTTGATTTGATCCGAGAAAATTTCGGTCTTTATTTTTGGACCCCCAAAATTATCTTGAATCAAGAATAATTTTCTTGGCTCAAGTTACACTCAGAAAAATAACAACCAAAATTTAGTTATTATATGCACAATCACATTTTTTGTTACAGTCAATCAAATTTTTTGTTCAGTTAACCAAAAATTTCGTTGGGATAACCAAAATTTTGGCTATTCCCCTAAAATTTTTGGTTGACTGAACAAAAAATTTGATTGTGCATATCGACGCTTCTTACGAAGACTAGCACGTTTCAGATTTCTTACGAAAACTAGCACGTTTCGGCTTCTCACGAAGACTAGCATGTTTCGGCTTTCGCCGCGAAAACTAGCACATTTCGGATTTCGCCGCGAAGACTAGCACGTTTCAGTTATTGCTACGGAAGCTAGCATGCTTCGGTTATCCTTGCGAAAATGATTATTTTTAGATCGATGCAACAAGGATTGTCTGAAGATTATTATGCGGTGTCCGGTAATTAGATTTAAAGTTAATTCGCAAATGCAGGAGTGCGTTTTTCGCGATGAAAACCGAAACGTGCTAGTCTTCGTGGTGAATATCGAAACGTGCTAGTCTTCGTGGTGAAAATTGAAACGTGCTAGTTTTCGTAAGAAATCTGAAACGTGTTAGTCTTCGTAAGAAGCATCGATATAATAACCCAAATTTTGGTTGTGTCAACAAGATTTTTTTCTAAGTGTAACCTTTTTTTCTGTGTATTATTGGAGAAAAACGTAGGGAGGATAATTATTTATAATATGTATATGTATACCCTGGTTATAGATCGATTAATCTCGGCTGGTGGTCCAGAATAACAAAGGAAACAGGATTAGCTTGAATGAGATGTAATTCTGTATTCTGGTCTACTGCGTTTGGATTATGCAGAGGGCAGTCTGTCTGATTATGAGTTGATAAAACCGTGTTTCGACTTAAATTGGTTGTAAGAAAAATGAAAAAAGAAAAAAGGGGGGAAAAAAAAACGGAGACATTGATTTCCTTAATTGCGAAAATCTTTTTGAGCAAATACTTATACTTCCAGACGAAAGAGAGGCGACCGTTGAGTGAGAGCAATTAAGAAAACCTTGTACCGGCTCTGACCCCGTCCTCCTTTTTCACGTTATCGACGATTTTTCCGTTAATATCTTCCGCTAGCTAGCAAGTTTCTTATCCTTAAGCAATTGGTTTACTGTATAGTGATAAAAGTGCTGCATCGGTGATTCGCGAGTTGGATAATAAACTTATGTATATACTTACAGATACTCAATACAGTTTATACTGCACTATATGAAACACCGTTTTGTGTTCTTCCAATATTATATACCCAGGTATCTATGCATGTATATATACATACGTAACATACGTTTACGTCTACATAAGCAAAATAAACTTTTATTACCTTAAACTATATGGGAATGAAAATCGATACAATTTCAATGAAAGAGGAAAATTGACGTAAATCAAAAGTTTAACGTACCTATACTTACATATATACATATATGGATATGTACTGCTGTGTTTGCGACTGAGATCACATTGTCAGATTCAGGATCTGCCAGTTTATACATGGAGGATAAATTAAATGCCGCATGGAACAAGAGTTTGTATAAACTCGAAACTTTGCAGCGTTATAGGTAGGGGAAAGTGGGGCAGAATGGCCAGATGGGGCTAAATGGCCGCTGAAAAAAAAATTGACTTACTCGCATTTTCGCACCAAGGGGGATCGTATGAGACGCCTTGCAACGCGATTCCGCTGAAAGTGCTCAAAAAATTTTAGGATGGGGCTAAACGGCCACCCTAATAAAAGTAACGAAATTGCATTTTCACGTCGAAGTGAGTGAGATAAAACTATATGCAGCGTGGTTCCACTGAAAACGATGCAAAACTGAAAGGGTGGGGCAAAGTCGCTCACCCTACACTGAGAAAAAAATATAATTGAATTAACGAAATATTTTTTTCAATAGTCGCAATTAAATATTTATTCGGAACAAATAAATTTCAATTGGTATGATTAAATATCATATGAAATTAACCGATTGTCACTCACTTCGACGTGAAAATGCAATTTCGCTACTTTTATTAGGGTGGCCGTTTAGCCCCACCCTGAAAATTTTTGAGTACTTTCAGCGGAATCCCGTTGTATGGCGTCTCATATGATCCTCCTTGATGCGAAAATGCTAGTAAGTCAATTTTTTTTTGGCGGCCATTTAGCCCCATCCGGCCATTCTGCCCCACTTTCCCCTATATAGTACTACAACATCAACGAGCTAACGATTTTCAATTTATCCACGCTGACGTAGCCATATCCTCTATATACAAGACCGAGACGTAATCTATAAAACGATTTAAAATGAAAGACAAAGAAGATTAGGATGATTTTTGAATTTTTTGAAAATCGTAAAAATTTTAGCTGCTGTACAAATCGGATGTATAAATAAATGCGTTTGGCTTTGGAATAACGATTTCCTGAATTATAGAAAATTTTGAAATTTCTAGCCATACACTCACGTGGGACGTGCGTTATTCTCATGCGTGAGTCGAAGTATAAGAAAAAATAAAATAAAATAAAATAAAATTGAGATTCGAGTATAGTCGCGGAAGAAATTGAATCGAGCAGTCAGTAGTAGCTAGGTCGTACGAGTTTCGAAAATAGTCACAACTCAGAACTTTACTTTTCGACGAGATGAATGATTGAATTTATTTCAAGGACTTCGATGTCCTCGGTGTTGCTTGCCACGATTTTGTAAATAAAATAGAACGGAGGTATAAAATAGGTAGACGTTTGAAAAGGGTTGCATAAAATTTCCAATTTTATACGGTTTACATTTTTGATGATTTCTTTCTCTCCGTTTTTTTTTTTCTTTTTGTTTCTTTTTTTTTACATGTATCCTGCGCAGGGCATCCCTAGAGTCTAAAAAATTCCGAGATATACGTGGGTAGAGTTTGAGGTAGTATCCGCAGAAATATAAAGTAACTTTATCAAATTTGGGCTCTGCACTTCTTTCTTTCTCTCAAGTATATTTTTTTAGCTTCATTCTGCTGCTTTATACCGCATTTAACAATTCTGATGCACACTCTCAAAAAGACTTGATGATATTTGCTTAAGAATGTTAACAAAGTTTCAAAAGCCCGAATTTCTTCTCCACTGCATCCTATATAAATACAACCCTCTTGATTCTCCACATCTACTGCCATCCTCATCACCATTTTCAAACATTCCAATTTTTATCTTCTCCTAGAATGTAGATGAGAAGTTCATTAAGTAACCATCAATAAAGGAATCAACTCGCATCTTTGAAAGAAAACTTTATACGATTCTTTGAAAACCATATAAATTAAGTGTTTCACTCGACTGAACGTTAGACATCCCCTTAAAGTTCACTCTCGCAATCGATCGGTCATTCGTCTGTCCATTCACTGCCCACGCATGCATGATAAGAAATGCTTCCACATGTTTCCGCACATCTCGCATACATATGTATATTAGGAAGTTTTATTTTACCCCCCAAAAAAGAAAGGACCCGATATATGTGCCCATACATATGTAAAAAGAAATCTCTTCTGTTTGGTGCTTTTCAACGTCGAAAATATTTGCAACTCTATACGATCAAAGCAAGGAGCGCAAGTTTACCATTATACAGAAAAAGAAATCGAAATTTGATCATTATCTTATAATTTTTTTTTTTTTTTTTAATTTTTTTATCATCTCACAGAGAATCTCGACGTTCGATTGTTAAATTATAATGAGAATTATCGGTGCGGAAAATTCTTGAGAATACTTTGGAAATATGCCTTTCAGGCGCGTTAGATCTAATTTCGTCCTTGTTTTAGTTATCCCCACAAGAATCTCTGCGTGGAATTAATGGTCCACTGTTAATTACGCTAAGGGTGTAATACAGGGGGTAAGTATAAGGCTTAGAAAGCGTTGGTCGTTTGTTTATAAAGCCCTCAAATAGGTATATCCGTGTGTGTTGGAGCTTTCGGTAAAGTCCTGGATGTAGATTGTAGATGTTAATCCGATCAACTTTCTTGCTGGTTAAGGCTTATACTCTTCGCCTGCTTAGCATGCTTATACCCTGAGGTTACTATAGTTATACGGTAATACTGCAGTAGTAACAAAATCGCACGTTTAAGGTAGGCAGCGAGACGAACGAGATAAGAGATATCTAGGGAAAGTCCGTATATAGCCGTAGTAGACTGAGCAAAGAAACGGCAAATTTTTCGCTGACTCTTGGATTTCGTATGAGCTGGTTTCCCTATACCTACCCTTAAAAAAAAGTATTCGTTTCACCCGCGTCTCTACGTGATCATGAATTTACTTTTTACACTAGGATATAAATCCTCTCTCGCATTGCTGCAGCCAACCATCCGCAACCGCAGAGAGAGAGAGAGAGAGAGAGAAAAGTCGTTTACGTGAGGCTGGAAAAATTCGTGGAATTCTTTTAAGTCGCGATTTGCAATTCTTAGCGATCTTATCTTCTTGTTCTTTTTCACGGTAGGTACACAGAAAGAAAGGGTAACTTGATTCAAGAAAATTTTACGGTCCAAAAATGGAGACCGAAATTTTTGATTTGATCCGAGAAAATTTCGGTCTCCATTTTTGGACCGCAAAATTTTCTTGAATCAAGTTACCCTTTCTTTCTGTGTACTACATAGTATACGAAAGAATGAAGTATTACTAATAGAATGAGAAGACCTTAGCTACTTTACTAGAGCGTATATGCATCAGTGAAGGTAATCGCATCTTCTATAATACTTTGTCGGACAAAAAAAAAAAATAAAAAATAGAAGAAAAAAAAATGGCAAATACAGATAAAGTAGCTGCCTTAAGTACGTCTTAGTTTCCTTAACTCGATTAAGATCACGATACGATGGTATTTGTCAAAAAAAAAAAAAAAAAATACAAACCGAGAGAGGAGATTGAACTCTTTGAGAAAAAAAAAAAAAAAAAATCAGATTTGAGGCTCGCGAATCGCGAGGTAAAAGTATGATAAGAAATTGTCGACTACAGATAGCGAAAAATTGATTTAAAAAACTGATGATGTCCAAAGTCTAGATGTTTATTTCTTTCTTATAGGTAGTATTGACATTAATTATCACGTTATCGAGTATATGAATTAAAATAAATTAAAATAGAACTGCCATCGACTTGATATAATGATAGATATGGATCGTACGTAGTATATAAGATATTCGCAGCATAAAGCGATGGCAATTTATTTCTTCGTATAACAAGAAATTTAGATCTCCGATCTTTTGGGCCGACAATATATTATACTTCTTGGAAATTATAACCAGCGACTGCAGTGATCTGCGTTTAGATACCGCGGTAGATATCAGATTATAAAAGACGTTCATATGTGTGTAATTTTACCTATACCTATACTTGCGTAATAATAGGAGGACTTTTGTCAAGGTAGAAATTTGTTGACGCAGTTTCTCTACACGCTGTGTAAATATAAATTTAGTCATAATTATTATTACCACACGTTTTATACTGGGTTATAAAACATATTTTCAATTCAAACTTTACCTCGTTGGGTAGGTATAAGTACCTACTACAACGCTATAGCCATGTCGAAGCTGAATTACGAATCGGTAATATTTTTAACAGGTTAATTAAAACACAAGAGAATACATAGGTAGGTACGTTTCAATTAATCATCCGACAATATTTCATATCCACAATTGTCATGTTAAAGTCTATTCAAACCACAAACTAGAAAGTACTTAAATATGCATTAGTTTCTGATTATAAAAAAAAAAAAAAAAAAAAAATTCAATTTTCATATAATGAGACAAAAGATTTTGTTGGAGAAAAAACGAGAGAAAATTCTATCAGGTATCAAAAGTTTCACATTTCTTTTTTTTTTCTTTCTTTTCTTGTTCATTATGTCGTACTACACGAGAGTTTTTTGGGAGTACAGTAGTACTGCGTAAAGATATCTAATAGATTATTCATCACGTAAGATTTGACTTGGGTATTAAGTAGCTCGCCGTTTGTAAGTTAGAATAAAAAAAAAAAAAAAAAAAATGAAAAAATTTCAATGACAATTCATATCATGACACGTACAGAGTAGATTATGTCAAAGCTACGGTGTCGAGAATGTATACTAGAATTAATTTACTCGCACTTTCTTATGTATTATTACTGGATTTCATTCATACTGCAGGTATAACATTTGCCATTCAAGTTCTAGGCAGCTAGACAGTTCTATAATATGTGTCTATACTTATACTTATAAGAATAACTGACAGATTGTCGTCCTTAAATTTTCTACGAATTTATAATGCACGTATTGCACCTATATAGGTACTTCCTATTTATGGAAGTGGTTATAAATTCAAGCTCTGGGGGATCCGTTTATTAAGAACCGAAACCGACGAGCAGCTTTGTGAGAATTCACTATTTGCACAGAAAACGAGGGCACTTTTCTCGCCTGGTAAAATTGATTGTGAAGAAATCTCTCGAGGGTCTTTTTCACCGAGAAAATATAAACGTGTGCAAAAACGAACGAAATCGGAGTGTTAGGGTTCGCTAAGCAATCGTCATTTTCACTTGAATTAAGATCGTCTCGTTTTAAAGCAGGCAAATAAAAAAAATAAAAAATAAAAAATAAAAAGGAAGAGACAAAAAAATTTAAAAAAATTATCACTGTTCAAGTAGGAGTCTAGCAAAATCGATTATTTGTTGAATATCGCGGTGAGAGAGAAAAAAGAAAAAAAAAAAAAAAAAAGGAGAGAAATTAGTGTCTGGTATTGAAACAGATATCTACTGATTGAATTATGATCAATGCACTTCCCACTGCCATTGTTATCTCACATCCTGTGTCATTTTGCTTATAATTGGATTCCAGTGTCTAGTCTATCTAGTGTTCATCAATTTCAATTCCGGAAGCGATATATGTGACGGTGATTCGAGGGGTTCGGTTATAAATTAACTCATTGTTAAATATTATACCTACTCGTTTCAAATTCTAACTGATTTTTGTAAAATATGTACCTATTTTTAAAAATTTCTTTATATTTAATGGAACGTGCCTTATTGCAAAAAAATGAATAGGTAAGAAAGGAGGCTACGATAAAGTCAAAAAAAGTGTCTTTTATGAACAGTGAGAGTCGCGAGTTGAGGCGAACTCCTGTTTCTTTGTTATCACGGTGCACCCACGCACTATACCTTCGCGAATCCACGTGCTTTAGCTAAAGCTGAGGGCTGAAGCAGTAGCTTCGAAAGGTTCGAGCTTGAAACAGATGCCTTTTTTCCACCGGCGACGCGTTCCTTTGTTGCCTTTGTGTCTCTGCAGTCACCATGGCAGTCGCATTAGCGACCCTTTCGTAACTCTCCGAACCTAGCTTAGCGAGAGAAAGAGAGAGATAGATCCATCTGGATAGAGAGATGAGAGAAAAGAAACGAGAGACTCGAACCAACCTACAATACCGTTCATCCCCGTTTTCAGCTTCCCTATATAGATCCACCCCTAAGACCTGCAGAAATAAGATGACACTTTCTACCAGGAGCTCTATATCTCCGAAAATACTTTCGCGGTAAATCGATTGATCATTTTTACAAAATTGAAAAATTTCACACAATTTTTTCATCTTTTCCTTTTTTCTTAGATACTACATTGAACTCCATAATTTATATAAATAATTTCAAATTCATGGTTTTTGCACATTTTTCATTTCAGAAATTTCTGGCTTCTCGAGATTATTGAGACCAAAAACGTACTTTATCGAAAACAATTTATGTTCTTTCATTTGAAACGTGCGACAAAAACGTTACGTCCTTGAATGAAACCGTTTTGAATGATTAGAAAATAGTAGATCCTGCTTTTGAATTTCAATAAAATTTCACACTAGTTTCTCACTCTGGTTTAAACCATTATTTCAATTACATCTGTAGGTACTGTATTTTATACTAAATTCCAAGTTTCTATAATGAAATTCTCTGACTTTTGCCTGTTTTCCAGGTGCGAAACAAACCATGAAATTTTATACACAGGCATATTAGGGTCCTTGTTTAGGGCTCGGACGAATTTTTTTGCAAGCACCCCCCAAATCGGCTTCAAATAATTCAAAACAATTCCCTAGTTTTTTTTTTCCATTTTTTTAAACTCAACTCTAACTCTTCCCACCAAGAGAGTGCACGATTTCCCCATTTAAAATACACGTGTTTCGGCTGTATTCTCAGTTAATATTTTATTGCGAGAGTAATAATTTAAAAAAAAAAAATCTCTAACTACGAGATTTTAGTGGGCATTGGTGCTACTATCTGATAAGAAATTCACATCATCATACCAGGCAAGCCAGACGAATGCATACCCACTAAATCTGACGTTTTTTTTTTTTTTTCAATTCAACACGGAGAAAAAAAGATAGTAATAAGTCCTATAAATATAGTAAAACGAAAACCAGTTCCGCGGTTATGATATTTATTACTGCCCAGCATAGTAAAAATCGTCAACAAAATAGTAAAAATCGTCAAAAATGTATTAACAAGTACTAAAATGTAGTAAAAAGTTTCAAAAAATTTAGTATTTTTTACGAAACTGGTCTCGACGTTTTCGTTTTACTATATTTTATAGGAATTATTACTATCTTTTTCCATTCCGTTTTCTCCGTGAACAAAATATTGTCTATCTAAATATGAAAACGATCAATTTTTTGTATTTCTTTCTCCCCTTAGTAGCATCAATGCACACTGAAGTCTCGCAGTTACAGATTTTTTCGAAAATAAATTATAACTCTCACAATAAAATATATATAAAAATTTGGAAAAAATTAGGGAATTGTTTTTGAAATATTTGGAGCCGATTTGGGCGGGGGGTGCCTGCTAAAAAAATCGTCCGAGCCCTAAATAAGGACCACCTTGAAGTATATGTATGGCATATTTCTGATCCAATTGAGATAATTTTTTTTATACATACTTTTATCAAAGACGTGTAAATTTTTTTATACTTTACGATTGAGGAATACCTACTAGGTACGTATTACAAATAAGAGAGTCTGAGAGTTGATAAACTGGGATAAGGAATCTACATATGTAGGTATATGTATATAATCCACGCGAGATGTAACTAAGGAATCCGTTTTCTATATGAGAATATTTCTCCAGCTCATTCACCTGGCGAACTATTCACTAGTGTCCCTCCCTGTCCAGGTGGGATACCGTTGTCCGACTACTAAGACCACGATCTTGCGAAGAGGTGGACGAGGAACGACAACCTGCGTGCGGTAACTACGGTAAACATCGACCTGAATATATTAGACGTGTTCGATGAAACGAGCTAAAGCTACACACACACACGTGCACGTAGTATATGATATTCTGTCTTTGATGGAAAAGTTCCTGTTTTTCCTTGTGCAATAATATACAGGGTTCAACAATATTTTCGTTTACTTATTCATTTATTTATTTTCTCCATTTATATACGTATTCGATAAAGATTATAATATTTCGATCGATATCTAAGATATATATATATATATATTAAGATCCGCGTAATCTTCAAAGCTCCTGACTATTCGACTGACCATCGAACCCGATTCAAAACTTATTCCATTCCGCAGATTATACTGCGGGTAAAAGGTTTTTTTAAAGAGCCTTTCAAAGATAAAAAAAAAGATTCAACTGTTGCGAAGAACTTTGAGAGCGAAATATCACGCTTAGTCATATACGTGATAGACGTTTGTATAATTCTAGGTAAACTGGTAGGTAGGTAGTATGTTTATTTCCAATATGAACAAACAAACTTCACACGATAAGACTGTGAGAGGAGCTTCTGACATTGACAATTGGTAATTGTCACTCAACGTGTCAGCATATATTATATCTATATATATATATATATGTATAAATATTGGCGATGTGTAATAAAGTAAATATATCGTATCGTTATCTTGTATATATATATATATATATAACATACTTGAACACATACTGCACAGTGCATGCGGCACAAGATTTCTTATCTATTTATGTGCATTTGTATACCTACCTAGTTCAATAGATATATGAATTAAATAAAGGTGATACACGCATATAATGTACATACCTGCGACGAGCTGCCAATATACGATAAGGTTAATAACTATATACATAGGTAAAGGAAATATTCTGTATATACATATCCAGGATAATAATTATACACGTGGATATTGATTAGAGAATAAATAGGCCAACAATAATTATCGATAGTCAGAATATCTAGTAGAAACTAGGACTAAAATTCTATGAGAATCCTATACGATTTTCTTCCAGGTTTTTCTATAGTGATAAGAAATTCTTCCTTTTTCGAGTAAGAGGTTGAAAAACGAATACGAATTCGTAGAAATAAAAGAAAAAAAAAAAAAAAAAATTACTTTTGGTGGAATAAGAGTGAAAATTCAAAATATGAGGATTTTTTTAATTTTAAAGCTTAGGATGAAATAATTTCAAGTATGAAAGAAATAAGTTCAGTTTTTCTGGATCCAGAGCTTTGAAAATTCCTATTTTAGAGGCTATTAAGGTTTATACACTCCGTTAACGGGGCTACTTTGATCACGAGGCTTCTTTCACCGTTCTGAAAGCGTCTAAGCATTCTAAACTAAGGAAAGGTGTGTGTAGGTATACCTATATCACAGGTAGTTGATACAAGAAAACTTCATGAACGGCACAGTTTCTGTTTTATGCAGTATATAAGTAATCCCATGGGTACGTCGCGTACGAGATGAGTGCAGAAATAATGCGTAAAGTAGGTAGTATACACGCGATAAACGACGCGAACGTTAAGCTATACACACAGAAAGAAAGGTTAACTTGATTCAAGACAATTTTGCGGTCCAAAAATGAAGACCGAAATTTTCTCGGATCAAATCAAAAATTTTTCTCGAACCAAGAAAATTTTCCAAATTTTCTTGGTTCGAGAAAAATTTTTGATTTGATCCGAGAAAATTTCGGTCTTCATTTTTGGACCGTAAAATTGTCTTGAATCAAGTTAACCTTTCTGTCTGTGCACGAAATAGTCCGACATTCTTTTCCATGGACCAAAAACGTGATAATAAAAAATGAAAAAAAAAAAAAAAAAAATCGAAAAAAGACGATATGAATGTAAAAAAGAATAGTAAGAAATATGCCGTAACAACGACCTTGTCGGATTCATATCTAGCACGGCGTGTTCCTTATTCCCCCAGGCCACGACGCCGCATTCTGAATGAAATTTAATCATTATTTTTCTTCAGATGTAGGCATTATGGTATTTCGCTGTTTGCCGAGAGGCATACGACTACTCGAGGTATTTAATATATGTCTTTTTATTTTTTTTTTATTATTTAATTTTTTTATCTTTTTTTAATATAACCTTGGTAATAATACAGTAAAGATTTGCAATATTTTACGTAAGATATTTGAACGGGTATAGAGAAACTTGTAGTAAAATTTCTAACGTTTTAAAATAACCTCGAGATTAGTATGAAATTAGTATTAAAAAAAAAAAATATATATATTTATTTCTCAATAATCTATTACTGAATAATAAATTAAAAAAAAAAAAAAAAAAAAAATTTCTTAACTGGATTTTAATTACAGACGATGGTGCAGTGCAGTGGCAGATATTCTTATATCGTGTCTATCAGTCCTATTTAGCAGCCCAATATATTCATAGACACACGTTGATTGTCAACGAATACGAATTATATTCTCATTCAATTATAAGAATATTGATAATTATTCATCAAGTTAATTGCGAGGATAGAGTAGTTATATCGTTAGTCAATGTGAACAGCTGATTTGTCGAGGTCAACTAACGCGATTAAAGAAAAATAGATTAGCTATTTTTATCGCTTCCATATATGGGGCATTCCGCGTCACTTCAGCCACGAGAAAAATAAAAAAAACAAAAATAAAAAATAACATCCTCACAAAATCACAACAAATCGGGTTATATGATGTGAACAGTTTCACGAGATTTCAAATGTTTTGAAATTTTTTTTTTTTTTTTACCAAATACTTGAGGTTTTCTCATTTTTCATTTAAACATTTTTTTTTCGTTTCTTAACATCGTCGTTATACGGTTAGCCGCTCCCGAAATATCACTGTTTAAAAGAAAAATGAAAAGGCTCAAGTATTCCGTCCAAAAAAATTTCAAAATATTTGTAATCTCGTGAATTGTAACCCGACTCTTGTTGTTGTAATTTTGTGAGGATATTTTTTATAAATTTTTTTTCTCAGTGGCTGAAGAAACGCGGAATGCCCCATATGCAGTCACGATATATTATAATTTATATTAGTATATGATGGTATTATATACGTAAACCACACGTTTACATATAATCAAAATCTGCTCAACACAAAACCACCGAATATGTAATAGAATGAAATTAGTCAAGGATAAGAAATAAGCCCGAATCACGTGTTGGAGAATTACTTAAGTTAATTTTCCGTGAGTTGTATGCAAAACAACTTCGTGAAATGACGAAACGCAGGAAAAATTGATTCGATGAAATAGCACGTACTATCTGAACGTTTTGATAAAATTGAATTTCTAAAATTTGTTTGAACAAAAATATACATTCGAAGCACTGCTGCAGCTGCGAGTTAATAATTATGTTTGAACAATTTTTTAGGAAGAAGTACACCCTAACTGGCAATGAATTTTATTATTTTTCGGAATATTTCGCGTGTTAAATTTCCTTACGAAGTCAGAAAATACATTTCCTTAATTTTCGCGATCTCTTCCCTCAGTTTTATTATGTATATTATAGTATAGGTACGGTTCGCTCTTTTCTTCTGTAGGTATAGGTATAAATACTCGGGCTTTTGTTCACTCCATTTTTCCTCTCTCGATTTGTATCTCGAATTTTTTTTTTAATTTTTTTTTTCTCTTTTTCTTTCGTCTTTTTACTATTCGTATAAATATACCCCGGAGCAAACTGTAACGAACGTTTCACGTAAGGTATACCTATATAGCGCCCTATACTTCTTTTGTAAGCTCCAGTCTCGGGACCTTTTTCACGCCAATCTTCTATTCCAATTTCCATTCACTGCATTGAAGGACGGGGCATGGATCTCCGTATGCAGAAAAAGGTACCTAGGGTAGGTATATCACGTACTTTACGATATATATCGACTCTATTAAACAAAAAGGATAAAAAATAAAGATAAAATAAAAAACCAATAAAGAAAAAGGGTAATGACTTCGTAGGTTTACAACGTTTAAAAGAAAATTGATAAACGCAATGAAGAGCAAAAGAATTCTATACTGAAAGACAAAAAAAAAAAAAAATGTGTACAAAACGAGAAGACAAAGGTTTGCCCTGCATACACCCCCGCATTTCTCTAGGTGTGCAAATATGTGGCAAGGAGTCTGGAGTTCCCCATGATTGCATTTCCCGAGATACTCGCACTTGGCCCCCTGAGAGTGTGAATCTAGTTTACGTCTACGTTCTTAAGGTGCGGTTGGTGCTTGAGTTCTTACGGATCGAAAATTGCGTCTTGGTGTCAGCGTAAGCGTATATATGTGAGTATAAAGATGATATGATATGAAAGTAGGTTTACACCGCTGGATTTCGCGGTTGTATATATTATCTGACAGTAAATCTCAGCGAATGATTACCTGGGAGTAATTTTTCATGATTTTCTTTTTTTTTTTTTTTTTCTTTTCTTTTCTTTTCTTTTTGGTTTTTTATCTTATCTTCAATGTTATTTTTCATTTTTTTCACAATTTTTTTTTTTTTTTTATTCCCGACCAGCTTGCACATTCCATAGAGATTACGTACCTACTCTTTTATGTAGGTAGGTATGCCATGCTCACGAGTATATTATAAAAACTGAGGAGGTAGCAGCAGCAGCAGCAGCAGCAAGAGTCATTCAGTCACGGATTACGTAAGATGAAAATAAAAATAGAAAGAAAAAAAAAAAAACCTGTTTCATCTCTTGATTGTAAAATTTAATTTATATTTATTTATTCATTTTTTTTTTTTTTTTTTTTTTTTTTCTATTCGCCCTCGAATCACGTACTGAGATCCATAACTTCGTATCAACGTAAGCTATTATGTTTCACAATCGCATATAAAAAAAGAAAATCGTAAATTAAACATGAAATCCTATAAAAATTATTACAGTTCGTAAAAATCTAAGACTGAATTTCATTTACCGAAAATTCGTGGGACCAACAGTTTCCGAGCTATGGAAAATCTTAGTTAACCAATCGCCGAGCGTATTGGTCATAGGGCACCGCTCAACTTTCGCTCATAGCCACCCCTGACTGTGTTACCTAATATGTGCTGCGATTGGTCGACTAAGATCTTCTCTAACTCGGAAAATATTGGTTCTACGATATTTTGGTAAAGGAAATTTAGCCTTAGAATTTCACAAGGAATCTATCCTCGAAATATGGCACGCTGAATCTGAACCACCCTCTATACCTTTATGAAGCTGAAACTACGAACGGTTCTGACAGCACCTATAACGAATTTACGCCGCTTATCTGGAAGGAACAAATGCCGGGGATAGCAGCACGTAGATGACAGATCAATACCATAATACCAACGTTTTAGCATATATATGTGTGTTTCGCGCATATACATATATACTGATTCACACATGTATATGGGGGAGACTAGGGCAAGGTGGTCAGCCCCAGTTGAAAATTGCAAGCAAAAATTTTTTTCTTTCTCCAATAATCAACATTTTTTTTCTTCTTTTTCGAAAATTTCTCGCAAATAATTTGTGTAACAAAAATTTCCCTTAAAAAAAAAAAAAAAAAACATTTTTGAGGGAAAAAAACATTTTTTGTTTTTTTTTTTTGCAATTTTGAGCTGAGGTTGCCTGACTCTGCCCCAGTTTCCCCCTACATGAATTTGCTGTGTTCGTAAAACGAGAACCCTCTTGTAAAGCGACGTTAGCTTTAATTGAAAAAATGGTGAAAATAAAAAAAAAGTGATGACAATTTTGTAGCCGAAAATAAGTATGAAAAAAAAATAAATAAATAAAAAAATTCTTGTACCTAATTATACACTCGCCTTATTATATCAGCCGTTGATACCGTATATATAAAACCACCTCGCGCGATGTAATATAAACACGACGATATGACGCATATAGTGATAACGAATCAAGAAATAATAATAAAAAAATAAAAATTATATTAAATTTCGGACAATTTTATTTTCTCTAAATAATAATGATATGATATTAGGTGTAAGTATCGTGGGTCGAGGCCGGTCAGTTGTGCCTAAAAAAAAAAAAAAATAGATCGATTTGACCCTATACACCGTATACAAGAAAGGGTGAGTCAAAATTCTGGTATAAATAATTTATGAGAGATATATTGATAGGTACTTATACTTGTCTATCATATTATTAATCTAAAGATGGTAGGTACTAGGTAGGTACCTAAAATTCGCTTGGTTCAATTTTCGAAGATCAATTTGTTACGGTAGTTTGAAGCTGCGGGGGTGCGGTATGGCGGTCGGTCAGTCCACTATAGCCACCTTGGACAGATAAGCATCACCATCCACTTGCCGTCACGAAACTCGAAGACCCTGCATATAGGAGGGTTACGGAGTCGGCACACGCCATCGCGGCATGTTTATTAATGCCTCTCGTTTTTCTCTCTTGTTCTGTTGCATGTTAGTATGTGTGTGTGTGTGTTTTTCGGGCCATACATAGGTATATATATATATATATAATATATACACAGAAAGAAAGGTTGACTTGATTCAAGATAATTTTGCGGTCCAAAAATGAAGACCGAAATTTTCTCCGATCAAATCAAAATTTTTCTCGAACCAAGAAAATTTGGAAAATTTGGAAAATGAAGACCGAAATTTTCTCGGATCAAATCAAAAATTTTCTCGAGCCAAGAAAAATTTGGAAAATTTTCTTGGTTCGAGAAAAATTTTGATTTGATCCGAGAAAATTTCGGTTTTCATTTTTGGACCGCAAAATTATCTTGAATCAAGAATAATTTTCTTGGCTCAAGTTAACCTTTTTTTCTGTGTAGGTGTAGATGTAGATATTTTATTACATATATAGGTAGTATAGGTATATTAGACTGACAGTTATTTTGGCTTTCGACGAAATGTTTCGCTCCGAGTACATGAATGGGTTCGAAATAAATTTAAAAAAAAGCCTCTCCAAATTTTAGCCCTTAATTTTAATATTTAGGGGTGCCGACAGCCCCTTACTTTTTCCCATTTGAATAACATGGGCTTTTTGACTATTTTTATCAATTTTTTTCTCGAAGGCCCAAATTATTCGTCAAAAAAATCTAAGATTCAGCAACAATGTCGGTGATGATACTCTCTTCCAGTAAAACAAAATTTGTCCACATCCATTCGGAATTCCATGTTGGTTCCCATCCCTAACTTATTGTGAGACTTTCGAGCGAAGCGAAAGAATTGTTCTTTCCTACAAAGTTGTTGAATATTCTTCGTCAATGTCGTACCTCATCAACTCATCAAAATGTGTAACTCGCATTCATGTTCATAACTTCGAAAATCACCCCCATCCCCTAAAAATCGTAGTAAAATATATATATATATGCGGGGGATCTTGAGATTTAGCAAAAAGCCATTATTTAAAAAGGCACTTAAATTGCTCTAGACTGAGAATCAAATGAATTACCATAAATATGAGAACGTCACGTCGCGTCTCACGAGGAAAAATGAGATCCTAGTGATCCGTATCTTTAAACTAACCCAGGGACCCCTACCGCACACGCAGGGACTAAAACCTTGAAAAGACGGTGCTCCGGGTTTCTGACAAATGACCAAATCTGTTACCATGGATATACTACCTACTCCCTGAAATACCTTCATACCTTCTATCAGTATTTGCAACTGAGAATTATACAAAAAAAAAAAAAAAAAATCAAAAAAAAAATTTGGTATCGATTTCAGTAATTTTTTTTTTTACTTCCGGGTTATTTTTTCAACCTTTCAGTCTCGCAGATCATCATGGGTAAAGCGTAATTGCAGTTAAGTACTTTTAGTCCCTTTCGTGACTATCCGTCACGCAATTGTGGACAGCATTGTGCTGCAGTGACAGCTGCCGTTATTATATTGTCTTGGTTTGTTTCCTTGTCAATTGACATCGGTGGAGTTAACGGTATTTTTCCACTCTAACAAGGCACGTTACGCTTAATTACCGCCAATGTATCAAATAGACGCGTTATTAAATCGCTCGTTAAATATCATAAATTAAAAAACAAACTTCTAATTTCTAATTTAAAAAGAAAGAAAGAAAGAAAAAAAAAAAAAAAATTATATCACCGATGATTTTATCATTGTTTCGAGGAAATTTGACTGCAGTTTCTTTTTTCTCTCTAACTGTATGCAGCCGAGATGAGATTATTAATAGCACAAGAATGAATACCTGTAATCGATTGAACACCTAGATTTGAATGAAAAGAGTTGAGAACCGCGATGTCGACCGCATATTTTAATCCAGATTGTAAATTTCATTGAAGGCGCAGGAAAGCAGGAAGGTCAAGTATATGTATTTCTACGGCTTGAAAAATCGGTTAACCGCAGGTCGCCATTTTTGAATCCATATTGTCTTCCGCGGTAATAAAATTAGAACGAAAAAAAAAAAAAAAAAAAAAAAAGATATATGTACTTAGGATCGTTTAACAGTATAGATTTATAGAAGAGTACAGCCGTTCGTTAGATCGCGGGTAATAGCGCGGATTCTCAACATAGATAATTGCGACCTATCAGTATTTCCACTTTCGAAGACATCGCGAAGCCATTAGCAGTACCGCGCTTCCGAATCCCATTGGCGAAGTGCAACGCTTAATATGCTTTTGCACAGTGTGGGGCCAAGTTGAAATCCTGAACGGTAAAAGTTCCGAATTTAATTCAGACTATGTGTTTCAAATTTTCAGAAACTTTGAAGTTTGGAACATTGAAATTCCGTAAGGTACGTATAGGAATGCTGGTACTTCAAAATTCCGAAAGTCCAGACCCCCGAGAACCCAAAAAATTTTGAAAATTTCGGTCTATTTACAAGGATGTGAAGACAAAAGATAATTAGTTCAATCTAATCGAGACCTTCTTTATGGAAACCCATTAATTTATCTATCGCAATCGATAACTCCGATGTCATAATTAATTGATAGGATTTTCAAACTTTTTTTTCCAAAAAGTACATTGCAAGACGGTTAATTTGTTTTGATCTTTTTTTTTTTTAAACTATGGATATTCGACTCGGCTCCTGCACAGTGTAGATGCTTCTCGGCATTCTTTCTCTAGCGATCGCAATATATTTGTAGTTACAGAATCCCGATTTTCAGTCCTTCATTGATCCGATAAGGTTTTCAGGTACCTATATGTCAACGCGTTATGTAATTTTTAATTTGAGAATATACAAGAACGAAGGAATGTTCATTTTTATATTAATAGCCCGTGTTATGTCGTTCTTTTTTTTTTTGTTTTTTTTTTTCATAATATTTTCGTAGATAAAAGAGCAACAAAATTTTATCAATTTTCAGCCGAGGTTTCCACTTTGACCCTGTTTCACCTATAAAGTTGCGTGTATGTTGTACGTATACCTAGCCTATTTTTTTTTTTTTTTAACCAATGGCTTATCGTCTATTAAAGACCTGTAGCCTATACCTAGCCTATACACCGTGTAATCTCTGGTGATATAGGTTCGTTGCAAGAACCCTTGCACAATCGTATTTCCACGAAAGGCTCAATATAATATATATTTACATAGCTTGAAGGTAGTGCATGTATATAATATTTGCATAAAGTTTATTACCACTAAACACGATGAAAAAATTATAACTACCTAGAGAGACCTAGGTAAACCTACATAGTAATAATATAATAAGCTATACGTAATTCCATTTATCAAAGTTTGTAACGAGTCTTGATTATTTATTTATTTTTTTTTCTTTTTTTTTTAGTTAATTTCTACGGCAAAAAATTGGTCTTTTTTGGATACTAAAGTAAATTTAATTGAAACGATGTATAGGCCGTGACTTTAATTAGATATCAAAATCATCGTTTCTCAATTAAACACTCCTGAGTAAATATTCAGTAAAATTTAATAAAATGCGAATAAAAGTTATGATATAATATATTAGGTATATAAAGGTATAATTTTTTGGTAAAAACTTTTCTCTTTTCACCAAATGAAAAGGTATATCAAATGCCCAAACTCATCATCGTAGCCGCTCGTTATATTCCCCAGCTGTTTGTTCTGTCGGCCATCAAGGGGTTGAAACAACTTAGTTTGTCAAGATAATTAATCTCACCGAGGCACGGGATCACGAGGGTTTACAGAACAAGAGAGGTCCTGCAGGGTCAAGGTCGCACAAGCTCCAGTAATAAGGTTTTCAGTTCAACGTTAACCACGAAAAAAAATGTTATACAAAAAAAAAAAAAAAAAAAAGAAAAAAATCGTACAGAATTCAAAAAATTTACTTTTTTGTATCAAAAATTCGATACTTCACATCGAGATTTTACTTTTTCATGTAGGTGTGTCTTTTAGTCAATTCAAATTTCCCTAGTCTGCTTTCTGTTTTCTAGAAAATTTTTTTTTTTTTTTTTAAAAACTACGCAAGTGAAGTAAACGACGACAGATGCTAATAATAACGTTAATAAAAGTGATAAGCTATACAGTCGGCGTTAGACACAAGATTATTGAAGCGGTTTTGTCCCAGCATCTCATCTTTCATCTCACTTCGCATCTTGTATTCGTTTTCTCGTTTGTACCAGCTCGACTAGCGGCTGTGTCCTAAGGTGCCGTTACATCTGGCGTTCCTGAAGAACCTGTCGGAGAATAGTGCCTCGTCTCTCAGCCTGTACGATAAGTTTATCGCTCTCGCCTTGTATAAAGAACTCCAAACTCGGCAAAGAGTGATGAAAATTTTTCGTTTTTTCTTTTTTTTCTTTAATTTTTATTTCCGTTAGTAATTGCCGATGCTGATAATTTTTGTTTTTCGGTTTTGCGGTAAATGAAATGTAGATTGATCTTCATGCGAAGTTCGTTGACGAGACATAGATTTTTTCATATAAAAGCGTGCATCGCGAAATTGCAGCAACGTAATCTCATCGACAATTTCACTCTTGATAAAATTGCGTCAGTATTAAAGACGGGGGCCATTGTAGGTATGTATTTGATACATATCCAAGAAGTGTGATTTATAAGGTATATATATGTATATAATAAAGAGAGGATAGGTTGTACATATACCGGTGAAAGGGAATACATATACGATAATACGCGTTCTGCGTAAAACCTGAAGCGAGAACAACGCGAGGCAGACATTAAATGGTATAAAAGAACCCGTTGCGGGTGTTTTGTCGCGAACTGTTCCTTAATAAGGAAGCGGACTTGTGCCGTTCAAAAGGTTGCTTTTATGGGCCAAATACTTCAAACCATTTTTTTTTTTTTTTTTTTTTTTCTTTTTTTATTCTTTCTTATTTCTTTATTTTATATATATAGTACCACAAGTCCGTACAAGGAGCGAGATTTTAATGCCACTCGCATTTACAACTATACCGTGACGAGATCGAAACTGGTGCAGGTATATATATACACAGAAAGAAAGGTTAACTTGATTCAAGACAATTTTGCGGTCCAAAAATGAAGACCGAAATTTTCTCGGAT
Source organism: Tenthredo mesomela (assembly GCA_943736025.1). Taxonomy (NCBI): domain Eukaryota; kingdom Metazoa; phylum Arthropoda; class Insecta; order Hymenoptera; family Tenthredinidae; genus Tenthredo; species Tenthredo mesomela. Next base: position 20,655,738 of record OX031016.1, on the reverse strand, counting down.
CAAATCAAAAATTTTCTCGAACCAAGAAAATTGGGTCTTCATTTTTGGACCGCAAAATTGTCTTGAATCAAGTTAACCTTTCTTTCTGTGTACGTATAGTATAATCTCAAAAATTTGCGAAAAAATGAATCATTTTTTTTTCTTTTTAATTTTTTTTTTTTTTTTTCACCAAATTTAAGTTTCACTATAATAAAGTTCACTAAAAATCAATAAAGCTTATACGAATAGTTTCCCCTCACTTGAGTATAATTTTTTTCAACACACTATATCAGATAATTCAAACATTATATATTCTAACATGAATTTATTCATAGAGATAGAAAAAAATGACCGAAAAAAATAAAAAAAAAATTAAAAAAATGACAAAAAGTGTGAAAATATGACTCAGTTCAACAGCTTTGCGAGAGATTGTAACGAGAGATTATAAACCCGAGGATTCGTCATACGGTACTATAGTATATGATGTACGTGTAGTATACACTTTGTGAAATGTTTTATTAAACAGACGACAAGATTATGAAATATGTATCAGTGAGAAATGCAGATAATAAAAATTCGTCATAGTATACGCATATTATGATGTCGATCACATCAGTGCAGAATGCATATATATACTATGACTAATTTTCTTTATTAGGAATTTTTTGATCGATAAATTATTAATGACGTTTCATTTTCGATTAATATAAAATCTATGTATATAGGTACTATATGTGTAGTTAAATTGAAAATCTATAACAGAAAAATGTTTTCTACGATAAGTTAAGATATAATTATTATATATTGTAAGAGTTTGGTAGGATTTTTGTTCTGTTATACGACAACGACGACGACGACGACGACGAATATAGCATAAAACGGTAATTTAAAATCATGAGGAAAAGCGCAGAGTGTAGGTATTAGGTAGTACCTAGGTATACACCTGGAAATGGAACACAATGGTGCATTGTCTGTAGGACTGGCAACGGTTGAACTACGGATGTACATACCCAGCGTTGTCAATAGGTCTATTCGTCGCTCAATTCTGTTTAATTCCTGCGACTATAGGTATACCTCCGACTTACCTAATACTGGCTGGTGTACTATAAGGAAAAAAACTGAAATATGTGGTGTGGCTGGAGAAGAATTTTTATCTCAAATAATCAACGTGAAGGTGATAAAAAAAAAAAAAAAAAAAAAATTAACAATTTTTAAGGTACATTTCTTTCCCCACATACAGGAAAAAAAAAAAAAAAAAAAAAAAAAAAATTATTCATGCAAGGATAATTAATTTTTCAACAAAATTTCACGCGATATAAAAATGACAAATTTGAACATTGTGCGATGTTTAAAATTATATTTGTCAAGATTAGAATTTTTCTTTTTTTTTTTTTTTTCTAATTATTCTTAGCTAGAAAAAGACGCTCTGCACATTCAATTCCGAAACTCTTCGTTAAATTAAAAAAATTAATATAATCTTGTTTCGACGCCTACGTAGTCCCTATATACTTATGCTATACTCTATACACGCGGATAACTATTAAAGTAGTTGGTGAATATCGATCCCTTCGGTTATGGTATCTCTTATCGATTACCTGTATATCCGATAAAAATATTCATCCACGGATAATAAAACAGATTGATAATAATGTATATATATATATGTTCCCTGATTGAATGACGTCACGAAAAATTGATGAATTCTATTTGATTTTATTATATTTTTTTAATTTTATACTTAGGTATATATATACGAACTTTGAGAAACTTATGTTTTATTTTTGTTGTATTAAGTTATAAATATAAATATAGTATGTATATTGTATATGTATACTATATGTGCGAATTTGCATGAAATGAAAGTGTTTGTCAAGCGAAATATAATTCCAAATGGTAAAGAATAACGATGATTATAATAATAAAAATAATTAATAATATATAAATAACTAAACCAAGATATTTGACGACACTGACTTAACTGCTGACGATGAGATATTTGATAATCTTACGAACGTATATAATATATATATATATATATATATATAATAAAACTGGTATAGAAAAGGAAACGAGGTCGTCGATGCGTGTTGCAAAATGTGAAAATATAAAATATAGTACCTATACGTATTTAAGTATCATTAATACAAACTTGTTACGATATATTTGCATACATACGTGTTTTATTTGATAGACGATTATGTATATATATATATATATATACCTACCCACTGATTCGTAAATATCAAAAACTTTGAAAGTGTATGTAGGTACAGAAATTTCATATATCATTGAGTCAATCGATGAATTTGACATTTTCTTATATAATTGCCTCCGTGCGGTGACTCCGAACACAATTATTTACTCTCTTCGTTCGTAATTTTTACTCTATTTCACACGCAGAACCTACGACTACATATTATTTTATCTCAACTTTTATAGTTGATAACGATATATATATATATATATATATATACTACGTTCGAACAATACGATGATAATTTTTTTTTAATATACTGATACATACATGCATAGTATACAGTTCTATCAAGCCACTATAGATGGTTCATGGTTTGAACTTTGAAAATTTTGATAAGAATGACAGCCAGCGATAATTTAATTTCTTAAATCTTTTTCACACCTAAAGTGTTTCTGTATCGTACTATAGACATTAAATTGCCAATTTAAAAATTTCAAATATCTTTCGACTCGTTTCTTTCAATCTCGGGTTTTAAAGTAGGATAAAAAATGAAATTAAAAAAAAAAACTCTGGGTCAAATTTTTCTCCAAAAATTACAAATCTATTTTTCTTATTATTATAATTATAGATAATAATTTTTATCATCGTTATTTTTATTATTATTATTTTAATCAAAGATTATTCTCGTAACTCGCAGGCCACTGACGCCGATGGCTAATAGGTATTCGTACGAAGCCATATGATCGCAGTGTTGAGCAAGGTGGTTCGAGAGGAAGTGGGGAAAGCTTTGGAAGCTAGGCGGTAGAGAAGGGAGGAGTTGACCCCCCGCGGATCGATGGAAGCGGGGTAGCAGGTGCCAGCGAACAGAAAACCCGGCGTTTTACCTATCTTTTATATATTTATTTTATTTTATTTTATTTTCGCGCATACCTATACCTACCTATATATAAAATAATTATTTGCATAATTAGCAATATCATACGATATTCGCTATAATTTAATAATGTATAGAGATAATTTTGTTTCGAGAATTTTTATATTTAATGAACTAAAATTCTAATTTATCATGTTTTTTCTTTTTTTTTTTTTTTCCTTCTTTCTTTCTCTCATAAACGAAATATTTTATTATCCTCAAGAATTTTTTCAATGTATTTTTTTTTTAGTTCTAAATAAATCCGTCATCATTATCAAGCGACAAAACTATCGGTATGCTATTAAAATATTCTACTACCACACAGTATTTAACCCCTCGGTAACCTTGAATTACGTCTCGTTCTATGCCAAGTTATTCTCAAACTAACGTTACTACATACTGTACTATATATTATGCTTAATCGTAGTAGTAGTAGTAGTAGAGTTAAATAATTTTTAAATTTAAATTGAATAGCAAAAATTCTTTGATATAATAATTCTTTATTATATTATACACATATATATATTATATATAGAAAGCTAAGACGAAGTAGCCTCTTCTTAGAAAACGATTTTACTTAAGTACGTCTAGACGTAAAATAATTTATCTACTTACTATATTTTAGGGTTCGTAAATAAAAATATGACAAATATATTATTATTATGTTATATATTATGTAAATATGTCTACGTACTGCTGCCAGCTGTGCGGTAAGCATGAAAGATGGGGTTTAGGTTAGGTTAGGTAAAGTAAGGTTAGGGTTAGGGTTAGGTTAGGACGTTGCGTTTGGGGGTCGCGGGGGTCACGTAATTTAATCGAATAAAAGATAGAAAATTATTGAACTTACCTCGTTGAAGGCCATCTTCTTGGTTACGCTACCGGATTCCCGATTACTACCGGCACCCCCTCTTGACCCACTCCTTCCTGACTTGAACGTATGTTATAACGAGGTTACTACTTCCAGCAGCTGATTTAGTTTGATCACGAGCGATGATCATGCATTGGAAACACCACCAGCACTCTCGACAGAACAGAACCACTCGCGAAATAATACTATTAAGAAATTTTCCGGCACTCATACGTCTCGGAAATGACAACTTTTCTATTACAAACACGATATTATTTAGGTTTATTAGGATATTAACATAATCACTAATCAATCATGCGTTAAAAAATAAATATAAAAAAAAAACAAAAAAAAAAAACAATAAAACAAAAATAAACTTGATCAAAAGTTGGCATTCCTCAGGTGGGACACGGAATACCTTAAGAACAATAAAAATCTACCTTATAAAATCACCTATTGATACGATATTACACTATACAGTTTTCTTCACTTTGATCGTTATACTATTATGAAATATCACCTGAATACACGGCTCGTTCATACATGTCCCTTATCACTATTTTTTCGTATATTTATATCCGCAGCAGAGATATCCGCAAACAGAGGAGCGCCATCTCGGTTTCTCGGTCTCACAAAACTAGATGCGCGCGCGTCACAGCTGCTACGGGAATTCGTCGGCCATTTTATTATATTAGTTTAAAACAACACCGTAACGTGGCGTTCGAGTCACGTTAAGAGAATTAACGCGACTTGTGCGTGTTTCACTGGTTTCCTTCACTCTAGCTGTCAAAATCTTTTTATATTTTCTTATTTTATCCTACTTTATACGTAAATTATTTTCTATAAAAGTGATATAATTATCATCGTAGAATTAATCAAATATTTCACACATACTCAACACGCGGTCTAATTTAATCACCTCAAATCAATTCTCAGTTAGAAATAAGAAGAATTAAAAAAAAAAAAAGAAAAAAAAAAAAAAAAAAAAAAACAACGAGAATCGCCATATTGGAAATTTTGTCGTTAGTTCACCGTGTACGTGCAGCGTGGCGCTTAAATGCTATTAAGCTTTAAAGCTATATGAGATGAATGTGGTAGTAAAAACTAGTCGGGACAACGACGTGAAAATTTTGTAGACCGAGGTTTTATTTACCGCGTGTCTTTTCAGTTTTTTTTTTCTTCCCCCATTCAATTTGTCATATATAGCTATATAACCGTCGTTTATATATTATATCGACTAGTATAGTGCGCGAAAGTGTATTAGCGATAGAAGTTGGTTAATTATCTGTTTGATATCTCAGAGGACAGGTTAAAATAGTTATTTTGTGAGAAAAAATAAAAGAAATAAAAAATAAAATAAAAATGGGCAGATCGAGATCCCGAAGTAAATCTCCGAGTACTAGGAGACGACACAAAAGTAAACACTCTCGCAAACGCTCGAAATCTCGCGAAAAACATACGAGTAGTAAATACGCGGAGAAACCTAAAGAGCGAAGTTCTAAATCCAGGTAAACACACAAAATAGAAATTTAATTTATCATAACGAACCAACGTACTCGTTATAATATCTATTATATTACATATTACGATTTCGCCTTTTCCTCGATAGTCGCCATTTTGTCATTCTATTATCTTTTCATAATTACACTTATGTCGCAGTCTTCGATAATCTTAAACTATCGTAGAATATAGGTACTTACACTCTTAAGACCTCATTTTATATCAACATCACACTCAACTAAACCCCCCCAATGCTTAACAATAACTAACCGAATTACGTAACCTGTCAACAAACCAGATGCTCACATCACATACACATACACACGTACACACACGTGACGTGACGATGTATAGTTCGATGACAATAACCTAAATATTAAATAACAATGAAATATCCCACGCAGACGAGCCCACTTTATCCATAAAATTGAATAAAAAAGAAAAGGAAAAAAAAAAAAAAAAAAAAAACAAATGACATAAGAACGATGTAATGTCAGTAACAGATACCTACATCTAAAATGAATTAAAGAATTTTGTTATTTTTTTTTTTTTTCATTATTTCTTATAATGAATTTCAGAAAAAGGTCACATTCTGCCTCAACCAGCAGTGGTTCAGATGTCTCAGATGACGTGCACATAGTTAGTCATAAGAAACGTTCTTACAGAGATAGAGACCGCAAAATGGATGAGGTAGAACGTCTTGCCGAAATGGAAAGGCAAAGGTGAGATTTTTCCAAAGTATTAACATCTGTGTTTCAATTTATTTGATGTACAAGTATTTATACGAGTATAATGAATAGTTCAAGGCTTTGCTGCCTGGTTTCATTATTATAGATTTCATCCGTTGGTCATATAAATAATTTGACTTTTTTTTTTTTTTTAATTTCTTTAATAAACGCCAGTTGGTTCTAAAAAAAAAAAAAAAAAAAAAAAAAAAAAAAAATAGATTTAAAGAAAAGTCGATAATCAAATGTAATTAAAACTAATCAACAATAATAATCTGGAATGATTTTCATTCTACAATTTACTTACTTATTTGTAATTATTGAATTTAAAACGCAAATGCTATAAGTATTCTTGGTAAGAAAATAATTTTTAACACTTTTAAATTGGGACACAGCAAGGTCTTTGTTTTTTTTATTTTTATTTTTTTTAATTTTTAATTTTTTTTTTATTATTATGTTTAATAACGAACGAATGAATGTTGTTTTTGGTGTAAATATGTTGTTTTTGTAATTGTGTTATCAGGAAAAAGAGAGAATCGGAAAAAAAGTTAATGAACAAAATCCTCGCCACGAGTGCGGTCGGGTAAGATTATATATCCAAAATCTCACGGTGGTGGTTGAGTGGTTCATAAAAATTTATTTATTTCCTCTCAAGTGTGATGCTACTGCATGCTTTATACATATATTTATTTTCATTTAAATTTTTATTAAATTGTATCCAGAATATCGTTGTACAATTTTTTCAATTTTCTTTATCTTACATATATATACACATAATATATCTTTCATTGTAGTTTAACAGTTGTGCTAATCGACGAATTTATATTGCTACATATATAAAAATATTCTATATAAATCTATGTGGATTAGCACGCATAATATTATTTTAAATCAATATTTATCTGTGAGGATCAATTGATTTTTAATAATTAATTGCACAATAATAATTTATTTTGATATGCAAAAACCTTGCTGTGTGAATATCATTTTTTTATTATAAAATACTTGAATTTTTGTATTTCTATTTGTTTATTTTCATTGATGAAAATGTTGAGCTATAATATTCAAATCTTTTATTCAGTTGAAATATTCTAATTGATAAACACTTGAAATAGATTAATCATTGCACTTGAAGTATAGCTTTGTGCTACAAGTCATTGAATAAAAAAAAAAAATCATTAGAATTTTATGGAATTTTTTTTCTTTTTTTTTTCTGTAATTTAAACCCTGACCAACACCGTATGCCTGTCTGATCTCAGGCGGCAGCGAGAAGTGGAACAAAAGATGGTAGAGGAAGAAGCCGCTAAACGAATAGAAGAACTAGTTCAAAAGCGGGTTGAAGAAGAACTGGAAAAACGAAAGGAGGAAATCGAAGCTGAGGTTCAGAGGCGAGTCGAGGAGGCCAAACGGGCTATGGAGCGTCAAATGATGGAGGAGATGGAGTGGCGCCAAGCCAAACTTAGGGAAGAGGAGAAACGAAGAGAGGTAAGACCAATCCAGAGAAACATCGGCCGGTATTAGCCCAAACGCTGTCACCTCTCATACTTCCTTGTTATTTATTTACGTGTTTAACTCGTCGACTTTGAAAAGTCATTACCCACCGTTTCCACATTTATTTCATCCTAATATTGGAGACGTCTTATTAAAGCCAGTTTTTATTATTTATTTTTTATTGTACGATAGGATTTTGTTTTATGTTTATGTTTATTATCATAACGAATTTAATTCCAGTTCATTTTATTAGGTAAAAACAGATTGAAGTATGTCATACATTAATGCAGCTCAAGAAGTCTTACAAAAAAAGTGCAAGCATTTGTAATCCGCATAATACAAGGCATACAATCCTAATCCAACAAATTCATTGAAGCTTCCTCTGTATTTAACTAAATCTTTGCATTAAATAGCTAGAATGGAATGGACTATATTTTAGAAAGAGTCATTCCAACGTAGTTGTTTCCTTTTTTTTTTTCTTTTCTTTATTTTCTTTAATTATAATATTAATTACGTTGTAATATTGGAAGAAGAATTATTTTTAATACAAGAAGCCCTAAGTATTTTTACTCCGTTTCATAAACCACACGGAGAAAGTTTGTTGCGTTATGTAAATCTGAGAATCCCTGATAGTGAAGATATTTTTTTTTTTTTTATAGAAATCTATTTATTGAAAAGTTAAAATTATGGCTGTTAAATTTATGGAGAAAAAGAAAGATGGGAACAATTTATAGGCAATGAAATTCACCCTTGGAGAAAAATAAAATAAAATAAAATAAAATAAAATGAATTTGGCAATATAGACACAAGGTTCAGTGTGTAATGTCACAGCGTTTGGGTTTGAAGCGTCGTGGTTTTGTATCTGGCTAAAATAAGCAAAGATAAAAACCATGCTGCTTCAACTCTCTGACAACCACTGAGGTAGCGTTGTCCGAGAGGAAAAATTTATAATTTTAACTAATGTAAAGAAAAGTTTACGTAATATGGCATGTGTCAACCATTTATAAACAGTGTACTCTACCTGTATCATGTATATATAAATTACGTTTTATTCTTCGCGATCCTAACTGCATCAAAGTATAAGAAATTCACAAAATCGACGACACTAATTCGAGTAATTGTCATTTCATTTGAGAATAATTTATCTTCGAAAGATTTTCTTTCTCATGTTATTTCTTTCATGATTTTATTAGTTTTTTTTTTTTTTGCTACATACCGTCGCCTATAGGAACGCGATCAATGATGATAACAGTAGTTTATTCGAAGCTCTTTGAAATTACAGAGCGCAGAACTCTTGCATAATTTAACATCCGTTTGCTAATGGCATTATATGTAATCACGTCTGGTGGACTGACGGACAATATCTGATGTAAAAATAGACACTGAAGAGTATATTTTGAGTAAAATATTTTTAACTTGACAAAGAATGCAACTATTTTTCTCTACTTAGTCACGAGAGATTTTTATGAAATTCTTTGATAATGAGAAATGTTAAAAAAAAAAAAAAAAAAAATGAAATGTTAACTGCTTTATTTATTCGTTGATTTGTTGATTTTTTTTAACTTTGTCAGTTTGGTGAAAGTTAATAAATCTACTTATCTAGTTTATGTATGCGAACTGTGAACGTCTATGTTGTCGCCTTTTTTATGGACTCTAAGGAATTGTCTCAGTGATTACGATAATGATCCTAAAGTTTGTAATTTATTATTAGAAAAAAGTACGCAAGTACTTTAGTTTTTCAAAGTTCAAATAAACTAATCTCTATGAAACAGTAGGGCAGATATATTTTTCCCCGGGTGATATAACAAATAATAGTTAGAGAGTTAGATACCAAATTATTTGAATCTTTAGATCAATAGATTTCATATTTATCTCAGAATTTTATTTTGCGACTCACATATATTTTCATTTAAACAAAATATCACGAGGTTTAAAACATTTTTCTTATCACAATAACTAGACTCTATAATCTTTTTCAAACTCAGGATTAAAAACTAATCTTTTATCGAGTAATCAAAATATCGACTGTAACTACATTTACATCATATTTATTTTACATTCGAGTATAACACCATGTAGTTTATATAATGTTGATATCTAATCACGCGGCAAATCTAAATCATTCGAAAAATATGTTAGATATCCATATATAGATTAGATCAGGAATAACTTACGATACTCGATAATTTTTTTACTACAAGCTCATTGAATCTAAACAATGAATTCTAATTTGAAAGTCAATCGATCCTTGCATCAATTTTCAACGAAATTTTATAGAGTGAAAATGAGTAATACATGATAGATAAAGTGAAGGAATTGAAATTCTGATGCTTTCCTCGCAACTAGATTATTCTCAATGATAGGATTATTGGTGAAAAATTTCCTGAAAAATCGGTAACCATCATGTTCACAGACATATATATATTGTATACACGTGTAGCTAAAGGTAAATTGATCTCAAAACATCTATAATATGAGTGAAACGGCGTTTAAAACGATGTCGACATCGGAGGGAGAATATTTAATGGGTGAGTGTGACCAAAGGATAGTCGAGTAGCTACCGTAGCAAGATCTTACCTCTTGCCTTTGCCATTATTTTGAGATTTACGAGTAAAGAGTTATGCATATAATTCTCCTCGTCTAACGTGAAAATGGTCAAGAACCCGGAGAAGGATTAAGAAAAGAGTTGCAGTTGTCTTGAATAGCACATATTTTGTTGTGCTTGTAAATTTGGAAAACGAATATTAGGACGGTTGCGTTAGGCTCTAAAGGCGGAATTAGAATCCCATAGCAACGTAGCGTGACCTAGCGATATATAGGTCGCCTTCCTAACTGACTACCAAGAGAAGATGCCGGTATTTTACTCACTGCCCAGTGATTGTTGATGAAGAAGGCATCCCCTACGTGCTGGCGTGAGCTTCACTCAGGTATTATCCAATTTATATATTCATAATTCATTATATATACCAATATATTATTAAAATTATCGTTTTTTATTAAACAATTTCCTATCACCGTTCTCATTACTAGGAACCACGTTATACCTACCCGTATGCATAAAACAAACAAATTATCATGTTATGGACTCTCATAGGCAGGCATATAGTCAGTGGTCACGACTAATGGGCCGAGCGGTCATCAGTACGCATCGACTATAATAATCTTCATTTTCACCATTTTTTATTGTGAAAGTTCTAGGCCTATGGATCCATGATAATCACACGGACAGGCAGACAGCAGTCTAGCCGCTCGGCCAATTATTTTCATTTTTCCAAAGCAAGTTATAACGATCCCACATTATATTATCATGTTTAATTAGTCTTATTTATCAGTGAATGTATACTTTGTTTTTTTTCATAGAAAATTCACGATTTGGTGTGACTTTTTGCATGCTCAGTGGTCTTTTTTCTTCTTTTTATTAAAAAAAAAAAAAAAAAAAAAAACAATTTTTAATCCATTTACTAAATGAAATTTAATCATTCACGACTTAGTATGTCTGCGATTTTTATTTTTGTACATAAAATCTATAATAAACTTTATCGTACTTTCAATGCGATATAGAGAGGTACATCCGGTGTTAGGAACACGTAACGTCACACAAACATCCCAAATATCCAATTAAGATAAACCTTGTCATCAAATTTCACAATCCCAGTACCACTTTACCCCAAATAAAGGTTTATCAGGGTCTAAACATTAAGATATTGATGTAGCGGCACTATGATTTGGACATGAACGGTGCAACGACAGTAAATGAAACTAGTGTCATTGTGGTATGTAAACGTGTCTACTTGTCGTTGTAGGAGGAAGAACGGAAAAAGCGCGAGGAACTCGAGAGGATCTTGGAGGAGAACAACAAAAAGATCGAGGAGGCGCAGAAGAAGCTGGTGAGTTTCATATTTAATAATAGTTCCACCTCAATACCTCGAATCACTAGAATTATTTTCTCCATTTATTCTCTATTATATTTTGTTCAAATTGCATCGGAACAACGTCGATGATAAAACAGATAAAACTTCAGGCATTTTGGAGTCAATTTTAGTCACAATATTATTGATACTCTATTCTTGAAGTAGAATGGTGAAACCCAGAAGAGTTGAAATAACTGTTCTGTATCAAATAAAAAAATTGATGATTGGTGATTTGATTTTGCAACAGGCCGAGGAAAGGCTGGCAATGGTCGAGGAGCAACGGCTGATGGAAGAGGAGAGACAAAAAATGCGAAAAGAACACGAGAAGCGTGTTAAAGAAGAGCAGAAAAAAATTCTGGGAAAGAATAACTCGAGGCCGAAGTTATCCTTTTCATTAAAACCAGTTACGTGAGTCTGTGCTACCAGTGTGTAAGTGTGAATGTGATATGCTTTGTGTAATTGTGATATACTTGTTATTCCTGTACATCAGCAATTATTTGTCAAGAAATATTAGGTACATATATGAACGTCTTGATACTAGAAGAATTTCCTTTTGTATAAAGTCTATGTCACTTGATTTTTATTGTTATATAAAATATGCAAGTCAAAGATCGCTCTGATCTCACTACATGCCTTGTAATTAGCTGTTTGAAAATTCTCAGAATAACCGAGTGCACTAGTTTCACATTTGTTACATCAATAAATGGGAAAGTTGAAATGCGATTAGGTTTAATCATCAGTATTTTTATCTGGCTACCTTTGACTGTATCAAAAATTGCACTATTCTAATTTCCAGCAATATAATAGTGGATAATTAAACTTGTTTATCCAAATGAGATAATCCTTCTAGTATCAATTCTGTGTGCATCGATTTCTGCTAATTTTACGCACTAATTAATACGGAATATGTTGATTGCATAATAGCAATTCTATTCAGTATTCAACATTATTCGAATGCAGACAAACGAATCTGTCGTTACCAGAGACATTTGTAATGCATCAACAAAAATTTTATATATTTTCAATGAATAAAAGTATACATTTAATGATAATAAATAAATAGCATTGATAATTAGTTAGTTGCGAATGAAAATTTTCACGCCAATTATCTATATGTGAAAATTTTTAAGGGTGGGAGGAAAACCATGCTTTGATAAGACAAATAATTTCTATAAAGTATTCTTTTTTTCTATGTAAAATTGAATTCTAAACAGCAGGCAATTGCTTTTACTCAATCAAAATTCATTCAACTACTACCACAACAGTCTCAAAAAATTTCAATCTTACTCGAAATTAACTGAAAAGAGTATGAATATCGAGTTTAGCTACTGACCGAAAATAAACGATACCGAGACTGCTGTATTTCCACAAAGTTGTTAAACATAACTTATTTTGAAACAGAGGCAATAACGTAAAAATAAATAAATAAAATAATCAATTCGTAATCAACTCACTGACTAATTTACGTGTATTTAATGTATCGATAAGATTTAGGATCTTTGAGCCATACAGCAAAGAATTGAAGGGTTCTTGAGCGCATGTATAATTTTACAACTAGTAAGTTACGATAATTTGTTGCTAGTAAAGATGAAATTAGTATCCATAAATAATGGGTAAGAAACCTAATCAATTTGTACAGTTTGATTTTAAGAGCAAATCGAGTCCACTTGTTAACATAAGGTCATGCATTGAAAAATCATTATGTTACCTGTACAATAAAATAGATTTTTATTAATTTATAACGCAGTTTCAACCTTTTTACCAAACCTTGATTCCATCGAATTGTAATCACTACTACATACATCGCAGTTTGGTTATTCATTCCTACGTTATTAATATTTCGATTATTTTCGTTCCAATAAATCTAACAATATGAAGTGTTTTGGGCAGATTATCCCTGTTTAGCTTTATTGCCTTCTACATGAAATTTAATATTTTTAGTAAAAACCACAACGCAACGCACAATTACCATCTAATTTTGATTGTAAGTTAATTAAATTTCAACAAAACATAAGTTCATGTAAAATTTTTGAGTTTCGTGGCAGCATTATTTATTTTTACTTCTGATGAAGACTTCGTTGAGAAGAGATAATGGACGTGATTAGTTTATTTTCAAATTCCTCTTCACAGACACAGCGCTTCTTTCACATTGTTTTTGTGTCTGAGTGTGCGATATCATCTGTATAAATGTGATGTGTTTGGGAAGTTTGGGTTCCCGACTTTTTGGTCTTGTGGAACAAGCAGCGCTGCTCTGTTCTGTCTTTCTTTGAGCAACGGTGTCCATGAAATCATAGAATCCTCACGATCATGCAAATTCTTTGACTTTTGATTGATGGCTTTACCAAGAACGAACATACTTGCTCCCAAATACGGTTGAAAATTCGTAACGTTCTGTTCGTAAGCCAGAAAAAAATTACCGGTATCTGCATTCGGACTTTCAGGATAATCCAAAACCACTGAAACATACAGTTTATTTAAAAACGTGAAAGAACAGCATGTTCTTCGATCTAATGTTTAACAATATACCTTTGACTAAGCTCTCCATGACATCAGGGTACAATCTTTCGGTAACTTTCGTACTCGGAGGATGCATGCGTGGATTTGTGTTAATTTCTATCAGCCACACAGACAGGTCGTTCATTATCACAAAATCTGCCCCATAAAGTTCGAAGCTGCACCTACGTTTGTCCATGTGCTGTTGTGCCGTCAACATCGTTGCAATTATTGCCTCGCACATCTTTGGATACACTTGGTCATACCATGGCTCTCCATCGAATCCAGCTTTCCTGGAGAAGTGATAAGATGGAGAAAACCCTTGTGAAACACGTTTGAGCAATTTTTTTCACAGTTATTTATTGAAATGTTCAAGCAAATGGATTCGAAATCAAATTAGATAGTAAACCGACTTGAGATAGTCGTTGATCTTTTCGCAATCCCAATTCTTAGCCCGCACAGAGTTCCTCTGGTCATGATACTTGCATTGGACAGCTGTATTGCATATATGAACAGCTTCGTGATAGGTTGAAAAGCTGAAGGGTCTAGAACTGAAACGTAAAAAAGACTCCCTGACACAAAACGTTAATGATCTTGTGACTTTAAAACGGGAATACAAATGAGATGATTTTGTGATTTAAAGTACTTGTATATCCAAATCGTCAGCGGATAACTCTTCGTCACGAGATACCACTGCCGGACATCAAATTTAGTGTCTTGAACAAGGAGAGGTTTCTCTGAAAAAACGTAAGAAATGTATGACTATGATAATACCTATGTAGCCATACGACAGTCCGATAACATCCCATAGCAAAATATACAAACCGATGTATTTTTGAACAACGAAATAGTCTCTTGCACTGTCGTGGACTTTTTTCATGATGTGGTTCAGTTTGTGTGTCATTACGATGCCTGTTCCACAACACAAATCGCTTGGCTTCAGGATCCAAATATTCCGATGTCCATTTAGTTCAAATTGTGGATCAACATCTTTCACTTTATTTAATACAGTAGTTGCAGTCACGTACAACATCTGCAATGATGAAGTAGATACTTTTGGACGTTCCAATCACTACTACATCGGTTTTGCTCAATCATAATTGTTTCTTGAAGACGGAGATCCGTGTTTTCGTGTAATATCATAATATGTGAATATGTTTGACGTATACCTCGATCTCTGGAAAAGGAGGCCCATCTGTAGTTTCTACGAATCCATTTTCTTGATGAACCGCCTTGACATAGTCTTGAACAAATAGATCCCATTCCTGTGATGAAATTGGGGATTGTGGGGTATCCAAATGGTCATTATTAGCCAGTGCGACAAATTGCTCGCATCTTTTTATGGCAAATTCAACTTGTCGGAGAGAAATCGGAGTTGAGCCTCGCACCGCGAGTTCCACACCTTTCTGGATCTGTTCTACAAACCATTTCAGCAAACTCACTGCTGCCGTCATTCGGTAGTCATCTATAAAAGCATTTCTTTCACGGCCCACGTTATAACTTCTCGGACATTGGACGGTAGACACTTTTTCCTCATAATTCCAGTGTGCATTCTCTAATATCGTCGCCATTCCGAGCTACGAAATGCATAAAAGATGCGATTACATTCTTCATTCTTTGAGAAACGATTTGAAGACGACATTTAGGCATTTGTAGTCTACTGGACTCACTTTGGATGTGTAAACGAACGCTTTTTGAAACCGATTTAACAAGGTGGTCTGTTTGATGTTGCTATTCCAGTCAGTGAACTCGTTTCGACAGTCCCATATGAAATCGGGTGGTACGTGTCTCAGCATTTGAAAAGCTATTACCTTTTCGTTCAAAGTGCCATCAGATAAGTGGATACTACCCAACGAAGGTGCATCTAAACTAGCCACGCTCCCTGCATTATAAAAAAGGACTCTGATAATGAGCAAACGATTCTTTATCCATCATTTAAAGTTACATACAAATGGGTCATTGATTGCCATGTAAAAATCTGCTCACCGTACGGTACCATTCGTGTTTTTGTTGACTCGTACTTCTGCACCCATCCTCTCGACCTCAATGATTTCTCCAGATAAGGAATATCCCCACGGATAAGAAAAATCTTGTGATTCTGTGGAAAATATATATATCGTGTGATTCCATACTGTGTTGATATTTTTATGGATGCATAGAAATCGGAGTCTGCACCCGTCGAGATTACCTTAACTGCTTTTTCGACCAGCTGCTGGATCCTGTAGTAATGCTCTTCCCGGTTGGGTTCGGTCAAATATGCTGCATTAGGAGTAATCGTATCACATAGATTTGAATCTATGATCGTCAATACCTCTTGCACATCGTCGTTCTGTTTGTCCATGACAGGGCTGATTGGTAGATTGATAGGTGTTTCACACTCGTTTGAATCAAGACGAGGACCGTCAGTTATGATCGTTTCGTTAATTTCAACCCCAGGAATATTACAAGACATCAGTTTCTGCGGTTTGCTTAATTTCGTGCTGTTAGACTCAATCGAAATCGCAGTTTTTAGTGTAGCAGGATTTTTCTTTGATACTTTGGAAGCCTTCGATTCAATTCCACAATCCTGCATTGAATTATGTAACGTGTGAGGTGCTGCAGGAACAGCCTTGAATTGACTATGAAGATTGGAAGGACTGACCAGTTGATTTTCAACGTGGTCACACCTTTTCTGCGATTGACTAAGCTGCTTCGATTTTTTAACCAGCTTTTCTTGTTTCTGGTGCTGCTGCTTTGTATTACATCGAAACTCTGGAACTAGACAATTCGGTGACCCGAGGATTGCGTTGGGTTTTAAACTCGACGTTTCCTTCTTCGTGTAGTCGTGTTTAAAATTAGTAACTGCTTTCGAGTTTGGGGCTGATTTACCTCCAGAAATTGGGCTCGATGACATATGGGTGAACGGAGGATCTTTCGACTTCGTTCTATTTCTGTGGTTATGCATCGTTGATTCTTCTTCCAGGTTTAAATTCGGGCGAACATATTCTTCAGGGTAATCCTTATGTTTCATATCAGTAAACATGAGTGCGTTTAATTTTGTACTTCAATTTTGATAAGTCTGATAAATTTTTGGGTTCGGGTGAAAATAAAAGTTACATGGTGAAAATATTTTCGAAATAGTCTACCGAAAATGTGACTGTGCTGTGAACAACTTCAATTCTATCCTCTTGTAGTCGGAAATTCTATACATGAACTGATCCGCAAACACCTGTCACTTCGATTGGTAATACGATATAGGGATAAACAAGCTTTTCTTCTTTTCCCATCGCCGTACACGAGAGATTTAAAAAAAAACACTATTTACGAACTACTTACTTTCTACCATAGCCCTATACACGATGTAAATTTTTTATTTTACTGTGCTTAAATGTTTAAAACTTTTCCAATACACGTTTTAGTAGTTTAGGTTCCAAGAGTCTTGTTCGATTGAAGCATGGAATGTCCTCTGATTCCTAGACAAGTCCCTTGTCCGAGAACGCTGGTTCTGCATGCTGAATTCTTCTGCTTAAATATACACGAGAACTTACCGTGTAGTGCGCGCTTCTTTTTGCATCTATCTACCACAACTATAATGAAAAGAATAACGTGTTTGCGATGTCACATAGAAAACATTTTTAGAGAATCATTAGAGAAACGCACCCTTTACAATGTCCTCGGTTACTTCTGGGTACAGTTTACTCGTTACGACACTACTATGTGGATAGAGCCGAGGATTTGTGTTGATTTCGATAAGCCAAACGGAAAAATCATCCATGATCACAAAGTCGGCACCGTATACTTGAAAACTATTCTTTCTGTTCACCATGTTGTCTTGTGATGCAAGTAACGCGCCTATCAGGTTCTGCTTGATTCCAGGTAGAATGATTTTATCCCATGCAGATTCTTGATTCGTCTCCCTAACCGATGAATTTATATTTATAGCAATTAGAGCCACAATCCCGCATAACTCTACTTCCATCGATAGAAATATTTGAAGAAAGATCCTCTTCAGTGAGTTAATCGTAATATTAATAATTGTGAATATATAAGCAGTACATCGTACTTCAGGTAATTCTTAAAATCTTGTAGATTCCAGTGTAACTCCTCGGGAATTTTCTCGTTCTGTTGGCGATGCTTTCGATACTTGATTTGCACCATTGTATTGCACAAATGAATAGACTCGTGAAAGTCGTCTAGCGTAAAGTCCCGTGAGGCGAAACGGATAAGAATGTCTCTGTATGCATAATATGAAATTATGATTTATCATCGATTCTAAATTCCTACAGAAAATGAGATTCTGCAGGATCATGATTTAAGATGACGTATATCAAACCTCACCTGTACATCCACACAACTAATGGATGCGTACTTGTGATTAAGAACCATTGTCTAACGTCAATTTTTTTGTTATAAACTAACAGCGGTCTTTCTGAAAGCAAATGCTAGAAGGATTTAGGACTGACTGCATTTTTGAAAAGTAACTGACAATTGCAAATCAGACATCATCATTTTACCTATGTACTTTTGCACAACGTACTGCATGCCTTCTTTAGCCGTCATACTGATTTTGTCTAAGATATGCGACAAACGATCCATCAGAACAATTCCTCTTCCCAAGCTCTTGTCGCCTGGTTTTAATATCCAAATATTCCTTGTCCCGTCGAGCTGTCTCTGATTCCGACATTTAAATAGTGCCGTCAAAATGTTCTCGGCCAAGATCAATAATTCCTGAACGTATTTTAATTAAGAAAATTATAATACGGGGATCAGGAGACGTCGATCTATTCATTGATCACAAGACTTACGTTTATATCTACTTTTGAATTCTTTCTGAGTACGCCGTGATCGTGCATTATCGTGTAATACCATTCCAAGAATTGATCCCACGCTCTGGGAGATACTTCTCTGTAATCCTGTCTGTCGATATCTTCGTGGCTACGAACACTGGATGGAAAATTTAGGAGAATTTTTCTGCTCAGTGAACAGGACATTGAAGATTGATTCCAGGAATCGTTATCTATTACCTAACAAACTCAGTGCACCGTTCGAGAGCAAAGAGAATAGCTGAGACTGGAATTTGACCACTTTCCGACCAGGATTCTTGCGCCCCGTTAGCTTTGGCAAAGCATGAAAACCATTTGAGAATTCCTGAGCAAGCCGTGATCCGATAGTCAGCTTTAAAATCTTCTATCTGAGAAGCCTGTGGTGGAAAGTACAAAAGAATTTACTCGATTCAGTATAAGAACGAAGGAATTAAACTTCATACCTGGTAAATGTTGTAACACCGGGGAAACTGGATATTTGATACACCCGATTCGTAGAACCAGTAGGCATTCACCAAATTGTTGCACATATCCACCTACACCGCAGTTTGATTGAGAAATTTGAGTGGAACGTTTTCTCTATATATCCGATCTTTTTGTGTACGGTATGAGAATGTATAGTTATACTTTTGCCAACTGTACCTTCGATGTGAAATAACACCCGCAAAATTTGTTCACCATAGTTTTATCATCTACTCTTATCGCCGATGAGTGTTTGGTGGTATACCATATAAAATGAGCCACGTTGTTTCGTAGTAATCTCTCGATTTGTTCTAAAGCACCTAATTACGAAGCATAAAGCGCCGATTAGACCGCTGGAAAATTTATTATAATATCTACTCACAGTCGACAGATCTCTGTCAGTACATAGAAAACGACTAATTTTGAAAAACGGTGACGTGCAATCTTTGGATAAGACGTTATTTAGAAAAGAGTTCTTGGAAAGTACGCGAGCGTTACCAAAATTAGATTCGCTAACTCTTACCAAAATCAGACTGAGTGGCCATGGAGACCATTTTTCGGATCATCCTTTTTTCCAGCCAGCCTCTTTTCATCAGCGGCTTTCTCAGATAAGGAAAAACTCCACAGATCACGAAGATCTTACGGTCATGAATGGCCCGAGTCAAGATCCTCGTAATGAAATTAACTCGGGCATTGCTAGTTACCAATAGCTTTAAGTATTCCTTGAGTAAGATGCTTCCGTGTTCGGGCTCATCGTCTTCTTCAGCTTCTGGAAATCTAGAATTATTGCAGCTGGTAGTTGCGTGTGTTGCATTGCTTGCGAGGATCCCAGTCTCGCAACAGTCTTCGATATTTTTTGTACAAAATTCATTCTCCCCGTTGTTGTCTTCGATTGCTGCTTTTGTACATACCTGTAATGTTCATAATCGACCAAATCATGTCCACTTCAATTTTGAAGAAAATCTGAGACTCGAATCCCGAGAACTTAGGATCGTCTTTACGGTATTTACAGATTGATATTTCGTGCAAATAAATGGAAGAATTATTTGGGAAACAGAATAGAACATTCGGTCATGGGCAATAATACGTACCTGCCAACCTTGACAGTGCCTTTTCAGATCGTAGTCGTCAGAAGTTATTGTCACCTGCCACCTAGCTTTCTTACCTCCTTCCACAAGCTGGGTGACTCCTGGGTCGGATATATATCGACGTGATAATGAAGGAGTCACGTTTATGATTGATTCTTGATCACAGGGCTTTTTGGCTGGCTGAAAGTTCTCAGGTTTGATTTTCAATAACTTTTCGTTTTGCTTGGTTTCTGTAGTTATACCCATCTGGAGACTGTTGAGGGCCTCGGAAGCGTTGCATTGCATCTTTGCATTGCCATGAACACTTGCGGACTAATTACGATCAAATTTTATCACGGGTTAGAATTTAATTGCAAATTTTTTGAGACTTTTTCGAGACGGTCTGCGAACCTAAAAAACCTTTAGCGATTTGACTCATCTACGTTTTTATATCTTCAACGATATTGTGAAGACAAGTGTAGCTTGCTTCACGGCCATTCGATCCTAAAGTTGATCCCCTATGCAGGTTTAACAGAATCAGTTTTAAATTTCGAACTAGAAAATAATCAAATTGAAAGAAAATTCATCGGAGCACCATCAAAATTCCAATTTGAATCTATAAATTTCAACATCTACGATTTGGGAAAGGAAATATGATAGAATACGGTCTGCATATACGATTTATTGAAATTTATATACAAAGATGTTTTTCATTTACATGACGAATATGACAAAAAGTAATTGTGAATAGACTGCCATGAATTAAGAAGAGAAAAATCCTGGCGTTGCATATTTTCTAATTTAGATGTGAACGATTTTGGCTTTAGTTTTTTGGCAGGTGGCTCGTAAGTGGTCAATGACATGTTTTCACGCAACTTTTCCTTATTAAAATTCGCCCATGTATTTTGAGAACGTTTATATTTACTCAACGCTAAATCCATTGCTTTGTCTAAACAGTTTTCAACAAAAGGGTTACTAAACACTGGCTTTTTGCTCCCAATTGTCTTACTATCCATCAAATGCATCAGTCTTTTACGATTGCTCTTCCAGGACCCGTATTTATTCGATTCAATCTTATCCCCAGGCTCCTGTTGTTCGGATATTAATTTTTTTGACATCATCTGTGCCTCACCAGGCTCTGCGAAAATATTTTTCTTCCGATACTGTAATCCTTCGCTTTGAATATCTCCGACGATCTGCTTAACCGTCTGTAAGATCTGATTATTTCTCGTAGCTTTAACCCTTGCCGCTCTCCTCCAAGTTTCAGACGAGTTGCTCGTCGTTACTTCATCCTGAAATCTCACGGTACGTGATTGTGGTTTCTTTTTTCCTGGCTCAATATTTTCGACTAATGTTTGACTCGTAATAGCGTATCGAGGCTTCTGTATTGACTTTAGTTGATGCTTCGTGACAGCAGGCTTTCTTTTTCCCATTCGCTTTGGGTTCTGGATCTGAATTTTAGTCTTCGGCGTGTCTTTTTTCACTTTCGACTGTCGATTTCCATTAATTTTCGTTTTTGCCAATTTGGAAGAAGACTTTTCCAACGTCGCGCTATATCTCGCCCGTTTCATTTCAGGTCTCGATAGGCTGCTATCAACAGTTTCTTCTGATTTCTTGCTCTCACACAAGTTCTTAAAATCTTGAACGGAATCTGTACTCGAAAACGATTCGTTCTCTGCTTTCTTGACGATCTGCTCGCTGGTTGACTTCTCTTCACGATACGTTGACACAGTCAACAGTCGATTAACCATTTTCTGCATCATCTCATCATAGCCGTCGTCTTCAACAGGGGTTTTCTTGGTAGCAGTCTTGATTTCCGTTGTTTTTTCTAAAGTATTGCTTTTACTCCACACAGCCTTATCGTCGATGGGAATTATCCTTTCTGGATTGCCAGCCTTTCCGAGAACTAAACACGGCTCCTGCTTTCTAATATCTCCTAACGATTCTTCTTTTCCGATGTCGGTTCTGGCCTCTTGTTCCACCTTAGTCCACAGTGGAATTTTTTGGCGAGTTTTTAAAGTCCTCTTCATTTTCTTACGTGGCGATTTTTGATCGAGCCACTCTGCTATTACAGAGATTTCGTCTGGCCTGTTAAACAGGCGTTTTGCAAGGTCGCCTCCAGTCATTTGGACTTTAGAACCTCCAGTTTCTGGAGCGAAACTTCTTCCCGAATCGTTGGTATAGTTTGGGCAAGCTCCGGAGTCATTCTCCTGACTTTTCTTGCTGTCTTCTTGGATCTCATCATTACCCTCAAGTGCTTCAGATCCGTCTAAAGCTGAGTAATTGGGGGCACTGGACCAGGCGTCGTTTGCAGGCAAAGATTCCAGCCATCGCTCAACGTTAGAAGTGTTGTCGGACTCGCTTTCAGAGTCTGTATATCCATCAGACAACTCGGACGGCAACGTGTAACAGATGGTCATCGGAAATAGCCCGCCACCTTTTTTTGCCTAACGAAAATGCGACATTCTATAAGCTTTTTCCCAACAAATTAGGATTTCTACGACTCCTGAAGTATGATTTTTGATGTGTGAGCATACCCCCATCCGTCGCAGCAATTGAAATTTCTCTTAAGATTGACAACGTACTTTGGTTGGGCCTCGGCCAGTCCGCTGTCGGAAATAAGTGCATTCGAAATCATCCTCGGGATTGCGTTCAACGATTTGTGAGTCCGTCCTAGAATTCCTGATAGAGAACCCTTCGCCCGCAGCTCCATGTTTTACAGAACTCGCGTGTGACCATTGAAGCTCCATTCCACGAGATCGGTATCGCCAGAATGAAGGAAAATTTTTCTAATTTTGTTCCATACTAACATTAAAATTCGACTGGATT
Source organism: Tenthredo mesomela (assembly GCA_943736025.1). Taxonomy (NCBI): domain Eukaryota; kingdom Metazoa; phylum Arthropoda; class Insecta; order Hymenoptera; family Tenthredinidae; genus Tenthredo; species Tenthredo mesomela. Next base: position 20,632,522 of record OX031016.1, on the reverse strand, counting down.
AAATCAAAGTGTTTTATTTGTAGAGGAGGAAAATTTTCAATAATTTACAAATGAAAACGAAATATTGGTATCAGAAGTTGAGTGTCACATTTTAAATTACAACGGAAACGATTGCCACTTACTGACAACCATTTGTTTCTAGAACCTATATCCTCTCTTGTCTTATTTACTATTCGCAATGTAACGAACAGGAAAAACCCCTGGATTATAATCTTGCGAATTTGATGAAAAAAGTTACTCGAGAAAATATGAAAAGTTATCTTACTTGTATCGCAATTCGTCTTATAGGGATGTAAGGGAGTGACTATTTATCTGTTCATAACACTCTTTATTACCAGTAAATGATTAAAGATAAAATTTTAAAATCGTTCAAAGAGAATAGGATTATACACAATATGCTATAATAAGTTGAACAAACAAGGTGGATTCTTGACTATTTTGTAAGTCCAAGCCCGACAGCGTACATGTCCGTGATGTCAGAGAGCACTTTGGTCTTTTTTGAACCGTTTTGCTTCCGCTGACTGCTTTTATTGCGGTTTCTAGCTGACGGTGCCCGTATCATCTTAGTCGTCTGATTTTGTCCAAGAAAAGTCGAAAGGGCACTAGGCTCCGCAGGAAGCGCACCATTCCTCTTGTATTTGCTAATCGCGTTCTGTACAGCCGCGCTGATGATCTGAGGAGTGATCAAACTTGTGGATAGATACTTACTTTTGCTAAACAGAAATAAAGCCCAACCTTTTCTTCATTGTTTTTCCTCTGGGGTAGTTTCTCCATCCTTGATGTAACCGCCGTCATTGGTGTGCTCTGCGGTTGTCTAAGTTCCATTATTTTCGAAATCAGCGTTTGCCGAGCGTTGGCATCCGCTTTAGGGGTTGATTGGCCGGCTTTTAGCTTCGCTGATAGTTTATGGGTGGAACTTCTCGACGCTGATTCAGTCTTCAGCGAATTATCCTGGAAGCGAAGGAATGAAAGGCTTTAGTGTAAACTATTTCGCATGTATGGAAAAATGCCAGAGGAAGAGATACGGCGACATTCAATTACCTGAAATGGACTTCTTGTCTTAGTGGACGACGGCGGCGTCCCCGTAGAGCTTCTGGCCGCTAATTCAAATCTCTGTGAACCGATGGAAGTCTTCGATGGCTTCGAAAGCTCTGGTGCTGTTATGGCCTGTCGTTGCTTTGGTGAATCAAGCTTATAGTAAGCGTAAAATTCCTGGTCCAGTTGAATCTCGAGTTCCTCTATGAGGTCGACTATTACAGGACCGATATAACTGTGCACAGCTGACTTTGAATGGGTCAAACACGTCTAGGGAATATATTTACATTAGTGCAAATATAATTCTAATATTCTGCGTTATTTTAATGATCCGTATTCATAGATCAGACTGTCGTGTCGTGTAAAGCAGCACGAATCTCCCCCCAGTAATCTGACTAAAGTACAGAATTTACAATTCGGAACGGAATCCCTGCACGATCGTCGATATCCGATTCGAACGGCGTAGGATTACATTCACGATGACTCAGAGCTCGGTCGAATTTCTGATTGTGAAATCGAAAGCTGTTCGATCTTTAAATAATCCAATAATAGATCAATTGAACCTACCGCTGGTGACTTCGTAACGAGGCTCAATTTCGAGTCATGTACTGTGGTGTTGGGCTTTTTTTCAGTCGAAACGATTCGCGTTCCTTGGAGTGAAAGAGCTGCTCCTAGGTAGGGCTGACAGCTTGGCATTCGCTGCCGATAAGCAAGTTCGAATTTTCCAGTATCTGCGTTTTTGTCTTCTCGTGAGTCGACCACAACTGCAATCAAAATATACCCTAGTGTAAGTGATTACAGCTGGGTTGATACCCAGTACAAGACATCAACTTCACATTACGTTACGATTGTTGTACCCCACAAATGTAAAAGTCATTTGGGATTTCTCACCTTTGATAGTATCTTCCATAACTTGACGACAGAGTCTTGAAGTAACACTAGACGTGTAGCTCATATCTGGATGACTGTTTATCTCAATTAACCAGACCGAAAAATCCTCCATTACCATAAAATCAGCACCGTAAAGTTCAAAGCTGTTTTTCCGTCTATCCATTGCTTCTTGACTAGCGAGCAAAGATCCTACCAAGCTTTGCTTCATTCCTGGATAAATTAGCTCATCCCAGGCATCGATGTGACCCTGAGCCCTAGGTCAGACATGAAATTGTAGAAATGATCGCAAGTTTTGTGGATTAATACGGAAGTCAAATAATGGGTTTACTTGAGAAATTGTTTGAACGTTGTGGCGTCCCACATATTGTCTGCGGGTAGTGCTGGATCGCGATCATTGCTGTTCTTATATTTGCACTGGATCGCATGATTGCAGAGATGGATCGATTCGTGGAAGTCAGTTAGGCGAAACTTTTGCGAACAAAAGCGAAGGTAGCTTTCCCTGGAAATTGAATCCTCGGACAAATCTTGATTAAAGAAGGAGCGCGGAGTATCTGGGTATAACGGTGCTACGCACGACAAGATAATTGCTACACTGGGTTAGAAGACACGTAAACCAGTGAGCGCAAACTGGGTTACACGGTTACAAAAGATCAATTCGATAGACGGATATATGCTATACGTAGTTCGAAACGGGCAATTTGTTGATGGATTACCGGAAGCTTAACCCGACGTCCAACTACCACGCACATACATATATATCCTAAATATAGATCCTCGTATAACGGATGAAAATGGATATACAAACATGTATATCCATGTCTGAACAGTTGTACTCGTACTAGGGCGAGGAACTCTATAATTACCTATTGTTATACAACAAATAATCGTTCGCTTCTATTTATGGTAATTGTATATTTAATGCGATACCGACGTAAACTTAGTCCTCAAGTTTACCTCATCGACTACTTTAATTGCGGATGTCACGGGTGACAATATTACATATTATATACATCGATATCACGGAAGTTAGAAACTTTTGTCAAACGTTAAGGAAATTGTTAGAAATCACGAGGAACTTGAAATATTTTTGAAAAGTTGAAAAAAAATTATTAGTGCATTGACTCTATGGGATTTATTAGAAAAAAAATTTCGGCTGATATCCGAGGTGAATAATCTACCTATAGATATACTCCCTTCGCAGAGTGTCTCTGAAGGGTGCATTCGTAAATCGATAAAATCTGCATAATGTTTGTTTACTATCAGAGTATTCAAGCGTTTATATCTATCTCCATGCATGTCCCTACTATACATATAAATAGATATAGCTAGTATACATGTAGGTTGTAACGTGGAGATGATACCTGTACATCCATAGTGTTAGGGGTTGAGCACATGTGACAATAAACCATTGCCTTATGTCAAACTTCGTGCTGTAGATGAGAAGCGGGCGTTCTGAAACAGATAACGGGATGTTTTGTCGATAGACTGCAGAACAGTAACGCGGGTGCGTTCCTTTCGGTATAATTCGGCACAGGTAGGTATATGTAATGTGGAAACTCGTAATCGGAACATTTGCGAGATATATGTCTCTGCATGATGTGATCAAATCATGGAAATTATACATAACGAATTGACTTGCGCGTGTGAACAAGATATGATATGAAATAAGGTGAAAAAACCGCGTGAATAAGCGCCTAAAAATTCAGGATCGATTCACTAGATTTCATGTCTCTTAGGAGTTTTCTTCATTCACTTCACTGCCGACGGGAAATTCTAGTTCAAAGTCTGACAAGTATATATGACTGTTGCGCGCTCACAACTGGTGACTTGGAGTTAATTTCCCACGAGCTTTTTTGCACTGATGACGTGCGATTGTATTTGAAAGATTTTCTACACCGTGAAATGGGAGAGACTAAATTCCATAAAATGAGGTGAGCTTCTTCTTATATACAATTAATGGTCTAGACTCACCTATATATTTTTGAACAACATATCGAGTATCCGATTTGTTAGCAGGATTGATCTTTGCCACAACGTCCTCTAGCCTGTTCATCAACGTTATACCTCTCCCTCGGCTTTTGTTGCCAGGTTTCAAGATCCAAACGTTCATGATACCATCCATGTCTAATTGTGGCCAGTACTTGCGAATCCGTTTGAGTAAATGTCGCGAGGCAAGGAAGTATTTCTGCATTTAGTTAAAATTTCGATTTAAACATTACAGGACGCTCCAATTCACAAGATTCCCAATGTCAATTCGAATCTATCAATACTCACGTGAAAAGGCACGTTGTTACTAACAAAAAGAGCTTGACCAAGAACAATCTTGTAGTACCAACAGATAAACTGGTCCCATTGATGAGACCAGACACGTTCAACCTCCTGGTCAATATCCTCGTGTGACTGAGCTCCTATGTAATCGCTGCATCTACGGATCGCAAAGTCCAAAGCCTTTAAAGGGATAGTGCCGTTTGGTGATCTCGTTGCGTTTTCTCCTTCGGTATTTATTTTATCCACCAACCACTTCAGGAGTCCAAGACACGCTGTGAACCTACGAGTCAATGTGTTAGGTTGAATTTATACGCAAGATTTCACCTGATTTCGATGTCGATTCATCTTATCTTTAGTAAAGGAAAATTACTGTCGATTGTATTCTGAGAGCTCACCTGAAATCCTCGACGAAAGCATGCATCTGATCACCCTGACAAATATTGTAACATCGGGGAAAGAGGGTGTTGGCCACCCCGGCTTCGTAGTACCAGTGCATTTGCCTCACGTTAGAGCATAGGCCAACCTACAGTGTAATTCGTATTACCGAGAATTCGAGTTTCTTTCTTATAAACCAGGGCATTATATCTCTGACATGCACGCGCCCCTAACTACCTACCCTCGAAATATTGCCAGAATCAATTACTCCCGCATGCATGTGGCTCGAGGAGTTTGATTGAATCATAAAATGCTAATTTCATTATAACTCGGGCTGTGTGAAGTATCGAAGCTAATGATACGTCAGGATTAAAAGCTTTCGAGGGTCTTATGAAAAGGGGCGTTAAAACTGGGGAAAACTTTTAGAGGCAGGGTTAAGCTCTGGGGGTTTTAAGTAAGTTTATCGTTCCAATTATCGCATTACTGTATGTGAAACGATGCAGTTTGTTTATTCATAGTAAGTATAGGTATTATATATATTTATTGGAAGATCTACATGTTTAGATACTATTATATGCGCTATAACGATATTTACCTTTGAGGTGAAACCGGCACGACAAAATCTGTTGAATACCGTTAACTTGTTGTCTTGAGTCGGCCATCCCGGCCATTCTGATCCAGTGTTCCATAGAAAATCAACGACATGATTGCTCAGCATTTTTGAGATCAAGAGACGTTCGCTCTGCTGATCTTTCAAGTCACCAATCCCTGCCAGAAGCCCAACCGGACTTGATTCTACACTCAGGTGCTGATCCGCTGAAAGATTTTTTTTCCATACGGATCTTCGAGTTGAAATAATTTGGAGTGGGTCAATATCAATCAATCAATAAATTAAACAGAGTGCAGCCAAAAATATAGCTTAGTACCAAAGACTTATGAGTCTGCTCCAATAATTGATTCGTAAAACGGGAAAAGCCATTTGAAATCATTTTTACACCTTCGATTGAAATTTATACAGAAAAATACAGATGTACGCTTACTGTTCACAGTTTTCCGGTAGTATTTTTCACACCAGCCCCTACTGAGCATACACTCTCGCACAACTCGTGATTTTCCATAGATCATGAAGGTGTGATGCATCGCAATCGCATCCTTTACAATTTGTTTTATACGAAGAAATCGTTCTTGAAGTGTAGGTGGAAGAGTGTTCGTCAGCTGTAAGTCACCTGATTCAGCTCCGCCTTCTACACAGTTTTAAATACCTGATCAATTAAATTTTACAAAATAGAAGTCCGTTTTAATACATCAGCTATAATGATATAATGAAAGTAATCCGAAGTTCTATAAAATCCATTTCTCTTTACCCTCACAGCTGATCAAAATGAACATTTCAATTTTCTCTGATCATTTGGCGTACTCACCGTCCGTGCACTTTTTCGCAGAATTTGAGTCACTTGTAGCATCGACGTGTTCCTGTGCATAAGAATTTTCATCCTTGTCCTTGTCCCCGTCATTCTCAGTTTTGTTAGTTTTTTCCGCCTGATGCGGATCGTGTTTAATGGGGTGTGCATCGTCAGCGATCATATGGTGAATCGGCTTTAGTTTTCGCAATTTTATTTCTCACAATCAGATATTCAGCGTCATCGCCCTTGACTTATAATCGAAGAACGTGGCCAATGATACATACACCCTTTCAACCTGGAGATTGGAAAATCAGCTGCTAATATTGCGCCAGGTCAAGGGGATCGTTTTTACTTTCCACGTTTTGAAAGGCCCTTCTCTCGTTCTAGATTTGGAGTTGATACGACATTCACATCATGATTAGCTGTGCATCATTCTACCAAATAATATGAATCTAGTATTCAGACCTGCTAGAATTTGTATTGAGATATCCCTTCAAGGTCAAGAACTGTAAGTCGAAGTTTCACGCTTTAAGTTCTAATCGCAGGTATCTACATAATTTGAAGGACTTTAGACCGAATAAACGTTGAGAATAATGTAGATAAGGTAAGATATCTAGTTTTCTATCATTCTGACCAATTTTTTTTGTACTCGAACAATTCCGTGAATGCAAGTTGTGCGTTAAGCACCTATTCAATAAAATTGTACAGTTGTGCCATGTGCGAAAATTGTACAAATTGTAACCTTGTGCCATGGATCGCATGGATTAGCTATAACAATGTGTTCCGGGATGTTAAAAATCAAAGGTTGGTCTGCACCTTGTGGTAATAGTGATCGTATAACAGGGTGCCACTCGGCCGAACTTATGCTAATCTCAAAAAGCACGCAAGGGAAAGGAAATTCAATGTAAACGTCCTCGAGGAGAGAGGAAATTTTTTTTTTTTTTTGCCAACAGACGACGTCCGATGTCTGTCGATACATACGAAGTCCGTACCCACAGCGATGATGTTAGTGGAGATGATCCGCGGGTCACGTTCCCGGCCAAACTGATAGCTTCCGGAGGCTCGCGCGAGGTATCGGTTGCCTTCCGACCATGTGTCGCGATGGTTAAAGCCCAGAATCCCGCAGGCGCGGAAGTACTCGGCAAGGAATTCAGGACAGGTCGGGTAGAGCGCGCGGGATAAGATCGGGGTTGGTGTTCTTGTGGGGTGGGTATACGGCGGTTGGGCTGCGGTTCTTCGGCGTACCAGGCACCTGACGGGTCGGCAGGTACTCTCACACATGCCCACAAATCTGGGGAAATGAGACGACCTAAAGGGGGTTAATCAACCCTATACCTCAGCGTACACTTTGACCCACTTAAAACTATGATGCACTACATTTTACTGGCTAATTACGCAACCGCAGGTTTATGACCAGGTGCAGTATTTATGTATTGTATAAATAATGTGCGTCAAGGCTGCCACAAGATATATACTAGGATAGAAAATAATTCAATGCCTATAATAACGCGTTGGCTCGATATAAATTTATGAACATAGTGATAGAACAGTGAAAAAGTAATTATTTAAAATCGTCGAAAATTTGATCAGCAATATTATAAACTTGTTCTTTGACAATTAGGAATTTGATTGTTAATAATAAGGTATAATTGCGGTGATGTAGTCGGTAATTAATATCATAATCAATGACATACATGTGAACCTGGAATGTCGATGAAATATTTCGTGCGATAGGCGCGGGCCTTCGTATATCGCATGCTCAAATAATGTGAAAAGGCGTGATGATGGGTAGATATTTGAATATGCAAAGAATGTAATAGGTATACAATTTGTAGCAAGCAACACGCTGATTAGATATGAGTTGACATTTCTTGTTTCCTCGTATCTTACACATGTATTGCTTGGATATTACAGAAATAGACATTAGACTTTGAATTCCAAGAAACTTACCATCGAATCTAGTTTCGTGGGGATCATGTTAATTGTGATGAAATATTGAATTGTATAAATAGAGGCGTGAAGCCACTGTGTGCTTTGTAAAAATTCTATAAAAAAATATGGTTTTAACAGCCTTGTTATAGTATTCAATGGTTACTTTAGTTCAAATTACTGGAATATGGGAGAAATTATGATAGTATAAAACCGGCTGATCCAGAAACAACGGATGGTCGAAAAAAAAAAAAAAACATCCCACTGTAGTCACACCGCAACGTTGCCGTTTTCAAAATCATTTTCAAATAGCAATTGTGTGCTGCGATAATTATTTAGAGCACCGAATGCAACACTAGTTTTGGCACTTGGTATACAAGAGTATACGACGAAGCTGTTAATCTGTTGCTAATCATACTCGATTGCTAAAAAAAAGTATGCCATCCATGCTATTAATTGAAATAAAAATAATTCATCGAGCGTAGTTTGCGAGGTCGTAGTTTAGTATTCTTCGTTTCTTCTGATAAATATTCCTTTATTAACTCAACGATATTATAAGGTGAATGAAAACCTATATGTATGAATAATTAAAAAAAAGTATAATATCTTATTTGATGATATAAAAATAATCAAACATTGTCAAAGTCAACTATACAATTCGTAATTCTTTAAAAAAATAAAATTGGAACTGAATCTTGTCTCCGCTGTGCTGAAAGTTTTTTTTACAGGAGAATAGGTGTAAATTACTCAAAAGATTGGACTTAAAAAAATCGTTCTTTTATTTATTGTTTTTTCATTTCGTTCAAAAAATTCGTATCGAGATGCATATCATGGTCGTATACTTCGTTCTCACAGTACCCTTACGAATCCATTGACGCCATGGGGGCCACTGACCCCACGTTAAATCACAGATGCACTTATCCTAGGTCAGTGTTCGCTGTCAACGGTGTGCCAAATGGTATCGCCATCTCGCGGTGAAACTGACGAACTAATTTTGCCGCAACATCGATGCGCCTTGTGAAATGCAATCTCAAGTGAGGTATCGCGGTAATGACATGCGGGTTGCATGTAATGAGGCGCACTCTTGCTCGCGGGTAAAGTAGTTGTTATCAGTTTTACCGCGAGATAACGATACATACGAAAATTATCGTTGCAGTTTCGTAACTACATCAGCATCAGATTATTTCTATTTTTTTGTTGAGAGTAACATCTCGCCGACAGTGTAATCATGCATGCAATAGGTTTTGGAACACCCATATACACTGTCGGGTTCGAAAGTCCGTACTTTCGTAGTTTTCTATACTATCGGCAGAAATTGGTACGTGTTTCTCTCTATCCTCAACAGGCCCGGTAATGCCGGCATCATCATCCCCTCCATACATTACACTATCGATTCAGCAGAGTTTTTCAATCTCATTCAGCTAAACGTAGTCTATGCAGAAGAAACCACACGTTCTATTCTAGGATCACACGATCAGATAAAGTCAGTTCAATCACAGGAGCAGATATATATCCAATAAAAAGGATAAAGCAGAAGAAGAAGAGGAACAATCAATTCAATAAATATGGCTGGGACATTAAAGTCAGCAGCACTTCTCCTCGTTAATGAGAAATGCTACGAAGAATATTTCGAGGATTTTAATTTTCTCGATGGTAAGTCGTTGCTATTTTTTAATTCATCATTTCTTTCATAAATCACAAATTACCATACGCTAATAAACAACAGCTTATGCCTCTAAACGGGACTACTTTTTTTTTTTCTTCTTACGCGCCATGCTGTCGTGCGTCCAACAATGAACACGTGGACGTGGCGCTTTTCTTAGCGGGAAATTTGAAAAATGTATAATCACAACAAAACCATCAGCACATCCACATGTAATAAACATTTCAATCAATTTTCAGTGGAATGTTTTAAATCGACTCTGAGCAAAGGATTGGGAATCGCAATAATAGCCGGATCCTTCCTTGGTAAGAATCTTATCTTTATTTATCCACCAAATTCATGAGCCAGATTACAGAGATAACGAGAATTACGAAATCGTATTTATCTTTTGATTATCATCATCTATTTAGTAATTTAGAAAAAGAAAAAAACTTTTAACAACGTGTACTATTGTGTGTTCTATATTTCAGTAAAATTACCACAGATTGTTAAAATCTCAAATAACAAAAGTGGTCAGGGAATAAACATCCTCAGTGTACTTCTAGATCTATTCGCTATAACAGCAACAGTTTCTTATAGTTTTGTCAGCGGGTTTCCTTTCAGGTAATAAATATATCTTATCATATCATAAATGTATTAATTACGTTAGTTTTATTATCAGAATCACCTGAATCATAACTGGCTATTTTCATAGTCTATTTATCTAAAGCCTGCTTAAATTTATTCTCTGTTTTTCATATCCCAACTTACATTTACCAAAATTTACCTATTCAGTGCTTGGGGAGATGGAGTTTCCTTGGGTTTACAAACTGCAGCTATTGGTGCAATGGTATTACACTACAATGGTGCAACCCAACAAGCAACAGCCTTTATTGTTGCATACCTAGCAATAGTGTATGCTTTAACGAGTGGCCTCACTCCATTGAAGATTCTGTGGTCTATGCAAGCCTTGAATGTACCAATTATACTTACCAGCAAGGTAATTGTATAGTGAAATTGATTCACATGGATCTATTTTCATTTCTACATTTTATTAAAAGCATGAGCAATAACAATTGATCAATGCTGAATGAAAAACATGAACAAATTAAAGCTAATGATGAATGTGGGTGTTGATTTTTTTTCTCTTTTAGTTGATACAAGCCTATACAAATTATCGTAATGGAAGTACGGGGCAATTATCAGCAGCAACTTGCATCATGCTGTTCTTTGGTTCAACAGCCAGAGTTTTTACATCGTTTCAAGAAACGGGAGATACGATTATGATCGTTACTTATATCTGTGCTTCAACTGCTAATGCTATTATTCTATCCCAGGTTATTTATTATTGGAATACCGTTGTGCCTGTTACGAAAAAGAGTAAAAAAAATAAGTAAGAAAAATTATCGAGTGAATAGATGATGCTTTCTTTTTACAACAGTTAAAAACGTCTAGCATAAGATAATTATTTAACTATCCAATTAAAAGAAACAGCAATATTTTAGACAATAAGACTGGTATGCATCAACGAACTACACAGTTTGTGTGATATTTCGATTAATTAATGCGATATTTAAATGAAAAAAAAATTTTCATAGTATTGATTAGTAATTACACTAGCCAGATTCATGGAATGTTTTGATAAATGAAGCCAGACTCATATGCCTCAAAACATTCCTAATTATTGTTAATGTAATTATTAACGATAAGTTATTCTGTATATTTGAAAATACGATGTATTTATAATGCGCCACGTGCCTAAAGCCGCGGAAATTATCGATATTCTTTTTTAACTCTATTATGCCAAATAAAATGTTACAATATGAAATGAACTCCGTATTTTCATTTATATTCCTTAATTTATTTCAACCTTTTTATCTCAAATAAATGGAATGGAATTACAACATTTTATTACAATTTACAATAATTTGAATAGCGGAAGCGCTAAAAAATCATTGAGAAAAAAAAAGTAGTCCCTGCGTATAAAAAGCAGACAAAGGACGTACGTGTCGCTTTGTGTACTGCGACTGCGCTATAACCAGGCGAGGTGCGTCTGCGGCTTGATCGTTCATGGTTTGATGTAGCGCAACGAGTCGCGACGCGAGCGCGTTGGGCCAGAAGCCAGTCGGCAAAAATACCGAGCTATAAGTGGATGTATTTCTCTCGTCTACCGAAAATGGTGGCTCGTTAGTATACGTAGCTAAGCTAAACCGTGGTGTTGATTATTCTATAAAGTGATATATCTACATCAGGTAAGTCTTAACTACGGCTTTAAAATACTCAAGATTATACGAATATATGAGTTTTGATGATGAAATTGTGTAGTTTAACCCATTCGACAAGCTTTACACAACCACAACGCGTTATGGCGTCGTTCTCGCCAAACTCACCGTGAGCGTGACGACCATTTTGTTGTTATCAATAAGTCGATATTTAACTCGTTTCTTTATTAGATATATTATTTAAATAAGATGCTAAAATTCACGCTTTTATCAATCGTCGTTTAACCGGCGTGTCTACGTTTCTATAAATCCATATATTACTGTTTAAAAATCTATGACTCACTCTCTACAAACGCTTGAGGAAACTGTGTCTCATTGAACGGAAATAATAATTTCTGTTATAATATTTAGGCTGTGGTCTGTTATAATTATAGTTTCTTATCTTTATTTTCATATACGATAATTTTATGGGCGTATTTCACAGAACTTACGTTCTGTAAAACCGCACGAAACCCCATGAATATTGTTTTTTTTTTTTTCTTTCTTTTTTTATAACGAAAATAACTACTCGGAGCTTATGCATCGCATTACACATATATAGCTACGTCGAAAATTTTTAGCCGCACGTGTTACAACCGGTAATAAGATTTCGTAATACACGAATATTTTCGATCACCTAAATGATAAAATCATAGAGATCAATTATAAATGATAATTTAATGCGATCCGAGGTCAACTGTTTAAATATTTGCTTTGTCACACGAACGATGTCGTAAAGGTTGAAAACAACTTATTTATAAATGTGATAAGAATAAGGATATCCATGAACTAATAATAGAAATGAATTTCTCTAGTTTTTTATTTCACAAGATAGAATGCAATTTATTTTTGTTTTCTTCATTACAGTCTTATAGGTAAGATTTACGGATTTGTAAGTCAATGATGGAGTCGATGGAGTCGCGCCTAGTAGCGCAGGCCCTTAATTACCATGGACAACAGCTTCAGAAAGTGTGGGAAGGCGAAAGGAACGAGAACGAGTTGACCACACTCAATCTCAAGGAACCTAGTTTTGAGATTTATCAACAAAGACAAAAAACGCTGAGGTATATATCCCGGATATAAAGAGATAGGAAAAGATGATGAGAAAATATTTTTGATGATTTGAATAGCGGAAGAAGGGAAGATAATAGTATCGCATTAGAAATATGTTCAACACAGTTTAGTTCATAGTCGGTCTCTTTAATTTTACAGTTTTGGCGATAGGGGTAAAAGACTTAAACTACAGCAATTTATTGCTAAAAAAGCTGATGCCCTCTATGACAAAGCCAACTTGGACAAGCCGGTCGAACCCATTAAGCAAGACTTGGGGGATGAGGGTAAATATCCAAGTAGGAAACATTTTTTGCACTTTTTTAATAGAATATAAGCTTAGACACTAATCACCAATATTGAGCCAATAATGAGAATCCAATTCAATCACTAAACTATGGGATGGATATAGAGATTTGTACATTTTTAAGTAATTCTATCTTTTTTTTTTTACAGTTTTTGTTGATTTGACAAAAATTGACTATATATATCTACGGGAGATTGCAATGGGAACAGAAATTTTTAATTTCATTTTTTCCAAAAAAGAATCTAATCAATGTGATTATAAATTGTTTGACTCATTATGGCACATTGTAATATATTTAAGAAAGAACATTTGCACCTCTTGTGTTTTATTTATGCTTTTGTAAGTCCACAAAGTCTATTTTATGCAAATATATTCGACACCGTCCAGTTTATCGTGAATGTTTAAAGTCCTAAAACACACAATAAAAGTATTTCGAAATTAGAAGCACAAAAATTTTTTTACTAATTTGAGTTCTACAATATATGTACGATTATTTGCATACCTGGTTTAATGCATGTGATACAAATGTTCCTTCGGTATGATTTTAAGTATTTAAATAATGAAATTTACTTACTTTATTCCTTCTTTTACTTTTTTTTTTTATTAAAAACCTGATTACAGTTTGTCTGTTCGAGCCTTGAATTTACGTCACAATGACTTTGAATCAGAAAAATGTTGTGTTAATTATAAGAAGATTTTCTGATCTAAGAAAACTTTTTATATGATAAAGATGCTATTCGGTCAGATGTAAAAAATGAAATTCTACTAACTTAAACTCTGAATGAAAAATGTAATCTGAATAGAAATACATATTGTTTAAGTGTTGAATGTAGCAAGTCTGTACCAGATACTTTGAAATATTTGTTTTAGAATATTATGCGACGATGCCAGGTCTGGATTCGTTTGTCACCATGGAGAAATCGCAAAGGATTCGAAATTTTTTAGAGGTACATTATCAAGAACTTTGAATACCTTATGAAACAAACTGAAAAAAATGCATCCAGATTTTCATTGAATAATTATTTTCGTCAATAATTTTCAGAGCTTGGTTGTCGGCGATGTTATTTACTCGCAAGTTATGGGTAAAAGTGCTGCCGGACTTCTTCTTAAGATACTTTGCAACTGCAGTGACTGTCCCAGGGTCGTTACTGACCTTGGAGTGAAGGTGAAATTATTTGTTTCAGTCAAAGTTTTGATAATAATAAATAAATCGTTGTCTTTATCAGCCGCATTTTCTTTAACTCATAATAATATCTGTTTGAAATTTCTCCCTATCTAACAGGCGTTGATATTGAATACGGCCACAGTGCCGGCGGTGGACAAGAAAGGAGTAACACGAGGCTACATGGCCAACGATCTCGTCTGCGTCGTTGTCAGTGAAGTAAACGTAGAGGCTGAACGTGTCGTAGCCGTTATGAACGTACCCGCCAGAGAAGCCCAGGCTCCCCACCCTCCTATGGGCCTTATTCATTCCGACGATCTTCCCGAAGCTTACAAGTAAGTTGCTCTGCGAATCGATGCGTAATTCTTCGATACTTAGCATAGAAATTATGCATCAATATTCAGTTAATCTACTCATATTCATGCTCTCCAATATTATAATTTATTTTATAGATTTTATAGATAAGATAAAAGAGTTTGTTTATTATTTTTTTATTTTTTATTTTTCTATCATTTTACCAAATGATGATAATAGACGTTAAATTGTATCCAATAAACTATGAATAATATCTTGGGTGTATCGTTTAATTAACAAAAATCGATCGGTCGTACTATTTTTTGTTAATAAAACGATATACCTAATATTAGAGAAATATTACTATAGAGGCAAAATAATTGGTTTTAATTTTCTCATAGTTTTCATAGTTCTTTATTTAATCAGGTAAAATGAGATGGGCTATGTTTAATTAATATTAGTAGATGAATGAAAAAAATATTCATAGAGTGATATTTTTTAATATTATTGAAATCATTGAGAGAGAGGAAATGATGGACTGTTGGTGCAAGAGTTATAATTCAGTTGCAATTATCAATCGTAATGCGATATTAACTATTCAAGGTAAATCAGACTGGAATCATTTGACACGTTTTTATGAATTTAGGTGCCAGACACTCCTCTCTGTTACATAAAAAGTTGGTAGTCAGTATGACGATGAGTATATAATGTGATACAAATGATTCAAACATTGAGCATTGGTTGATGTGGCTCTGTTATGCATACGTATTGTCTACGTTTGCGATATATTACTCTCAAAAGTCAAAGCACCAGCCAGACTATGGCATCAAAATCTCTTTTGAAGTTGAATTTCCAGTGTGAGATGCTGATGCTCAGATGCTCAGAGTTTAAGCAGCAGACGGTAGGTATAATAATCAAATATGGTTGTTTGATCCCTTATTATATGTCACACTTGCATAGGTTCATCTCTCTTATTTACTTATATTTTTATTCGATACTTACATTAATAATTTGATCCGTTTAACTCGGTCATATCATTAGTCTGGAGATGTAGTTCATTTATTCATAATAATTAGTGTGAATAATTTGTATAGGTATTCTAATTAATCATTTCAGAAATTACATGAAATTGTTACGTTAGTATTCTTAGATTTCTTTCCAACTTCAGATAAACATTGAAATTTGATAGATACCAAATGACGGTATGATGCTTTGTTATGTAGATTTACTAAAATCTAAAGAAGCTTTTGACTATATAATTGTATTATCGCTCGTACTTGTATTTAGTTTCCGGTTTAATGTTAACAAAGGCTTTGACGATGAATTATGAAACTCTAAATATACACAAACTGAATGAATACAGGATATTCTCTCTCTATTCGTATTGTGCATTCTGTGTTATCATTCATGATAAGTCTAGACATTGAATATACAGTTTGATAATTATTAAGAGAATGTATGAAGTTTGTTTAAGTAGAAACTTTTTTTCTACTGCGATGAAAGAATTTCATACACTCTACTGCGTATTAATAATAATAACACAAAGCTCTTTATTTATATAAATTTGAAAAAAAGAAGAAGAAAAAACGAAAAAGTGTTTCTTATATTTATAAATGGGACCAAACAACTAGAGCCCTAGATTATTTCACCTTAATCCCAAAAGCCCCAATAAAATTGCGCTCCACCTAAATGATTAATGCCTCATTTAAACTTACAGCTTTTATTGAGAAATAAAAAAAACGATGTCATTAAAAAAAATTGACACTGCAAAGCGCAAAACAGGCAAGCGTTACCACGTCTAAATAATTTTTGTTGGTCAACTTGGAAGACAAAAAAAAAATAGTCGTGGCGTGGCCTCCCACCTATCCTAGGGCTATGCAATTTGTTTTATCGCACCAAAAAAACTTAAACCAAACAAAACCGTCATCGATGATAGGCTGTGTGCTTTTATGTTGAGAAAACCTATGATTACAAAATGTGATACAAAAACTATAAATAAACGTCTTAGCGGTTGAGAAAGGTGAGGCATGAGTTCACGTAATACTGAGGTTCTACCATTGTAAATTGTAAGCTAAGATATTGTGTTTTGAATAACAAGAAAAAATTTCATAACATTTTTATATATGTATCTTCGGAGTATTGGCGATCTAGCTAATTGTTAACGATGCAAGTCTAGACATTTAACAATGTTACTACTAGATGGGATGTCTTGTCGCTTTCTAAATAAATATCAATGAAACAGAATTTGAGTAAAATATTAGTTTTTCTTTAAAGTTTATCGATAAAACGAGACAATCTATCTTGTACGAACATGGTAAAGTTGTGTAACGCATGTAGACTGAAAAGAAGACGGAAAGAGATTTTGTGCGTGTATAAAACTGGTGGGAAATTTTTTTCGTCAACTACGACAAAAAAAAAAAAAAAAAATGTTTAAAAGTACAACATGGATACGTCGTCGGCATGATTCTATATGAAATCGAATGATTTAATGAAGGCAGTAAAAAAAAAAAAAATGGAAGAATGAAACAGATTATCGAGTGCTAATAGACCATGGATTTAATAATGTTGACTGACTACAAGAGCCTGGCAGTTGACTAAAAAACGAAGAAGAATATTGATATTCAGTCTATATGGTTACCAATGTCAAATGTTTTAACGTTAACAAAATTGCTCCGATCTGGTTTTCTGGCGGTGGTGGGTCTTGGTATAAATACAAATGAATAACTCCTCAAATTTCGTTTTGTGATCTAGAAAATTTATGGACAACAAGGGACAGAGTTATGAAACGATGTTGGAGAATAGTGCTGGCTTCAACAACCCCAACAACACTAAATATCTTTGCAACTTGATGGGTCTTGGACAAGAAAACCATTCCAACATGGTTGGGCTTAGGTATGACTTTCCTCATTGACTCGCATTCCATTTTATCTCTGATTCGTTAGAATTTTCCTACTAAATTTACTTCAATTAACATTTTTCAATACCTTTTTTGACTTAGTTTCTGTTGAAGCAAAGTTTGCTATTTTTAGTATGACTTCTCAGCTTTAATTAATAACAACATTTGATTAATAATTGAAACGTCTTGTAGGGAAAGGTTCCCTGAGACTGAATATTCCACCGAGTTGAGACAGACACAAGCCAGTAAGTGGGCATTCCGAAGTGTTGCTGAAGGCATTGATCACTTCAAAGCAGGTCGTCATACAGAAGCTTTCCAATGCCTCAACAAAGCTCTGACTGTAGATCCTCGAAATGTGGAAGGGCTTGTTGCTCGAGGAGCGCTGTGAGTCCATTAGAAACATATACCGAACTTGACGTAGAATATAAGTCCAGAATAATGAACACTAACATGATATGTTCGCAAGCCTACAATTTATTGAGATCTTTGCTATTTGATTTTTTCAGTTATGCGAATGGTGGCAGTTTCAAAAAAGCTATCGATGATTTTGAAACGGCTTTAAAGCTGAACCAGACTCATGCAAATGCTCGGAAATATATGGCTGAGACTTTGGTAGCATTGGGTCGAAGCTACGAGGATGAGAATAAGTTTGAAGACGCTAGAAAGGCTTATGAAAATTGTCTTGCCATAGCTCCGTACCATGAAGAAGCTAGAAACTCTATTGAATATATAAAAACAAAGAATTTGACAACGGGACTGAATCCTTTGGACACATTCAAAACTTTTGAAACCGAAGAAGTTCCCGAAACCAAAGTAAAGGAGAAGAAGAAACGTAAAAAGGAGAGAAAATCAAGGTCAAAGAAAAGACAGAGGTGGAGTTCGAGCTCTAGTTCGTCTTCTAGCGGATCTTCTAGTTCCTCAAGTTCGGATTCAAGTAGCTCCTCATCTTCTGGTACTTCGAGATCTGGATCAAGGTCTCCGAGTCGTAAGAGAAAACACAAGAAAGATCATCGCGGGTCGTTATCTCCTCTCAGCAAACGTATGGCTCAATACAATAATCCACCAGCTGCTATAGCCGCGGCTCATGACTCAAGTTTACCAATACCTTACTCAGGTTCCCGTGATAAATCTGAGGATTATGAAACTAAAGTACGGAAATTTTTGGAGCAAACTAAAGACGACTCCGATTACGAGGACAAGGTAATGTCTTAGTTTGAAATTCGCAAATTCCAGTATGTAAACTTCAAGTTTCGCTGAGATTTATACCAATTTTTCAATCAAATGTGATGTTTATCAATTGCCTTTATCATCAAAAATGGTTTATTTCAATAATTCAGATGATAATTCGTGATGTTAGGTAATTTTATAATATTAAAACGTTTTTCGATACTGAGTGGAATTTATCTTTGCTATCGGAAGTCGAATAGAAATTTGAATTAATTACTACTGGGATTTTTGATGAAATTTTAAGTTTAAAATCATAGATTAATGCTACTTTATTAGGTACGGAAGTTCTTGGAGGAAACTGCCAGATGGAAGCGAGAAAGAGAAAAGGACAAGAAACACTCTGAGAACGACAAGTTGAAGAAAAAGAAGAAGAAGGAAAAAAAAGGAAAGGACAAAGACAAGGAGGAAAAGAAAACCAGAAAGAAAAAGAAGAAGGAAGAGAGGAAGAAACGAAAAAATAAAGATAAACTTGAACGTGATTTGGAAGCCTTGAGGAAATCTTCACTACCGGATTTAGAACAACTTGAATCAAAATTGAGTGCCTATTATGCAAAGGTTGAAAAAGAAACTGCTGTATTAAAGAGGTATGATCAAATTTTTACATGACTTTCATTATTATTATCATTATCATTATTATTATTATTATGCCTACCTTGTTGACGACGATTCCAGGTGATTTACACGTTATTTTTCTTTACCATTTTCATCACATTCCTTACGTTACTTTATTCGAACATCGAGGCCGTTATAGTATTGAGTCGTTTTGCAGTGAGAAGAACTCTTCTTTCTAGTAAGAAAAAAAAAAAAAAACTAGCTTCTGTCTCATCGATTTACACGACAAAATTAAAACTGTGTCCGATGTCGAGATGTGCAGAATGGCATGGGAGTTAGTGAAATAAATAATTGATAAGGTCTTCGACTAATTAGTATAATAATATTATCTTTCGCTAATAGCAATGCTGAGAAACTTGCCGAAAGCACTAGGAGGGAAGAAGAAGTACGCAGAGAAAGAGAAAGAGAAAGAGAACGGGAGAGGGAAAGAGATGAAGCTGCTAAAGCCTATCATGAACGAGAACCGAGGACTCCGATGACTGCACAACAACGCAAAGGTATTTTTTGTTTCTTCTTCCACAATTTAATCCACAGTTATCACTTGATAAAAGCTGAAGAAAAGGCTATTAAATCAAAGACATTACTAATCTAATCTCATTTTGTTGTAATTTTTTGTTATTACAGATATTCAAAGGAAACCAATTACAGATATATTCGAGCAAGAAGCACTGCTGATTCATCCTGAACCCAAACTAACATTGGACACAGCTGCTCTGAACGCTAAGTGGAAGGCTGCACAGGCTGCTAGATACGTCAGCAAGTAAGTTTTCGACTTTTCAAATATATCTTCTCTTAGGAATACAGGAAACAGACTATACCAAGGTTTTTACAAGCCTTGAAAAAACAGAGAATTTTAATGTTCAACAGGAAAAGTCAAAGAAATTAATACACAAGCTGAAATTAAAAAAATACACGATATCTAAAGAGTCTGAAGATCCTTGAATGAAACAGCCTTGAATATTATCATAATATATATTTATTGTTGTGGAAGAGCTGGTCTACTAACAGAGTAGAAAGATTAGGGAAATTCGTCTTTTAGATATTTCCTTATCTGTATGAAATTGTGAACAATTTTGATGATTGATTGATTGTGTTATTTTACAGACAAAAGGAAGCGCATATACAAAAGTGGCAGGATATTCAGCCGGAGAAGAAGTCAGCATTGAAATTGGACAGTGACGAGGATGACGACAACGAACATGAAGAAAAACTGCAGCGAGCTGCCCTGGAAAAGTCTTTAAACATTCGTAAACAAATGCAGCGTGAACTGGCAGACAAACGAGCAGCGGCACCACCAATGGCTACACCAACGCCACCGCCTCCTTTGCCCAAGGAGCCACCCTTACCGAAACAGGCTCCCGTTAAGTATCCAACCCCTCAACCCCAGAACAAGTTCCAATCTTACAAGGACTCTTCGGTACCTCTACCCTCTTCTCTCCCAACGAGTAAATTCTCATCCACAAGTCTTGGAGGGAAATTTCAACCAATTGGCCAGAGTAACAGCAGCAATAATCATCCACCAGAACCACCTGGGCCTAGACCTCCACCGGTCAAAGCTCACAGTGGTCAAGCCAAGGGTCCTAGAACTGATTCGGACAGTGAAAATGACCGACGAAGGCGCGGCGATATGAAGAAACGGGAATCCCTTGGTCGAGCTGGCGGTGGTGGAGGCGGCGATGGAAATAACTCAAAAACAATGAGCAGGGATCGCCCTGGAAAGCGCAATACGCGAAGCCGTTCGCGAAGCGGTTCCAGCTCTGGATCTTCTAGATCTCGTTCAGGCAGACGCTCGCGTTCTAGGTCGTATTCTGGGCGTAGATCTGGTAGCTACGAACGTAAATACAGCCGCTCACCATCCGGCTCTTACAGCAGATCAAGATCCGGGTCTCGCTCTAGGTCTTATACTAGAAGTCGTAGCCGTAGCAGGTCTGGCGATCGCGGATACTACAGAAAGAGACAATTCAGACCGTACAACAACAGAGGAACATACTATAAGCCCCGTTTCCAGGGCTTTAATAACCAGAATCATCGTGGTGGTGGTAATTTCCAGAACAGGAACAGGTTCTACAACAACAATCAGCATAATAATAGATTCGGTAATCGCAGAGGCGGTGGATTTAACAATCGTGGCGGTGGTCGTGGTCGAGGTGGAAACAGGGGAGGCAGATTTTTCCATGGCAAACAAAACTTCCGTGATTTCCGTGATCGTAGAGATTTTCGAGACCGGAGAGGCTCATCTAGGGACAGATATAGCGACAGAAGCTATTCCCCCGATCCGATGCGAAAAGTAGATGAGGCTAAGGAAAAGATAAACAAAATGTTAGAGGGTGGCGACGAGGCTGGAGGCGAAAGGGAGAGAGAACCTCAGAGAGATAGGGAGAGGGAGAGGGAGAGAGAGAGGGAACGAGAAAGGGAAAGGGAGAGGGAACAACAAGGCGGAAGTTCTGGCGTAGCCCAAAGTAAAAGACAGGATGGTCCGTTGAGCGAAGGGGAGGAGAGGGATGACGATGACTACGAGAGGTGGGGAGAGGGAGAGGTGGCTGAATCAGCTAACAACAAGGTTGGTTAGGTAGGCTTTCGAAAATTAAATAAAGAAAAGCCTCAGCCGCCCTGACGATACCAACGACTAGCCAGCCAACTAACTATCGTTTGTTGCCAGAGCGACGAGGTTCTTCTCCCGACCGGACCTGTCGACGGTAGCCTGGAAGGAAAGGATATCTTCATTGAACGTATGAAGCAGAGAAGCAAGAATGTTTTAATGCAGAGAGCCCTCGCAGCCAGGCTTTGGTAGAGTACCAAAGTATAATCATCACATCCACATCACATCTACTCGCCTCCGTCGATTGTCCGGCTCTCTTTTTTCGGTATCATTTATCAAAGATAAAAAAACTGAGAGCCTTGGAGCCTCGAGGAGGAGGGAAATGAATAAGAGTCTCATGACTTTGGCTCAATTCCATTTAATAAGACCCGCGTGTCAGCGATGCTCAACTCTGCAAAAGACACACAACGAGCCAGGCCAACAAATATTCCTGCCTCAAACTTAGACCCGTTTACTCAATCATTCATTACTAATTATTATTAGTCTCACACACTTCTTGTACCACTTATATCGTGCGGACACGATGCAGTTCACTCTTTGCAACCTGTGACCAACGATTTCATTATTCATTTATCCTTTCTAACTCGTTGAGATTTTCGTTAATACCCGACAAGATCTATCAATTATTATTATTGCTTTTTCTACTGATTATCACCTTAGAATAAAATTCGACTATATCATATTGTCCTAAAATATCTCACAAGCCACTAAAGGTATCGAAATATTATTATACATCTTTTGTTCCTTTCCTTTCCTTTTTTTTTTTTTTTCTTTTCCCCCATTTTACCGTTTTTATGATTCTATTTGAGCAGTTGACGTTAGGGTTTCTTTTAGATAGAAATAAAAATTATTTCTAGACCATTACAGGTACAAGAATAGATTTCGTGGCCTTTTTCAAAGTCAATTTATCTAATCCTCGTCGATTACGAAGCTACACATTGTAGCAAAATTAATCAATCTTTGAAACATCAGTAGAAAAAGCAAAAAGAGAAGAGCGTGTTAAGGCGTTTGACGCAATATGTGCTAGTCAGTGCGGCGTTATATTTCATGTGAACAATACATTTTTTTTTTTTTTAATTCAAAGAGAATCCTTTGTACCATGAAATGATTAGGTTTTTCTTCTTTATTCGATTTATTGATTTAATAATAATCAATTAATAATTTGATTTTTTAGTTTAACTCTTTATTTTATATTTCATTACTGGATTCCTTGCGACGAATGAACTGTGGGGTGGTAATTCCAAAATAATAAAAAACAAAAAAAAAAAACAAAAAAAAAAAAATCATGTCATTTCTGTTCAATGCCTTAGTTTGAAGGCCCGCATTAAGTTTCTCGCTAAAAAAAAAAAAAAAAAAAAAAAAAGCGAGGTGGCTAATGCGTAGTTGACCTCCACCAACTTTGTTTGATAACAATAACGCATTTCCTGTCTGTGAGTGTTCGAAAAACAGAACGGAGATATATAACTTTAAACTAAGCCGCTTATTTCTTCGTGACAATTAAAACTGATGCGACACAACCAGTTATCTGTGTAAATTTTTCTCCTTCCTGTCAAATAATAGCGAATAATTGACATGGTTACGCTGCAAATCAATATAATATTATTATTATTATTATTATTATTATTATTATTATTATTATTATTATTATTATAACAAAATATCAAATAGGCTTTATGTTGTATCTGTAATCACGTTATTGTAAAAACTTGAAATCCTTAAAATATATAACACATTAAAATACCAGTATCTGAATTTTTAATCTGTTATCCTTTTATCCAGTCTCTCTCTTCTAATTACAGTAGAGAAAATTATACCGACATAGGTATAGATAAATTACTGTATGGAAGTATAAAAAAGTATAAAGTTAACTATTTTATTCAAGTGGATTTAAACAGTTTGCAAATTCTGGTAGATTACTTTAGTAAAACCTGTTATAAAACGCTTAGTTATGCTAGAAAATGGGTAATATATACATAAATTAAAGAACGATAACGATATTCAACGTACAGTTTTAAGTATTTGCAACTGGATGAGATTGGACGAAACCTCGTGTGTTAGGCTTATCAACAAAGTTTTGTTGGTACGTCGTCGACTTTTTCAAATTGGGTGAAGGTTCGTCATTTTTTTTTTTTTTTTTATCCTAGACTCTAGAGAGATGAATAGAATTCAACAATCAAGGCTTTCATTGTGATTAGTAAGTATTTATGGAGCTTTTTTATTTCGACCTGCGCACGATGATACAGATTCAACAGAGTCGATAGATCCACGACACCTCAATTTTAACTGGATAGCTGAAATGTTTTGGTAAATAGTTGGATTAGTCAGATCTCTATAGAGGCGTGTATAGATGCGAAAACTAAAAGGCCTTTCATACCTATTGGGATTACAGTTTGCTGTGTCCATTCGATTTTGTGACTGGACTTACCTGGCTGCATGTAACTAATTGACAAATGCAAGCATCATGTAGGTATCGGTTATTTTAAGAGAGTTATCAAATGGATTGAATTTAATTTAATCAGGATTCATCGAGTTCGATATAATTAACAATTTATATTTTAAATTTTGCAACTTCATTCTTTGACTCCATAGCAATTTTCTGCATCATTCATTTAAACAGTATAGTAGGATGGTGCTACCAATTAATTTATAAAAGATATTGCAAAATGGGAGGAAATTTGTAGAACTGTTTTTGATGGAAACAGGTACGACTCGCAACGAATCCTTCTTATGGAATTTTCGCACTTACATATTGTTGCAGTATGTTCATCGGACGCGCTTACAATATTAGACAAATCGTTTCTAAGCTAGTATCCAATTCCAAACCGATAATACAAACTGTATAGGAACTTCAAGTGATGATGCTGCACCGAATGACTGCATTTTGACGTAGTAAAAGGTGTTCTACACCGTCGAATCCATCTGTACCATTGGCGTAACTACGGGGGGGGGGGGGGGGGGGGGGCTCAGGTCTCCCCCCCCCCCCCGGATGTTGAGTGCCCATCCCAGACAGATGAAAACGAAATTGAAAATTTCGGATATATAATATATTCGGGGAAAAGCGAAATGAAGGATGCCCCCCCCCCCCCCCCCCGAGAAAAGTCCTAGTTACGCCAATGATCTGTACATACAGGTATGATGACAGACTGTGTGAATTCATATTACAGATGCTTATATCATGATAATTTCTTTCCTTGTAAAAGTTGGTTGAATTTTCTATCCACACAAATGCTGGCATCGTAATTGTTTGAAGACAGATCTCTAAATAATCTCTCAAGGATCTTCTGGATCAGCTGCTTTGCTATCGATGGAATAGGTCATGATATGCGTGAACCAAAAATTTCGTAATCAAAGGTTCAACGTCTTATTTCAGGTTTGGTACCTCTTCTAGGAAATATGCAGATGAAATGCCATCACGTCTATATAATATACAGAGAAAAAGAATAAATGTATTTATAGCGAAAAAGTCATCTCTCAGTTCTTCGAAATTCTAGATGATAGATCCGTAGACGTGATCACGTATTGCCCCATCATGTATCAATAGTTCGAGTTATTACATACATATGATGAGTATCGTGTATCTGACAAACGACCTTTTAAAACACATTTCGAAGATTCACGTCATACCTATATAGGATATAACGCATGGAGCTCGGAAACACCCAGAGTATGCCTGTACGCAGGGTTCGTCATGACCCAAAAATTCATTGCTTCTGCTAATTGTAGGACCTGTTCAGAAGGTCAAGATAAAAAATTGGGTCAACCCATGAAATGCAATGACTAATGTGCAACTAAATTCTTCGAAAATTTCGGATAGTGTGCCTAAATGATTTCATCAGTACTTTTTTAGGATGAAAAAGAAGGAATAAATAATATATTTTTCCTTATTTGCATTACACTTCAATCTGCACGATTGAAATAAAACAAGTTTCTTTACGCAGTAAATTGAAAAATAAAATATTACAATTTGCGGTAAATGGCAGTTTTTCTATAAAATATAAATTGATCTGTTTTATGAGATAAGAGACTTTGCAAATTTTCACTCTGAAGCTTCGTGTTCAGAAAATGGTAAAAATATACTTGAATGAGTGATGACTTTGTATAATTAAAACATCAATGCGCCATACGAGACTTCTTCCACTTATGCATTGCTGCTGCATTTTCGATTGGTTTATTTTTATTATTTATTCCTATTTCTGAAGGTCCACAGGAAAGGATGTATGCAATCCACTACCTGGTTCCTGAAATTCAGATGTGCGTTCGTATCTTAGTCATGCTATTTCCCGTCCAATTATCCGGATTTTCCGATTTTTTTTATCCTTGCGTAGCCATAAATCAAATGTTTGCCAAAATTCTATTAGGAAATTGTCAAAACTGTAAAATTTCAAGAATAAATATGTCAAACAAGAAAATTTCAATGGTGCTTTGCTTAGCTCGAATCAAGCTATGTTTATGCATTACTCTAGCGATTATTTGAAAAATATAATGCGGCTGTACATAGGGATGGTAATTCGGATGAACATTTGTCTAATGTGTACCGAGGCGTTAATAGGATATACCTATCTAATATTTAAGCGTTATTTTATACGTGTATAGCGTCGCTGTTTCCAGTTTCTCTTTATCAGGGGCAATACCTGTTGTAATTCCGCATGCAAACGCGCGACATTGCGCGTATTTAAACGCTCCCACCGCGTGCAGACTTCACTCGTTCTTCCGAAAGCCCGCAGACAAGAGCTAAATTACAACCATGAATTCTCTACCAACATTCACCATTATTCTGGTACTTGCCGCCATAGCGCTGGTCAATGTTGCTGGTCTACCAAACAAGGGCGCTTACTATGGAAACTCAGTTGGAGGCGGTAAGTCTATACAACTATTAAATTTCTTTCTAACTTCGATAGAAGTTTTATAGTAGTTCATCCAAGACATAGCTGTCACGAAACTAGAGTTTTAGGAGCTCTAAAAGCTCGCCATCTATAAGTTTCGAAATGGAAATCCATGTTCTAAACGAAACCATTTTCATACTCCATAAGTTTTTACTTTTTCAAACGGTACATTTCTTTAATTCTTCGATTCATGCAGAAGTACGGTTGCAAGTTTTTTTTAGATTTGTGAAAAGCAGATTGGTCATGTTTGGCTTTGTTCCGCTGTTTTTTAATCACGGGTATAATTGTTTCGGAATTAAAGTCTTTTAACTT
The DNA here is from genome assembly GCA_943736025.1 of Tenthredo mesomela. Lineage (NCBI taxonomy): Eukaryota > Metazoa > Arthropoda > Insecta > Hymenoptera > Tenthredinidae > Tenthredo > Tenthredo mesomela. The sequence continues at coordinate 20,605,376 of OX031016.1, read as the reverse complement.
CTGTGCGTCAAAGCGTAAGGAAGTTCATATAAATTTGAAGTCGCACGTCTGATCCTAAAATAGAATTTATAAAAAGCACTCGTAAAGTATAAGACGAAAAAGACTCTTATGGCTTGTCCGAATCGGTTCGGTAACGAATAAATTTATTTTCATTGTCTAAACTGAAGTGTTGATCAGTGACCGATTCTCTTCGGTTACATATTGTATATATTCGCCACTCCGATTCACCTATCGTGACACTTGTTATTAACATGCGCATTTTTATGGCTCTTGCCCATTGTTAGTCTCTTTCGCCTACCTGTTTGTCCACGATCAACTATATCATTATATTTTTCATTCTTATGTACTCTTCGCGTTTATGACCTAATCCACTTTTCCGAAGGTTAACATATCGCTGACATCACTCATCACTCATCCACTCATCAGATTTATTTCAATTCCTTACTTAACTCGATATCTGCACTCACTGCAGTCACGTAATTGATTCCGCTTATTACTTTCAAGAATCGTCAGTCCCGTAATAACTGCTGTATAATCGCATAGTGCGAAGTCTGATATGTAATGAAAGTGCTTCAGGCGCAACCTCTTCATATGTGCAAAACGTGCGGTAATGAAGACCCCAGATTATTCTCCGGCTCACGAATCGCAAAATTCAAATCTTGTCGCATTAAAATTACATCAGGTTGAAATCATTCCATCATCCACCTTGCTATCAGATCTGGTTGGAATCTGGGTCACGACGATTTTAAGAAACGCAAACTGAAGGACCTTAGCGTATATAAGATGCGGGAAATCGACTAATGACCCTCTTAATAATTTCCTTCTTGTTTTATAATTTCAGGAGACCCGGAACTGACAAATCCAACGATCTGTGCTCGTGGCGAAGTCTTCTCCAAGTGTAATGCTCAACGAATGTGCCAAAAGACCTGCGACAACTACAACCGCCCGATCGCTTGTACCAATAACTGCGAACCAGGTTGCGTATGCAAGGAAGGCTTCGTCCGCGTTGTAGCAGGCGATCAGTGTATACCCATTGACAAGTGTGAAGGCAGAGTCAAGCACTAAGAAGTTCTATTACATCGTCGACCATCATCTCCAGCTATAATTAATCCACCTTTTTCCCATTACTCTATAACCGATTTATCGATAAATCTTTGCGTTAATTAATAAATAATGAATCATTCAATATACTTTATCCGCATTTTTATTATAAATTATAAGTTAGGTATCTGCTTCACTGATCCTTTCAGTTCCCAAATATTTGTCAATTACTGCAAGCTCATTTGACCCAATGATCCCGAAGAGACATGACCGCATGCAGTGATCAGCTATACTATAAGATAATACTGAATAAATTATTTTTAATTTAATTAACATCGACGATTGATAGACACACCAGTCTAAGGATCGAACTCTGATGAGGATACACGGAGAAAAGTGTATAGAAAATTCCCTCAAACTAATATAGTAATGGTGGGATATACCTTCCAATATGACGATCATTCCTATACTTTATACCAAATGTCACCATGCATATAGGAATATTTCTATTATATATGGTGACATTTGGTATAAAGTATATTAATGATCGTCATATTGGAAGGTATATCCCACCATTACTATATTAGTTTGAGGAAATTTGCTATACACTTTTCTCCGTGTACTCAAAACGGAGTCAAATGTTGATTTTATACATTCAACTCTGAGTGAATTATTACCGATTTATGGAATGACCGTCTGAAATCTATTACGGATAAATTGACAGTAAGATTTGATTGATTCTGCGTATGGATGTACCTACTTGGAAGATTTTTTGTCGTCGGTTATAATATAACAGACCGACATTTTTAGACTCTAATTAATTTTGCACGACATGTATAATTCTATGCTATTCTAAGGCAGCGGTTATCCCAATTGACCTAATCTTGGAGAGATCAATGATCTCGAGTTAGGAGGACCATCGGGTACCGCGGGGTCGACTGGGTCTGTTAATCGTCATTTTAATAACCATTATGCAAATTATGAATGAAATTGTCAGCGACAGACCTGCGAGCAGCCTTTGGGGCTGATGGGAGACAATTAGCCGAGCATTGTCCGTTGTCCGGTCCACGGGTGACTTTAGTCCTCCCAGCGACCGCCCGTCAAGTCGTAATTCCTGCATCCGCTTTGGCGAATCAACTCCTCTTCTTCCGACTTCTTAATTCATTGCACTTTTCAACAGTGCCTTTTTCTTCACCATGCAATTTGATTGAAGCTATAACGATCGAACGTCTCGACGAACAATAAATTCAATGGCAAGTGTATAGTCCTTCACATCGTTCACACTAAGGCAATTTATGGGTTGATTAGCTCATGTTGCGAGAGCACTTGAGAAAAAAATTAATAATTTGTTTACAACGTACGATAACTGCAGAACTTCCATCACATTTTAATGAACAATACAAGGAATTGTGTAAGAAATGATGAGAAAATTCATCGTCTCAAATATTTTCCTGCTTCCACGCAGTAAAGTTATCCAATGCATAAGACCTGAGTCACCGCAAGATCGCGGAACGTGGAGTGAGGACCATTTAAAAAGACAAACCAAATTATACAGCATCCGGGATTCCCCCCTTTTACTGAATGGTCGGCCATCCTCCGCAGGGGAGTTGTACAAGGATCAGAGCATAAGGAAGAACCAGAGCTCCTCCCGTTGGTGAGTCAAGGTATATATAAGAATCGAAGAGATTCAAGAATCGCGTTGAGGAAAATGCGGTGGATGGTGAAGGTGGTAGTAGTAGATGGGAGGCGGGGAAGAAGAGATAAGTTTTTACCGTAGGGTTACTAACTTACGGACTCGGCATTGTTGAGTTCCCGGTGACGGGAGGACAATGCGCGTTCGGGACACAATGCTTCACTCTGAAATCTGAAGGCAGTCTTGACTACCAACTTACGTTGCTGCAAGCTTCGACCATATCTTAAGTTTCGTCTTCGATTCTTCGACGTTGATTTCACCCGGCCATTATTCTACCTATCCGTATCGAACGTGACCAATGTCACCCTATCCCATTCCCTATATACAATTACATTTCCTCACCCTCCGCGGTAAACCTTATACATTCAGTTTCTCTCGAACAATTCTTGGTTTTTCGAAAAGTCTGGAGATTCGGTATATACAGAAGGAATAAATTTTCATCTTTCAAGTATTACGTCAGGTTCATATATATATACACGACACAATTTTTTTTTCTTCTGATCGTTTGTATAGACACACGAAAAGAAAATATAGGTAACAAGCTGTACCATATCTATTTCCTGAAAATCTGAAAAAAAATTTGAGATTAAAGTGACTTGAATAACTCTGATATACATATGCGAAGGTACAGTAAACCCGTTCGCTTTGAAGATGCGTACACATATACTTATCATGGTTTCAGATTTTCACAATCTGAGCAAAAGAAAGTATTTGATGTATACGCGTAGCGTTACGTGACAGTGAGTAGATGGGATGTGGGTGTGAGAGAAAGAGAGAGAGATAGAGAAAAAGAGAGAAAGAAAGAAAGAGAAGTATGGTACCCCTCCAGGGTTTGACTTGTCCGCGCGCAACTTTCAAGTATTTCAGTCGCTGGCTCTTGGTTTTTCTGTTTCTCCCTGTCACAAAGGGACATTGTTTCAGCCCCATTTCTATAGACACAAACGTAGGCTAAAATACTCTCGCGCACGGACGCGGAGAAGTGCGCGGCAGACAGACTCATGGACCGCCCCGCGCAAAGCGTATACATATACGTACTATAATACTAACACACGTACACTGCTGACAATCCTTTCTCGGTACATTCAATGGTCGTCGCCACTCGGCATTCTTTTGTCACTGTTTATTGTAGGCCTAGTGGAGTACTTACGGCGTACCCGGAGAAGAGGCGGTGGGACGTCAGGATGAAGTATACGGGGGAGTATGGGGCACTCAAATACGCGACGGACCTACGTGAGCGCGATGGAAATGGCGCGAAGTATCTTGAAGCTTCCACGACCCTGCGAAACCTCACCGAATGACGACGACTTCTTATTTCGTCTGAATCGCTGCAAGAAAAATTTCTCCGCGTCTCATCAGCCGCGTAAATAATCCTCTTGATACTCGGTGCATGAGCAACGCGATATACGTCACCTGGCCCATCCTCATTTCATCTTTTTGAGTATTCAAAGTATTTCAAACTTTTTTCCCAATCGTTTGAACAACTCATGAGTGCCTCACTTTTTTGAGATACGAAAATCAATGATTCAAATCCTCGTTAGATGTTTCTCCATCACACGTTTGGTCTATATGAACAATCTGCGGTCAAGTTACTCTGACGAGAAACTCTCCCTTAGATGTTGGATCGAATTGGTAAAATCTGGGTCTGGGTGCGGTCAGCATTGGTATATATATATTTGATAATATTGGAGCGTTGAATGGCGGTATAGTGTAGTGGCCGATTGCCACAATGCCAAAAACGCGGTGATTGATATACTTTCCGCGACTTTTATCGAGGGCTAAATAAAACGGAGATCGAGGGGAATTGGTCCAGTTTTTTCGATCAGAATCTTAAACGTTTTTTTTTTTATCTTTAGCCTGCTTCGTCGTGTTTCCTGTCTGGCTAAATTTAATCGCGGCAAAATCGAGGGTGTCTTTCATGCTGCAATTACTATTGTCTCAAACTCCTTGTGTGTATTGAAAAGCAGACTCAAAAGCGCCTAGTTCTATCGAAAGAGTAAATTTCGATGATATTTTAGATCAGCTTTCATATTTGTTTGATTTTCTTGCATCGGTCAACTGTGAATCCACAGGGTCAGTGTGGGTGATATAATATAACATAGCTAGACCACTAATACACGGGAAATGATGTGGCTAAAGTGGTTGTACAGATTACGATTAACGACGGCGCGGTAACCAGACCTGCATTCGATCGGGGGTTGCCGTTGATAGTTCGATGATGTAACGTGGGCAATAAAGGATCGAAGTAGAGGAGTTTGGATGAGGAGGAGAGTGCGAGTGATAGAGATAGCGATGGACATAGAAGTTGTCGGGGGTATGGTGGCCAGTAGCTCTCGCCAGTCGCTCGCTAGCTCGCCACGTCATCGTAAGACCTCTTTGTTCTCCAGCAATTTCAGCGGCATTGTCGCCGTCAACAATGTCCACTTGACATCAGTCCTCTCTCTCCCACACATTGTTAACCCATCTCCATCCCCCTTCCACCACGCGCGTAAAGCTCGCGTGAAACGGAACAAAGTTTAGCGATTTCCTACCAGCCTCACTTCCCTTGCCACTCTATTTGGCCAGCTACCGATCCGGGACGTCACTACGGGCACCAAAACTCCCGCACACAAAGTTTCGTGCTTCTTATTCATTGGACCTTGGGTCCATGGTCCGCGTCCACCAGCCTTAAACCTCGGCGCCATCATCATCTTTCTCTCTTACTCGCTTCGACGTAGCTTTCGCGGACCAACGAAGAGATAAAGACAGAATCGGTCTTTCTCTCTTTCTCTCTTTCTCTCTTTCTCTCCTTCTCTCCTTCTCTCCCCCCCACTTGTCTCTAGTTCTCTCTCTCTCTCCTTCTAACTGTCCGCCTATTGTCCACATTGTTACGTCGCGGCGTCCTTCTCCCACGTGCATTGTTTCCCCGGCATTGTTTGACGCAAGCGCGCGTCTTTCCCTGTCCATCGTTAAGGTCCATGCATTGTCTCCTCGTTGTTGTGCTTCTCTCGTCCTCTCGTCCTACTCTCGTACCTACTCTTCCAGGTTCTATCCGTGCACGGTGGTCCACCACAAGTTCAGATCTCGCCCTTAGAAGACCCTCCACAGTGACGTACTTGTCTGCCTGGTACCTTAACTGAACCCTAACTTGCTCTTTATAATCTTGTAGAAGTACCTATACAATGATATATGGAGATCCATCCCCGGTACCATTCCGTCTCTTAAATGGTATATCTGATAAAATATCGCAGCTGCTATTATGAAATGTAAATTAGCAGGCATTATACTTGGTACAGCAGATTTTTCAGCCCATATACATACGTATAGAAGTATTCGTCAATGTTCAGTGACCGAGGATCGACTTCTCCATATGAATAACAAAGACCAGAGGTTACCCCGAATTTTTTTTCCACAGAACGAAGGCTAGGACGAGATAGGACTATATAGGTAGAAAAAAAAAGAGAGAAGAATCATGCGGGCACAATGGCCTGGGCAATGACGCCATTGTGAAGATGAATAACAGATCCACCTGTGCTTTCTCCGGGCACGCTTCCGTAGCTATTTTTGATTTTTTTTTCTTTTTTTTTTTCTTTGGAAGGTCCTCTTCTTCTGTGTCTGCAGGGTTTGTCTATTGGTGCGGTTGTCGGTACCGTTAGGATGGTGTTCTATACCCGCACGTGGAATCGACCGCGTGTTTGTATGCCTATACATACACACGTATAGAAAATTCTGCAGGTGTTATACTGGCGCGAATATACCATTATACAAAGCTTTGAGGATTTGGAAAGTAAAAATCACACCAACAAATAAATATCCAATTTTGATACACTTGTCAAATTTGATCAAAAAATTAGGTAGATAGATAGAATTTTTTTTTTTAATTTGCTATTATCTTCGATTGCAGAAATTTCTGTCTGACTTGAAGACAATTTTATATCAGGAACAGAAAACATTTCATCCCTCATATATATATGTAGCCTATATGAGACCGCGAGGATGGGGGATGGACGAATGATCGTTACACAGACGCGTCTCGTGCGGAAGTTAAAAAGTGTCGCTGGTTGCCATTGTCCGTTTAATGTAAAACAGTTGCCGCAGCTCGCTTGTTCGCTCATTCGAAAATTCCGAGGCTCACAAAGCGGTCCACATTTCTTTTATTCGGTCGACGTGAGCGCAACACAATACGCTAATTTCCCAACGTGATATTGGCCAGGCTGCGAAATTAACGACTCAAAACGAAACCCAGCGTGGTATACACAACATGTATGTATGTATGTATGTGTGTACTACATGCATACCTATATGTTGTACATGTTCATGTATTTTGAACAACAGACTATGAGCTTAACGCTACCCAAATACAATCAGTCCATATACATAATATATTAGGGTGATTCAAAAAAATCGACATTTTTTTTTTTTTTTTTTTCAAAGTCATACATTCAATTTTATAACTCGCCAACGGGTGAACATACAGAAATGCCCGAGACATATTTTTGTAGGGAATTGAACGCTCTACAAAAAAGATCTCCAGTCGTCATGTGATAAATCTGCTGGTTCAAAAGTTATTCAATGTCAAAGTTGAATATTAATATTGACGGCTCATATTTTAACAGGCTTCTTAGTTTTCATCTTACTGAAACTATTGAATGTATGACTTTGAAAAAAAAAAAAAAAAAAATTATTCGACTTTTTTGAATACATGAATACATATAGATATATTATACATAATTTATTCTATATCTGCAGCGTTAAGAAAGTGTCTGATCTGTAACTGGTTACACCACTAATCAGTGGAGTCTGTACTGACAAGCGTCTATTAGCAACTTCGAGGATAAATATCTTTATAGTTGTGTGTCCAATTAGATCAACACGTGTGGTTTCGAGTCTTGAGTGTCGATAGACATCGTGAGGGTTGGAGGAGGACGAAATGCAGCGAAAAAGAGCTCTCCACCGAATTCTATTAATCCGGGTGGTTGTAATTGAGGGGATTGATGGAAGAATAAGGGCTCATTTTGACTTCCTCTCCTTTTCTTTAGATTGGTTTAAACGACGTGTAATTTATAACTTGAAAATTTTATAATTGTGAAAATCAGTTTTTTGAACAATTTGAACCGTCGAAAGTCCTCCGATCTGATCATCTAGTTGAAAAAAAATTTGAATTTGAACCGGTCTGAGAGAGGTAAAACAATCTGAACGAAACAAGAGCATCATCATCATTGGCGATCCAGGGTGAGCGAAACCTTTTACTCGCTATCTCTAGTTGTGGTTTTTGTTGTATTTTTGTTCTATTTTTGTTATTTAATAAATGTGGCAAGCTTATATGATGATAAGACGATCCAATCTCATAGTTAAACATCAAAATTTAGTTTGAATCTGAAAATCGAATAGACTTATTTTCATTTAGGTATATCTAATATATTTACTTGTTTCGTATTTTGGTTCTTTTTTTTTTTTTTTTTTACGAATGCGATAAAGAAGAGGTAATAAGAATTACTAATCGAAATACAAATTCTATATCTATAGATTGTTCACGATAATAGTACCTCGACTACCCCGTAAAACTAACAATAAAGTCAAGTTGTCGGGGTTACATTTGTTGGACAAAAGACCTTTTCCTATAGTATATCGGACTCTCTCCACGGTCAATTAATGAACTCGGGCGCATTTGAAGGAAGAAAAAATAGACGGATCCGAACCGTATCTACGTTTAATTAGCATGAACAGCGCCGGGCCCTCGACGGTACCCGCTGCTCACCGCCGCGGCTCAGTTGAAGCGTTAAAGTTAAATGACGGTTGGTGGTTGCTTATTCTTCCCGACAACTGATGCTTGATAATCTGCCACCCCCTAGCTGCCACCCATACTCTCGTAGCCGACCGTTCGGCCTTCAACTCTCAATTCTACTCAATAGTTCCCTGCGCCAGCGAGCCAATTTCCCGAACAGATCAACGTAGTTATATACTCTTTTCCCTTCGTCTACATATCCACGGTATAAAGATTACCATGCCAATTGTTTTCGCTTTATCGTGGTACCGTTTTTATTTTCTTTTTTTTTTTTTTTTTTAGTTAAATTTTAATCGTATCTCCGATCCAGATTTGGTTTGATTAAAAATCCCGACAGTGGTAGGTATGTGTTTTTGTTGCGGATGAAATTTTAGGCGCGAAATTATTATAAAGACTTAATAGAAATCTAGAATATTTAACTGCGCGCGCAGTTATCAAATGATGGCCACCTTCCTGGTGACATTTTCCGGCTACCCCCCCCCCCCCGTACGAACCATTCGCCCTACCACCGCCCAATTTTTCCGTCACATTTGCCTTTGTCTCGCAGACAACAATGCCGCTCGTACCTACTGGGATGACGTAAAAATATGTGCACCGCTATCTCTCAGCACCTTCTATTGTCGCGGGTGACTCAATGCTGAAATTAATTTGTTAAAAACTTCTAGAACGGATATTTTCAAGTTTTCATTCCCTCCGGATATACCCATACCTACTATTATAATCTCGAACGATTCTCTAAACTCTTGTAGACTCCTACCATATAGAATCTTCCGAAAAATTCAACTTCTGTGCGTAACATTCAAAAGTTCCAAATTTTTTTGACTGCACAGAAAGAAAGGTTGACTTGATTCCAGAATAATTTTCTTGGCTCAAGTTAACCCTTTTTTCTGTGTGTGAGACGATTCCCGAAAGGTCGGAATGCAGCTCAAATCTGAAGCCCAGGAATCCGAGAATTGTATTGATCAATTTTGTACTCGCACCTTGTATAGGAAAGTGGCTGTGGCAAAATTTTGAAGAGACTAAAAAATCTTTTTTCATCAATTTTGAGCTGAGGTACCTACTCCTTGGCTCCGTCTTCCCTACATATAGGTACCTTATACTACTCGATGCCTGTATAAGATGACTAGCGCGTACGTCACAGGTTGATATTGTTAGGAAGTATGACCCGCGGTGGTTCCTGCGGCGTAACGAAGCTGTGTTTTCCGTTTAATTAGAATCCCGAAGTGATCCCTCTATTCTTAGGCAGATCTTACGCTAATCCACGTCGGCGATATTAAGACGTTATACCCCTAAGACTCCCTGCAGCCTCCTCATCATCCTTGTCTTCCTCAATCTCGCATCCCGCACATCACACGCGATATATGAAATTACTCGCCTCGTTTTACATATACATAGTCAAATTTTCAATATAACATCTTCACTATATATTAATAGGCGCAGAATTAACACCATTAATTAAATATGGAGATGAAAATGTCATATGGTGTAACATAGTCCGATCGGTATAACGAAATAAACCGAAATTTAAGTCTATGGGCATTGTTCATGTGTGATCTGCACAGACTGCGCCCACGTGTTAACTCCTTTCATATAGTAGTCCCGTGGGTTATACATCACGTTTTACTATAACCATACCCATACCCAATTCCCAGCTAACGTATGGGGTTGTACTTATGTATGGTCGAGTTTGCGCGCGCGTGGTTCTACCGCGGCCGTAAAGAAGGAATAGGATGCGAAAGCTCGCGGGGTTGTCCTCACCGAAGCAATCGTGGTGGGGCTCGCTGCCTCTGAGCCTCTGAGTAGATACGCTCTATATAGAGGTATATGGGTTCAAGTGGCAATCAGCCGGAATATCGCCGTCTGGACTCTCGCTGATGGAGTCCATGGGTCAAGATGTCACGGATGTGTAGATACGTATAGACATAGAAATCATTAATATTCAGAGTTTATTAAGGATTTGTTGTAAGATACGCGGAAAAGCAATTAAGCCTCTGTCATTCGTTGCGGATTGGCGATTGCAATTTGCAAATAGAAACCACCGTAGAAGGTGCACGTGGGGTCCAAGCTAGGAGAACCGCGGATAGAAAAAGGCTGCAGAATGCAACGAATTTGTAAGAGCGAGGTCTCTCCTTGCATACGAAATGTTAGCCGCCATTGTTAACCGAGCGACGCTCTTTTGTCTACCGACAGGCCTGCAGAAATGAGGCTAGCGCAATTCTGATCGTCCCGCGTCACCTATTGATCTTCGTCTGATCATTTGCATGCTTATTGTTCGAATATTGAGTGAAATTTTATTGCAGTGCTTTATAGCGAACTGCATTGCCCAGCGTGTCCGCTGCAGCGGCAGCAATATTCTATTATACAGGGTGATTCAGGTTGAGAGAGACATATTTTAGCGGTAACTTCACATATAGACCAAATTTCCTTCACCAAAAATTCTAGAAACCGATACTTAATTCTGAGCTACGGAAGATTCTCGTTTACCAATCGCAACTTTTTACTCATCATGACCAGCCCTGACTGTGTTGTCCATAAGTTCTGCGATTGATCAACTAAGATCTTAGTCCGTAGCTCGGAAGTTGTTGAGCCCCACAAATTTTTGGTAAAGGTAACATTTAGTCTTAGAAATTCGCAAGGAATTTATGAATTTGTTCTCAAAATATGGTACATTCAATCTGAATCATCCTGTATATGCAAATGCTCACATGTGTGACAGATATGGGATGATAAAAAGAGTGAATAGTTGTTTTGGCGTTGATGTCTCGAAGTTTAAACTTGTAAGCCAAAGTTTGGTATGGCCGCACTACGTTTGAAACATGCGAAAATTGGTGAATTGCGTGTGGATGACTGTTATGTACCTACAAGTCGTGGTGAACTCGTGGTGAACCCACCGAGGGCTGTGGAGTACAAATCGTATAGAGAGAATCATGAAGTTGTTCGACAGCGCTATGGCTGGTTCATTACGCGTCCATTTGCCGTCAACTGAAAGACACCAATTTATAATTACGTTCAATAGTGCCAACAGCGTACCCGCGACCCTGCCGTTGACTCTAGCATTCAATATTACCAGCCATTGTGTTTGGATTCTATGCTCCCACCTCTTTGCTCTTTCGCTCTTCGCTCTTCGCTCTTTGCTTTTCGCCCTCGCTCTTCTCCGCCAATCCCTTTTCTCACACTTTATTATATACCTACCTACCCATACGTTTATACTTTAAAGCTACTATTTTACAAGTAAAATGTCTCCTGATTTTCTTCAAGAAAAAAATTGAAGTGTGTACCTATGTAGCTGGTGTTAAAACCTCCGCGAGAAGAGCCAACGTGATGTCAGAGGTACCTACTCCGATATTCATAGATTCATTGAGATAAACTGCGGGACAAAAATGGGTTAATTCTGTCTTGTCTGATCTGCGAGTGAGAAAACAGAATAAATTAAAAAACGTATGTGTATTACTAATTTCATATCGTCATTATTGCGTTTGATAATTTTGTAAAAAGTAAAACAATAAATTGTTTATCGATTTTTTTTAGTATAAAAAATGTATAAAAACTTCGTTATCGATAACCATATTGTGATATTCACAATGAGGTATTGTTACCCTTACCATTTCCCATCACAACGACGACGACCTAACGCAGCTTCTGTATAGCAATAGGAGGAAGAAGCCTAACTAGCAGTACAAGCATTCAATACAAACCTACACTCAGAAAAAGGTCTTGTTGACACAACCAAAATTTTAGTTATTATATGCACAATCACATTTTTTGTTCAGTCAATCAAATTTTTTGTTCAGTCAACCAAAAATTTCGTTCGGATAACCAAAATTTTGGCTATTCCAACAAAATTTTTGGTTGACTGAACAAAAAATTTGATTGTGCATATAATAACCCAAACTTTGGTTGTGTCAACAAGACCTTTTTCTGAGTGTATATGTATCGACACGTGCGATGAAATATTTGTCTTATGTAGCAAATATTTGATCTTAATGTTGTTACTTAAAAAATCTCTGTGAAAATTTCTAGATAAATACAATTGATAAATTTTAGTCCCTGTCTTGTATGTCGTTGACCAACTTGGAGGGGTCGTTAATGTATTTGACCCAGTAATCTCTGGTATAGTATGAAAAGAAGAAGAAGAAAAAGAAAAAGAAGAAAACAATTCTCGCACAAAGAGATGTGTATATAGGTGTAATGGTTCTATACAATTTCCGATTATCTTTGTGAATTGTTAAACGCAGTGCAAGATATTGATAATTCATGCAAATGTCAAGGATTACGCGTGGCGAGTTCCTGTAAGAAATATAAGCAGTCCGTGTGGCTCGACGCCTCGCGTCGTAGTCGGCCATGTTGAGGGGCGGCAGTCTTTTATTTCGCAAACAATGGAGGAGCGCTTTGTTTCAGGCATTGTCAGGCGGACAGTAACGCGCGCACAAAAGTTATAATGAAACTCTCTATTTATTTAAATGTATAGGTAGGGCCCTTACCCCCCCCACCCCCACCACCCCCCAGACCTCCGACCCCCCTGAACCCCCTTTGGGCCACACCGGGAGTTTTTATTCCGTGTTCTTTTATCCCGCTATCACATTTACGGAGCCATTCTTTCCGTAACAATTGTCTCCTTAATACGATATACCTCGTCTCGCTTGTCTCCTCAAAAGAATTTTCCATCTCGTTCTCTCTATCTATTTCTCTTTCTCTCTTCAGTCTTCACTATGACTATATCTCTTTTCACCCTCACGATTCCAATGCTTCATAGGTATATACAGAGAGTATCGCACCCTTCGAGCAGCTCCGCTCTATTCGTCCGATCAAACGTCACGCAGAGAGTCAGTAGCTAGGTAGCTATATAGGTATAAGGTATAGCTTTAATTACCTCTGTGTAGAAAAGAAATTGTACTTTAGAAACCGGGGAATGAATACTGCGGAGACGTCGTTTAAAGTGGTATGACGGAAAGTGGACTGTATACTAGGGGTACTACACAGAAAAAAAGGTTAACTTGAGCCAAGAAAATTATTCTTGATTCAAGATAATTTTGGGGGTCCAAAAATGAAGACCGAAATTTTCTCGGATCAAATCAACATTTTTCTCGAGCCAAGAAAATTGGAACATTGGCACATGGGACACAAAAATTTTGATTTGATCCGAGAAAATTTCGGTCTTCATTTTTGGACCGCAAAATTGTCTTGAATCAAGTTAACCTTTCTTTCTGTGTATATATACCCTGCATCAGGGATGAGATGAGTGATGAGTGGCTGTAATATGATATCGATATGCGGGAGTGTGGGTAGTTAGGTACAAGCGTTAAATTGAATCCAACTTAATTGGTTAATAGTTTAATGCGCATCGACTAATGGGCGCCAATATGTAGTCTGCATGCAGGGACCTTATATTAGAATCATTTAATTCAATGCACTATACCCGAGTATCAAATTACCTGTACCTACCAGTATAGTAATTTATTATTTTACTTTTCTAATGCGCGTCAATTGATCATCTGCGATCAAACGGATGTCTAAGTACGGTATGTATTTATGCTGACCGGAAATACCTACTCTGATACGAATCATTCGCGGATACAAATTTAGGTAAATCTGAAGAATTTTGGAATCGTGATGTAGGTACATAATATATTACGGAATTGCGAGTACAGGTGTTTTAAAACGTGAAAGAAATTGCAATCGCGCGGTTCTTGCGCGGTTTTAGTTATATAATATGTCGACGAGTCGTCCTTTCAGTACGGGTCGTCGATGCCTCTGTCAAAAAGTGTGATTCGTCAGGGCAAACGCACCCAGTGGTCGAGGTTCTTTGGAGGAAGAAGAAAAAAAACTAAAAAAGGGAAGAAAGAAAGAAAGAAAGAGAGAAAAAAAAGAAACAAACAAAAAAAAGTATCCAAACCAAAAGAAAAAAAAGAAAGGGGGAAAAAAAAAGTAATTTTCAACCCCCTTCTGAACCCCCCACCGACTCCTCCTATACCAACGCCACAATCTTTTATCCGTGGTACAAAACCACGCGCACCCGGGGCGAGCCACGCGTTCGTTTCTAACGCATTCAAAGGAATAGATTCTTCGTGGTTGTGGCTGGGTCTTTGGTACGGGGATGAGGACTGGGATGGGGATGGGGTTGGAGGACGCCTTTCAACGCGTTGAATGAATCAACAACGCAGAGATGATATCGGGGGTGGCCGTAACAATGCTGCGAGCTTGTAGCGCGGGAGTCCTGGAGGTGGGGAAATCCCGGCGTGCCTTGTCTGCAGGACTCTGGTGTGCGGGGACGTGTTAAAGATCCGAACCAAGGCGTACCTACTCCTCAATTTCAGAAGTGGTACCGTCTAAGGTTACATCGTTACAACGTACCGTCCATGAATCCCATAGAAATGCAGCCCAGGTAGATATGTGGGATCGATCGATCAATCGATCAACAAGGTCAATATTTTACCAATACTCACCTATAGATATACTCAGCTGCTGCGATGAGACATTATCCTAAGAAATAAAGTCACCTGCTTTGAAAATTACCTCATTACGTGTTCAAGCATCACGTTTTCAACTATATCACCTAAATTCGACCTATAAAAATTGATTTTCAACCCTTTTTGCTTTCGTCACTTTTTACTAATTTAGTGAAGGAACTGTATAATCTCATCCAAGTTTCAATGGGGAATCGGGATCAGTGTGACAGTGTCATTTAAACAGGATCCGGCAGTGTCACACCATTCAGCTACACTCAGAAAAAAGTCTTGTTGACACAACCAAAATTTGTGTTATTATATGCACAATCACATTTTTTGTTCAGTTATCCAAAAATGTTGTTGGAATAGCCAAAATTTTGGTTGTCCCAACAAAATTTGGTTGTCCCAACAAAATTTGGTTGTCCCAACAAAATTTTGGTTATCCCAACGAAATTTTTGGTTGACTGAACAAAAAATTTGATTGACTGAACAAAAAATGTGATTGTGCATATAATAACCAAATTTTGGTTGTTATGTAACTGAGTGTATCTTTACAATTTTGTACCTACACGACTTGATTGTGTTTTGAAAATAATATGCAAAGACAGCAATGAGTCTAATGATTAGCATAAAAACTGCGTACATATGAGTTTGTGCGTATTTATATAATGGAGAAAAGAAGGCAAAATTGGCTCCCAGTAAATTTTTTTTGCAGTTAGACCATTTCACGTCTTTTTAAGCATAGTTTTTTTTCCACGAGTAGATTATGAAACTCTACATAGGTACATGGCTTTTAATTACAAATGAAAAGAACTCAGAAAATGCAATTGCGGAGTCACCGTATTCTTGTTCTTCCCTTACATAAGTAGCCGATTTTGCTCTTATAGTTAAAAGTTCGATGACCACGAATGAGGAGTTTCAACTTATCGAATCATTGATCATAATTATATGTGAAACATATAAGGTATCGTGGAATATAGTTATCTATTATTCGTAGACAAAACGGCGCTGATGTTTAACGGAGCGTCGCGACGCCGATCGCCGTTGGCCGGGTGGGATAGGCAAGGACGTGAGCTGAAACAGCGTCGTTGTCAGTGCCGCGCGGAACGCGACCGAAGCACGACCTGGACGCGCGCGAGTTCAGCGCGCGCATTTCTAATTTCGAGCGCCCTCTTAAGGCGCGAGATTTAGCCGGCTTAAATCACGTGTGAATTGCGCGTTGCCGTTCGTCCGTTTAGTTATTATCCTCCTCATCGCGTTATATCTTGTTAATTTTTATTTTCTTTTTTCTTATACAAATATTGTTAATCGTTATAAATGTTACAGCTGTGTTTCTTCCTGCGACAGAATTGACGGACCCAATGGATTACCGGTCTTCTGGGATCGACGGAATCTTATAATATATATATATATAATGTATAAGTGACAGTGGGTGACAGCATTCAGTGCATTTATCGTCACTACATCAGTGATCAGTGAGGATCTTTTTAAAATTTAATAACACAATCTCGATCGTGTATGGGATAATCTCGAACAGGAATACTACGATGACGATCGAGATCTAGATCTAGATCGATCACGATCACTGACATCGCTTTTTAAACAAACAAATGTGCAGATTATATAATATCATTAGGTATACTAATGAAGTTAATTTAATTAATCATTGAACTGATTGACGAGCTATTGAGAAATTCATTCGATAATAATGTTCATCGATTTGGAGTAATAATGTGTAATGATTGATTGAAACAAGAGCACTCGGAATTATCTGAAGGCTTACGTCAACCGTGATTCTTCCTCGAACAGCATGACTCCGAAAATTTCATTCAAGGGTTTGTGGTTCGAGTATACTACCTGCGATGTGTGTCAAACACTTTGTTACACTCGATTGATTTACTGCGGGTTAATATAAAAACGTTGTGAATTAGCGACGGAGTGATCCGTTAATGGTAATACGTGAAGTGTTTTGCAGATTGTTTGTAGCTGACATTTCTGACGAGGGAATAATGCCTGATGGCATATGATGGCATGTTGTCCGGTTTAACGGTGACGCGGAAATCGGGGTACCGATCAGATATATGGTCGTAATTCGTAATTTCGGTTGTTGTGAGTTTTGCGCTGTGACACGTTCGAGTTGTGTAGTGCGCGCGGGTTGCAATGACGTTCGGATTTGACTGAGTGGCGGCACCCCCCCATCCATCCAACAAATCCACGTTGGTCTATCAGTCTGTCAGTCGTTTATGATCCAGTCGAAAATTTTCGTCAGGAATTCACGTTCCAAATATCAGCTTTAAATTAAACGCGTGAGTTCGCATGGAAAAATACTAACAAAATTATCGATTATTTATTACTAGTTTGTGTCGGGTTGAAATTTTGGTGGTTTTATCGAAAGATAAGGACTTTTCGCTTGATATGCATGCATGGGGAGGATGAAAGAAATTGAATTATCGTTCGTTTAATGAAATATATAAGGTAAGGAATGGTTTTGGGAAGAAGAGTCGACCTGTTTGAGTCATAGAATGAAAATAATTCTTTTAGATGCATGTATACACATCTATCTGGGTATTGATAACCATTTTGAGAAATTGAATTCCTTATCCAATGGCATTTGAAAGCACGAAAGGTATAAAAGCCTCATCAGGGTGATCGCTTCAATCCTCATTTAAAACTGAGGAGCGAGGAAGAACGGCGGGGTGGAGGTGGAAGGGAACATAAAAGGCCAGCAACCCCTATATTCCACGCAGGCCTCAATTGTTTCGGGCAGGGAGCGTTCATTTGTTTTTCTTTGCGTGCGCTTTTGCGCGCCTCGAACTCCCTCATCCCTCATTCCTCATCCCTCTATACCTCGTACCTCATACCTTCGTCGCTATTCCCTTCTCTTCTCTCCGCCTCCGCGCGAGCGAGTGACTTTTGTTTCACGCACGTGAAATGTACCTCCCGTACGAGCTGTATTAAAATCGGCCATTGTTGTTCGTCCGGTCTTCAATGCGGCCGCGGGAATTACTCTCAAAGCTTTTGAAATAATATTCCCTCGGTGGAAATATCCGTATATTACCCTATATATACAATACCATACACCAACAGAATTCTAGGTGCGCTCTTTTTCACAGTCAATTTTTAACTGGTACGAAGAAGGATGCCTATAACTTAAAAACAGCCAATTTGCAAGAAAACAAACAAATTTCATCTTCCCATTCCTCGATACATAATTATTTTTTTTTTTTTCTTTATTTTTTTTCTGTATTAGTAAGCATTTGCCAGAATTTTCACCCCCTAACTTTGAAGCTCGTTGAATTTTTCCTTGAAATTATATATATATATATTATACACAGAAAAAAGAAGGTGGACAATTTTTTTTGTCCCAAGAAAAAATTTTCTGTCCCAAGAAAAATTTTGTTATCTCAATAAAAATTTTCTGCAAACGCATTGGAAACCGAAATTATCTTGAATCAAGTAAAAAATTTTCTTGAGCCAAAAAAATTTTTTCTTTCTGTGTACGAATGTGTTTTTCGACTTGTTTTGGGACATCGTATTGTAATGACGCACCTAGCTAGCTATATACGTCGCGTGTCTTTCCCTTTTGATTTAATTAATTTCGTAACGCGAGATAATTAATTGTTCATTTCGTGCAGGGGTTTCAGTATATATATGTTATATTAGTATTTTCTACGGTTAGCGCGACAGAACTCGGATAATACAAACATATATATACACGTATACATGAAATTGTACAAAAGATAGGGTAAAAGTCGTCGCGCGCGGTTGACGTTTCACTTAAACGGGTACAATCGCAGGACCTGTTAATTTACAGGATCGCGTGTTATCGCGGGAAATCCAACTCACCACGTTCCCCGACCCTGCAGCAGCAGTATACACGAACCTCGACCATATATATACCACAAACCCTATCTCCATTCAAAATGTCACTTACCACCGATTAAAACAAACATGCGGGTACGCATTTTGCGTTAACACTCACGCATTCACGCATCGCGGTCGCGCGTCGTATATATATATATATATATAGTGGTTGAACATATATAAGAGAAAGATAATCGGGAGTATGAGGAGATAGAGAAGGAGGGAATATACGGAGTATATAATCGCTTCGGCACGTGCCCACCTCTGCGGTCTAAAGCCCAGAAGCCAAAACCCTTTTGGATCCGTTTGATATTCGAACCGCTATATACGGTTCTCTGGAGAATGTTAACGAATATGCGGGTGTATATGACGTGGAATTAACGTGAAACGATTAAAAAGGGTTGATGTGAAGATGATTTCTTCATATGCCACAGCATAAGACTTAAGTATATCGCTGCTTCGTACTTTATGAGAAGAATATATCGCACTGTGCATGTGAAGTTTAAATTTATACAGCATTTAACAAATAAGACAATATCAATAGGGATTTCTAATCCGTTATAAGCTTCTTTGGAGAAAGGGATATATATACTATAGCTACTGTTCACCGTATTTTGTAAAAAAAAAAAAAAAATAAAAAATACCGTAACAGTAATTACCGATTATTAAACCGTAACAATCGACGAATGCAGCTGCTGCACCTTTCCAAAAAAAAAAAGTCTCAATCATTCGACACGATCATCCGTCTGCCGTTTGATCTACGATATATACGATGCAACTGCCATAGTCGATCACCTTTGCCTTTATAATACCGCGAGTATTCGGTGAGTCTGAACGACCCCCTTCCTGGGGCAAGACCAACACAGGCGCGCACTGCGTGCGTGAGGCTCGGCGAGCGGGGCTAGGCGGCCAGTGGCGCTTCTACCGACGCAGTGCGCGCCTGTGTTGGTTTTGCGTAGAGAGGTGGTCGTTCAGACTCACCGAATACTCGCGGTATATAACATGACTATACAAACGTCTATTTATTTTACGTTATGGAAAACCAAGGGAATAATGAGACCCTTGTTAAGTAGTTAGCGAAGAATAGGAGGATACTGTATATAAACGGTGTGCAATTCTTTTATATACATCTATTAACTATCCAATTTTCATCGATACCTTATACGTGGCTATAAAGTTTTCTAAATTTCTTAATAAACGTGACGGCCAGCTGACAGCGGTTGCCCCAACAACCCCTGCGGTCATAGTCAATTTTCTTTTACCCCAGTGGCGAGTCGACACCTTGTCAGCAGGCTAGCTGTTCTTCTACGTCCTAAACACCTACGGCAACATAGTTTTTTTTAATACTAATATACTATAGTAGCTGTAAAGCGTAGAAAGAAAATTAATTGACGGTACGTAAACGCAGCGGAATATATCAGCCGTTGAACGAAAAAAAAAATAAATGAATAGGAAATTTTCAATTTCCATGGTATATTGTTTTTTATACGATATATGTATATGGATCCTGTGTCGCGCACCTGCCGGTTGTATAAGATTGTAGAAAGAAATTCTTCAGAATTGATGACCGCTATATATATAAATCTAACAAGCCGCGAGAGATCTTTGGCAGATTTGCCACCCGCTGTTCGAACACTTTTCGTTGCATTAGCTAAAAAGCATTCAGTCGTTTAGATCATCACTCGATTTGTATACGTGCGCGATAACCAAAGGCTGTGTGAACACAGTGAATAACTCTGTTCTAACGGAAACGATTTTTTTTACCAATGGACTAGAAATGGTTTAAAAAAAAAAAAGAAGAAAAAACACAATTACGTTATAAAATGTACCTATACGAATTTTAACTCGCTCGTTGATTGATTCTGTAAATTTATAACTAATAGGTAATTTTTTCTAAACCCGCAGGCCACCCGATTGTCTTATACTTTATTTAATAGAACAGGCAAATTTGTACACGCATGCTATCACGCACGCGTGTGTGCGGAGGTGGTAACGCGGTTCATTCATTCAAGGCTCTATGAAATCAAAGGTCGCATTGTCGACGGAATTACCTCCATTCGAAAACGGAGTATTCAGAATTGCTCGCACATGAAATTAACCTTACTTGTTCGCTCCTTTCAGTTACATACACGGTTTAATACTTATCCTATAGCAAGGTGGCGATCCAAGCGTGCGAACTGAGGATATTTTGCATTTGAATTAATTGAAATTAGTTATAATCAGACATTTGTATAAAAAAAAAAAAAAAATAAATAAATAAAAACTGGTAGAATCGAAAATTTTTCGCATGATCGTAAAGCTTTTATGAAAGAAAATACTAGCGGATTTTAAGATTTGTCTTCGGTCCTGCAGTATAGCTGGGGAATAAATACAGGCATAAAAAAAAACGAAAATTCTGAGTTGACTGGATGAATGCTTTGGCAAAGGTGTCGACTGTGCGACTGGGTGGAAGAGTAGGACTTGGGACGGGCGGCCATAAGGGGGTTGAAAATATTTAGACATCCGCGGAGGGATGAATAAGACTAAATTGTAGCCACAATGCTGTCTCACAGGCGTACGTTCTGAATAGCCTTAATAAACTTGCTAAAGCCTCGGAAATACTGCGCCGAAAGACCCTGGGCCCCCAGCCAGTAGCAGCTAGCCAGCCAGAAAGCCCAACGAATACGAAAGAAATAAAGAGTTTTCGCTCTCGCTTTTATCATCCATCCGTTTATCTACCCATCTCTCTCTCTCTCTCTCTCTCCCTCTCCCTTATTTCTCTCTCTCTTATTCTGTGATATAAATCGCGCCTTGTCTTCCGCTTCCAATCAGGAGTTCTTTTTTTTCTCGAGTATTAGCAAATAAACTCTTACGTAATTTTATGCCCCAATGATATCTGTGTGAGGATGACAAGAAGCTCGCTTTCGATTCTTTTTCTTTTTCTTCTTTTTTCATATCTTCAGCTGCACCGTTTCTTGAGGCAAACTATCGAGAGTGCAGGTATGAGGCGCACCTGATAAGAGAATCAGATAAGGAGATGTTAAGATTTCGTCACGAAATTTCAGGACTTGCGAATTAATATTTTTCGCAGTATACCTACTACAGAAATGAATTCGTATATATAGCGAGATCAAAGAAGTCTTTTTTCCGCAAACTCCATTGTCGGTAGATAACGCGTTATGTAAAGCACCACGGGCCTCCGTTCGCGTTTCTACCGTATATACCAGGGGCAATCAAAGGAATCCTATCTTCACCAACAATACTCGCTGCCGATAGCTTTGTGGACATAACAACAGTGCAGAGTTCAGAGTGAATGGATGTTGAACAGCAATGCGAACAATATTCACCGGCTTCAATATACCTACCTACCTACCGGTCCAGTTCGTAATGGAGATATCGCTAATGTACCACACTTATCTCGCGCGTCATCCCGTTATTATACACATACCTAGATATAGGTATATATGAATATGTGCCACATATGTAGAATCATCGACTAGCCTTCACTATCGCAAAATACAATTCGATCATCATAATTTGACTCGAAGTTTTACCCTTATGAGAAATATCGTCTCAAATCATTCGTGCAATATATAAATAATATGCTCGATGTAAGAGATACTACGTATCCGCACATATATATTTACTTTTGAATTTTCGCGGGCAGGAAAGCGTGTGAAAAAAAATATCATTCCGTATATATACGGAACATCGTTAGCAACGTCGAGAAGAGGGTGAGTATAGTGGTTAATAGCGGTCGACCTGGTACTCGACTAACACCACATCCCTCCCTCAGTTGCAAAGGGAGGAAGGAAAGAAAGGGAAGAGAAGGTATACGCGGGAGGAGGATGATACGTTTGTTCGATTAGTTCGAACGCGTACTTGAAAGCAAAGATGACTTTACGTCGAGGGGCTTCTTCCTATAATGTATAGGTAAGGTGTATGATATACGGTCATAGACACCATCCCCTGCAGGTACTTGCCTCATGCAGAATTTACTGAATACTCGCACGCGTAATTTTTTTTAATCGATTCTTGAAAACCAGGCCGAAATTACTGGAAAATGAGGATAGGGAAGGCTGAAGTCCCGAGTGGTAAAAATTTCGAATTCGATCATTATAACGACTCGCAGTTTTTAGATAGAGTATTTCCCTCAAAGTCTAGATGGTCGAATTGAAAAATTTTGCAACGAAGAACTGCACCGGAGGTTCAAAGTTCCGAGAGCTGAAGATCAAGAAGATCAAACCTCCGAAACTTGAAATTCACGACGTGTATTCATTCAGTGTTCAATAACTCGGGTTACGTATTGATCGAGTCGAAACCAATAAGTAGTTAAATTAATCTTGAAATATACTTTTTAGAAGACAAAAAAGTTTCAAAATCCTATCAACTATTTATGACATCGCAATCATCGATTGAAGTAGATAAAATGGGTTTCCATAAAGAGGGTCTCGATTAGAATGAATTGTCTTCACATTAAAAAATGGACCGAAATTTTCGGATTTCTATTCTCTCGGGGGTCTGGTTAATGTTTCGAATCTCAACGTTGTACTGAAATTGCGAAATCGTCTGAAACGAATTTGGAGTTTTCACCGTTTCGTAAGCTGGACTCCGAGAAGAGACACGATATGTGTTCAAAATGAAGTTATAAATCGCTGACATCGACGTATCCGTGCAAATCTTTGAAACAGCATGCGTTCCTCCATCAGGTCTTTTAAGATCTTATATCTTTTGCCGTGCAGGATATGTGTCTACCATCTATATCTATATGTACATACCTGTACCTACTCTTTCATCCGCGGTTGTCCGCCGCGCGGACGGATTGTTTACAGAGTGATGAGTCTTCACACTGAGCTCGTCCGTTCTTTCTTAGGTCTGTCTCTCTGTTCTACGTCTCCCGCACCCCGTACCACCAACTCCCCATCTATTGTTCCGTCGTTCCTTTATACGGAATAAAGTATCTACAGGCGTGACACAATACCCGGGCGGCCGCGTACCCAAACCCCTCGGCCCCGTTGCTGGGCTCCAGCACCACCCTAGGCCGTCTTGTTTCTCTTCTTATGCTTTACTTTATACCTTATACCTTCGTTTCGTTTCGTTTCGTTTCGTTTCTTCTTTCATCATACTTTCGACGTAGGTTTCATCGGCTAAGATCGCCTACGTTCTATCACGAGATGCGCACTGCCATCCTTTTTAACGTATTGTCTCTGCACTAGCTTTCTGTCTGCACTGTGCATATATACCCATATACCTCTGACCGGGTGTAATTCAAATTTACACTATGCAGTATTCCCTTGCAATGAGAAACCACATTCATGAAACATACCCTTAGAGGTTTTCAATTTGTTTAAAATCGAAATAAACTATATCATAACGACGCTGCTTACGAAGACTAGCACGTTTCAGATTTCTTACGAAAACTAGCACGTTTGGATATAAACCACGCAAGACTAGTGCACGTTTCAATTTTAACCACGCAAGACTAGCACGTTTCGATATTCACCACGAAGACTAGCACGTTTCGGTTTTCACCGCGAAAAATGCACTCCTGCATTCGCAAATTAACTTTCAATTTAATTACCAGACACCGCATAATAATCTTCAGAAAATCCTTGTTGCATTGATCTAAAAATAATCATTTTCGCAAGGATAACCGAAGCATGCTAGGCTTTCGTAGCAATAACTGAAACGTGCTAGTCTTCGCGGTGAATATCGAAACGTGCTAGTCTTCGTGGTTAATATCCAAACGTGCTAGTCTTCGTGAGAAGCCGAAACGTGCTAGTTTTCGTAAGAAATCTGAAACGTATGCTAGTCTTCGTAAGCAGCGTCGATAATATCATTTTTTTTTTTTTCGTTTCCCTACAACAGTTCGATGACAAGTTCAATTCGGTATTACTTATAAGGGAAGGAAATTAAGGTATAGCCAGATGGTACGTCCGTAAGAAATACTTAGATTGGTCTATATGTACAACATTGTATAAATCTATAGTATATATGTGTATCTACTTTTAATTTAAGTTGATTGCACGCAGCTCGACCCCCGGGCAATTCAATCAAATTCTAAAGTTCTTTCGGAGCATGGATACAGGTATTGCGTAACTCAGCCTCTACACATACTAGCTGTACTACCTATACGCGTGGGTATAAAATCGTAAAGAAATAATAACAGGTGTCTATAATCTATACAATATGCTATTTCACCTCGCCTCTATATATATATATATATATATGAATGTATAGTATATTGTATATATCCCATTCGGAATAATGACGCGTATTACCGCGGCTATATACCTTTATCTTTCAACACGCGGGTGTATTGTATATTATATATATATATATATATAGTCGACGATTTTGTGAATACCGAAATTATTATACAATGGAATTCGTTTCGCTATGCCTATATGCGCGGCTATCAATGAAAATATCTGTAAGATTATGAAAGGGCTGCGAAACAGGTGATTTAAAATTAATTTGCATTCACATATTTGGTCAAGTTTTTTTTCACCTTGTCCCTTTATATACCTATGAACGAACCAAAAGGCGTATTCATATATCAGCTTTTATCGCATTCGTTTGATATTGTATAAGCTATTATAATATTGTAATTAACGAGACTGATTAAGAATAGACTTGACACTTGTCATTATGCTTGGAAAAATTTTACCATATACGCAAAGGTTTATGTGATTCAGTAAGTGTTCGCCGGAAATGCTTCTTCTTAAGTGACGAGGACACAGTTTGAAAGCAGTCGCGCCTAAAGCCTGTGTTTCTAATTATTATACAGCCGTGGTACCGAGAGCGATAGGCTTTCTTTAGTTGGCAACATGCTATTTGCTAATAAGAATCTTTTCAAAACATCTACCTTTGAACACTACATTCAATCTGTGTAATTTAATATGAACTGAATGGTGGCATTAATTAACAGAAGGCATTCATGCAAAGTCGACGGTATTCTTATCTGAAGGCTCCTTAGAATCCATCTGAGCTTTTCACGAGGCGTATAACGCGTGCATAAAGCCTTTCATATTATGCTGACAAAAACAGGCTATCTTAACTATTAGAACGTATTGTGTCCGGTTTTAGAGCCTCACTTTATCCCTACCTTATCTTTTACACACCTATACATACACACATACATATACATATATAGCAAAGATTATATACTATTTTCCTTACAACAACGCCTCAAGATATAAATTCAAACGGTAGCCAGAAAAAGATATCACTCTTCAGAAAATCAATTAGGTAGTCAATTTTTGCACATAGAATTTTAAAACTTACCCCTCGACGGTGCGAATCTATAAATTTTCAAAGAAAGAACGACGGTTTTAGTCCAGAACTTAATTAGAAATACGAATTTCTGATGGGAATGATTTTTGGTTATTTCTGAAATAGTTTTACACTGAAAATTTGCATGTATATATAATATGATGGGCGGATATACATATATAAGCATGGCGCTTATTTTAACTCTGGTATAAGTGCGGAAGACTTCCACACCGTCCCGTTCCACATATACGGTGTACTTCCATCAACCTATTCTCTATTCACTAGCAGACAAAGCTCTATACCCTCTACTCCACTCCTCGGCTGCCACCCTCACGCAGGTTTCATCGGAGCGGTCAAGTCGCCCCCCCGGGGGTTTCAAAAGGGCTGGAAAGACCCCTGGATGGAGTATTATTCTATAGATGTGGTTACCAAACTTATTAACTTGGATGACCAGCAGGACGTGCGCGTTTTACGATTGCATTACCCCCTCGCCTATGTAGTTATTGCCGCTGACAATGACTGAATGACCCACGACCTAAACCGCGAACTCTGACTATCGTACAAACATGCTTTGACTCACTACTTAATCTGCATATATACTATAAATACATACACGTACGTTATTGAAGGGGTTGTGCCTCGTGCCCCGGTTCACTACCCATCATTTTTGCACAAATCAGATTTACAGGAACTCGATCGGTCGTTGGCTAAAAAAAGAAAAAATCATAAGTTTCTTCACAGCATATTGTGTCGCACAATTTTTTTCCATTCAAAATAGAACTGAAGCTGTAATTGATTTCGTTAATCTCTTCAGATAATGCAGCGGTGCGGAGTATACCAAGTGCAAACGAAAACCACGTCTGTAGGACTGCATCTAGACGTTCGATTTGATCTGCAGAGTTTACGCGTGATTCAAATTTATGCTAAAATGATTATTCGCGATTCTGATTTGATCAGTATAATGTTAGTGCTCAGCAAGCTTGCTCATACAATCTATAGGTATATATGAACCCATATAGCCTATAGGTAAACACATAAGAATGAAACGGTGCGTTGTAGGGGATGTGTATGACAAAAGGAAGAATCCGCGTGTATATATATACATCGCGGAGTCCATCTCGCGGAAAAGACGAGAGAAGAGAGCGTCGGGTGCGGATATGAGGGGGGTGTGTAACAGGGGCTGAGGTCCCAGCGCACACGACGCCGGGCGTCGTTGGCGGCACATTCACGTACGTGCTCCGGCGTGACGTCACCGCATTGTTAGACGAGCGAGCATTGTAGTCACTATTGTGAGTCTCGCCATTATTCTAAGACAATCGTCCGACACAATGAGATGAGAGGACGAGTAGAATGGACGATTCAGTGTGCGCCCGACGCCAGAATTCTCGAGAAGAAGAATATCAAACGCTTCACAACCACGGGGATGACGTTAGACCGGTGTGTACGTACCTCTGCGTCCTTCAACGCGTCATATATTTTATGACGGAAAATTGAAGAAAAATAAATAACAAAAAAAAAAAAAAAAAAAAAAAAAACACAAGATAAGAAGAAAAAAGAAATCGAATATTTAATCCAAAGAAATTAAACAAAACTGGAGATGCTACTGATGGCGCCATACACACAGACTAGAATCTCCTCGGTGAAAGGGGCGAGCCGCACAACGCAGAAATACGTACAATGGATTTGGCCGTAGTCCTGTATTCGTGCCGCTGCTGCATTGTTGCGGCCACATTGTTGAAAGGGTAGTTATTGTGTTGCGAAGCTGTTTTGTGACCGATCGAGGCGGATCGCACACGCGTACGTCATACACCAGTACCCAGTTCTGTAGAGGAACCCGAATACCCCATTACAAGCTAGGGTTCACTGATAAATCACCATTGACCAACCTGTGGGTTAAATCTTTCATATCAAATGATTAACATTTGAAATGGGTTTCTTTACGATTTGTATGGGATACCTATAGGTAAGTTTTCCCCACTATTTCATGGAGGGAAGCTCTGTTATAAGGAATTGGTGAAACTCGCTGCTTAGCTGCTTAGCTGCATATGCTGCTGTTGCAGCAGACGAGGTGACCGAATGACGAGTGCGCTCTGTAGGAGTAACTTCCTCGTAGGTATAACTACAGTATAAGTACGCAGCACCACAAACAGTCCATAGAAATTTTCTTGTAGAATACAGTTCTAGTACACGTTGTTATTTAAGCCGTGTATAATAGAAACTCTTTTATGCCTCTTGTGTTTTACATTTGAGACCGTGTCGCTCCAGAGGTTCTCGAGGGCGCATTCATCGCGTTGAATGCCTCCGTAGCGCACAATACTTTCTATAGCGCCAGGCTGCGTCGAAAAATGACGTTCTAAGGATAGTTGCGTGTACCCGACTGTCTTATCTTTATACGTAAGCTCATAAGGTAGTAGGTACTACGCGTTATGAACTTTAAGAAAATGGAATGGAGATCCTTGCGACGAATGAACAGACGCAGTAGAATTCACCCAACCGACTAGATATACATGAACTTAAGGCGTCTCTATGTGTTGTTTCGCGAATGTATAGAAAAAACTACACCAATACGCTACGAGAAAAAAACAATTTATATCCAGTAGAAACAACAGGTGTATGGTGAGACAAATCACCCCCGTCTTGTCGGCGTCGGCCCGTAGAGAGGCTTGCCCATCCCTCCAGGAGTTTTCTCGCGGTTAGAGGGCGTCGGCCCTTGCGGTAGGTTCAGATCGCTGTTGCTGCTGCTGCTGCTGCTGCTGCTGCAGGGGTCGGAGGGAAGAGGCTGCTGCGGTGATATATATATATTCATGTATACATAGTACATAGCACATAGTACATAGTATATATATATATATGTGTACGAAAGGGAAAGAGGATGCCAACAAGGCACGGTGACAGGCAGAACAGTGTTTTCGTATCTTAGTTCTATTATCATCAAGTAAATCTTTAGCCGAAGTCGTTTGTTCAAACAATCGATCATTGTTTGATCTTCTATATCTAATGGATATTCTATCCTTGTCAACAGACATGCAGCTATATAAAAATGCATTGCACATTTATAATTGACCTTAAAATGATTTCCGGTCTCGGAAAATCTGCAGTGATAAAAGTTACACAGAAAGAAAGGTTGACTTGATTCAAGATAATTTAACGGTCCAAAAATGAAGACCGAAATTTTCTCGGATCAAATAAAAATTTTTCCCGAACCAAGAAAATTTGGAAAATTTTTTACTACATAAGATCTTGTATTTTTTTTTTTTTTTTTCGTTACTATAGGGGATGTTGGACAGAGGTGAGAGATAGAGGAGTGAGCGAAGAGTGTGTACGGTATAGTCGGTAATGTAGGCACCTAGCTGTATAGATATATACATAGGTGTATATGCGCCCTTATTCAACTCTTTTGTCTAGGCGGCCATTCTCTCGCACATTATCAGGCCTATTGTCTCTCACATTGTTACCCCTTCCCCGTAGTTTCATTGTTTTGCAATTTCCCCCACTTAACCGATACGCCCGGTACCCCAATGCCACCCTCAAGCTACCCCCCAACTATACGCGAACCGCGACGCCGACGCGTCGGCCTCTCACAAGCCTCGTGTGCTATTTATGCTTTTCAGAACTTTTTCGAAAATTCATTTCCTTCATATATATATGAACAATGTATACAATATTATAATATATGGTAGGTACTACTACTTTTATCTTTCGATTCTAGTCTCTAGCTTTATATTTACAGAAAAGTCCGGTTCCACGTCTGAACACATCACACAGGTATATAAAATATATATATATATATATATATATACCTATATACAGTATAACGTA
This sequence comes from Tenthredo mesomela, assembly GCA_943736025.1. Lineage (NCBI taxonomy): Eukaryota > Metazoa > Arthropoda > Insecta > Hymenoptera > Tenthredinidae > Tenthredo > Tenthredo mesomela. Next base: position 20,575,498 of record OX031016.1, on the reverse strand, counting down.
ACATTCATGGCAGAGACGAAGAGGAATCTGTTAAAAGTTCGAAACTGTCGTCACGGCAGTCTATACTATCTACACGCACGGAATGATGGAGGGTAGATTTACCTCCTGTTGTAGAGGCAAGGGGGTAAAGCATTGCGCGAATATGTTGTCTCCTCGTTCTCCTATTCCCTCGCACTGTACATCCTTTCGTTCTCTTTCTCTCTCTCTCTATCTCGCTCTCTCTCGCTGGTTCGCTGGTAGCCGAGTAGAATAGACGAATTGTTCGGCTACGGCTTTTGTCTATTTTACCGACGTGAGTTCCAAGGGCTTCTATTCAAATCATTTCGAAATATTCTGAACTGAACGTTGTACGGATTCGTGCACCGCCATTCCTCATTATTGTGTCCAATTTCGTATGCACGAAGCCCGAGGACTCGTTTCAAAACTTTTACCATACACACCGACACCAAAATGTAGAACACCGCGCGCACGAATCATTGACACACGTTCAAAACGGCTTCTAACTAAAATATTTCCTTATTATAATCACAAGGACGCGAAGAGAATCGAGGAATCGAAAATCACCAAACGATATACCACCTCCTATAGTATATATCTCTATGTCAAAGGAATGGAAGGCCTCAAACCAAGTAGAAATGTCTGTACACGTTTATCGCGTTCATTGTGAAACGTATATTCGTACATACGGTTGCGCGCGGGAATAGAATTATAGATAATGCACCCTGATCCATTCAATTCGGCTAAAGCTAACGCGCGAACGCGCGAACATGGTGGAGGTTGCTGCGCTGATGCTGGAGCACGGGACGAGCAGTGAGCACAATAGTCAATGCCAGTGTGGTGCATGCATGCTTGTGCAACGTGTAGGTACAATAAAGGAACCGCATATGATAATGCAAGGTATGCGATGGCTGTACGCGGTACCATGCATGCAGTTCCCGTTCTGTTCGGTATTCCGTCGAAGGGGATACAGGAAATACTTCGTAGTAGGTACCTCTATAGACCGTACGAGGAGGAGAATATATAGCACATACAGACAGGTCCAGGATTAATACAAGAGCTTCAGTAAGCCATGATTCTCACCGATCATGAACGCACTGAAGTGAATACCTCCGGTAGAATTATTGGAGCAACTCAAGTCAGTGCCGGGTTTCTCGAGCGTTTATATTCAGTTCTGCATCCAGGTACTGGCTTTGGTGTCAGTTTAAGACTTACGTACCTATATACGTATAAAGTTAACCGATTTCCGTTTAAATATACATAAAGCTCTATTGTTATATAGTAAAGCCCTGCGCACACGACGCTTGTTTCAATGCTGCATTGCCTGCAGGGCACTGTGATGGCAACCCTGATGGCTGCCGTGATGGAAAATGACGTCAGTGCGTGCTCCCTTACTTGAACGCGTGCTGGAATTCCGTGATAGATCATGTCGTATTTTTCGTGCTGGTTTCTCTGGGATATCGGTGTTGACCAATGCGAACGTCGGGTTGTGTCACGTGGATATATATATATGGCTACCAGGACTACACTGATAGAAGGATTTGTTAATATTCAATAAGATTTATTCATATTTAACAAATGATCTATTAACACGTATACTCAATAAATATCTGTTAACTGTTAATAAATATTTGTTGTGCACAAAATTGATTTGTTAAATGTTAGAAAATATTTATTTATATTTAAAAAATAAAAAAATGTTTCCAAATAAATGTATTTATTAACAGTTAAAAAATCCTGCTATTAGTCATTAGTGTACGGAGCCACGGACGACTCCACAACCTAGGCTTGAATTTCGGAAGTCTGTTTTTGAACGGTCACTTCGCATGCATAGAAGCTACCTACAGACCTAACCCAGCAACACACATCGTGTGCAGCCAACATAGCAGAGGAGCCATCACAGCGTCCAGCAGAACAGCTCACTTGGAACCCAGCAGCGAGATCAAGCAGGCAATCCAGCATTGAAACAAGCGTCGTGTGCGCAGGGCTTAAGATCGTATCTTTGACAAAGTCAAAACACTCGGTCCAAGATCTGCTCGATGATACGATATACTAGGTGGTTTTTTTTTTCTCGCTCTATTCATTTTAACCGCATCGTCACGCATCGGTAGAGTCATTTACCAAAGCCACTGTGCACAGACCTGAGAAATGGGATAAACGTCGAATACCTACTGGCCGATGATTGACAAGTTTAGTATATAAGACGTATGAGATTATCGAATGTAATAGTATTTTGGATAAAACTGTCCGCGGTTAGGAAAGAAAAAAAAAAAAAAAAAAAAAAAAACGGGACTATATAAGGGAGAGCTGGGTGCAGAAGTTATGGTGTATTGGTGGCGTAACAATAGGTATATGGGGTGGTAGCGACCACAATGCTGCGGCTTGGCTGACTTCTTTGCGTGTCAAATGACTGAAAAGCTGGTGAGCGGGGGTGTGCCTCGGTATGAAAGGCGTGCTTTGTTTGAAAACAATGCCGATACTCCGCGCTACATCCTCATCTCCATTCTTCGCCTTGACGCAGCGGTGCTCGGAAAAGGGTTACTTTATATTCTCGTGATTAAAGTTATGGGTTATTTTCGCTCTATTTGCTCATCCGGTTCATGTATATATATATACCCTACCTCTTCTTCTCCTTCGACTTACATATGCTGTCTATACATTTCTCATCTTTCTCTCAAATTCCTATTATATCGATCAACGATTTCACTCCTATATATTGTTCAAAGACACAAATTCGTTCATCAAGATTGACAAACTCTATTCGCTCCTGGTGATCCAAAGAATGAAAATCCCACGAAAGTCCAGCAGCGCGCATGCATGCATACTTCCCTTATATACGCGGAAAAGTTGACCGGATCCTCTAGCCTGCATGCATCAACCAGGTAGGGGTAGGAAAAGAGGGATTAGTAGGAGCGCAGAACTCCCTTCTAAGCGAACTCCATCGTCATCTGTGTATATGGCTCGTATAGTTCGTCCCCAACCGCTACCAATTCTGAACAATATGCTACTCCCTGTTAATCACTAGGGACCACGTGCGCGCTTGCACCACCGTACTACCGATCTATTGAAAAATGTGGTTGGACCCCCCATTATTTCAAGAACTTTTTCACTTCATCTAATCCTCCCGGCTATATGCTATATGTGATCGGTGTAGGTGTATGCACATTGCACACTACATACGTAACACTTTGAATAGCCTCGACTCTTGAAAGTGAGATTAAAGTCAATGGTATAGAAATGACGGTGGACCGCATATGAATCATTGAATCAATGAATTGGAAAATTTCATTTCGTAGGTACATTTTTTTTTTAGACCAGAATTGGATATGGATAGTCGAAGATAGGAATATAAGCGAATGATTTTTTACTTTTAGAAACTGAAGAAACGAACAGCTATGATATTTGCGGTAGGGAGAAATCACACGCAGAGATTGAACAACGAGTCGAGTGACGATATGAGATAGCAGATGTACGCGGAAGGAGTAAATCAAATCTAGTGCCCAAACAGAACTCTATTTGAAACGTCGGGCGGGTTATCTTCATCGGGTTATCGGGATGATTATAAATCACTACACCCCCCTTTCGTAGTGTCGTTTGGCCGCGTTATAACTACCCCAATGAAGGGGTTGATGACTATATAATACAACAACCCGTCACCCTATCAATATTGCAGCAAGGCATCCTCGTCATCGTTCCTACTGCTGCTGCTGCTGTAGCAGGAGGGTGAGAGTTTCTCGGGGTTTCTCTCTGTTGCCTCTCGGGGGTTTCGATTGGGGGCGGAAGGTCACGGAACCCGGTGCATAGTCGTCCGTGACATTTATTTCAGTCATAAAACACCCCCGTAAATTTACCCTTCTCTCTCTTTCTCTCTCTTGCTCTCTCTTTCTTTCTCTCGTTCGAAACTCCGAACTCCGTTTTCTCTATTTTTCTCGAACTTTTATTTTCAAATGGTTTGCGAAAAAGGTGTTTGTTCCACCCCTTACGTGTATAGTATACAATAGATTTGCACGAAAATCTTTTTACCAGTAGACATAATAAACAAGTTTGTATGGGTATACATATATGAATGAGTCGCCCACGCAATGGAACTGGACAAGGCTTCTCGCGATGAAAGAAATACGTAATAATATAAGGATTTATGCGAAAATGTCACGAAACAAATTTCAACAATTTTTGCACACAATTGCGTATTGACTATATCCAATGAATCAGCCACCCGGTAGACGGCGTCTAAGTTCATACTATAATTAACTGGGTAGGATAATTCGGTGGGTAATCCGGAAGACGGTAGTAAAACAGTTCCCGGGCGGCTTTACCGTATCCGGTGGTGCCGCCATAGCCACCACCGCCGCCGCCGCCGTTGTCGCACCACCTAGTTACTGGTAGATGACATCGCCACGGCATTTGTGATTCCTAGCTATCCTTTGTTCTCCACGTCTACCTGCAATACACCTTTACGCAATGGTAATATTCAAGGTACAAGGAAATTATTGCAGGTACTTAAAACGTCACTATATGCGTATGCGTTAATTATTGATGTCAGTATTAGTCCGTCAATTTCAGGGTAATAGCATAATAGCAATTTGTAAGTTATACTACCTACTGCAGGGATTTGGAAGCCATCGAAATGCTCGATGATGATTATATTATTGTCGTGAACGATGTATGTATGTACGAAGATGTTGTGATGTGATGGTTCGAGATCGAAGGTGCCGGGGGTAGGAATAAAAATAGTAAAAAAAAAAAAAAAGAAAAAAGAAAAAAAGAAAAAAAAAAAAAACAGAAAGGAAAATATAAGTAAAAAGATGGAAAAGAGGGAAAATAGGGGAGTGGATAGACAGAAACGACGCCAAAAGGACAGCTCATAACAAACTATTGAAAAGCTGCCGAATGAAAAATCAATGACGTCGTGCGAGCCGCGGGGGTCGATGAATGGAATATTATTGGGCCATCCTTTCACGTGCTGCAGAACTCCGCAGGACCAGGACGCCGCGGAAGCTAGAAGACCTCATCTGGCGGTTTGTATAGATCGCGAACGTTCGCGTGCTACGGGAATGGTCGCTATTGAATCTATAGGTTATGCCAGTATGTATGTATATATGTATGTATGTATGTATGTATGTATGTATGTATGTATGTATGGGTTCTTACATTTCATGATTTATCACGTGGCTTTCAACGCGCTCAAAGCTCTGAAAGCGTGCAGATTGATAAAAGGAATAATAAAGGACGTGAAATAGAGGGACTGGCTCCATCTGATAACGCACGGAATTCCCTCCGCTACTACCCCTATACAGTTTTCTCCGCGTACTACCGATCGACACAACGGGGATCTTCGCTTAACGTACGAAGGGAATGGGATGGGTGCACGGATGGGTTGCTTGAGACATCGCGTTTCCCGTCAAAGAATCTCACCTACACATGTATATGATAGGTCAACTGATAAATCGACTGCACTCCTGCATAGACGTTGACGCGTTGATTTTTAAGAAAGTGTAATATATCGCTTGGCGTCGCGACGTCTATTACTAATGACGACAACCATTATATCCCCTATAGATTGTAGACAAATGTCTTCATCGATATACCATAATGCAAGGAAATGGGTTTCGTAGTTGGTCAGTTAAAATGCGGAAATGGTAGGTTATTAGAGAAATAAGAGAGTCATAAGAGCCCGACGACCGCACGCGGGGTCGTGAAAAGGTAGAAAAAGAAAGAAAGAAAGAAAGAAAGAAAGAAGAAAAATAATAAAAAAAAAAGGTAAAAGAAGGAAAAGAGGGAGAAAGCAGCAGCGGGGCGCAAGTCCCTCGGCTCCGGTCACTTGACCTCCTGTCTTTTGCGAATCTCCGCGCCAAAGCTTTGGTACGGCTTGGCGTTATCGGCAGTTATCGGTCCGTGACGTCACACAATGGGGCAGACAATGCTCAGGACAATACACCCTCCTCTCCACCCCTTGCCAACTTAATAAACATAATAGCTGACTCCGCCACCCCGCGGTTGGTCACAATGAGATTTGCCCGAAGAGATACTGGAGATATGACGGCAGCTATATCAACCATTGTACGCGATCCAAGTTTTAGTTTCGAATGGATAATTCCACCCTCGACCACCCTCGACCACCCATGATCCCCCCCCCCCCCCCCCCCCCCAAAACTCCTTCACCCTATTTACCAAGAAAATGAAATTCCCTCCATCTTATGTACCGCTTCAGACCAATTATACCTTCTTTTCTCACTTAACTATAAGAGAATAAGGGGCGTGTAATTTCTAAAGAATCAACATCGTCGTCTGTAGAATTGAGACACAGAAATTTTGAAAAAGAAACTTTAGAACTTCAAGGAGCGCATTATATATACTCATACCTACGCGCGTGACGATCTTTCTATACTACTACTGGTATTGGTATTTCTATTGGTATTGGTATTGGTATAATAACCGCAACCGATATGTTATCGGATTGTGTATTACTCGTCGAGGAACAAGAAACAATTAGCAATTAATTGAACCGAAGAACCAAGAGAGCTGCTATACGTGTACGGCCTTAGGGAAGCTGAGGGATGATGCATTCAACTACTTGCATTACATTACGTTGCAGGATTGCTTCGCGGATCGGTGTAGCCCGTTTCCAGTACGGTCGGAGTTGTGTACATGTAGTACTTTGACTCGTAGGTGTGAAAGATCTATTGTTAAGTTAGCTGTGCTGCTAATTTCACGCATACAACCCTTCGTGAAATACAAAAACGATCAATTAAACTGCATTAAGAATGTCAAATTCATTTCTTAAATACGGAGTTGTGATTTCTGATATATAGTGGGAATAAAACGGAAAAATGTTTACAAAATTGGCTAGTATAAACCCCTCTGAGATGTTATATTTAGCAAACATTCGGAAAATTTGAAATACTGGGTAAGGGAAACGTCCGGACATACCTAATATATATAGGGGGGGGCGTAGGACTACACGTGCCACGCAACCCCATAAAATATGAATAACAATTGAACACAATAACCCCCCCGTCTCCGTTATACGTAGTATTAGCGTCTTTTTTTATGATCGCCCGCAGGATTTTTATGTTAATATTACCGTGAGCATGGGAGGTAGGGGGTATTATAGAAGCGTCTGCCCGTGCAAACAAAAATTGTCACTTGAATTTGTCTGGCAAAAAAGGTAGCTCGTAAAAATAAGCAGGGGATCAAGGAGGGTGCATATAGGATTTGGGGAAAAAGTCCGCCCGAACTTTAGGAAGTATACATATATATATATATATATATATATAGAAAACGTAGGAAATATGAAAAGGCGAGGGATGAATGCCGTGGTAATGTGAAAATTCCCAATTGGTCATGCAATTCACTATACACACATATATATGAGGGCAAAAATTCTTTCAATTTTCATAATATTTTTTTCTCTTTTTTTTTTTTATTTTCCCCCCTCCTATAACATCCTTTTCTATTCCTAACAAACGAACTTGCTACCATTTTTCTTCAAACCCAATCTTACCACAGCAGGTTTGCCAATGAATCACAACTCATTAAAACAGCCTTACTGAATTTGCAAGGTTCGCATATGTTTTAAAAGAAGCTATTTAAACATAAATTCATACCTTTTGCGAATCATTATGTCTTCTAATTATGATTCAATTCACCAGCGTAATTCAGTATGTGTTTTAAAATTATTATACGATAATTTTGATTCGGCTTTTCAAGTGTTAAAAATGTACGAAAAATTGAAAAAATTCTGATGGTATTCTTTTGGTAAAAAATACAAAAAAAAAAAAAAAAAATTACCATAATTATTCTCAATCCTCTTGATCAGTGCCACTATTAGCGAGATATATCACGTGTGCGAATACTGCAGCAGATATGGGAATAGCTATAGAATGAACGGCGTAGGATCCGCAATGTACTTTATAATGCTTTATATAGATACAGGGAAATAAAGGTGGCATTGAAATTCCAACGAGGCATTATCTTATTCAGTGGGCATTCATCAGGGATTTCGGTTCTGTACGAGCGTATAAGGCGATTCGGGAATAGATGCGTGGAGGGTAGAGGTGCAAGTAGCCGATTGTGGCAGGGTTAATACGCGAGGGCATTCGACGTGTTATTTCGATGATGGTTTTCTTGAACCCATTGCCGTTGGCGTGCAGTTAGGTAGGTACAACGTCGAGTTCTGTACAGTTCGCGTAGCCGTTCGTTCGCTGTATATAATACGCGAGCGGGGGTTTTTTTTTTTTTTTTTGTACTCGCTACGCAAAGATGCCTTTGAATCCTTAATTCCCTTTGAAACTCTCATTCTGTGAGCAAAATAGCGAGAACGAGCTGTATTCTTTGGCTGAATGACGTATTGAGCGAGTTTTGTATGGTGTCTTGTACTCATCTTCTATATACCGCCGTATATTACTGTAACGCAACGTGGTTTTTTTTTTTTTTTATTTTTTTTTTATTTTTTCATTTTTTTCTATTATACGTCATCGCATCGGTCCCGGACCTTGATATGTCTTAGCGAATTGCTTTCTGCGACTTACATATACGTTACGTCTCTTATAGTCGTTTTTCATATATTATGCTTTTCGCGGACGCGTGCATAAGGAACGAAGAGAAACACGCAGCTATAGCTAGTATACTACTACTGGTGCTACTACTACTACTACGACTACCTACCTACCTTTGGATAAAATTTGACGATACAATTTTCTTTTGAATGCCCCATGAATTCATAGCCAGGGAAAGCAGCAGCCCATATTCCTGCAGCATTGTGCTACGTTCCATCGCGTTCTCAACTGAACTGAACTCGACTCAACTCAACAGTGGAGACACAATGGGCGGCATGAATAAGTATAACAGACAGACATCGCTACAGACAGACACAGGTAGCACGGGGCGCAGTATGTGAATGAGGAACCCATTTGATAATACTCCTCCACAGCCACCCTGGTCCATTGTGTCGCTTCCTATTCAGCTGCTCTATGCCCCCACCCAACTCCTACCACCCGCCGATATCACCGCGGAAATCTTGTCCTATCCTTTCGCGAATAAGATTCGAAAAAAGGAGTTCGAAATTCTATACTACTAGGACCCAAATGGCTAAAATATGACTTTGGATTCAAATTACGGTGCATAAGGTGCATCGCGTCGGTGTGCCCATCAAAATTCACAATCTTGCATCCTGTGACACAAATTATATGATAAAATGAATTTTATTTTGCAAATTTTTATTTTTCAAACTTTTTCGCTTATCGCTGATATGGTTATATCACTTTGTGATCGTAGCAATGATTCGGAATAAGTTTTTGCCAGTTAGTATGTATATATGACGTGTTAGTTGGTTGTTTGAGACTAAAGTTAATCCCAGTCGATTTTGAGACCCGGTCGAGTACAACAATGGCCCGAATTTTCGAGCACAAACAGCACAGCCAGAGGGGACTGCGAAGAGTGAGGGGTACAGGGGGAACTGGTACCGCGAACTGACAACAATGAGGGAGAGACAAAAGCCAGGTACAATACTGATGTTAAACTCGAATGATTTTCACGATTTTTGGCATTCTGTCGCCACATTTCCCTGCGCATTATAATCAGAAAGAACAATCCCACGATTCTTTTTCATTTTTTCTTCTTCTTTTTTTTTTTTTTTTTTTTTTTTGTTTTTTGTTCAATTTAATTTCATTCTACTTATATCGTTCGATAATCGAGGTAAAAGTCAATAGCGCGAGAGCTATCAGATACGCTTTTGAATCGACAGTTTTTATTTTGCAATTACGAAGTTTGCAATGCGTGATATAATATATAAACCGAGACGGTGTGACCTTTCTTATTCCTTGAACAAATTTTACCTGTCGCGTTCTAAGACTGCGAACAACGGAGATTGATCGTGTATTTTTGAGCTTTTTATTTCGGAGTTTTATGATTTATTGATCATGATGCGGCGAGTATTGGTTTTTCAATACGTCGAAAATCGAAATTCCTATGTTAATGGTCGACTTTTTGCTGCACTATATACGTTTGCCGAACCCAGTAAAAGCCACTAATTTTTTTCTCTAGCTGAAAAAGATAATGCCAACCCCAGATTGGTATACGTTTCGGTATAGAAAAATAATCCTCATTGTGATAGACGTATGGGCCATACTTTGATGTGCTATTTAAAAAAGCGCCCTGTACCTTGGGGCGGAATGGGTCGTTTCCGCGAGCATATACGTATTTCATCTGTCTGTATCGAAATATTACTATACCCTGTGGGGATTACAGATCTAAGATCCCTTTACGCTTTTTACTAAATTTACTAGAAGATTCTGTTAATTTAGAAAAAAAAAAAGAGACATGTTTATGACATCATGTATATATACTAGGGTGTGCAAAAAAAAAAAAAAAAAAAATTTAAACGCACATCAACATTCCGGTAGAGCATCTCAAATAGAATATCTCAGCCAAATATGAGATCTTAATATTGATATTTAGAACTGCCTAACTCAGTTTTCCCATTTTTGATTTGAATAACACGTGAAAAAAAAAAATCGGAAAATTTTCGAATTGTTTTTTTCTCGTAACCGGCTTGATTTAGAAACCATCTGAATACAGATTCTTATAGGAAATTTCACGCTCTACAAAGAAGTACTGAGATAGAATTTTCCTAACTCTCATCGATTAGGAGATATTCGCCTATAAACATTGAGTCATAGAGTCATAGAGTCATACGACTCTGGGAAAAACAATTTATTTTTCAACCGCGCATCAAAATTTTGGTAGAGCATCTCAAATAGAACATCTCAGCCAAATATGAGCTCTTAATATTGATATTTAGAACTGCCTATTTTAGTAACTAAAATTAGTAACTGAAATTAGTAACTAAAATTAGTAACGAAATTAGGCAGTTCTAAATATCAATATTAAGAGCTCATATTTGGCTGAGATATTCTATTTGAGATGCTCTACCGGAATGGTGATGTGCGTTTGAATTTTTTATTTTTTTTTTGGCACACCCTAATATATACTTAATATAATATATATATACACAGAAAAAAAGGTTAACTTGATTCAAGACAATTTTGCGGTCCAAAAATGAAGACCGAAATTTTCTCGGATCAAATCAAAATTTTTCTCGAACCAAGAAAATTGGTACAATTTTCTTGGTTCGAGAAAAATTTTGATTTGATCCGAGAAAATTTCGGTCTTCATTTTTGGACCGCAAAATTGTCTTGAATCAAGTTAACCTTTTTTTCTGTGTAGAGGCGCTAATGCAGCCTGCTGCTGCAATATCCCAACGTCATTTCATCCCGATACGCCATGAGTTGATTATATTGACGTTCAAGTCTCAAAAACCGAATATGATCACCGAGCCTACCAACACCTGGTGAACCGATGAATGGATCGCATAATACTGTCATTCACACACGTGTATACCTATAGTATGGCCAGTCACATCGGCGTACCTACCGTGTCGCGAGCGGAAAGCTCATATTTACACGGGTATTCAGGGAGACGACATGATAATAATGTGAATAATAATAACAGTAATAATAAACTCTTGCTCAAGTCAGCGGTGCCCACGCATTTGTATTTTTATTTTTTTTTTCATTTTTATTTTTTATTTTTCTTTTTCTTTAACTTGGCTCAGGATCTTCGGGGTATACACGTGCCTATCGCGCTATCACTGATTGTACAGTTCAGAGGATTAACAAGATAACGAAATTTTCCTCTTCTTGATAAAAAAAATCGTCGAACCTAATTCAGTCTTTTATAAAAAAAAAAAAAAAAAAAAATGTTGAGTTCTTTTTTTTTCTTCAAAATAAGGAAGCAATCTTATAGACTTTGAATAATTTTAAAGGCTGTTTAGGCGAATGTATCATATTTCAATTGACTAATCAAATTTTCGATGACTTTTGACAGAGTGGAAAGTTCGTAGGTGCAGGTTGAGTACCTTCAACCTGCAGTAGGTACTCGAATATAGATTCATTGTGCCAGCAGGGCGGACTATTGACGGTCCAATTGTTCCCTTAACAATAACGACAATATCCGAATAGCCGAGCACATTTCACGCACATAACAATCAAGAAGTGAACACATCGCGCACAAACGTGACGGAGATAAACTCGCGGCCAGTAGCTACTGTGCGATGACGCACCCTGTCGCAGGTCTGTTCAACGGAAGTGTGGAACGGTTACCAGGGCCGAGGGTGATCCTGGTACCCGAACCTCCCCCGCTCCATAGGGTATCCCGCGTGGAATTTCTAATGGACAAAGACGAGGGATCTGCGGTCACCGCAGTTTGCGGGTTTTCATCGATGAGTTTATAATACAGGTGTGACCATGTATGGATGTATTATAATGTATATCGTATGTGGGTATACATAGGTGTTTGAAATTTTGAATATATATAGTTATATGGTGTATAAATATATATTAGATATAAGTATATGTATATGGAGGGAATTTATGGAATGTAGAACAACGCGGTAGGATGGTAATATTTTAAAAGCTCGGTATTGCCGATCACGTGACTATGGTAGAACCCGTGACTGGCGGACATTGGATGTGCGGGGGTGGCGCGTAGGTGGGCCGTCGAGCTTTTGTCTTTGCCATTATTCGCAACAATGGACGTCCATTGTTAGGGAGAATAAAACCTTTATCACTATTGTTGCCCGATTGTTAATGCCTCCTGACGCTTTAGATGGTTTAAATGGTAGTTTCATTTAAAAATAACGGCTCATATTTTTCAAGAACATTCATCTTTCGAACGGTGGGATTCCCTGTCTTTTACACCCGTTAGAAACTGGGTGGATGTTCCGTATTTTTTATAAGTTCCGAACGGTCGAAATTACGAATTTGTTCAAAAGTTTAAGTTCAGAACATTCAAATTTTGAAAGATCGGAATGCAGACAGCTAAAAACTCCGAAGGTCCGCAGAAAGTCTATAAGAGTCCGAGAAAATTTCGGTCCATTTCTCAGGATGCAGTGAAGATGAAAAATAGTTCGATTATAATCGAGACTCTCTTTACGGAAACTCATTTTATCTACTTCAATCGATAACTCCATGAGTCATAAATAATTGATACCGCGATTTTTAAACTTTTTTTTTTCCCAAAAAGCACATCTCAAGACGATTAATTTGGTTTTGATGTACGATTGATACGGCCCGATTCATCAAACATTGAATGCATGAATTCCAAGTCAGTGTTCTTTTTCTAAAAGTCTTGTGAATCGAATATGTCCAAATTGAGGACCACCCTACTATTCAACTTCAAATAGATTTACTTCACTGTTCAGATCTGTGCGTCTCTGCTTCAGCTATATCTAAGTGTTGATGTTCTTGAACAGATATCGTAATTGAATTTCAATGAGAGCCGCAGATTTACGCGCGAACTATACAGAGTACCAAAATTTATACGATTCCGATGATTAAAATCGAGGTTTTGAGAAAACACAATTTTTTTTCAGCAACTTTTCAAACCATGTGTACATCCATCTCTTAAAATTGCTAAAACCTGTTGAATCGTAACAGTTCGTCGTATCAGAATCATCGAATGTCAACGAAAATATTTATTCACCATTTTTCAGAAATGTGATTGATTTGTTTCGAGTCTAAAAGACAAACACATTCTGTTTTAGATGTGACGCAAAATTTTAAACTGGGTGCTCTCTTAATTTTTTTGGAGTGATAATTGCACCACTCCGAGAAAAAAGGAGTGAAATTTCACTTTATGCGAAGTGAACTTCACTACCTTGGATTGAAAGTAGCACCAGTCCAAGAAAAAGGGTGAATTTTTCACTCCAAAAAATTTAGAGAGTGGAATAAGGTTCGTGAAATTCTTGATGAGCAAGACAGTCGTATTAATTTTTTTTTTTTTTGTTTTTTTTTTTTTTAATATATAAAATTGTTTATACTCTTGTTATAAACAATGGTCAACGTTGTTCGTTGTATTGAGCATTTGTAAAATAGTGTATATAATTACAGTAGTACATGAATGACTATAAGTGCTAACCTTAACTAAAGAAAGTAGTAGCCAGGTTTTTCCTAAGATACATTTGATGTTACTTACGTTTGTAATTCGTGAGTTAGGTGTAACTTGTAATAATTGTTCCTCAAACTCTTTTACAAATTTCTAATGTATATATAGGTATTATATCTATGTACGTAGAGATCTATACTATAATCTTAAACCACATTTTCGACTATTTGCACGTATATGTATAGTATATCTATATATATATATAATACGAACTTACAAACGAAATAATATATACGTGCTATACGCTGACGTGCGCAGAGTTTCTACAATTATCTAATAAATGTAGGTACGAACTCTTCAGCGATAACTCATCTATGCTTTTATTTTATTAAACTATAAATAATTATTAAAGGAGCTGTAGAATTAATTTCTGAGAATTTATTACCCACACAATTGGTAACGTATATGTATATTTAGTATTAATACGGTTTACAGGCGTAAAAAATAATTCTGTAGCCTTTTCATGAATATATATATATATCTCAACTTTGAAGATACAATTTACTGAATCAATCAAAAATCGCGAAAATTCATCAAGCTTCACCTTTTCTGTTTAGAATTTTTTTTTATTTTTTTTATTTTTTCTTCTTCTCTTTATTACCGCGTCGATTAAAAAATGTTAATTAAATTTTCATCGTACGATATAAATTCTTGTTTATCTCACAGAGTTTTGATAATCATTCGTTAAAATATTTGAGGTTCTTTATTATTTTTTTTTTTTTTCTCTATGCTACTATAGAATTATTTTATAGCCGTACCAAGTATGCACCAGAGATTGCAAAAACAATAGAGATTATAATATCTAAAATAAAACGTTTATAATATTTAATCATATCATATTGTACTGATTTTTTCCTTTTTTTTTTTTTTCTTTCTTTCTATCTTTTTCTCACTTTTATATATCGTTACACGACTATATATTGCAGCCCGTAACCGGCATTATAGGAACTAGTAGTTTGTCAATATAGAAAATAATTACTTTTTCAGTCATATTTGCGCTATACAACTAACAAATGACAATAAATAGTACATAATTATGTACTATACATAATATAGGTATATTATATAATACTGATTCATCGGTCCTTTACTCCCTTTTTTCTTCCCCTTCTCCTTGCGTGTATATAGTTTTTTTTTTATAAATGTAATTCTTACCAAATCGTCTTAGTCCCTTAAAATAATATCTTATACTGCATAGCGCATATTATACCTGCATATATATATTGCGAATATTTCTTCTTGCCGGCCGCCGCGTTATTTATCACAGGTAAATTAGTGACGTCATTAACACGTTGTTAACGTCAGAATGAAAGAATGGGCGACGGTTCATTGAAGTTGCATTCACCGCAGCATCTCTATACAAAATTAAATTCAACACCATATTAATATTCATGAATCATGATTAATGATTAATTAAATACCACATATAGAATGCACAGAATTCTTCAGAACAATCTCATAGCCAATATCACTTCTCTTAATTGTTTTCCACTGAAATTTGCCTAGCGACCATTTAAAACTGTCGAGATTTGTTAGAAGAAGAACTGTCGCATCAATATTGTACTATATCGATTTATTTTATATAATTTCATCAATATTTATCTAATAAACGGTTAAAGATGTCGACAATCTCTCAGTACAAAACTGACGCACAGAATTTTTTGAAAACTTTTACCCGAGACGCGATCGCATTAGCAAAAAACCAAAAGTTACCCAATTTTTCGAAGCTATCAAAAGTGAGCTATATTCTTTTCCTATATTATAATTTTATAACGAACATATGAAACCGAAATCTATAGTACAATATTTATCAAATTTTATTCTGATTCCTCATTTTCGTATGCAGGAAGATCTGAAGTTGTCAAAAATCTGGTCAGGATCGACGACATTGGCAAAGAATTTGCAAAATTTCTCGAAATTTTCAGACGTTAACATTCCGAGTCAACCTTTCTTGGGTCAAAGATCGATGTCATATCCATCAAGTTTTGTGGCCAAGGTGTCAAAGTTCCCTATCACTTATTACAAGAGAACAAATTGGATGTGGAAGTATTGGATGATTGCCTGCGTCTGTTGTCTACCAATATTTGCTAAATTTGTTCAAAAAACAGACAGCACAAATAACGAACAAACGGAAGTTTATCTACAGGCTAAAACTACGGATGAAACAGCAAAGTGATCCTATAGCGATAAAAGAAAGCGATTTAACCGCGCTGCGATAATTATATTATCAAACTCGAGTACATTTTTAAATGATCTATGAGAACGCCTTGATACTAATAAAGCAGGATTTATTCCATTTGCAAAAAATAATCGCTCCCGATTTCACTCATAAAAAAAAAAAAAAATAGCTAGATATTTATTAAGCGATCATGTATTTATCCATACCAATGGATACTCCTCAAGAAGGCCATGTTCTCCGAGGCGATAGTACAGGGAACGGTTCTCCATGAAAGCTGAAGGATTATCCCGCGGGAGAATAGGATGTAGTATGGGCCACCCAGGGCCCCGGATATTCCCTGCAAGATTGAGCAAATCTCGACTTCCGTATACTATTTTAGGCGCTGGTGGTCCAGCCAGAAGAAACTGAAGAGGACGTGCTAGGTTGAGGAGTAACTGTGAACAAAAACATAGTTTAAGTTGAATTTTTCAACTCTGCAGATACAACTTTTTTTTTTCTTCAGATTTTTGCGTAGACTTATGAATATAGGGTACATCTTAGTTTTCTTCAACCTTCGTGTCTTCGGGACTGGCTGGTCTCGATTCCGCTGGTGTTGTCGTAGGTGTTGCAGCATCGGCGGAATTTGCTAAGCTGCTGATACCACTGGACTCGCTTGCGCTACTAGGTGATATTGGTCCTGGTGCAACAGCTTGACTATTTCCTACCCCAGAGAGTGACTTTACACCTTGATCGTACCGAAGCCGTGCTCCAAGAGCGTAAAAGTGTTCTGGTTCTAAGCCTGAGAGAGGCATGGCTATCGTCAATGCCATTGCCGCCTAATAATTCCTGAGGGCAACAAAAATATTTCTATGACAGAAATAGGTTCTTCTTCTCATTAATTTCAGGAGATATTAATGTTTCCTCGCAGATATGTCAATCAATCTTATATAATCACGAACTTTAATATATGTATAGGAGATAAAAATTTATTTATGAACAGTTCAAGGTATATAAACAGCAGCTGATAGGTATATATCGTCATTTAATTCAGTGGTGTTTATCATATACTATATTCTATACAATATTATCTAAGATTTGAAATCTTGTATACATCAACCGAGTAATAATATTAACGGTTGATTAATTCTCATTTATATTATAGGTAGGTATATGGTCGTATTTGGTTCTAAGAAAATTTTTTCATTCTAACGACAACATAGACGACACGGTGTCATTCATTATGAGTATAACCATATATCTTAGTTTGTTTTGTACGCCCGAATAATCGAACAGCCAAAATATGACCGAGTCAATTCCTCAGAACAATTATTATAGGTAGCCGCTAGTTTTTCATCGTATATATATATAAGAATTATGAGAGATTTTGATCACCGATGCTCACGTTCTCGCCCACAATAAATCCTATTATGTTATTCCCCGCTGATAACAGCAATGCGTTGATAATCTCGACGATACCATATCTCGATCATGCTTCTATACTGTTACGGGAATAAATTTTGCCTTTGACACGCTTTTTCCTTTCTGCAAAAGCTAATTTTCGCATCACTTGCGTGAATTTATGGAAAATAATTCTTCTGCCAAATTCACGATTTTACGATCTTCGTATTCACCCTACAGCGCGATTAGCAGATTGCAGGCTAGCCAAGATCTTATTGCGACAAACGATACTCGATATTCCCTGTAATTATCAACAATTTTGGTTGCAACTTGATTGCGTATAGTCGTGAAACTTTGTTTTCCATTTAGTCGGAATCACGATGTGTAATCGCCATAGGAAATACATCACCCAATCCTTGCGTTTGAATAAATCTGAATCTCCCAAAAAATGATTACCGATGTATCATTCTATAGATTAGCAGTTGACACATATTTCAAATTCAAAACAAAAGCGTTTATAAAACTGTCTGAATTTTCGCATGAGATTTTTGAAGTCGATAAACGGCTACATACGATTTCATGACTACTTTTTCATTTTATAAATTTGCAAATTTTTAATATACACCGCGATTCAATCGAACGTTATTATTAATTCGTCTCACTTACTTTTACTCCCTGATATTTATCTTTTAATCTTACAATCTCTGGCAAACCGGAATACTTATATTAGGCGATCTTGTTTGCCTTTAACGTCGTTCACTGACCACCTGTATATTGCGACTGCCGTAATATCATACCACTAACATTATCGCAGACACCTGTCGCCCCCGCGGCTAACCCTTCCACTATACAATGGCCAGATGATATCGTTTAACTTTTATGTTAGCACCTCTAGCTCTTTGACGGACCGAAGTTTTAATTGGTTGCCAAATTGAACGGCTTTTTGATTTTTTTTTTTTTATCATTTTATTTTCGACTCGAATCTATACCGTCGTTGAATTATAACGTGAATTTGATATAGTGTTGATCCTAGTTATATTCATTTCAAATTGATGGAATTCTTGTTGGTGTCTGTCTATGGTAATTTGAAGAAGCGTAAAAATCAGTTTGAAAATCTATATCGAGGTGATAGAATCTGTTATTCGATCATTATTAAGCTTACACTGTGACAGATACGTCTTGACACTGTATCAGAGTGTTAATCTTCATCAAATATACAAATTTTACCGCGAACTTTCGATCTCAATGCAAATTGCAAATTTGTAGATCGCGATTATTTTATTTTTTCTCATTATTAATATTGTTATTTGGTTTTTTAATTCAAGAATTGAAGGCCACGTAATCCTGTAACGCGATAAAGTGCGTCAATGCATAAGTGAGCGTCGCGACGGACGGTGCAGCTCGACCTCTTCGCGCCTAATCGATCTCACTGCAAACACCTCACAGGCATCTGATGTCAGTGTATAACAGTGAGGTGTTGAACATTTGAGTGTTATGCAACGTTGCATTGTTCATTGTTTCCACTTCTATTGTCTCAAAGTTGGGCGTGCTAAAGTTCCTACGAGTCACGTGAAATAACGTGGGAAATATAATAAAAAAAAAAAAAAAAATAACGTTTTTTTCCCCCTGCAGTTTCTGCAATTTTTCTATCATCTGTATTGCCTCCTTTGAAACAACTCTGGATTCATCTCTCAATACAATGAGACGATATTCCATTTATCATTATATTCTTTTGTATACGTGGAACTTCGAGGTTGAAAGATTCTCAGATAAATGAATATATACTGTACGCGCTCTCGCGTCTTAGATACAATAAATTCTAAGCGTAAGAACTTTTTCTGCATTGTTGTTTATTGCGGGAAGTTAAGTGTCCGTGCACTTCTTACCTATACCTTATACATATCTATTGTATACACACGGTGCTGATGTAAAATGTAACAAATCGTATTTCAGTGTAGCCGTCGACAAGGCGCCACGCCGGAAAGAGACTCTAAATCTCAACATTCAAGTTTAAAACTACGCTTCATTCCATTTCATTTAATGCTTTCGTAAATATCGCGCGTCGAACCAATACTCGAATCATCATTCACTTACTTACGGTATGATGCACGGGTTCTACTTACCGACGAATACAACACGGCTTCCTTCCTTATCAATATAAAATATAGAGATATTTCTTACTGACGGTAAACTCACTGACTTACCGACCGCAGGTTGTGAATTACCCTTACTACCTGCTGAAGTATGCTTCTGGCTGTTACCAACAGCGCCTAGTACGATCGTACCTCGTGCGCGTCACGGCTATGCGATACAGCTACGCTTATGGTTCCAGAAATCGCCACCGCACTGCGCAAGCTAGTTTTTCCTAGCTGAATCTCTCTCGCGAGCGCTGTTGTGCCTCGTTGATTCGTATATATAGACCGAATCTCAAATATATATCAGGGGTGGTCTGATACTCCTCGGTCAAGACTCTGTCGGCGTCGTTGGTGACGTACTGTGTGAGACGACAGTCTGTGAACTTTGACTTTGGATTTGATAAAGAGAGAGAGAGAGAGAGAGAAATATTAAATTCTTCAGCTTAAAATCCTTTCAGACACTACGAGCCGCGATTGTGAATTCTAATGTAGAATCAAAAGAATTTGTCATCTTCACGGAAACAGCTCCAAATAAAGTTTGCGCAGGTGCAACGGGGGAAACTTGCAAATTGCAATATAACGCTGAAATGACTCGAGTCTACGCCCCTAGCAAAAAGCAGGATACATGGTGTAAAAATGATTTCAAAGCGATGAGCCCACCACAGCGACCAAACCGCCGTTGGCAGCAAATTCAGTGTGACAGACAAACAAAACTATAAAAGTTACGAGAGATCCCTCCCCCGCGTGCTCGCAACGTGTCTCAAATCCTCCGACGATTTGACATCCTGGCGTCTCATACACTCTGATCTGCGACGTCTCACTCAGACGTCTACTAGTTGTACCGTAGCAGTGACATTGACCACCCAATTTTTTTTTCATCATTTCAAATGGGTTTATAATATACAAGATTCAATTTGTAAATCCTTCCATCAAAATTATATGGTTCTCGTCTCTCTATAGCAATTTTTCTGATTATGCGTAAGTCATTATTTCTATATCCTATGGTGGATATGATTATATAATATTAAGGGTACACGGTAAACCGACCCTTCAGTAAACTTTGAGAATAAACCCACATACTAAATATTTTACATCGGAAGTATTCGATAATCGATAAACATAAAAGTCTAGTAATCAAGAATACTAATACTAAATAATTACAATGTGTGTGGCCGGTTTTCCGTCGACTGGGCCTCATCTCGTTCCATTTTTTCCAGTCTAATTTATACTGAAACTGATTTTTGACATCATATTGTTTCTGGAAAGTACGCGTATGTATGAATAATCTAGAAAAACGATATAGAAAAATTCTTAAATGTTAGGTATCTAATATTATAGTTGAATTCCTATAATTTCACGGTCTGGAATCATCCAAGACTCGATCAAATAATGAGTGATTTATTTTGTGAACAGTCCGATACTTTCCAATCGAATTCCTCGTTGAAATCATCCCTTGATTTTTAGTCTCTGAGAATACTTCTATCTGTACTAATATCAAGTACCTATCTTTGTAATAACTAGTCAGAGTCCCGTTTAAAATCCATTTCCAAGCTAGCTCCAAGATTCAAAACTCCAAGAAGTGTGTTCTCATCTCGTTAATGGAACTGATCGAACATTGCTAAAGTGGATCTAGGCTTGCGAATTACGGATCACGCGTAAGCTTGGATAAGACACCGCGTATCGGAGAGAATAACGAATAGAAAAATACTGCTCATGTATTATTTCGGATCAAAAGACATTCTTTACTCCCGAGGATACATATAGCCGATGTATAGGACGGGTATAGAATCGGAAACCCTCGAAGTGAGTAGAAAGATTTTCCAACGCAATGTAGGGTCAGGTCAACCGCGAGCGTTCGTTCGTCCATTCGATTCTCGAGTAAGGGAGCTGTCGGCGCGGCGGCGGGTCCGCGTCCGCGACCTCGCCGTCCACGGGGACGTCCGCGGCGACCCATCCGGCTGCCCTGGCAACGCACATGCGCCCTTTTTCCTCTGTTCCACGAGGATGGTCGGGGATTGGCCCGGAGTAACACCCCCTCATAATGGGCTCACCCGTCCGGCAGGCTCGCGCGAGGTGCGCGGGGCACGGAAGCCATATTGATTTCCCTATGTTTCCCTCGTGTTGTTACTATAGCGCCCGACTCGACGCCAACCGACGCCACCCGACGCCCTCTCCAAGAGCCAGGAACCGCACTGGGTGTCGACGGACTCTGGCTGCTTCCTGGTCTTCCGGGTTCGCCTGATTTCTATACATAACACTCCCACATAAATAAAAAATATAACTCCAAGAATTCGAGTGAAAATTTATATTACATACACGGTGAAATTCGGTGCTTTCGAAGATCCGGAAATGTATTTAAAAGTCCATGTCTGAAAATGTACAAAAATCTAATGGGGTTGGGTTGAAGTTGCGAATTTTTAAATTTCCCAGAAACGTTGAGGTTTAGAATAGCTCAAAACTCCGAAAGTCCAGACATCCAAAAATTTCGGTCCATTTCTCAGGATGTGAAGACAAAAAATAGTTTATTCCAATCGGCGAGCCTCTTCGAGCAAACCCATTTCATCTACTTCAATCGATAACTTCGATGTCATAAATAATTGACAGGATTTTGAAACTTTTTTTTTTTTATCCAAAAATCAAATCTCAAGACGATTAATTTGACCACTTATTGGTTTCGATACGATCAATACAGCCCGAGTTATCGGATATTGAATGAATGCATACCTACGTGTATTGTAAGTTTTGGAGGTTTGTGATTCAGTAATATTCGAATTCGTAATTTTCTCTCTAAAAATTCTAAACGCCAAGCCAGCCCTAATCGAACCTTTCATTTTTATATTTCATCTTCTAGTTTGATCTCTGAACTTAGATTTCTTCTTAAAACTCTTTGTCGCCTTATCATCGTCAAACTTAGTACCTACTCGTCTACTGTACACCATTTAATCTATAATATAACGAAAGAAAAAAGGAAAATAAAAAAACAACAAAAAAAAAATTGAGGGTGTAATTTGTAACTGATATTGCACGATAGCGTGCGAAGATACAATATATCACTATGTGTATACTCACGTCACCTGCGCACCCCCGTCAGACTTGACTGTCTGCTTCAGCTTTGGCCTATATATCTATACATTCATATTTAACATGCGAGTATAGTGACGTTCCTACGTACTCTCGACAAGAGACTACATATACATATATATATCTACGAGGATATTTGATGTACATAAACAAATATACATCCCTTTGCCATTTATAGATTAGGTATAGTATTTGTGTGTAAAGATATATATATATATATATATATATATATATATATGGGGCGTAAGGTTTCGATAGGTTCGTATTCATTGCTTAAATGTAGCATGACCATATACAAGGGGTAGGTGTCCTATAGGTAGCCGTAGCTGCACGCGTGCAAGCGTTAATTTGATTAGAACAACAAACGCTGGTCACGAAACTGCAGTATTGTCGGGGATAGGTGTCAAGGTGTTTTTGGGGTATAGAAACACGGGCGCGTACTCCGTGAATTATTACCATTTAATGGAGTGGTATGGGGGGACGTTTATTTTGTTATGTACTTTCATTCTCGGGTGCGGAATCGCAACTCGGGCGGGTTTCCGTTCAACATTTTCTTTTTCGTTATTATCGATTACATGAAAGGCATTACCAAACGATCAAACAAAACTTTATTGCAATTAAACTCTCGCGCTAAGACACTGCAGGTAAAAAAATCTACGGTCCCATACATGTGTTGGAAAGTCTTAAAAATCCATCAGAGTGGTGATTAACCCGGCGAAATATCCACTGATGAGTAATACCGCTACTCCATAAAGGCTCCGAGTCCTCGTACATATCCTAATGTTTCGAACGATGCTAACTGGGATCTTGTTCATCTAAACCGCACCTGGGTGGTCCATAGTTTTCTCAAAGCACGCTATCAGGTGCCCCGATTCCCAAGCAACCCCTAACCGTCACCCTTGTCTTTGCGTGGCTAGCATTGCCTTGGTAGTCACCGGCTCTGGCGAGGATCTAGAGTCTCGGTATAGCAGAAAGCAGAAATCGTGGTTGTTAACAAATGATGCATGGCTTGGTAATAGCTACAATACAACCAGCTTACGAGGGCGCGCCCACCCTTGTTGCCGCTCAGCTTCCACCGCGAGAATCTACAAGATTTATTGCTTCGCCCAGCGATTGCGCGTGTATTCACTGATTCTTCATTGGTTTGTCTTAAACGGCTTATATTAATTGGTCGCAGGGGTCTCGACGGGCGAGAGAATTTCTGGATTTTTTTTTTTTCCCTTTTTGACGATGAGCGCATGAAAGGGGTTGATAATAAAATTAGTAATTATTATAAATAGAGAAGCGAATGGATTCTGAAATCGCGTCGATATAACCGCAGATATTTAATTACGAAGTATAGTCTAATGAATAAAGGAAATGAATTTGGGAAATTTTATTTATATATATCGAGTGGTATCCCCATTGAAGTTGCAACCGGGTCTTAAACGTGCGTTAATATCCTTAATAGCGGGTTGGCGTGCGACCTGCGTGCGTGCGGAGTGTGCGTGGGCGGGGTTCACGTCACAACTGCAGCACGCGACCCGCAGCCGCTCTGGACCACCACGACTTCGGTGAACCTGGAGGGGCGCAAATAAATTAAATTACTCAAATGGTTGAAATGCACATTTCCAAAGGCTTGATCCGCACTCCTAGGGGATTGTGGATTTTAGTTGTACATGTATTTCACTCGCATATATATCTATATATGTCGTAGGTACAACCTGCACAAGTTTTATCGTTACACTAGGTATAAAGGTGTATCAACCAGCCAGAATTCTCATTGTCATTCTAATGGATGGTAAATCTTATACGACTAGGAAATATGGCTTCGGATACAATTATATTCAAATCATTTACAATTCATGAATAACACACCTTCAAACTATTACTTCGAAATCTTCAGATCGAGATTGTAAATAATTCGCAATTATATAAAAAAAATTCATCCAAAATTTGGGGCAGCGTTAAATCGGTGGTAATAATTGCGATCATCGATATATTCTACACTTTATAGAGACAGTATATAGTTTTATGTGGGAATGTGAAAAATGAGCTCGATGAATGTCACTGCATGCGAGGTCCTCTGGTACCAATGCATACACGTGTAAATTCAGGTTGGTCAGCCTCTGTGGGCAGAAGATTCACACGAGATCGCTGCAGATAGCGTGTTGACTCTAATTTTCATAAACATCATGCAGTTGCATTTTCAAGTGCGACACTGGTTCTCCACCGGGGTTACATCCTTGGCTTTAGCTATGCCTAAATCTCACCGACTGATGCATATAGATATTATATGTGCAAAATGCAATGATTGCACCTGCTCATGGTTTCCCCTTTTTTTGTATTCCCAAAATTTTTGAACAGTTTGACTATTTTTGATCGGGTAATGGTTATTCGAAATGAAATTTATGTAAAACCAGTGAGTAACCAGGTGGAGGTGGTTAAAGTTTTGCAAATCTAACCGCACGGCAATAACGCAAGATTGAAGGTCCTGTGGGTTACGAGCCATCCTGGGCGTCCTCATAACATGTAAAACACTGGGATTAGGGGATAATAACGAGTGTGTGGCTGCGTGGGTGTAGCCGGTCGTCGGTTGTTCGCGGTAGAACGGTCAGACCCGATAATGAAACACCGGACACGACGGATCAACGGACAATCTAACTCTAGGTGCAGACACTGCCCAGTAGAAGCTGGACGAGGACCCCTGGGATCTCAGACCCCCGGGGCTTTAATATCACGTTATTAACCCAGTTTGGCTTCGGGGATGTGAGGCCTCTTCCCATACTTTTGGCAACTGTCCTTCGTCCTTGCGGCCTTGCAATATCCAGGCGACGCATTGTCGCACCGAAATAATAAAACAATATTCGCTAAGGCGGAATAACCGCGTCCGCTTTATATGATATCGAGCCACACGTATGCTTCGAACTTTGGTCTTATACAGTTGTAGTATGTTGCGTGTTAAAATCTATTCAATTTCTTTTATAATAGCACTTTTTTGTTAAAATTGGTTGTCGGATCTTCGAAGTGTTTTTATCACCTGTTTCTATGCGACAGAAAAATTCCTAAATCGTGATCAAAGAACGTGACAGTATGCGGTACCAGGAGGTCACAGATGCCCGGTATATACGGTAGGTACTAATAAGCCGTTAGAAAGTTAGAAATTCGATCGAATCCACGCAATATCGAAGCTATGTGTATGGGGCAATCCCACGAAACAAGGTCCTCGACTCTCTTGAATCCTTGCACGCCTGACTTGCCTCGAAGCCGGCTTAACGGAAACAAGTTTGCACAAACGATGCACCAGATGTCGAGCTGAATATTTTTCTCCTCAGTGGTGCTCCAGTGGGGATTCAATAAATAAATCAATCATCATTTTGTCATTTTGCTGACTACTGTACGTCAAATTCTTCTTTTCTTTTTCTTTTTTTTTTTTTTTTGATACAGACTCCTCATCATGCCTGCGTAGATCTATTAAATTAAAGGTCAGAAATTTTCGGGTAAGTAGATGTCAATGTCTATAGCTAAGGCTGATACTCGAGTTTATAATGATCATGATTCATGCAAATTCGACTCATCGCTCCATTGAGGTTCTGAAAATACCCTGTGTATACCCGCAGTTCATAATTTCGCGAAGATATAATATATGGTAAATTAAAGAGAAATAGGAAATTCATAGTGTTTTCTTTAATAACAATCGCGTGATTGAATCAATTGCGATAGTAGATTGTATATTTTGATGTAGCATCGCGGGTATAGGAGGAGGTCCGCTATTCGTCGAAGACTTTAGCGTTTGCTAGTCGCGCTCGTGATCGTGAGATGAAAGGATCGTTTTTAAGGTGAAGGAAGTAGTTGGTTACCACGTCATGCGAAACTGCCACCCTTAGTGGGTGAGGGGGATTATCACGGAATATCGTGCAGTGGCTGCTGCAGTGGTCGTGCCTCTCAAGAACCCCCTGGATCCCGAGGGCCCGTGGTGGGTTTCCGAAGTGGGGCTCCCGGCGAGCACCCAGTATATAACCACCGCCAAATCCACCGCAAATACCCTCAAGTACTCCTTGCTTGGCCGTGAGTGAGAAGGGGGCCAGACCACGCACGTGGTACTTCGCTTCAACTTCAACTTCAACTTCAGTCCCGTAGTTTGTCGGCGGGGCAGAGAGCCTGGAGAAGAGAGAGAGAGAGAGAGAGAGAGAGAGAGAGAGAGAGTAGAGAGAGTAGAGAGAGTGAGTGGCCGTGGTGGTTGTCAATTTAGTTTCTTCAGTTCCTGCGTAAAATACGCATACCACGTAGTGCGGCTTTCCACTTTCCACGACGATTCCTCAATACTTCGAATCGCGTTTTATTAATTCCTGAATATGGGGAGAAAAAGGCTTCCGCTGAAGTATTCTGGTATATTCGAGTGTTGTACAAATCAATGATTCTCATCGATAATAGCTGTATATAGATGCGCAAGGGATGAAGCTTAGCACACTTTTTTTGCTGCAAATTTGGTCGTAGTACATGAATTGGTCATACTCGAGGGTTAAAACTGTGACAATTAAGGTGTGTGATGGCTGGTTACGGATGACATGAACAGAGAGTATAAGCTTGGGGAAAATACGCATGCGCAAGTAAAGGTTTTGGCGCACGGCCGCAGCCGGGTAATTGGAAAGTTACGCCTACCGACACGCAACCTAACAAACATGCGCGAAACGCATGAATTTCTTTTCCGATTCAGAAACGCAGGAAAGTGATGCTAATAGTCTGGTAAGTAGGCGTCATTGCGGACGAGAATGGTCTTAATCTAAACGAGGTAAACGACTCGCTAAAGATATTGTGCGGGAGGATGTGAATCTTGATCGTTAGGTATTTGCTTGAAAGTGGATAGAAATGATGAAATTTGTCGGCCACATGATTTGGCCGAGAATAATCACGCAGAAGACAGATACTAGGGAGGTGGACAGCCCGTATGCATCGGCGCGTCTCTGTTCTCCGCAAGGGTCGTCGAGGGCGTTCAGGGGATGCGGAGGACGCGGAGAACCTGGAGGACGTGGAGAGGGAGCGATGTAACAAAATCAATAGAGGGGAGGCACGCGGGGGAGCGCGCGCGCAACCCGCCTCCACCCTGAAGGCGACGGACTGCGATGGAGAGCCTCCTCCTTCTCCTCTTCCTCCTATTTCTCCTTTGCCTCTTTTCTCTCCTCTCTCCTCTCTCTTCTCTCCTCTCCCCTTTGGCTCTCCCTATATACCGCGTCCGCCACCTCCTGAGCTTATATCTTCAGAATGGAAGGTGCTGCCACCAAGATTGGATGATTGCGGGGGCGTACGATAGTCTAACTGTCCGATTCCAACTTCGAAATTCAAATTCAACCGAACCATTACTTAAAGGGGTACATACCCCATAAATTAGGATATTTTTATAGGGCTGGTACTATTCTCTTGTCTTGTGGAACCAAGTAACAGTCAGAATTCGTCATATTTCATAGTTAGATTTAATCAAAGTAAAGGACTGAACTGCTTGGATTCCTCGTTGTTCTTCGTTGTTTAGAAAACATGCATAGAAAATCGAAGAATAAGGGAAAAAACGCTCGTTTTCACGTGAAAAATTTTGTAGAAGAAAATTTATTGCTCAAGTTACTTTTGCAGAGTCATTATCATAATTCTACATTGAAACTGCGGGTAAGTGGTGCAAAATTTTCCGATGTTACTATTAAACCATGTGGTGCAGGTTTGAGCCAAGTTGAAATTAGCTCAATTTGCTTTTTGTGTGTTTTCTTCGCTTTCCAGTCGTTAGACGTTGGTTGTAGAACGCATTTTGCACATTACCTTGGAAATGATGAAGATTGTTGTTCTCTTTTCGTACACAGGTAGTACTACCTTGTATGTACGCGTACACCGACACATTTACTCGCATATACTAGCATAATTCACAGCGTTTTCTTGATGCTAAGAAACGTTGAGTTCGTCGACGACGATATTTGTGTCGTAAACAAAGCCGTCGACTAGACCCGTGACGTCAGTTAACTGCAATTAAAATACGTCAAGCAGTTCTTTAGGTCGCTGCTACTTTTTCAAATGATATATTTCGAGCTTCTTGGTTTTTGTCTTGACGGAGGTATACCAGCTATTATAACTCGCGTATTTCTGGAATTCGATAATTCCAGGTAGGTATTCAATGTTCTTAAAAACAGAATGTCACATTACATGTATAGTTGCCTTGACATCGTAACTGGATATAGAAATTAAACGCCTGCATAAAATTATCGGCTATACCCAGCATCGTTGCTCGAGGAATGAAAACGTGTGTTTATATAATGGTAAGACAGGAAATTTAATGCTTCAGAGGTCAGAATTGAGTTAGTGAATTTTTATTTTCTTTTATCCGCATAAAATAAAATCAGTTCTCTATTAATATCTCGTATAGGCGTGTTAAATTTTCCAGAAGTGTTTCGCTCGGTTCGATTCATGCTCGTCTGCTTTTACCGTTACAACAACAACGTTGAAAAACTTTTAAGAGATGATGATTCAGTGGGTAACAATTTCACAAATTTTTAACGATAACATTCACCGTGAGCTGCAATAGAGAGACGAAAATAAATGTTATTCCAACGTAACCAATACGCGATACTTATATATATATACCGGGATAGATATATAACTTCCTTATTTCGAGCTTATACTTTCTTCCAATAATATCGGAACCGGTCAATAACCACTATTCGGATGACAAAGGGTATTCACAACAACCAGGAAATGGGCAGTGAAAAAAATTCGTCTTTCCTTTAATACGCGAGACCTCATCTCGTTTCGGTAAATGGCGCTTGTTTGTTCATCAGCATATCTCTCCCTTCTTATATATACGCATATACGTGTATAGACAATACGTGTTCTCTGTAAGGCATATATATATATATATATATTACTTCATACATATATATGTATATGTAAATAATTTGTGTACGTATAGACATACGCATGAGTAGGTATGCTTCTCATCGGTCCTATACGGTTGTATACAGAACTGGGAGATAAGTGAGTGTCCCACGGCGCGTGCACGCATGTATATTATTTTCGTTGGGGTGCGTAACGCACTTAGAAATGGGACAAATGCCTTGATTTGTCCAGAAATCAGGGGAATCAAGGGTTAGCAGATTCGCTTATATAGTCGACTGTTGGGTTAGTCTGGGAATCCACCGACCGGATAAAAGCATTAGCTGCGAGAATGTTTTCCCAACTTACTTCGTGTATGCTTTTCGCCACTCTTTATGCGCCACAGCTATTTTCTTATCTTGCTGTTGTTCTCAGCAATCTCGAAACAACATATATCGTACATTATAGAAGAACAACTGAACTGTACAAGACAACGAATTTTTAGAAATAATTTTGCGGCGCGGTGCTTCCCAAAAAGTTCCAATTGGTTTTTTTTTTTTTTTTTTTTTTACTTGTTTTTCTCTTTTTTTCATTATACCGTCAAAACGAACCAAGTTTTTACCAAACTCATCAAGAGAATGAAAAATGTCATCTCGTCGACCGTGTCGAAGATAGACGAAGCGTGATTTTCTCTCGCAACAAGAATCTCGCCCCTGCCATGCAGCAGGGTACGCGTGGAAGGAGGGCCATGGCCATGGCCGGGGCCAGGGGTGAGTAAAGCAAAAGATTGCTACTGGCGCCCAACATCCCATGGGACTGGCAATAAAAGGTCATTTAGTCCCTGTGCTGGCCGGTCGTTGATTGACTTGAATGTCACCGCCTTGTGCCCCATCCGACGTCATTTTCTCCCTCGAGTATAAATGGCGTCGCGGGTTTCAGAGTTCAAAATCGGTACGTCGCCTAGTTCGTATGGTTATGAACTTTACGTTGACAGACGATTAGTTGATCACTATAGGATGATTAATTTTTATCATCGATTATTTTTTTAAATTATTTTCTTCGCGTCTTGGTATATAATAGTAACGCTTGTTACAAAAGAAAAACTCTTGAAAATTTCGTGCACTTTTTGGCCAAAACTTTTACAGAGAAACTCGAACGTTCTCATACATGCAAATGGACGAGCCAATCACGTGTCCCAAAATTACAGTAATCTCGACTACGGAACCAATTTCAGAGACACTCAGTCACCCAGTGAACCACGAGGCGATGCCGAGCTTTGAGCAGGGCGCCCCGTTCGTCAATGGATGCAAATCACTCCCTTATTCCGCATCCCTTTCCCTCTCTTTCTCTTTCTCTTTCTCTTTCTCTCTTTCTCTCTTTCACCGCGAACCAGATATACCTACCTTCTATACATTTATGTACACTTTGCCGGCATCCAGCTACGGCTAGAAGAGACTGCCGTACAAAGAGGTACGGAATCTCTTTGTTCTCTCGCGGCTCAACGGCTTCGCGTTCAGCTCCATACTCCGGCAATGTTTTGTCAAGGTCATTCATTCACCTTTTGCAACCCCTCCGCAAGGTCTAGCGCCACCTTGGCCACTCTTGCCATCCTCTTCGCCCTCGCTTACTTCGAACCATTGTTTCCGCTGGCTTACGTCACCGGAAGAACCCTAACTTATTGACTCCAGAGGCTGCTTATTATTAGTCGTCGATCGAGACTGCGGGAAGAGTTCCTTTATCGTCTCCGTCAACAGCCCACTGTGTATTATGTCAGAGAAAGACGAATACTGAAACACTTTCTAAATGGGGATCCCTGGACGCCAAGCTGAACACTCCAACCAAGGAAATAAACGTCCAATTTTTTAATTATTGTATTCAAACGGAGCTTTTGCTACCCTTTGAATTATGTCATATATGTCATTAAGCATCCTAGTGTAATGTGTAATGCAATGTTAGAACGTTCCAGCTGGTGGATCGTGTGCCAAGATTGACGGTCCGAAAAGACACGTGCCTTTTCGTTTTGGGTACCTATCCTCGGATTTTACGCAACTTTATATTGAAACCGTAACTTCGTTAGTCAGTATTCAGTCCGAGTTGACACCTTGGTTTCTTAGAATACTGGGTCCGATTTTGTGAGAGGATCTTTTTGTACAACCATCCCACTTCTTGGAATGCAAAGAATCCTCTGAACGGTTTACGCAAGCTTTTAGATATCGAGAACCGCGCACCTTGTATAGTACACTCGTTGAAATTTTCCTGATAAAATCCATGATTTTAATCTGCACTGCTGACAGTGCGCGCAGCTATATGTGGGTCTTCTTTGACTGCGAACGTACCCCGAAGATTCTGAAGAATCTTCGACAAAAGCTTGGAGCGAACACCTGCCGGGTTGCGTAAATGCACAGCGGTTTAATCGTGCACTATGAGTTGGGCGCAATCTTCTAGCGAGTCTTTTCCCCCTTGAAAGTGTCATTTAGTAAGCGCGTGGCTCGCACCTGGTGAACTTGGGACAACGTTCTGAACATCCCGAGCCGTAAAGATGTGGGTCCTGGACCGTCTAAAGTCGGAGATGTCTCGCTGAAGGCTTCAAGGAAGAAGAGCTGCCCAGGAAGGCACGACCCTCAACCTCTTAGCCGAGGCTCTGGCTACGCACAAAGTCTTTTGTCCAACTTCAGCTTCGATATAGCTCCTCTTTGTCCTTTTTCAAGGAAAAGCCACGCGACCGACTTCAAGGAATTTTACAATTGAACAATCCCCGTTAGATCTACCATCACAATACCTATATTAAGATCTCTCACTGAAACTGCAGTGGACCATTGATTTTTCGTCTCGATTAGCCGGTTTCAATTTGCACCTTATTTTACCTATTCATATTCTCCATTCGATCCCTATGGTCTCCCCGTTAATATTTCGTCCAGTCTTAAAGTTGCCTCATCTTATACCGAGTTCCGGAAGAATGCAGTATGGGATAAGCGTTATGCAGCTAAGAGGAAATACCTTTCTTTCCTTTTTTCCTTTTTTTGTTACGGAATAAATCTCGCGTTCGCCTTTGTCTCTTGAGGTAGCGGTGAATCGCCTTGACTTCGCATGGCTCGGGGGTTTTTCTTTGAAAAAATATTGCCGGTGGTCAGCGACGATTGAAAGTCATTGGTGTAAGAGGCCGGTAGTAAAAACGGTATCCAAAGGTGGGCGGAAATATAAATTTGCTTCGTTACCTGTCACTCGTTACCTCTCATTCAGCACGAGTTTGAACCTAAAGATCGAGGGTGAGATCCGCCCACGACGTATCGTCGACGAGGCATCGCGTGTCCTCGAAATCCTCGCACCTTGCCAACCCAACCCCCCCGTTGCCTTACCACAATCGTTTTACCGACACAGGATGCAAAAAAAAAAAAAAAAAAGAAGAATTACAAATTTGACTCGTAGGAATATTGGCGCTGTCGGATTTTATGGAGAAAGTAGAGAATTTTTTTTTTTTAATTGACACCATCGGTGTATGAAAAGGGTGTGTGATTTCTGTATAATATGTAAATGGTATTAGTAACGTTGAAGAGACTCGGAGATAACGACTCCTGGACCGTGAGCGACACCTGAGGTGACGAGGAGGTCGTTCGACGAACGAGGGAGCCGAGGCTAGACATCCATCACCTCTTTGTGTCCTTGCCGATTTTTTGGGATGGGATGAAGGGTCAGGGAGAAGGGGGAAGGGGACACCTGGTTCTACGCCACCCCCATCTCTCACCTCTGCAGGATCGAAGGAAAGCCGACAAAACGGGCGCAAAAATAAACAACCCGGGTGCAGCCTCGACTAGGATGCCTCTCGGCTACCACGGGGATTCTGGTAATCGTTCTTTTAATCCCTGATGATTTTTATTGATGACCCAGACATCCTGTCATCTATACCTTCGGGACCTATAGGCTTCAAGGTATATGCAACCGCATCCCGCCACCTTTCGCCCTCTAGCAACGCTGTTCTCAAAAAACAAATATACATATATACGGTTATTTCACATCAGACTAAAAGAAGTTCTTCACTTCTGTTTTATCGTCGATCATCTCCATGATTTAAAAAAAAAAAAAAAATTTAGATCCATTATCTTCTATCATTCTGTTGATATACGAGTCGTCGTAGAGATCCGAAGGTAACAGGCAAAAAGCAAAAGAAATCCTAGTATGGCTTTTGAAGTAGCGAAAAAAAGTGGCGAAGAAACCTCTTTGCCGAGGAGCAAGGATATAATATATATCCGATAGATTTTGGGTATTGTTAAACGTCCAGGACCTTACCCAGGCGGAATTATTTCAATCGTTTGTGGTTATTTTCGGTCTTTTAAAGGGCTAGGGGATAGGTACTATCCTTTTCGACAGTGGTTTGCGGACTGCACGCGCACCCTGGGGGACATCTTCCTGGTGGATTACCAGCATATTTTCCGCGCGTTTGCCTCCGAGGCTTATTAAAATATCATGTATTTGTCGATGAGCTTGCTTTGTGACTGGATGACAAGGTTTGGCCGAGTCTAGAGGCTTCAAAGGAGTCAGGACTGTCATTGTGCAGCTCTAGTCAAGGCGACATTCACTCTGCGCTTCGCTTGCTTTTCTGCTTGCTTCGATGCGCTTGCCTAACTCGCGTGAAACGTTGACACAGCTTATTCCCTTTGTTGACCCTTTTTTTTTTCCCCCTCCCCTTATACTCCCGTGTTTCTGAGGAAAGAAGGTCTTGCTGTTTATCAATCCCCGAAATTCTCTTAAGGGAGCATTTATAGGGTAGCTATACACATCTTTCGACGAATGAATCTCAAAGTTGCACGTATACGTATATCTTTTCCATAAAACGTAGCGCGAAAGTTGGAGAACCCAATAATATTTAGCTAGATGGATTTTCGAACGTAGATTATGCGCTATTTTTTTTGTGTGAACGTAACAAGTTTGAGGCAGCCTATAGAATGGTGGATTTGAAGAAAATGCAAAAAGTATATCAGCCAATGAGGTAAAGTTTGTTGACGCGAATGGGGACTATTTAACTTTCGCCGAATATCCTTTTCGTTCCGAGTTCACAACGGGAGGTAAGTGAAGAGCTGGTCCTTATGGTTGTAAAAATGAAGCCACGGTTTCGAGACAGTGAAACTTCTGACCAGAGACCCTCTGGCTCCATTGAAGTCTTCTTGAAACCAGGTGCGCCGGATACCTTGGCTACAGTTATCCTATGGGACCTTCATATTTCAACCCACCCCGTCATTGACGGTAAAACGCGGGGGTGTCGTCGGGAGCAGGTGTCCCAAAGCTCGTAAAAGATCCCTAGGGATGAGAGACTAGGAGTTTCGTTGCTTTATCCCTTGTTGCAGAAAACGTCACGCGAAATGATACGAAATTACGAGATCTTTCACCCGGCGTTTTACAACGTATAGAAGTACGGTTTAAGTACCTTACAGTATTATAAATCCTCAAAAATTAACAGTATAGGGGAAGATTCATCCACGTTGACAATATTGATTACAGGGATATGCAGTGTCGTGTCGCACTCAGAAAAATAACAACCAAAATTTGGTTATTATATGCACAATCACATTTTTTGTTCAGTCAATCAAATTTGTTGTTCAGTCAACCAAAAATTTCGTTGGGATACCCAAAATTTTGTTGGGAAAACCAAATTTTATTGGGACAACCAAAATTTTGGCTGTTCCAGCAAAATTTTTGGTTGACTGAACAAAAAATGTGATTGTGCAAATAATGACCCAAATTTTGGTTGTGTCAACAAGATTTTTTCCTGAGTGCGTGTCGTGTCGTTTCGTTTCGAGTATAATAATTACAATATATAATATATTGAATGTAATATCTGTGTAAAAAATCAACGACGTATCTGAACGTCTCGTTTGGCAGGGCGTGAGGTCAACAGGTAAGAATTTGCAACAATTACTTATCTTCGTTAAGTTTCTAAACTTGACAGAGACTGGCATGGCTCAGTCTACGTCTGTATAGCAATAACTCGGACCCGGTCATCATCTAACGCTGAAAACGGCTCCTCATTAATAACTGGTGACTCGGCAGTTATACACTAAATAAAACGGCTCAGGGCCGTCGCACTTACCTGTGATTCCCTCGATCGCTCATACCCTGACGTGAAAGAGCACCTCCATATTCACCCATACCCTGAAGCCAAATTCCGAAAGCTCGCCTGCACCCACATTCATGCATACACCTATATATAATACGTGTATATATATAAATAGCTATACACATATTATGTGCCTGTATTAGGTATACCTATGTACTACGTATCGTATAGATATATACTTCTATATATATATAGGTATGTACATGTACCGTAGCTAAGCCTACCGCGCTACTATGTGAAATCGTTCAACAATAGACTACCATTTATTTCGAAAGCCATACTTCGAATGCACTTACCGGGACCAGCCTCTTGCCAAGACAGGAGCATTTTTACTGACTTGGCATTCGGTTAGTTTTTAAAAGAAATCTGCCGCTCAAGTACGAGATATTTTATTAGAGTATAATATAATATTCGCTGAAAGGTCAATCGTCCAGTAAATTTTCTTCGTCAATTTTATCAACGTTTCATTTATAGGCTTTTTTTTTTTTTTTAATCTCTAATTAAATGACGGGTATAATTAAAGTCGTACAGGAATTATTCACGCCCGTGACGAGCGAATATCGTATAGATTATAGAAGAAACTGAAACCGTCCAGTGAATTTCTACGAGCCCTTATTTCTCGCCGTTATTCTTTCGAAGGGGGCAACTTTTCAACTACTTTCTGCACTTTGAGCTGTAAAATAGACAAATAATTGTTCCAAATGTGAAACTTCGACTTTTATAGCGTTCTTTGAGAGATATATATGTTATCACGTGTGACGACGCACGAGGTACTTGAACACCAAGCTCGTAAAACTGGCTTCCAAGGCTTATACGCCTCGGGATCCTCAGATGTAAGAGCTCCCAGGTACTGAGACAGAGTATATTCAGATTAATTGAAAGACTAACTGCAGTAGTTTTTTTTTTTTTCTTTTTGGAATACAAGCAGTAGGTATACATGTCAAGCATAACTGTATACGATATTCGTTAAATCGGTTAGTTATAATTTCTCGAGTGGTACTCATAGCGAAGAGTTCTGAAAAGTTTAAAAAAGTATTGGAAACCGTTACGCATTTATATACTATATACGTACTAGTAAGGTACTTTGACGACGGCATCGACGCGTCGTAAACTATTTAACGAGCTCCTTTTGTCGACGTCTTTGTAAACGGTATATGAATATTGCAATAAAATTTGCAATCTACCTGAATATTTACAATATTTCATATATTTCGTGTATAACTTATATACGTGTGTTAAGAGCTATACTCGGTATATTTATAGTCAGAAATCCCCATGCTTTTCCCGAATTGTCTCTTAGGTGAAACCATAAAGACGGTGGTGGGGCTGTTGGATAACACAGATAATTTTCCTTGATGCCAGACATAACGCTTAATTTTAATGTCTCCCCTACCGGCGTCGCGGCCATATTGCATCCGCTTTACTGAAAATTGCTTTACCCATTTCCTGACGAGTCTTCTTCCCCATTGTTTCAGGTGGATTACTCGACTTGTTGCAGGCGTAAAACTACGAGTCCAAGGAATAGGTGAGTAGCTCGTAGCTTCCGCATTTCTACATGTAGATAAATTCGGATTTTTAAATTCTGACAAAACGGTCCATGCAGATGCCTCTCTCTGGGTACCCGTACCCACATTAGACAGTTAATACGACAAGTATCTATAAATATAGCGATGTATTTATTTTGACAATATTTTGCTGCAATGGTAAGGGTAGCGCTCATATATGCCCCGAAGATATACGGGGGCTCCCATGGGCCAATAAACAGCTTAAGTCGTATGATTGACAGCTGTAACAGTATAAATCTACTTCGAGATGAGAAGTCCACAGGGTTCTTAATTCCAGGAGGATATTATCCTGCACTCCTTTAATGCGAAAAATATATACCTACCCGCTTGATACGCGATATACTATTTCTTTGTTGTATATATATAGAGAAATATAGGATTATCCGCGAGCATTGTGACAATATATATCTTGCCTTATACTCTTCCAACATGCACGGGGTGGGATTTCTCGGCCTTGTGCAGAAGAATTTCATATACAACCATAATTCTCTTCATATATATAATATTTCATATATATATATATATAATACACATATATACATGTTTGCGATAGGTTGTAAGTTGGACAGGCGAGCAGGGATTACCGCATAGCCTAGCTCTTTCCAAGGGTGAGACGTGGGGGTCAGATAAAGGGTGCGAGGCAGACGTCAAAACTGTCATGTATATATCCATATATCCTTATATATATACATATATGTATATATATAGACTGAGACCGGTGGCTGAGTTAAAATATTCACCGTTTATTTTAACCACCTTTTCAAAACTACATCGGCATATATTATTATATACATATTTATAAGGAATCATCACCGTGTGTAGCATTCATCCGTTAAAAAATACCGTACGAAAGGTATTAAATAACTGTCTAATAATCGCGGCATTTAATTTTTTACAACGCGTAATATATATTAGTACGAAGAAAGATTTACAACTTGACGCGAACTAGCTGGTGAGAAAAAGAAAAGAAAAAATAATTTAAGAAAAGACACCCACGTAGGTAGGGTACGTTCTTCGAAATTAGGTCCGAAATCTGTTGCAACGCTAAATACTATATAATATATCTAATTACGTATATGACTGCATATAGTTGAAAACGCGAACTATTATGCGAATTTATTACGGGAAAAATGAACCGCGGGTTATAATATAATAGTACTGTGTATCTTTATATGGTCATATAGTAATACTATACGCTCGAGTATGGAATAAGAAAACTGAAATGGTTTGTATTCTGAAGTTTTTTTCAAGTTAACATTTTGTTCTGATGAAAATGTTTTCACTTAGGTAATTATACGGCTTTTTTTTTCGTATACAGATAGGTATAATATAGATATATTCTGTTCATATATACTCGCCTTCGAGATGAGAACTTGGTTGGATAACGATATAATTTAACCTTAGCTCGGAAGTGCATCTTGCCGTGAATACCCAATTATTATATTGCGAAGTATATAGGTATATATATATATATCTCTCTATATTATAAAGATATATCGCCGCCGCCGCCGCCGCCGCCGCCGCCGCCGCCGCCGCCGCCGCCGTGTCAGACTTTCCATGGCCTCCTCGCCCCCGCTCGCTGCCCCCCCCCCCTTTCCATGGCCTCCTCGACCCCGCTCGCTACCCCCCCCCCCCCCCCCTCCTCGCCCTAGGCCTTCCTGACCCCACTCGGCTCTTCTTGCCCCCCCCTCCCCCCTTCTTTCCATGGCCTGCTCGACCCCGCTCGCTATGATATATATAGTATATCGTACTATATTATATACAGATATCACCGCCACCGCCGTGTCAAGAATCCTATCTTCGGCTATCTTCGGCTATCTTCGGCTATCTTCGGCTATCTTCGGCTATCCTCGGCTATCCTCGGCTATCTTCGGCTATCCTCGGCTATCTTCGGTTATCCTCGGCTATCTTCGGCTATCCTCGGCTATCTTCGGCTATCCTCGGCTATCTTCGGTTATCCTCGGCTATCTTCGCCCTCTCCCCCATCCTGGGCCTTGGACCGAAAGAAGGACCGGGTTCGGCTCCCTTCGGTTATCTTCGGCCATCCTCGGCCATCTTCGGTTATCCTCGGCTATCCGGCTCCCTTCGGCTATCTTCGGCCATCTTCGGCTATTCTCGGCTATCTTCGGCTATCTTCGGCCATCCTCGGCTATTCTCGGCTATCTTCGGTTAACCTCGGATGGAGGACCGGGTTCGGCTCCCTTCGGCTATCTTCGGTTATCCTCGGCTGTCTTCGGTCATCTTCGGCCATCTTCGGCTATCCGGCTCCCTTCGGCTATCTTCGGTCATATTCGGCTATTCTCAGCTATCTTCGGTTAATCTCGGATATCCTCGGCTATCTTCGGTTCACCTCGGATGGAGGACCGGGTTCGGCTCTCTTCGACTATGTTCAGTTATCCTCGGTCGTCCTCGGCTATCCTCGGCTGTCCGGTTCCCTTCGGCTATCTTCGGCTATCTTCGGTTGACCTCGGATATCCTCGGTGATCCTCGGTGTTCCTCGGCCATCCTCGGCTATCCTCGACTGCTTTCGGCTATCCTCGGCCATCTTCGGCTATCCTCGGCTGCTTTCGGCTATCCTCGGCCATCTTCGGCTATCCTCGGCTAT
Source organism: Tenthredo mesomela (assembly GCA_943736025.1). Classification (NCBI taxonomy): domain Eukaryota; kingdom Metazoa; phylum Arthropoda; class Insecta; order Hymenoptera; family Tenthredinidae; genus Tenthredo; species Tenthredo mesomela. The sequence continues at coordinate 20,535,618 of OX031016.1, read as the reverse complement.
CCGGTTCCCTTCGGCTATCTTCGGCTATCTTCGGTTAACCTCGGATATCCTCGGCTATCTTCGGTTAACCTCGGATATTCTCGGCTATCTTCGGCTTTTCTCGGCTCTTTCCGGTTCTTTTCGGACCATAGACCTTCGGATCATAGGACCTAAGGAGGATACCACTAGATAAAAAAAGACGCGCCAACATCACGAAAAACTTAGAATTCAAACTGGATTTGTTTTCTGCATTATTAATATGATTTCCTACTTTTTGTCCCAATTCGATTCCCTCTGCAGCATTCCTGTGAAAAATTTCGATCGAGCAATCAAGCCCTTTTGAACAATTCCATCACCATGTAGTTCAAGAATTGATACAACGATGAAGATTCCTTTCACATAAAAAATACCGAATTGATAATAGATTAATATTGATCATTGTACATCATTTACAAAATCCATTATATACTATTCGTATTATTCGCATTAATTTTCCACATAACCTTGGGATGTACCCTACTATTAAATAAATAATTCTATCCACGCTGAAGATTAGAGGTCAATAATTTGAATTGCACAAATCTATCGTTACACTTCTTAATTCGAACCTCTAAAAATAGACTTCAAAATGTTCAGTAACTATATAGGAGATAATGTTGGAAATATCGTAGACAATTCCCTATAGTATTGGCATTTCAATTAGTATGGTATTGGCAATTCAATTAGTTGGTATTGGCAATTCAAATCAAATATATCGATACCAACGTTCTAATATGTCGTAACCCACAAAATTTCAGAAATTGACTTTTTTTGAAAAATTGAATGATAATAATGTTGTGCAGCTTATGTTTAAGTTTTAGCGGTCAAATCGTTGATTTACTATTTTTAAATAAATATTCTAATCCGTAAAATCCTATCTTCTTAATGGTAATAGTGAAGCGTTTTTATGGCCTTCTGAACAATTGGAATTGACTTTTTTTGAAAAATTGATTGATAATAATATTGTGCAGCTTATGTTTAAGTTTTAGCGGTCAAATCGTTGATCTATTATTTGTAAATAAATATTCTAATCCGTAAAATCCTATCTTCTCAATGGCAATAGTGAAGCGTTTTCATGGCCTCCTGAACAATTTTCCAAATGTGGGTTACGCCATATTAGAACGTGGGTATCGATATACAAAACAATTCAAAAAATTCAGAAGAAATTAAAAATGTAGTCTGGAAAGAAATTTTAAAGTAAACATATTTACAGAATTAGCTATAATTTAAAAACAACCATGAACCTAAAGGAGAACCCACAAAAAAAAAAACGCGTCGACATATCTACCGTAATTAATTTATTAATTAATTAATTAATTAGGCTTTTTGATAATATATATGTGATTCATAGATGTTCAATATTAATAAATATGTATAATATATAATACGTTAAAAGATCCATTGAAAATTTCCATTGCTTTGAAACCAACATTGATAATAAGATAATATAGGGCTTGGCGCGCCAAGTTTGGTTACCAAAATGATTATTGGTTATATAATAAGAAATAAATAATAGCCAATATAAAGATGAATAATCGCGGGTGACAAAACCTTCACTAGATTTCATTACAAAATCGTTTTTTTTTCGAAAAAATCCGCAGATTATTTGACTTCAACAGATGATACACAATGGGGGGTTGGCGCGCGTAGCGCGCAGGGGGGCGTAGCCCCCCTAGTATATATATATATGTATATGATATGCGCTAGAAAATTTTTGATAATGCAGACAAAACCGTACGGGCGATGGCGGCGTCGCTGTAGTCAACAGAATCGCGCACCGAAGCCTCCTCATCCTCATCCTCATCCTCTTCCACTTCCTCTTCCTCTTTCTCTCCTCACCGAGAAAATGTCAGTCACACGCGCAAATGCAGAAACCGCAGCGAGATGACACTCGTGGCGGTACTAATTGGGCCCTCGAGGTGACGTTCAGGAGCGAGGATGCTCCTGCGTCGGCGGGAGATGTGGGTGGGCGTCCGGGGATGAGAGATCGCATTAAATCTTACCGGGTGCACGCCTTCGTCGCAGAGAGCTGCACCCTTCCACGCCGATAAAGTTATGACGGTCACGTGGGCTTCGTTCGTTCGAGCTATATTATGCACCATTTATATAGTATATTGCACCCTGAGGATCAGGTGAAAATAATAAAATTGCGAATATATACCTCCGCATGCATATATCTAAACCTATATCCTCACCCTATTTTTTCCTCTTCATTTGCAACGTCTCGTCATTCGGTGCTCCAATAATTATGCATTGAAAATTTCATTTCCTTTTTCTTCTGTTGAAAATTCTGTTAGTCAATTTTCTTTTTCATTTATTTTTCGCAATGATCAATCGAGAACCATTTAGCTAAGGTAATGCAAGGTGATACATAAAAAAATGCTTGCCTAAACCTGCCAATTTTTTTTTTTTCTTTTATAAACTTTTTTTTTTTTTTTTTTTGGTTTTCTTTTTTGGACATTCTGCAGGTAAAAAGGTCTCGAGATACATTTCTACGAAGTTGGATCCGTTCGCGTCGTAAGATCTTAGCGCAGAACCAGACGTTGGGGCGACAATTCTTTATCCGGTATAGGTTGGGGGCTCGTTGCCAAGTGTCATTCAATTGCATATCCCAATTAAATAACAGGCAAAAGGGCGACGTAGCGTCGTGGAGCGTCCCGACGCCCCTAATTGCGAAAAAATAAAACAAACACTCTCGCGTCGTACCCGCAGACTACAACGAGAGACAGCCAATTCATTATTCGGAAATTTGCTAACATTAGCTTGGCCTCGGTGGACACAATATGCTCCATACGAATTGTGGAGAAGGGGAATGAAAATTTAATCAACCACCTTACGTAGGTGGGTATAGTTACCTAGGTATATACTTATATCTATACGGGAGTTCGTGGCGTCTACTCCTACCTGGTGCGGATATGGCTCCCAGAATTTTTTCAATGCAAATTGAAAAATGAATTATATCTTCAGGATAATGGGTCGTAACCATCAGAGATACGTTTGATTTTATTTTCGAAAATTTTAATCGTCGTACAATAAATTATTTTTATTCATTTTCCTAAATTATAATGCTCCGCGAGTGCGACATTATACTATATTGATGTGAGCATGCATTAGACGTATCACATTGAAAAAATTCTGGGAGCCATTATCCACCACGTTTACGAAATAATGTTTTCTTAAATAAGCAAAATAAACATAAGGAAAAGAGTTTCCACTTTCGAATGGGGGGTCAAAATGATCGTCTTCGAAAATAAAATTTTTTAGATTTTTTTCAAAAAAAAATCGAAGGTGTCGCACTGTTTGAAGTTTCGAAAATTCATGAATAAATAACGGTTAATGGAAAAAATCTGAAAAAATTCATGAGTGGTTGTTAGAGTTGGAGTAACCGTAGAAAAAATTATGAACCAAATCAAAAATGATGAGGGAAAATCATTGGTCGAGTTGGTATGGAATACCTCATATGTATATCTTATTTTTTATTCAAACAATTTATATATAGTATGTGACGTAAATTTAATACAAAGTTATATATACCAGCTGCGTTATCCATTTATGAATTAAAGTGAGGTAATTAGTAGACACCATGCGAATAGACTAATTACCAGAATAGCAACAAGTCGAACAAAAGATCACGGCTTCCGTGAAACCGTGCTCGAATCTTTTCCGAGTAAAACTTGGAACTCTGTTCAGAGCTTGTCGACAAATTTTCACCGTTTCGGTGAGGTATGGGCTTTAGGTAGGTATCTACACCAGAATTACGCAACGGCGCACGTTCTGTATCCCCGGCAGAGGTTCGTGTGTCTCTCTGCGGTTGATGTATGTGTGTAGTATATATATATTATATATATGTATATGTAGATTTAGTTTCATTTTCATTTTGCAGAGAGAGCGCTCGCAGAGACATATTATAGGGGTACAAAGTACAAATGTTTCGCTTCTCAGTTTTACCAAGAATCGAAATGCTAATTAACGAGATCGCGAGCAAAAGAGTTCACAGTCAAAGTGACGCGGGATGCGTGCACCCAGCCATCCTTCGCGAATATAACTCGGGAGACTTTCCAATTATCGGCAAAAGCAGCAGCCCAAGTTCTTGACTAAAGGGTCGAGAAGATTTTCCTCCTCAGAGAGAGAGAGAGAGAGAGAGTTTCACTCCTCTTCGGTGTCGTTCGTGGTGTACCAGAAGAAGAAGACGAAGAAGAAGAAGAAAAAGGGTGCATGAGGAACCGTTACCGAACGGGGTAAAGCGAGACAGAGAAAGGAATAAATAAATAAAAAATTTAAAACAAAACTAAAAATAAAAATAAAAATAAAAATAAAAACGACAGAGATAGAGAGAGAAATGTTGTAATTAGTTTGCGTGCACGCAAGTATGCGCACCTTGCGCGTGGAGCGGAGTGTTGCAATTCGCACTTATGTTCCTGGAAGTGTGGGTGAAGCCCGTTACGAGTTAGGTAGGCTTTCGCAAGCTCCAGAGCTCCGAGTGCGTGAGTGCGTGAACGCGTGACTGCACGGATCGTGAGCAGGGCGTCGCGACGCCCGAGAGAAGTGTCGCCATTCGCACTCGTGAACAGAAACGGTCGCGTTTTATACTAATAAGTAGAATGGCGATAAAGAGAGAGAATATATGAGAGAGGTAGAGAGTAAGAGAGAGAGAGAAAAAGAAGTGGATAGAAAGTGAGAGAAAAGGGGATGAGGTGCAGTAGAGTCGTGCGTCGGAACCCGTATAATTATTACTTTGAAAGTACAACTAAATTTACAAGCGCGTCAAACAATGGAATACCACTTTTTATTTTACTTTTATTACACCAAGTCATACATCGCGGTAGGTAGGTAGGTACCTGATATACATCCGTGAAACATTGAAACTCAATTAAGTGGTAAAATCACTTTTTCAACAAAAATTTTGACCACTTCAATTGCCTCTTCATTTCTGTATATACTTTATTGAGGAAAATAAAATACAAAATATTACGTCAAGCAGACTACAGTGACGAAAAATTCATCGATATAGTATATATCATTGCTTCACTTGAATATTCAATAAATTCAAATATCCGAGGTATAATAGTACATTATGCTACAAGGGAGGAAAGTACGGGGATTTTCGCCGAATGCGAGGTTTGCTGCCCGAGCGAAGCGAGGGCAGCATGAGCACGAGGTGAAAATCACGTACCTCCCGTGTAGCATATATTACTTTTTTGCCCGCTAAATTTACTTTTTTGCCCGCTAAATTACTTTTTTGCCCGCTAATTTACTTTTTTGCCCGCTAATTTACTTTTTTGCCCGCTAATTTACTTTTTTGCCCGCAAAATTTACTTTTTTGCCCGCAAAATTTACTTTTTTGCCCGCTAAATTACTTTTTTGCCCGCTAATTTACTTTTTTGCCCGCTAAATTTACTTTTTTGCCCGCTAATTTACTTTTTTGCCCGCAAATCAACTTTTTCTTCCCTCTGGTCAAAAATTGCTCACTTTCCTCCCGTATTTCAGGGATGGAATATGGTCATTTTATCGTAGTCGGGTAAAAATATTTTTCTAGTATATATGTATATGCAAGTGTAGGTCTAGGTAGGTTTTTTTGAAATTCAATACAGCTCACTTTCATGAAGGAAAAAAGGATATCAAGATGATCTAATATAGATCTGAAGAGAGAGAAAAATCATTATATTCGTGTAATTTAAAGAAAATGAAATGAAAAAAAAAATGGCAATGCGAATATGAATCATATTAAGAGTGCAGGTAGTTCGTATGTGCAGGATGTGTAGGTATATGTATCTACACGGAGATTCAGTTGTCGTGATTACAGTAGCTAATTACATCAAAGCGGTTAGTCCCCGTTCTATTGATGTTAAATCGAAGCTAATTTTCGCTAACGAATATAAGCCACCTTTTCAACGTTTCAACGCACCTCCCTTCGGTGGCATACGTTATATCCGCGAATTCCGGCTAATGTGGATCAAACGAATGTCGCTTTGTGCGTGTTATAGGTCTGCCTTTCTACCTACCTACCTACCTACCCCATGCGTTTCGCAAACACGAATATGCATTACGCTTCTCTATATACATATGTACCGTACGTACAAACAGTCATACACCAACTAACTAGTTATAATATGTCTATAGCGCCGTGCCATTTCATACGCAAGAAAAGTCTCTACTGCCTTTTTAATCGCAAAACGAACGCGCACCCGTTTCTGTAGCAGTTTGCACCCACCACGTTACTCTTTGGTGTGGGCGTTTTTTTTTTTTTTTTTTTTTTTTTTCCTTGTACACGTGGATATACCGAATCCTCAGTTATATCTGTACGTGTCTAACCGCGTGAAATTCTCCGCCAACCACCCCCCTTGTAAATAAAACCCATAATTCATGGCGTTTTCTTTTTTTTTATTTTATTTTCATTTTTTTTTTTTATTCAACTTTATCAAGAAAGGCAAAGTCACGTCACGTGCAGCTTCTCATAGCGGAGTTTCTTACTCGAGGTGATGATGAACCCCGTTACGTTGAACAAAAAGTGCGATGTAACGATTTAGATATTTCCTTTCTATCGATTACACAAACTTTTTAACCTCGATATATATATATATCATATATACATATATGTATTTATTGTACATTATATACATATACCTATATACATACATAATATATATAGCGAGAAAAGGAAGGAAGGAAGAGAGCCCCGAGGTTCACCCTGCGTGAAAGCAACCGTCTCCCTCCGCATCGTGGTGCAGAGCTTCGAGGAACCTGGGGATCGTCCCCACGAGTTCTTGCGGCGAGGTGGTGATTAAAATTTTAATTTCTCAACGCGCGATTCAAATGGGCAGTGACCCGTAGTTTTTTTTAACAGAGGCTTGTGGACCACAGCCGTAGGTACCCTCCGCCAATTAACGTCACGAATTTTCGCAAATATTAATCGGTTAATTTCTAGCCGTTATATTCATCCGTATACATATACCTATATGTAATATATCAATATAGGTACTAATCCCTATATATTATATATATTTTTTCTTTCTATTATTTATCTATTTATTATTATTATTATTATTATTATTATTATTATTATTATTATTATTATTATTATTATTATTATTATTTACTGTATCACGTGACACACTTACACATACCTACATACATTTACATATATATGAAGTGAAAAAATAAAAAAATAACTCGTCATTATCTTTCACTACCAGAGTAGAATTTTACCGCAATATTTCGCCACAATTCCTTCACTTCTTTTCAATGTTCGTATAATAAGCTCGCGCGCGTGGCAATGCGTTGCCCTCGTCGTCACGTCGGGTGGTTATATAGGGGCGAGTGAGGAGGTGGTAGGAGATTCGCACGTGAAACTAAAGGAAAAAAAGAGAAATATATATATATATATATGTAAAAAAAAAAAGAGAGAAAAATGTTGAAAAAAAAGTAAAGGAAAAAAAAAAAAAGAAAAAGAAAAAAAAAAAAAAAGGAGAAAGCGAAAAAGAAATGGATGGTGACGTGAGAGGAGGAGGAGGAGGCTGCTATTCATTGCGAACGAAGACTAGTCGAAGTGCTTTGGTTCGTATCAGATGCCGGCTTCACAGCCTGGCGGTCGCATTATCTCGACTCTTCGAGGCACAGGTGACATTTTCCCTCGCGTAGAGATGATGCAGGTTGGTTCATCGTTGACGGAAAACTACACGAGACGATGACGACAACGTCGATATATATGACGACGTGACGACATAGACGACATGCACGAGTAAGAGGACGACGATAACGCAGCACCGCGTCGCCCCGATGTGTACACCGGCTAATGCAAGTACAAAACAAACTGCACGAGATACGCACGAAAGATCCCGAAGGGCGTGAAAATTCACCTGAAAAGGGGCAGCCATCCAATACCTCCAGTCTTTTCTCATATATATAGTATATATATACTAGCGATTCCCGTCAACCCGTTGTTTTCGTTGTCACCGTTGTTGTTATCCTCCAACGTGCTTTTAGCCACGTATTGCAATATACGTGCATCCTCGTTCCTAACTGTTATATTCATTCTCTTTTCGTATTTTACCGTATTTTACATATTGTCGCATAGCTAATTACAGCCGATAATTAAATAACTAGAAAATTGAAAGAAATAACATTCGGAATAAGGCCTTTCGACGGTTTATAATCATCCAAGATTCGAGAGAATTAGAAAAATTGTTGAAACTGATCAAATACAGAAACTGAAACATTTGTAATTCCTTCAGTTCATCAATCATTCTAAATACTTCATAAGATTTTGTCAAATTTAAAAAATCATATAGAGGTCAGCTGATACTTCGAATAAGTTCAATCGGTTGTGATCAAAGAATTTATAAAATTATCGATCAATTTCAAACAGTTTGACTGATAGTAATTTTTGAACAGCTGAACCAAATACGAATATAGATTTACTTTGAAACTTCATGAAAATTGGTGAATTAATGTTTTTTTTTTGCAATTCCAGGTAAGGAATTATGTCCAGAAATGAAGGTAAAAGTTGGAATGCGCATACTTGTATAACATTTAATAGAATATTGAAGATTGTTGAGAGCGATTAAATCTAGGTACGACGAAAGATGCTTTGAAGTTGAAAATACGATTTTTTCAGTTTCGCGGAGTTGGTATGGGATTCGGAAAGTTCAACTCAAAGGTAAAACAAGGAGAAGGTTAGAAAGGGTTTGAGAAGGTCCCGATGCGATGTGATGCTTAAGACCGTGAAGCCAGAGCGAGCGAGTAGTTCGTCTGAGCGCGGGCGTGGGCGTGAGCTTTTTCTTTTGTACCATCGTATATAGAATTTACAGCAAAGCTCTTTTCCCGGTAGCTACCGACGAAAATTATATTTAACAAGGTAGTTTGAGAATCTACCTTACCACTCACAATTCGCGACTAAGAAATTTATTTTACTTCAACGATATAGTAATCACTTAATCAGTACAACAATAATGTAAAGATGACAATTTTTAATTAAAAGTCCGCGATGTAATCATCTGACAAGAATATATATATCAACGTTCTAATTAGGGCAGTTTTTATAATTACTAGCGTGTTCTGAACTGCAGTTTGCTCGGAATAAAATTACGTTGCTCCAAAAAATAAGAAGTAGAAGAAGAACATAAGAAGAAAAAGAGAGGAAAAAAAAAAAAAAAAAAAAAAATGGCAATGTCAACTGTTAAAGTTAATTAATTTGGGCTTGTGTTGTATGACTGTGGTTAAGACGTTGGAGTGCAATTAAGCTGACCTGGTTTCAACTGGCTTCAAAAATATGGTTCAAGTATATATATATATATGTAATGTATAGGTAGTTCAATTCCTGAAAAGTTCAAACTTTACGGAACATGCCGATAACTTTATTAAGTGGTTCGCAGAGTTTTACATAGTGAGAACTAAGATTGATATCAAATAGGAAATGAGAAGAAAAAAAAAGACATAGAACTGAAATTCGTCAAAAGACTTTAGCTCTGCACTTTTAGGCGATCTCCATGATTTGGAAAAGCTTTTTTTTTTTTATAAATTGCTAAAAAATTAGTTATATAGGAAATTTATGTTTAATATTAAAATTATAAGTAGAGATTGTATCGAGAATCGGTACCAACTCGTTTAATCAATTTTGTGATGCCCACATAGGTTGCGTCCGAGTCAGATATTTGGAATGAAGTATTAAACTCGCGAATATACTTTTTGAATAAGAAATCGTGAAATGTGTATGTACATTAAAATTTTTACGTTTTGCGGCAAGTAGTTGCAACCTCACGTTGGCTCGCGGTTACTTCAGTCACTTATCAAAAGAAGAACTAATTAACTACTTGCGCGCTAATTACACGAGTAATTAGATGAATTACAATATCATAATTGCAACAATTAGCGTTGTGCCTCAAGCGCACTCGAATAAAATCCCTCGCTTTTTTGTTTCGTATAGGTATGTATATGTACGCCTATACCTATCCTTCCGTATGTATATATATATACAGGGTGTCCAAATATGGAATTAACGCACGATTATATTCATAGATACCATAGTATATCGTACCATTAATCTACCCTTAGCTCTGAAAGAGTGCTAATTGTAATTATGATTAAACAGCCGCCGCAACGAGTTTCTTACCTCTTTCTCTTTTTTTCAGATCAAATCGATATTTTGTTTTTGATTTTTAAAGCTATGATAAATCGATAGACTCGAATCATCATAATGTCTCCAGATATAAGTTACGTGTTTATCAAATTTTTGAACACCCTTAAATGTATGAGTAAAGCTGTGATCATCTACTATGCAGGGATCTTGGTAGGGTTCCAATGTAAACGCATGGCAAGGATGATCTAGATGGTCTAGACAATCGTAGATCATCTTAAGTAGAGCTAACAAAGTAAGTTGAATGGTGCGGCACTCTCTGGCGAATTACCGTCGAATTAATTCGTTGAATCAAACGGTATTGTGCTTTATCGATAATGATTTCCTGGAAATCTTGGCTACAAACTCTTAGCCGTACCTTCTACGTCCTAGCGCCACGACTGGGTTGCCTTTCATTGCCTTTCCTTGCCTTTCCTTTCCTTTCCTTTCCTTTCCTTTCCTTTCCTTTCCTTTCCTTTCCTTTCCTTTCCTTTCCTTTCCTTTCCTTTCCTTTCCTTTCCTTTCCTTTCCTTTCCTTTCCTTTCCTTTCCTTTTCTTTCCTTTCCTTCCCTCGCTTCGTCGTAACGAAACTGAACGTCGAGGCTTTCTGGGGCACGTCGAGGAGGAGAGCGAGTTAGCGCGCGCGCTTCCTACCCTGGCTTCTCGAAGACGAGGGTGAGGGCGACGTTGTGGGTGGAGGGACTCAGGCCAAGCCCAAAGGGGTTTACGAACACAATAGTTTGAAATATTCGAGCCTTGGCAAGAAGTTGCCCTCGCGCCGGTAATTAACGAGTTAAAGTTTGGCGTCGCGACGCTCTCTACGCTGCCATAAGACTCTAGCATCCATTAGTCGAGTGCCTCCAAGCGGGGCTTGTATTGACCGCCAAGAAAACCCTTTCCAAGATTTCACAGCCAAAATATATATTCTCTAGTCAGTTTCGCCAACGTAAATTATATTCTAAAAAAAAAAAAAAAGAAAAAAAAAAGAAAACCCATCTTCTACGTAATTCTGCAAAATTATTATTAGCTAAACGAATATCGTTGAAATTCTCTCAAATAAATATAGAAACAGAGTTTATGTTTCAAGAGTTAAGTTCGGTAGTCGTTGCGGGCAGTCGAGCGAATCATCAGAAATGGTTTTAAACTTTATCAAGTTGAGAAGGGAGAAGAAGGGATGACTGAGTAAACTGGGGGTGAAGTAAAAATATTGCTGTGGTAATAGTCGTCAGATCGACTGGAAGTAACGAGTCAAAAATCTTCGAGGGTTGTATTGTTTATGGGCGCGGGTTATATACCTTAAAATTCCAATCGTTTCGCATTTGTTTCCCGGTTGAACAATTCCGCATATAATAATTTCTCAGATTTTTTTTTTTTTTCTTTTTTATATATATTTCACGTTGACACAGATGAAACATTATTCTTCCTAAATTCTAGTCTTACTATAGAAGTTATTCGCATTTTATAATGAATGATTAATTTCAACATAATTATACGTATAAGCCGTTAGCGTTTCCTTACGGTGACCCCGAGCTACTTTCGACAACGTCTTCGACACTGCGGTTCCAGGTTCTTGAGATAAATTGATAAAGTTAGCTGGTGTCAGACAAAGTGGTCTTCGCGAGGCCGCGGGCCCGTAAAGAGGGTGTCACGGTTGCCAAGAGACAACGCAGAGATTTTGAATTCCGTTTCCACCACCAAGGAGTTTTGCACCCTATAAAAGCCTCTTTGCGTTTTCAACAATTTCCTCGAATTATATCCAAGATAAACGAGATTGACATGCGACTGTATTTTTAAGTTGCCACTTAATGTGATGTTTTTGGCAATCGGTTGACTCGCTTGATATCCAATCTCTCATTTGCTTTCGAAATAACCAGCTAAACGGCAAAAAAGCTTCCTTCAGTGAACAGCGACTTCAAGCTTTCTCTAATGCGAATCAGTCAAGTTGTAAAGTGTATCAAGACTGAGTAGATAGAGCATCTGGTCTTGGATGCACCTTGGATGCATGTGCTGATGGAATAACTAACCCAATACAGAATTGACGAACTCTTTTAGAAAGAATGACGCTTCGATTGACATCCCGGTCCGCTGATCAATGATTCGATAACTTTGAACGAAAGAGTTTTATGGGGTTGTTCAAAAAAGCACCTCATCGCAGTTGTTGAACGAGTACAAACCAAATTTTATACAGACGTTACTTAGTGACAACGATACTCGAGAATGACTTCTCGATCTCTTATAGGCAATCTGCAGGTCACGCGTGTCATTTTTCGAAATGAACTATTAGCTATTCCCTATATTCTCACCCATAGTGATATTATTTTTAATGAATGGTCAGTGGTCACTCGACGGAAGATCAGCCGATGGTTGTACTATACACAGTTAGTTGTTTGATTCTAAAGGATAACGATTAGTGTAGACCAGAGGAAAACACTGACTCCCTATAGTGGATGTAGATCTTATGCCAAGTACGCGTGTACACTTCGGGGGTTCGAGTATTTACGCATTCAAATCCCTGCTGTATGGTGGACGCCAAATAGGGCAAATGTTGATTCTCATTGTACAATGGAATCGCTTACTCCTCTACCGACATACGCTGGTCGTCGTTCGTGATTGTGATGTAATTTGGCGAACTTATCGATGTACGGAATCAAAAACCAGGTGGAAATACTTTTCATCAATCTCTACGAATCCATGTAATTATACTGGATTCATTGTCAAGTAGATAAGTAAAGAATATATAGATTGACATTCAGGATTCGAAAGCTTAATTTCTTTCTCCTGTAGAATTGACTGTCCAAATTGATCGAGGTGTATGGCAATATAATTTTTCATGCTTATCATCTCAATGCAAAATCCTATAAATCTCAGATCTTTTTATCTAGTAGTTTCTATAAGTTCAATCGGTGAGTTTGTCGGGCAGACTGATATCTGTACAAAAACTTGTTCTTCGGATGTTGAAGGTCCGAGGACGTAAAGTTTCGTTGAAATGATCAAAACCCATTTCCGACCGAAACCTTTACTTTCCGGCGACTATTTTTTGAGCCACGTAAGAGTTTTTTGGCAGAGTTGCGTAGCTGGTATCTATGTAGTACTATACACACGGCATTTCATAGATTTCATATACCTATACCAACGTGTCGTTTGTTCATGATGCCGTTGATATCGTGAACGAGAGTCACACAGAAATGGTATGTATTTCATGTGTGTATGTATTTTGTTTGGCGAGTATTATCCTGCAGGGTATGCGCTATCTGATGACCCGCCAGAGGACTGCGTCTGACAGCGACTCGGAATACGAGGACTTCTAGGAGAAGGTTCAACAAGGGTAGGGGTAGTTGCTGCGGGGCAGTCTTCGCGTCATGCACTTAAATATGTACGGAGATAATGCCGTCAAGAGACGAAAACGCAGCCGGGATACTAAACCGAGGATGAGGATGAGGATGAGGATGAGGATGAGGATTACGACGAGTAGATGGTAGACATAGTCTTCTAGAGTGTGTGTTACCGACAGCTACTTGTTTACCGGACAGATTTCTCGAGTAGTACTACTACCTTGGCGAATGGACGCGACTCAGGATGTATGGTGTATCGAAAATCCTGTACGATTGTATTAGTGAATTGTTTCAGATCTAGGTGTACTAGGTAGCTAGGTATTTCACCTCTTTTTTACACTTCCTTTTTCCCACTTATGCATCTTCTGTGCGTTGAAGTGTTCGGTAATGTTTGCGAGGGTGACTCCTGATTTCTGCGGGACAACGAGATGGGAAGACAAACGGCAAAGGATCTTCAACTTTCGTTTGAATTGGGTGTCTCCATCAGCTCCGGTACGGGGTACTGGTAAATGCCTCTTCCGGTACCCTATGGAACGATCTCGAGAAGGTTCCAGTCAACGAACAAATTCTTATAAGGAGCACCGCAATCTTTGACTCACTGCAGAAACGGAGAAGAGGGCTGAATGCCGATTCAACGATTCAACGATTCACCGATTCATCGATTCATCGATTCTGTATGGTTCCCGCTCGTTTAGCATTTCATCCAAGATTCACAATCTGAACGCCGGGGTGTCAGCGTGAAAGTGAGAGTCTCTCTTCTCGACATTATTCCTTCCTCGTCAGCTGACTGTTGATCGGTTCTCCAGCCACCCCACTCTTGGCTTTCATTCTGCACCGTCATTTCCATTCGCGAATTTATAAAGCGTACAAATATTACACATTCTGAATGGTAACGCTGATTATTATTTTCACATATTGCGTAAGTGACTAACGCCATAAGGTCCTAAGCGTCGAAAACATGATTTCAATGCCAACAAGTCGTATAATTCTTTTCTTTTTTGGAATTCAGTTTCTAACATCTCCTCTTCGGGTCAAGAATCAAGATCAATTATCATCTACAATACTTGGAGAAATTTATATCTTTAGCAAATCTGTTATATTCCATTCATAATCCTCAACGGACTATTTGGAGTGCTTTAAGAGGACCTGCCTCACTGGAACTCCGAAGCTTTTTGCCACATTGTTCGATGACTTAAACCTTACAAAAGAGCTTTTTTTCTGGAATTTTTTAAGGAGAAATATTTTATTGCAAAAGTGACGAATGTTCTCCTGAAAATTGTGTTGAGTTTTAAAAAGTGGTAGTGCGACTCGACGAACTAATACATCAGTTATCTAAAATCATGGTATGAAATATTGGTTTTGAAACAGGTAAAAAGTCAATCCTTCGGTAAAATTGGCAAACAAATATATATTAGTTGGTAGTTAATTACATCGGATGAGAGCATTCGGTTGAAATAGGAATATTGTGCAGGTATATTAATAATTGAAGTGGTGTAAAGCTCTGCGCGCGAGTTGCAAGTTTACATTAATCATACCACGAATATGTAATCGAATTTCATTGGTGATAAAAAAATTCTGAACAAATTCTCGTGCCATGAAGTTGATGTGAATTGACAATGTACTGAAGTTAGCTATCGCTGATCCGTTGATTTCTGGATATTTCTCGATCCTGCAAAAAAAAAGAAAGGAAAAAAAAATTGGCAAAAATCGGATGTGAACTTTGAAAGCAAAATTTATTATCTGAACACCCGTAACATGTACCCACGACTATAGGTATTTGCCTAGATATACGTATACCAATACATACACACGTATGAGAAAGTCTCATCCACCCCACCGCGCGAAAACGTTCAGAGTGACGTCGAGGGTCGCATTGTCCGGGGTTAGAATCGAGAATAGAGCACGACGCTACCATCTCCGGCACCTTCGAAGCGTATACGATACTTGGGGCTATTGGTCCACGTGTACTTCCTCGAGGAAGCTCTTTTACTTGTTAAATTTGTCGAGTTACTAACCAGAAAAGTAGTCGGCCTTATGTCTCGTCGCTCGGTTTTGGTGAACAATTTATGTATATTTGAATTTTTTCCAGAGGTTGCAGAACAATCATTAAAATTTGACGGATACGCGTTTGTTGTTTGTTCTTTGATAAATAAATAAATTTTTGAAAAAAAAAATAAAAAATAATAATAATAATAATAAATAAGAGAAAAGAAAAATGAACACACGTTTATAAGTATGATATGTATTCGGAGTAGTTGGCCTGGGGGAGTTTAGTATACAAAGTACATTACGAGCGTGTATACCAACGAAATAATAATTATTATTACAAAGCATGATATAATCGTAATAATTACTCAGGCGCTATTCTGTTATTCTGCAATAAAAGCTTTAGAACCAAACCGGCATTGTCGGTACCAGCAATCGTCGGGATTCTGAAAGCTGCGTGATACCATGCGTTTTGATTCGATTTTGTTAACGTCGATTGTTAATCAGAGAGCAGTGAATATGTGTCCTCGATTATTTACAATGAAACATTGACAAATTGCGTTTTCGCATAAAATTCATTTCCCAAACTGTGCGGTTTACATATAGATATAGGTATACGAATGTATATTATACCCATTTCTGAAAAGGCGTAGAACCCATCTGTGAGCAAATTTTCGCCACGTTATGTTATAAATTTTTATATTTCGTTTCATCCGTCGTCGGTCGTCTTTGGTTTATTTCAACTATTGGAATCCGGTTGTAATTAAGAGAGTAAAACGGGAGCAATTATAAGGGCGAGTGGTTATGCGGCCTGCGGTTATTTTTTACTGGTTCGTTTCCGGTAAACAGAAGACGAGCGAGCAAGGGAACGGGGTGAAGCCGCGGTAGAGGTAACCGCGGCTAAGAAGGGCGACGACGTGCGCCTTATTGAATTTTGAAAGCAATTTCTCACGTCAGAAATCTCGGATTTTTGTATAAAAATCTCGACGTGAAGAAGAAGAAAAAGAAAAAGAAAAAAAAAAAAAAAAAAAAAAAAGAAGAAGAAGAAGAAGAAGAAAAAAATCTCTCGGCAATTTTTCGCCCCTTTTGGCACGCGGTAGCGATAAAGCTCTCGCTCTTCGCAACCGCGCTAGCTAGGAGTACGACCGCACCGTCGCGACGGAGTAGAGCGGAGGCGCCTCTCCCATGTAGGTGTACTATATAGGTACGAAGTGGCGCGAAAGGGGCGTCGGTCTATCAGCATATTTCAAAGATAAGCTCGCCCTCCTTTTCCATGCCGCTCTGTATCCCGGACCCCCCTGCCTCCAGACGGCGATGCCTTTCGTCCTACAGAGTTCCTCCCGCGGAACCATCAGCCATAATAACAATCCGATATGATTACGCCATAATCGTAAGTCGTAAGGTGCGCAGGGAGAGCGAAATAGCAAGAAAGAGAGAGAGAGAGAGAGAGAAGGGTGTATAGATAAAGGGAAAGGGAGCAGCTACGTCGTCGAGAAAATTACACCAAGGAATTGAGATACCGTGTTTACGTCTTCTAAAGTGCGCGCATAAACAAAATTAAACACCCTTTTACCGGGGGCGTGGGTGTCACGAGCTTTTTGACGAAGAAAAAAAAAATATATACATAAGTTTCATATTTATATACATATAAGTATTAATATAAGTATTGCAAAAATGCATACAATTCTAGTTCTACTCTTAGCGAATTTTATTTCTCATTTTTTGGCAGCGAATAAGATGGTATAGTGTATCCATTATCATTCATTATTTCGAAGGTGAGTCCAGCGGGACGAAAATTTCATATTATTTGATATCCTTGAAGGTATGGGGTAGTGAGAAGAGAGCGATTTGAGAATACGATGGTTATAACGTCAACAAACGCGCCCCGTTTATCGCATACTCGCGTTTAATATGGCGGGTGGTTCGAGCGCGTAATCTTCGATCTGGCATCCCATACTTTAAACTGGATGGCCGTGACTCACCGCCTTAAAACCACTCGGGGACAAAGCGTAGAAAGGGGTTTCTGCCCTCGGCGCCCGTCCGCGGCTTAATGCCTGTTGGTTATCAGAGTAATCGCGGTCCCCCGAACCTCCGCCTTCATTCCACCTCCGAACCGCCCCAGAGACTGTTGATTGAAACGTTCTGATTGCATCCCTTGGGGGCGGCAGTATGCGGGTGTCACTGGGGTGACCGAGAGACCTGGGGACGAACTTGCGACGGGGTTCGCCTGGGGTTCACTCTCTTGTTGGCCCCCGTCGCGTGTTTCTTCACGTCCCTCGATCTCCACGTGTTCCATCAAACTATACTTATTTGGTAGTCTAATGTCTAGTAAGTCTAATACCAATGTCATGGTGCTTCGAAGTCGTTTCTTCTTAGGATTCTTCCGCCACGCACGTTCAACATTCAGTGAAAGAAAAAATGAAGAAAGTTGTTTGCAGAAAAGATTCTGGAGAAACCGCATGCGCTTATACAGACATATTTCTGCGTGAAACGTGGTATTCCGAATGGTTTGTTCAATCATTCAGTCGAAATATAGTTTTCCCAGAAGTACACGTACCACGGTGGGGGTTCCCCTGGAGCAGAGGCTTCACTCCCATGTACGGCGTAATCCACGTGGACGTGAATGAATGCCAAATGAATGGGGCGTGGCGCTATGGTGAAAAGTTAATCACGGTTTGCCGTGTTGGCGGTGGCAGGGAACCGAGGGGTCATGCAGGGTCCCAGAATCTCTTGATTACATGGGCGTCCCTGGTCGGCATCGGCACCCCGGACCTCGCGACTCCCAGTGACGGCCGAAACCAGCCATATGGTGGTGTTTGCGTTGCTTACACTGCACCGTAGTACGCGGAACCGTTGAAAAACAATTACATCCATGAACCGTGGAAATAGACGTGACCGGGACCGCGCGGGTTAGTCAATTGTCGAAATGTGCCAGTGCCGCCCAAATTATCATTGTTTGTCCCTTCACTTTGCAGGGGCCCCCATTCATGAGGTATCAGGTTTCACGTTAAAAGTTGCACCGGTTACCTAGCCCGCGGATGCTGCAGTGTTTATTACGCTACCCATAATTTGGCATTAACTCTGCAGTCCCAGGATGTAATTTTTCTCTTTATGATCACCGATTTATATAAAATACGATGTGGATTCCTTGGAACGCCATATATCTCGCACGCGGTTTTCTTCCGCTTTTCCTTGACTTCTATTCTCTACGAACGGTCTCCTCCCCATACCCCTGATCTTGCTTCGCATCTCCACCCCTTTCCACCAAGGATTTCTCCAGCTCTTCCACGAGAAGAGGTAATCTTACTCGAGGAGCGCACCAGCACGATCCACGAAGCCGACAGTCAATCACTGTAATGGCTGGCTGGTGCGTCATCTGTGTTCCATTCACTTCGAACGAATTCGAACCATTGACGTTTCGTTCACTATACTTTTGCGATTCAAATCCAACCATCATTTTGATCCATGAATTTTCAGGTGATCAGGATGCAGCTTGATTCAATATCTCTAGGACTATATCCTGCCTGTTTTACTCGGCATGGAGTAAATTACGAAATGGATAACTTTGGATCCCATCCGTTTCATACGCTCGAACAAACTGGAACAGATTTGGCTTTTGGGGGTTAGGCTAGGTTGACTGGCTCGTTGGTATAGGACGTGTGCTCGTGGATGCTCCCACGTCTCCATTCTCCGGTACCAGGGTCTCTACAACCTACGGAGGAGGAAGCTGCCTCCACTGCCTGCACTGCCACCACCACATCCACCTCCTTGATGAAATGGCGCCGTTCGACGGCCCGTGTACCTCGGGGATATCAATTGTTTAGGACGGTCTTGTAGTTTTCAATAACCAAGATTGGATAGGGGATCTATCAAGATATTGATATTTATTTCTGAACCCTTGGCCGAAACTCCGAATTATTTTCATTGCCATTTCTCATCTTTGACCGAAGCAACGATAAGCCATCTGGATCACTAATCAGATAGCAAGATTTTCACGAGGTTCAGAGGCGGCTGGGTTGAAGTTCGAAATTTTAGTGAGTAACGAACAGTAAAAATTACGAATTTCAATATTACCGTCTCACAATTTTTAGAAAGAGTATTTCCCCAGAGTCTACATAGTTTATTTCTGAAAGTTTGAAACGAAGTTCAAAATTCCGTAAGCTGAAGATCCGAAAGGCTTGAAATTCACGCATGTATTCATTCATTGTTAACTCGGGCTGTATCGATCGAATCGAAACCAATAAATGGTCAACTTATTCGTCTTGAGGTGTGCTTTTTGGAAAATAAGTTTCAAAATCCTATCGATTATTTATGACATCGAAGTTGGCGGTTGAAGTAGATAAAATGGGTTTCCGTGAAGAGGGTCTAGATTCGAATGAACTAATTTTTGTCTTCGCATCCTGAGAAATAGACTGAAACTTTAGAATTTCTGGGCCTTTGATGGTCTGGACTTTCGGAGTTTTGAGCTGTCTGCAATCCGACCTTTCGGAATTTGAATGTTATGTGAACTTCAACGTTTCTGTAAATTCGGAACTTCAATCAAGCCCCAGTCAGATGTGCAAAATTTGTGACAGAAATCAAGAAGAAATACTATTTGCTAGTATATTCAACATTACCATCTTATCTTATAAAAATTTGCCACTATTGCCCGAATATCATGCATGTCGACCTATTAACTTGCAAGTATCGATTAAAACCAATGTGGGAAAAAGAGCCGAAAAATAAGAGAAGTAGTACAGGCCTAGGGCTGCCCTTCTTGAAGATGATTACTGCACGTATACCTATACCGAATTTCAAGTATGGTAGGTGCGCCAATAACTAGTATAAAACAAATTGTAAAGTAATTGCATAGCGTTAGTGGTTCAACGCTCAGGGCACTCTGTCGGTTACTTCCAGCTCACCGATTCTCAACGACTTTACTTTGATTTGCCCTTACCCTAGGCTCGCTCTCCA
The DNA here is from genome assembly GCA_943736025.1 of Tenthredo mesomela. NCBI lineage: Eukaryota > Metazoa > Arthropoda > Insecta > Hymenoptera > Tenthredinidae > Tenthredo > Tenthredo mesomela. Next base: position 20,515,218 of record OX031016.1, on the reverse strand, counting down.
TCTCTCGTTTTCTCCCTCGATCCGTGGCAGTGCCACCCATCGGGTACTCGGTTTGCTATACCCACTTTGCTTTCCATCTGCGTTTCATCGAGCTAATTCGTTGAGATACCGCTTGGCAATATTTTATTTTCGCTTCGGATAGGGCGAGGAGCTTTAATTTCATGCCTCTATTTTCTCATAAAGATGTGTTTAAACCAGGCCCACTTAATTCCAGACTCCAAACCCGGTCGATGGACAAAATTTCGAGGTTTTATTTTTTCCGTTGTTTTATATCCATACATTTAGTCATAAGCTCGCACTGGCAATAGGTTTCAACACACATCCTGCATCCAGAATATAAATTCTAAACCCAACGGAATGAACTAAGGGTATCAAAGCTGGCCAAGGCATTTCAATTCCGCAGTCGTACTGGTGAAAATTCTCTGGACGTGGAGTGGATTTGAGACAAGATGTCTCCGAGTTCGAGGCGAGAATGCCGATAAGAGTGTCCCGGAGTGCCTCGAAGGCAAGGCGGACAATGTCCGGTTAATGGCTACCCCAGTGCCACTTCTATACATCTCAGCATCGTCTGCGTTGAAAGCTAATGTCTCTGATAACACCCAAGCCGTGCACTACGTCTTCCTCCGGTTCTTTATTTTCCAAAACTTATTCAGTTCATGTATATGGAAAATGAACTCGCGTTTTATAACCAATACACCTCTGAGAATTCTCGAAGTCTCCCATATTCGCAATAAAATATGCACGCGCGTCACAGTGCAGGTATTTCTCTTGGGAGTAACCAAACGATCTGAACGATAGGGATGGGGTATGAAATGCCATGTGCAGATTCGCGATTCGCGATTCGCGATTCGCAAAGTTAATCGCAGTAAACCTGATCTTTGAGGCCACATTTCGAGTCGAAATTTTCCTTCATTCTATATATGCGGAAACGTTATACGAACATCTGTACTGTATAAAACGGTCCGTGTACTCGAGCAGTTTTTAAAAGCAGGGCGAAGGGTTCGCGAGGAAACACGCGTCCACGCGCCAAACAAGATATATATTTGTTGTGTCAACAATTTAGCCCGGGGCTCTTGACTTAATGTGGCAGGCGCCCTCAGTTTTAAGTCACCCCCGCCTTCGCCCAGGGTACGTTTCTGTCGCAGGGGTCGTCGGGTCGTCGGGTCGCTAGGGGGTAGCTAATGAAATATCCGTGCCGGTTTAACCGAGTTACAGACCCCGGCTCATGGTTCCGCGACCCTCCCTCTACGTCGACGAACGCGAGTAAACATATTGTCGAAGAATCTGCGACGCGTGATTTAATTTCTCCCTCATTTTTATAGCCAACATTGGTACTACTGCGAACGACGTGCTTTTCTACCAAGTCGACTCTGTCCATCGATTTATCGGACCATTCGTGACCCCGTGTCTCGGTCATTTCCTCTATCTCCTGGCTTATCGCAGGGCTCGACATAGCCTCGCGAGATATGGACCAGAGAATTCATCGATTACTTCGTTTTCACGTTTCGAATCCTTATCTACCTTCTATATAGATATATATACTTTCCAAGAAGTTGAAGAGTCACTTCCGGTCAGGTGATACAACTGTTGGAAATTTTGCAGATTCCCAATCGAAGAAGAAACTAAATTCAGTCATTATCCTTAAAATTATTGCTAGAACCGTCGAGTTTGCGAAGACAGACCAAGACTTCATGTTGAAGAACATTGGTATTTAGGTATTACACGGTGGTCCGGGTACGCCGTTTGCAAGCTACATTAACTCGATCTACATCATTCAATGGGATTTGCTTAGCACTAATGATATACCTTGCGAATTGGTTATCTAACTATTTGCCAAAGGGAAAGATTTCTTAATTTGCAACGAATTGTGATTAAGGAAGTCATTTTTTAGTCTCGCTTTTAAAGTAAAGGATTTGTGAAACTGATGGTAGGATAGGGTTGGGTTTTCGATTTTCTAATTATTAAGTCAGTATTATGGTCATATATGAGCGAGTATTTTTTCAGGACCAAAACTGGCCGTAATCCTTTAGGAATGCGTTGTGTTAATGCGATCTAATACTACCTACCCCACGCGCAGTGCATTAAATTTAAATAAAAATACCGACTGCCATGTTCACAACAGTACCTATAAATCAGAGCGAGGGGGAAGCTCGAATGACCGGCCGAATGACCGGCTCCTGGTATAATGCGCGATATTTATGCCCAGGGTATGCAGGACGGTGGACTGTTCCTCTCTGACTTATCGCGGAAAAAAAAAAAAAAAAAAAAAAAAATACGGGTGTATAGATATGTAGTACGTATATCTATATCACCTACGTTGTACTCGGAAAAATTTGGAAAGCATATTCAACGAAAAATTATCTCGTCGAAAGTTTATTCAATTAAAGGAAGTTTCGTAACCGTATAGTATATATATAATATACTGAACATGTAGATTGGTTTTACGGTTGTAGTTGTAACACATGTATAGAATGAAGTAGCGCGTGCCTTGTAGCACAATGGGCCAGTTTATGGAGTTTTTTTCAGTCACCAAACCTGGCCGGTTAAAGAAAGTCTTTTTTTTTTCGTTATAATTTCATCCCTGACGTGAAATCAAGATCCCAAAGGATCCGTGGATTCCGAGTCGGCGCTACCGTGGACACCAGTCTTCCGCGTCGCCAGTATATCCTATACGGGGCCTTATAATCTATTCAGGGTGCGGCCCAGTTATGGGGTCCACGGTAATGAGCCTTCGTGGCGACGGGATAAATCACTCCTTCGTACTCCTCCGAGAGGATGATCATAATCCCATGTTCCTGCGGTCTCAGTCTACGGTGTCTCGGTCCTTTCCCGACTAACTGAACTGCAGCTACCTCGGCAGCAACATTATAAACCACACAGTCGCCGCAGCACTTCGCCTTTCTCACATTTATTGGACCCGTTATTTTTCCTTTATAGTCTTCAACAGAGAAATAAGAATTTTCAACGAGATACTTGCAGTACAATATCTAGTTATTTATTTATTTCGCCACTATTTTCTCCTCTGCTTCAGTTTAACCCGGGTCTTTGAGCGGTCAATCTCTGTTCACCATATGCAGTTTTAGACGAAACTTGCTATTCTCGTTGGTCGCAAAGCCTCGGATCAGTCGTCTGCAGTGTGGGCGGCCAAGGTAAATTTACTATGAGCTTCACCATCCTCATATAGTATATCTACAATGTGGAATACCAGGACCTATTCAACTACATATACTCTATATACACAGTATATGTGTATATAACTATGCACTATATAGATATATACTCAACGCGGAACATCTTCTCTTGCGGGATTTGGGACAGCGTGCGTGGGCACCCAGTTGTCACCCGATGCACCCTGGCTAATCCTATTAACACGTGCCGCTATTGTCAACCGCTTGCGTTTATGGATTTAAATATTTTGATTCCGTCTGACACTGTAGGATCATATATTTATCCACTTTTCTCATGTCTATAAGAATTAATCGATCCTGAACGATGATTACAGTTGTATTAATTCAAATCAAATGCAACTCCTGTGTAGGTATTCCTTTTTCTTTAGCCTCTTTCCTCTTTTTCACTTTCTCAGAAAATCCAACAAATTTTATTGCATTTATATCAAACACACCAGAATACATGGTTCAATTTTTGAGGCTTCTTCAGCCCGGAAAGGTGCTTCAACAAAAATGATTTTTTGCTTTCGAGGGTAAAATTGCGGTTTATTTGTACGTGAAGAGAAATTCTTAGAACATAAAAGTGGGAAATATACGTTTTAATATAGTCGAGATATATAGATTCGTTGGTCGTTAGAGCTTAGAGAGAAAATGAGAGAGAGAGAGAGAGAGAGAGATGGAGTAACGATTAAGAGTTTGCTGGCAACAAATGTAATTGTTCAGGGCGGAGAGGGACGTTTAAATAGTAACGTCTTTCCGCGTCATTTCCAGGTCTCCTTCTGCCAAGGAGTGAAGGGTGCGGAGGTGTAGTGGCACATTTTTGCGACCATAACTCTAGTTTATTGGGCAATTAACATTCCCCCTTCGCCTCGAGCCACTCTCATTCCTTCTCGCCTTATTCTCGTAAGGAACTGAGATAAGTGTACTTTTTTTTTATTTTTATTTTTTTTTATTTTTTAATCTACGGGCGTAGGACAGACCCGAATCCCAAGATGAGATACTTCGAAATAATGAGCACCATGGGCGCGCCAGAGGATAAACCGTATTTATGCGTTTTGCCCAACTCGAGCTTAAATAGCTTTCGTATATTTCTCGCCATCTCATCGATCAGAAAATTCTCGGACTCTCGAGCGAGATGCGATAAAAAATATTAGATGAATTAAAACTATGAGAATGCTCATGATTTGATTAAAATCAAATTTATACTCGAAATTCTTCATGTTTTGATTGATGGTGTCATCATTGCTGTGTATTGGACATGGCTGTAATGAATTTTTTAGCTATTCATTATACTGAACGATTGACGCGACAGAGTAAGTAAGTCGGGTTTAGCTAGGTGCGCAGGGTGGTGGCCGATGAATAATTCCTAAAAGCTTAGGATATGAGAAAGGGAATAAGGGAAGAAAACAAGAATATGTATAAAGAATGAAAGAAAGAATTTTAGTAGAAAGGAGGAAAGAATGAAAGAAACTGACTACGTATCCATACAGAGGCTTCATAATTCGTATTGTAGCGAACGAGAATGCACCGCCCGCGACAAAGTGCACAGTAGAAAATATATTCTTTGCCGGTGTATATATAGGTACCTTGCACGTTTGTATTTTTTCGCTCTTTCGCTTTCGTATACCAAACAGCGTACAAACTCTACGTACTACCTACGTTTGTGCATACGCTCGCGTGCGTTTGCCGAAGCGAGAGACCTACTATAATGTATAATGTACGTACGTATGTACTACGTATGTATATATATATATATCTACCTATATATATATATATACTATATACTTATGCACAAAATACACGTCGTTGCCCCACCACGTATGGGGACAACGGTTTCATTCGACACCTCGTAAATGCCGGCTCGCGTGCCCTATACGAGTTTGAACGAGAGAGGTGTCGTTCGTTCGTTCGTAGGAGAAAAAGAGTTGTTGAGGGTTATACAGCATGGGGATAGGCGCGAGGAAGCATATTAAAACACCACCTGCTGATTGTTAGTTGAAAACAATCACGGGTTTGTTATTTTGTCCAATTAAAACATTCCCAGTTTATGCTTCGCGGTCCCATACCAGCCCGCACATATAGCCGCATTGATGCGACCGTGCAGTATAAGGGCTGCTACGGGACCGATGCAATGTCCGAATGAAAGCTTCACGATACACATAATGTATATACCGTCATCGTATTATTTCACGAATTCAATTCGTCATTTTACCTAACTTTATTATTTTTTTTAAATACATATGTTCTTGATATATTCCTGAACAACTTATATACCACCCTTTATATCATATGTACTAGATTTGCCAAAAGAATATTCCCTCCGATGTGTCCTGAAGTTTTCTACATCTGAACTTAACTGAACGAAATGGAAATGCTCTCTTCCTTTATAGCTACTCGAGACTATTTTTATACATAGAAAATCAATATACAAATAGACTATAATATATATATACCTATATAGTACATCCTACTTTTCGTCGAACTATAAAGAAGGGTGAACGAATGGTCTTTATATAGAAGAAACTAGCGAACTATAGTATATAATATACATATTCGTGAAAGTGACGCCACCGATCAATCGTTGAAAAAATTTTACCCCACCGTTGATGATGAGTAAATTGTTTCTTTTTTTTCTTTTTTCTTTTTTGTTGGTTTCTCTCAAAATCCAATTTATTCCACACGAAGTAAACGTCACTTTATATTAACCATACAGAATTAGCTGTAATCAGTTTGTACATTAATACACGAGAGCGAGCCTAGCCACGGTGGATATGATATCGTGCGAATCGACACGTGTTTCATAACCGAAGCTGTATCCTACCTACCTACCCCAGTTTTTAACAGTCTTAGGGTATTACACCCTCGTCGAAATTCAACGTTGCGGTATAAACACCGAGCGAGATTTTGTCAGCAGGGAAAACGGGACATTTGAAACTACGTTATAAAAACTTTTAGTTAATCAAACATTTGTTCTATACTCTAAAAAAGCTTATCCGAAAATGTGGTAATCCAGTTGAATTCTGTGCACTTTACGAATACACCATTCATAGAACAAAAAATGTTACTCGATACTTCGCTTGCGGTTTTGCCGATTGTCTTCCAGTTTTCCTAGTCGAAAGTTTAGTTCTCACCAACTTGACCTGTGCCTAAGAATGCCGTCGCGCTTTGCTGTAGACATATTTTTACCGATTTACGTGAAAATACAGAAAATTAAAAAAAAAAAAAGCTCCCCATCTCCCTGTTCACAACAAAAATGGCGTTTATTTGCTGCGCGGCGTTAGAACACCTTCCTTTGACAGCAGCAGGCTAACAGTGGTCCGCAGATGGTCGTTGCAGGATCCACAGAATCTAATAATTCAAGTTCTCCCCTTTCACGTATAGTCGTACAGATTTTGAGACCAAAATATATTATGTGTAAAGGAAAAAAATAAAATAAAAAAAATTAAAAATTTGTGTGGAACCGCCTTTCAGCTGCTGTGCTCACTAAATTAAATATCACCTGGCTGTATAGGTATATATCGAAAAACAAAAAAAAATTAAATCCGTACACTGAGAGAGAGCCATTATTTCACCTATATCGACATCTAGCCAAATTTTTCTTCCATATATCCGTAATGCGGATGAAAAGTTATATAGATCCACATTTATATCAGTATTGTGTCAAACATGGCAAACGTATAGCACATAGTGTAGTACTACATGAACCTAGATATTGCAAGGCTTTCTCTATACCTTTGGAAAGAAACTTTGATTGGTTTACCTCGAATCGTGTATATATATATATATATATGAATGCTTCTATATACTGCATTTAACAGTATATAAGCATATATATAGGGTCAGAAGTTCGAACGTACAGCGATTGATTTTCAGGTATTATTCAACTATTCGCATAATAATAAGGGCAGTTTCTGCGCAGCCAAGTATACTACTACATCTATATCGATATATAATACATATATATATATATATATATATACGTATACGTTGTATGTATATATAGATTACATAGGATCTACGTATATACGTATATGCATACATATATCCTTACGGCAGTCCCACAACTCAATCAATTATCTCTGCACCAACTAGCGACTAATCCAACTAATTCGGTACGGGGGCAGTCAGGCAAGCATCCAGTCGAGCGAACCCCGTGCAATTACCACGTGCGGTTAACAAGGAGATCACCTCGATGGATGCCGGCGCTTAGGTCAGGTTGGGTTAGCCAAGGCTAGGCTATACTATAGGCTTCTGGCTGCTCGGGCTGGCGGGCACATTCACTTGGCCTGTGCGATAATCGGCTTACGGATTGCTAATCAGAAGCCGACGTAGATGGGGTGCTCTGAGCACCTTCGACGTAACACCAATATATCCAGGTGGGCATTATGGGGGTGCACAACGGTTGGTATACGGTACAGCAATCCACCTACACTTATTTAGGTGCGAGGGTGACGGTGCGTGCGAACTTGCGGCATAAGGGTATAGCTAGCTAGCTAGCTAGGTAGGTATAGGATAGGTAGGTAGGTTGTGTATATATGGACGATGCGAGAATGCGAGGGGTTGCGGTTGCCGACCTCGTTAGGGACCGGTAAAGGCGCAAAGGCGCAAAGACGCGCAGCGTCGTCGTCAGAGTGAACGAAGAGCACCAGTTGAGAGGCAGCATCCTCTTTGATGATAAAGAAAATAAAAATGACATTTATATCTTAATTTTTTTTTTTCTTCCTTCATATAAAGCCATAGTACGTATATATATATCGATAAAGATTACTAAATTGAAAGATGAGTTTTTTTTTTTTTTTTTTTTTTTTTTATTCACGCTCATTTAACGCCGAGGGAATCTCGTTGGGTATAATTTTTAAACATTGCAGACTTTCGTCGCAGATATCATATCAAAGGAATGATAAATTTGACTATTGTCTCTAATGCGCAGTAAATTCAATTATATAATTATCTTGGATTCAACGTGTATAAGGGTTGTTATTCGAAGCTCAAGTTCCTATTTAGTAAAATTATAAAAATGAACATTTTCTGGGTTATGCCATTATTCCACCCTTCCGCAGAGTCTCTCAATTATAATGACCCTGAGAGATTATATATGTATACGCGTATACTTAGAGATATGAGGTTCCACAGAGTGAAGGAAAAGAGTCGCGACGAAAAGGAGCGGCAGGTAGGGCGCGAGAACCCTGGTGTTGACCGCGAAGCGTGAGGCGTCAAAAGTCGCGCGGTGGTTTCTTACGGCAATTTACTTATTTACTAATCAGCAATTAAAATCAGCATGCCAAGGCTCCTATACTCGGGTTCAGGGTAAGGGCTTACTCGCAGAGAGAGAGAGAGAGAGTGCCTCTAATTAATTAACACCTAGCTAGGCCGTCACTCACTAATTAGAACCGCGCTAGTAATTAGTGTTCACACGAGGTATAATTGGCGATTGATTCGATAAATCAATTAAAATATTGGCCACTCGGTTCCGCGCTTTGTTTCGGTGAAAAAATAAAATAAAAAAAATTTCTGCTGATTTGGTTTGACCCGAGGTTCACCTCGAATACCCATTTCGCCCATATATATTCACACGCGATGCAAGTTTAATTGCGATAGTAGATTTGGTGGATGACTACCTATACTACGCCGTTGAAAAATATATCTCTAACGATTATTATTGTTGTCCAATTAGTGAAATGGAATTTACACAAAATTTTAACCTTTTTCGAAAAACATTTTCATCCCTTCGCACTAGTATAGTCGAGTCTATATACACCCAGCTACCATACCCAGTCCGCAAATCCCAGGAAGCTCTCTTCCTAGCTCTCTATACACGTTTGTAGATTTGGCTCACGTTGCCCATCGAATGGGCAAATAATTAGCGAGTTGCTCTGCCCTGGTTCGTATATATAACACTATTAGCTATACGAGAGCGTAACGGTGGTCGGTGGTATACGCTTGAATGTTGGCATGATTGCGGCCTAGCGCGACACCGTCGTACGCGTCGAGAATCTCTGATTATATACGTCGCGACGTCGCGCTTTCTGTACATTTATATATATCTATATATATATCTATCTATCTATCTGTGTCCTGAAATCCTCTTTCGTCCCGTTGTCCATTCCTCCTTTTCGCCTGCCCCCGGTTGACCAAAGCCTTTCCGGAAACTAGATTGAATTTGTACCTATACCTCCGCGCGGAAGGATTCCCAGATAATTTTAAACCCGAAAGAGCTGAAGTAGAAGTAATGTACCCGCGAACTATATAATACCCTCTTAGAAAACTTATAGCCTTTGTCTCCTCCCTTCATATCTTCGTTACTATTTTTAGTCATTTTTTCTCATTTTATTATCATATATCTTTCTGGGGGCCGCAATAACTATATTCGCCAATGATAAATTTTTTAACTATAAGAAGTGTGTGTGGGTGTATGATATGTGTAAGGGTGAAGGCGAATATAAGATTCTATCGACACCTCCGGCGAGAAATCGGCTTGAGCTTTTTCCGTGCACGCGTCACTGAGAGACCGCATGAGAAATGAGACGTCGAAGCGAAGGGCGGCGGCGCCGGGCGTCGGTCGTGTAAGCGTCAATCACACGCCGCGCATATATTCACCAGCATTTCATTTCACCCCCGAAACACACCCCCGCGGCACGCCAACGTTGGCTAAATAATAGCTAGGGGGTTGGCGCGACTTGTCAACTGCCTTGACGCGGCCAACGAAGCCAACTCTTGTTCTTACGCCGTACGTACGTACGTGGAGAACAATTATATAATACTAATGCCACGCGGCATGGGTTACGCATGCTGGGCCTATCTGCACAAAGTATTTTTATTCCGTGAATAACCGAATAGAAATGAACAAAAATTCGGAACCAGAAATTCGATCCAAGAGGAGAAAAAAATAGACCGCAAATTATTTCCTGATATTGATATAGGATTCAGTGTCGTTTTCTTTTTCTTGTGTGGTGAGAAAAATTGTTCATTCGCATACAGTACGAGAAGGTGCGGTAATATTTAAAGAATCGTAAACTGGGAGCCAAAGATCTAGATTAAATCTGAAATGGTGGTGATTTTAGAGCACCGGTAGCTTCGCCTCCTGGGAACGATACTTTAGGCTTAGTTTAAGTATGCTTTCTTGTTATTGATAGACCTAACAACGTTATCGCTAAAATTGACCCGACCGTGCGGCCGCTCTTCGTCCCCGCGGTAGGGGCTGTGGAAATAACTCGCGTGGGGGTTGTGCGTGTGTGTCGATATTTTAAACTTTGAGGAAGGGTGAACCGTCCTTACTTCGATAAAGGCGTTTCTACCCCACCCAGTCCTTGCCGAGTGCCAACCGTTTACTATTTATCTCCGTTTGGTCCTTTCCCGAATAAAATCAGCACCGAATTTCAACGCTATATATACCTATACTCTATATACTGGAACCGGAGAACGGTGTTATACCCGTCAGTGGAGGTTTGTACCGAACATTGATGTTCAGCACTCCTGAATTAGGTACCCCGGTGTAGTATTACTTCATGAAAAACGTAACTGCTGATCAAAAACTAAAAATTGCTACGAGGAGACGTGGAATTGATTTAATATCAAGGGTGTTGACGTGATTCCATTAGTTAGAAATCATTTAATGACAGTATTCGACTACAGGTATGCCGAAATTTCGTAAAGTAGAGTACTCTGACTCTTATGCAGGTTCTTGAATTTTAGAAACATCAGCAACAAAGCATACTGTCTTTTTCTGTAATGAACCTATATCCCATCCTTTTTTATTCATGAACAGATATCAATGGATAAAACTACCCTGGAATACTTAGACTTTTGCCATGAAAAAAAAAAAAAAATCGTACATTCTCATATGTAATTTCATTAGAACATTAAATACAAGCAAACTTGTCTTATATCTAGTATCCTAATGTTCGCATATTGATTTTCCCTTACTCAGACCATCGAGATCTCGAATAAGGAGTTGGAAGGTTGTTTTAGGAAAAGAGGTGAATTTCGATCCCTCAGCATCGTAGGGCGCGAATCGAAACGGTTGTGGTTGAAACTCTTAAAACTCGAGTTCAGGGGTTATAAATTTGAACGTTTGGGCGTGGAGTGTGGCAAAAGAGGGAGTGCGAATATGGGTCTCCTATAGCCCACGGTTGAGGTTAGAGACCGTAGGGTGGCTGAGGGGTAGTTATGCCACGTGGTGACGTCAAGTAAATCGGGGAAGTAAAGCCTGGAGCACGACGGCATAGGCAGGGGTCTCGTGTTAACCGGTGCTAAGTGAATTTCTGGTTATGTTTCGCAGACCTCGACGACTAGGGTCCCGCGACACGAGACACCCGAATGCAATTTGGTTACGAGTCCCACTCTCGAATCTCCTCCCTTTTATACTCCACGATCTTCCCTCGAGCTATTTCGCTTGTTTTTCCATTGTAACTTAACTCTCATATATTAGACTGTTACGTGTTATCGAATTGCGACATTCTGCACCGAAACCAGTTCAATAATATCAATTAGCTATTCCCAGATCACTTTTTTGATCCTCCGTTCCTTAAATGGCTTCATATTATCAAGGCGATGAGTTTATACTGAAAATAACGGGGTATGGATATGATCAATTCATTCCGTGAGCCACCCCTAGTGAAAATGAGCCTTCGAGCTGTCTGTTCGTCTCGCTTATCTTGACGATGATAATCGAGTAAAACAAGACCGTTAATTCAGGCGCCTGCCTGCAGCCGCCGTCTGACGACCGGTTAATCCTGGTCAGGGAACTCGTCGTCATCGTCCCCGTCAACCAGGGGAAGGAATCTGTTCACCGTATCGGAGCTATCAACCGTCCTGCTACTGGCACCGTATCGATAGCTGCTTGATAATATCTCGATATATACGATAAATCGGATTACGCAAGGGATGCAACGGCACAAGCTATACCTCCTAGCATATGCTCGAGGAAGCATATTGAGCCACCCTTGTTAGGATGAGCACCGTGTGGCCTAGGGGTTGCCTAGCGGGAGCCTAGGGGTTGTCCAGGGGTGGCCTGAACCTACCACTCCACTTCACTCTGCGCCGACGTAGACCCCGACGTCGGGAATGACGACGGCAGTGGCGGTGGTGGTCGTGGTAGCTCTGGGATAGTTGGAATATTATATTAGGGGGTTGCCCACCCTTAAAACTTCACCCAACCGTCACCCCGCGTTCCATTGTACCGGGCGTATTTATGATGTGGACTTAAGCTCGTGTTGGCCAAAACCGGAAATAATGGAGCGCGTAGGCGAAGGTACCGGTCGGTTGCTTTCGAACGAACATGTTTCAGGCACGTCGCGAGAGCATGGACTGCCGGAGGCTGTCCGAGTTCTATTTTTTTTTAACGTTGTTCCGAACCAGAGTTGCCAGCTTTCGAATAAAATGAATTTTAATCGAATATTTACACGCTTTTCCAAAAAATGAATCAACAAATTTTACGTATACAAGCCCAAATGAATATATATTTCGAGAACCACCCGACTTTCCAACAAATCGAAAGAAGGACCACATACGACTAACATATCTTCGGACTGTCATTTTCAGCTCAGACTCATCTCCCAACAAATGTCACATGCTGCATTGCAAATAAAAATTTTCAAGCTATTTTCACACCCATACGAATATGGAATAATTTATTCCAAATGAAAACAGTGGAGGGGTCTGATTAATCGAAGGGGTGAAATTTCAATTGATTTGATTTGATACGATTATTATATTGTTCTCTCTTATTAATATGTCGAAGATCTATCGCGATCTGACCTCGTCCTGTAGATCTCAAAATCACACCATCCCCTGGCCCCTTGAAAGTTCAACGTAACGGAGAATGTCTGTCAGTAATAATCTACTCGTCGAGAAAACGATTCTATGATTAACTGCGGCTATTACCCTCGAGCCAAAAGCAGTAGTTATAAACGCCCGGTGCCTTGCCGATCCCTTCCACTGGCCAATCACAAACCACTAATAATTCGTTCGGCGTCTATCCTATACCAGCGTTAGCAATAATCATCCACTCCTTATAGAATCCCAGCTACCACCACCACCACCACGTCACTATTTCCCACCCAACTAATCGGTAGACGTATAGTAATGATTTATACCCACCATGGTTCCCTGGCCCCCCGGACCCCAACCGTCCCGCACCGTGGGACCAATTTTAATTCTAGCGCGTGCGAACTCGATAGGACCACGCGTCGTCGATGCACGATGTTAAGAATGGTGTAAAATTTTTTAGGGTCCCACGTTGCCTCGGAATTTTGAAGAAAGCGTCATCAGCTAATCAGTTTTTGGCTCAAGTCACTGTTTAAAATTTGAAAGATTTCAATCAAGTAGAAATAACAGTCTGATACCGTTCGCTTTCGATTCATACAAACACTCGTAAAGTCTGCTTGATGATAATGGTTCATCCATGTCCACGATGCGGGCAAATTGAGGAGATTTATGGCCGCTAGACGTGGCTCTAGACCGTGTTGGTCCAGAGGTCGACTGGTCTGCGTCGAAACTTTTCAGTCTAACCCGTGAACCGCACACATAACTGAGCCCGATGAGGCCCAGAGCCTCGAGTCCCGCCTTACCTGACAATCACTACGACCCAACTGTGACTTATCAAAATCGTCTGGTCGCTGACCCCTGAAATTATGCAGGGTTTCGTACATTGCCTGCCGAAATACAGATCTGTAGCATTTACATGGACCTAGAAGAAGAATGAGCAAGATTCAAAGTCACTACTGAATTGATACATCCGCATACTACAACCGCGAAATAAAGTCACGATTGAAGAGATGAGTCGAAAAAGTTCAGTCAATTGTTCAAAAGGTTCCTTCAATGTGATAGAAGACACATCTCGACCTTCCCATCATGCATCCTCATCAGATTCGAGATGAATCTCTGAATTGCATCGTTTAGCAGCCCACTGCAATGGGCATTTCGTTACATTATATAATTCTTACACCCCTGCTAACGGGGTAAAGAGTCTTTGCACCGGTTATGATATTCTCGGTTAACAAAGAGCGTAAATTCTCGTCTATATCTATGGTGTGTACACCTAAGCACACCCAAAACCTGGTGCAGCTCCGGTTGATCAAGACATACATTGGTCATGGGTAGTACGGTGGTTTTGTCCTGCAGTTACGTACATGGTTATGAAACATTGATTTCACGGACGATGGGGCGCAGTCCACAACCCAACCTGGCCACCACTAATGGCTGCTAAAGTACAGACTGTGTGGGGTGACGTGGAGAACTGCTTAGATATCAGATATTCAGTTTATATAGATATAAGTATGAATCTGGCATTATTTAATCCTGAAAAAAATGTCTTCAGGGTTACAATCGATCGTCGAGAGGCTTTAGGCTATGACAATAATCGTTTTTGGAGTAATTTTATCGAAAATATATAAAAGAATTTAGGGGTAGTCAACTTTTTAACAACACTGTACGCATGCCCACGGTTTTTTTTTCAAATCAACATAGCGTTCTGCGCTTACCAAAGCCTATTTTAATACTGGCTAAACTCGTCGACGTGAAATATACGTGCCTCGTTTTCAACCGGGTACACATATAGTGTGTACTCCGGACTGGTTTGTCTGCAAATATATTTTTTTTCATCTTTTATTTGTTATTTTTCAATCTCGTTAAATAACGGGAAGTGGTCGTCACGCTGAAATCATAGGGTGACTGACTGATTATTCGGAAATAAATCGAGAATATAATATGAATTAAATGCATGGATTTCCATATAGGAAGAGAAGGTCTCTGATCCTATCCCACCACGTATATATGGATCATATTTTCTTGCGATGTTTGAGCAAAGAGACCCGAAATAAACGAGGCTCCCTTATTTTAATGACATTTGTTGTAAAACTTTTGTGTTGTTATTTCAAACCAATTTCGGCCAAACTCGCTGAGACGTTCTCTCTCTCTCTCTCTCGGTTTCGTCGGTCGATTTATACGTGTATATAACATTTACTAAGATATAGAATATAACGCGAGGTAGGTAGGTACAGTTTGTTGGCCGGGGTTATCGTCTACCCTACGGATCATTACCCAGACGTGGTATCCGGGGTTGACTCCTGGGCGAGCTAAGATTAATCACTAACGTTCACGTTCACGAAAGTGACAATACCGGCCACTGTGTCAACGCGGACATGATAGCGTGACGTCTACCACCGATAAGAAGTAGGTAGGATAGCATTCTGACGTAAACCGAACGAGAGATCGCATATAACTTTCAACCCTTTAACTTTGACCTGATTTGTTTTGACAAAAACTTTTTTCACTATGTTCATAATTATGGTAGCTAACATTTGCTATTTTTTTCGGGGAGTATTATATAAACTCGATAGATGTAAGTGACGAAAAAACAAACAAAAAATAAAATAAAAAAATGCCGAATCATCCCTCGTTTTTATATATACGGGGGATACAATCGAGCCCTGAGTTTGATTCAACGTCAAATAATAGGGCGACAAGATTTCTTTTCAAGTTACAACGTCAAACACGACGATATATACTAGGGCTGGGTTGAATGAAGGACAAGTCGTAATATTGACTGTAAAAATAATTAAATACCGTCGTTCTAGAGCTACCCGGTGTAATCAGCCATTGTGGCGAGTCGGTCGTGAATTTGCGGCGCGTCTTGTTCGCGCGGTTCTGTGAAACTCGTATTCGGACAAGTTGGCGAGGGGTCGTTGAGAGGTTTGAAAGCCTGCAGAGGTCCAGAGGACAACGGAAGTAAGGGTTGGGGACGCGGATAGGCGCTCGTAAAAAAGGGTTGGTCGAATCTACTGCCTGGGGTGCGCGACGCGATCCTTATCGGCCTGCGCACAATTATTCCTCGGCAAATCGAGCTCGACATGTTTTTCTTCTTCTTCTTTTTTTTTGTTCAGGGTCACAAATTGTTAATA
Organism: Tenthredo mesomela; assembly: GCA_943736025.1. NCBI lineage: Eukaryota > Metazoa > Arthropoda > Insecta > Hymenoptera > Tenthredinidae > Tenthredo > Tenthredo mesomela. The sequence goes on along the minus strand of OX031016.1, from coordinate 20,499,152 downwards.
TTTTCGAGAAAACTATAATCTTCATCCTGATCACGGCGTGGCATTCAACCGAACTGTAGAACCTGACAAACTGCACTATATGCGGAAAAACATCATTGAGATGGTGGCATTTTATTGTGTATATAAGTTTGCACACAATGCAAGGTCTTGAACCTGATTCGCCTTGACCTCGTACCGTTATTAAAATAATAATGCGCTTGGTATAAGGATAATGGTTTAACACAGGGCTTTATACGCAGCGGGATGTACAATGGATTAGGAAATACGTCAGATCGAGGAATGCAACGGAGGAGAAAATCTCCCGTGACATTTCTTAGAGTTTAAACGGAACCACAATGCGTAACAACGGGGTGGTGGCCGTGGTATGGTGGTATATAGTGGCAGGGCCCCAGGTAGGTATACAACAGAACCAGGAGTGCGGGCGCTCGTTTCTACCGTCTACATAAAGGCGATATTTATTTTGTGTTATTGACTTTGGTAAATATTACACGACTATACGCATTGTTGAGCCCTTAATATTAGCATAGCTTGGCTGTGGTATTGTCGCACCGTGTATCGATATACTTCTCAAAGCACAAACAATGCTTAGTGGTTTATTCTACTGCAGGACCGTTCATACGGTCAAAAAATATTGTGTACAAACAGAAATTGGTATATAATTAAAGAAACTGAAAATTTTCAGTTTTTTATTTTAAAGTCTTATAGGTACTAATCGACAATTTTTTTTCCACATATTTACCACGAAAAAGGTAATTTCTGACAAACCCTAATAGTTTGTATGGTGAATTTTTATTCGTATCAAATAGCCAGACATTTTTCTGATCTTTGTCCACACCTTTTATTTTATTTTTCGAATCATTCATCCATAGATGTATTCCGCATAGGAATGCAGATAACTCTTTGAAATTGTATGGAATCTTGTGTAAATTCTTTTCGCTTATGTTGCAACGCAGTGCTATTTCTATTTCTTCTTCTACCCCCGTCGTACACGGACGTTGTGAGAATGATTTATTCCCGCGCTTGAAACGAAATCGTGCAATAAAGAACACCTGGTGACGATGATAGGAGTCGCGGGCGGCCCTTCCAGGTACACGCGTGTCCTCGCATCGTCACACCTCCTTACGCGTAACCTCCGCAAGTCGGTTTGTCCGGGACGTATACGTGGCCGTCATCGCCCACTAAATCACACTAGGACGTCGTGTGTGAGGGCACGCTGAGAACTCGGCTTATAACATAAGACACGACGCGCGTGGACCACCACATCCACGGGGAATTAGGGTGCCAAGTGTTTTTTCTATCCTAAAAAATTAATCTCTACTAAGATTATACGTTACTCCCACACCACTGCATTATTATATTTTTTCTATCTCTGTTCATTTTTTGCTCAGTTTTTTTTTTTTTTTTTTTTTATAAATTTTGGTCAAGCTCATGCAGAACACGTATAAGGTATGACATAAGATAAAGCAATTGAGAAAATTTTATTGCTGGCCCAAGGTAATTCAGGTTTAATTAAATATCGAAGAGGTAGTATCAGATTTTTTGACAATTATTTGATGATGAAATTATTATTACCTTATCGTCGATAATACCTATTGAGAAATTAAGGCTGATATTTAATAACGGCTGCAGTTAGGTCTATATGCATGAATATGCTCATATATATATAATACTTAAATTATAGTAACGTAGGCCCACTTCGACCCCTGACCTTTTTCGCCGTCAGGCTTCGAGTTACACGACGATTTAGAACAAAAAATTTAAACTGTCTGTACGTGTAGGTATGTGGTATACCTACACACACGCGGTTCACAGGACGAAGAGGTTCAATACAGAAAGAGAGAGAGAGAGAGAGAGAGAGAAAGAGAAGCGAGAAACGAACGAAACGAATGAATGAACGAATGAATGACAGTCCCGTGACAGGGGCCACGGCGGGGGAGTTCCCTGGCTGCCCTCCCGCCAGTGACTACTGGGGCCCTTGGTTCTAGCGCGCGGTCCCACGCACCTGGGGCCTTACCGTGGCCTTACCGGGCCTTACAGAGACCTCCTTTGTCATGGTAATTCCCCTTCTCCCGCGAGGCGACCAGGTGTTCAGCCCTTGTGTAAAGCGGAGCTCCCTCGCCTGCAGTGACATCGGACCGGAGGGATGTTGGTTGCTCTGCATGTACCTCAACTAGAGTACATATATCGCGGGGTGGCAGGGGGAACCTCCGTGTCGAGTGTCGAAATTCCAGTCTGAACATTTTTTTTCCCCTTTTTTTCGTCAACGACTCATCGTGTGCATGACAAATAGGTTGAGGCTAAGTGCGGACCTTTTTTTTCTGTTTCAGGTGAGTGAGTTTCAGAGTATCTTTCAATTTGTGGAATTATCAGTGTAAGGATCACCCGGAATTCATATACCGGTGTACGTATTTTTCAGTAAACTTACGTTTACTGAAGACACACATATATACGTATATGGTAAGAATGAGAAAGACACAATGATAAGCATTAAGATTTATCAAAATTGAACAGGATTCACAGAAGTCACTCACGCGATTGCAATGATCTTTTTTCTTCTTCTTCTTCTTCTCCTTTTGTTGTGTCAGATTGATTCAGTTTTAACGAGGCTGGCATCTTCTGAAAGTCATCTTTCGCACATCAGGAACTTGTTCCCTATATGCTATTCCATAACCAGAATCAGGTTCTGCGTAGGTACTATATTCCTTTTTTTTTTTTTTTTTTTTGATCGAATAGTTCAGGTTTCTGCAGACCAAGTGCAGCAGAATGTCCGAAAACATCGTCGACCAATTAAAAAACCGTAAATTTTTTTCCATCTTGAAAATTCTCTAACTTTTACATACAAAGTACCAAAAGAAATCCAGAAATCTGGACATGTCACGTTGACATTTGAGAAAAATTGTTCATCGTATCGTCGACTGCAAGCCTCTGATACAGGAACTCACTCGCTTTACGCACAGCTAAGTAATTGGCGTGGCAAAACTCTCTTGCTGCAATATCACCATTCACCCGTTGTAGAAGCTTTCGGGTTATTCAAAGTCAGTTCACTTCCCGTTACGAATTCACGTAAGTATATTCTCGAATACGTCTGAAAAGTTGCATGTCGAATTTTCGTTTTTGCAAACCCTTATCGGCTGCTGCAGGAGGAATGCGCAACCTGTTGAAGTTCTAAAGCGCGCAGTAATGTCAGATAGAAATGGCGTGGAACCGGGACCAACGTCGATTACAGTTCAGATCTACTAGCGTTGGCAGATTCCGGTGCGTCAGATTCTCCGATACGTTTCACTCTTGAATCGAACTCAATTTCAATCATATTGGCACAAGTTGCGGCCAAATTTCCGCCATTCGGAATATCCTCAGCCTCGTTTCTAACAACGCTGTTTCTGGATAGATCGCCACTCATGGATTTGGCAATTTTTAGAAAGATTTGAAAAAGACGGGACCAATAGTCAACGGAGCGAGGTGCCTTTTCGTTAGCAAATAATCCACTTGAAAGTTGAAAACGACAATTCCTTTCTCTGTGCTTTGCGATATAAATCACTATTTGTCAACGGGACGCATCGACCATCCAATCGAGACAATTTGGCCAAATTGAAACGGCGCCTCGACTAACTACTTCCCGGCACCCCACGCTTCCTGATACTCCCATCTCGACGCTATTCTACAACGGCAAGTCCTTCTCGCTGTAAAATCTTCACCTTCCCACCCCCTGCTCACCTTCGTTTCTCGCTGAGACCTGGCTTCTACTCCCTCTTCTCCACCTCTTATTTGCATTCTTATCGAGTTTCTTCGCTCCCGGTAGCACGTAATCTCAGCCTGTTACAATTATTCACCCCTTTCGCCGGAAAGAAACCCGAGAAAGACCTTCCCTTCCCATAGTACACCCCTTGTACAATTTGTCACGATAAAGAGTCGCGCTGCTTCACGACGAATCAAATGGCCAAAGAGTTGAAGGCTGAATCTGAAGAATCGAAAGAATTTAAGAATTACCCGACTAAACTCCTGCAGTTCATTTTCATGATAAATATTCTCGCTTCGTTCTTGCCTGCAGTTCATTCTTGACACTACCTTATGTCTTTACCAAGACCCAACGAATCGCACATATCGCTTTATTCGGAGAACGAAGCTTGACACTAATAAATGAATAATAAAGGCCTGTGGTCGAATCGAAAATCATGATGTGGCTGTATACTGCTTTATGATTCCGGGCTTCGAATGGGCAATAAAGCGAGACCTGGATGGTTGGATGGATAACTGCGATAACCAGCACGCTGTACATCGTTCGTTGTGTATGAAATTAATGGATTGAAAATAACCGTGTTCAACATCTCATCTGTCGGGTTATAGTTAGTGTAGGTAGTAGCATAGTTCGATAGCATTTAAAGCATACCTAAAAACTGCCCCGAAATTTCATCGTCAAGAATTTCATTCAGGCATAACCGCAGAGATTTTCGAGGTCCTGCAACTTCTGGTAAATTGGTTCGCCCGTCGGATCATTTTCGCAGGTTTCAAGATATTTACTTCACTCCCATCAACAAAAGTGCTGTTTTTTCAAAACTAATTTATCACTCATTCAAAACCTTTATAATTTCAATCCTAAGTTCACGACGTTGTCGATATACCTATAATCACTATTCCAAATGCAAAATGATCTCCTTCAGAGTTTGGAAGTGAATTTCAATCCTCTAACGCAGTTGGACAAGTATATAATCGAGAATAGCTGATTAGATGAAAGATTTGGCATATTACTATTATATTTATATCCGATTTGCACTTCTTCTTCTTCTACTTCTTCTACAGATATGCAGATCTCATCGTTAGCTCCAACGGTTCATAAACTAGAATTTGCTAATCTTTGCGAATGAATATTTTTTCGTTTTATTTTTGACTCGGCAACGTTTCACCCTGAACCCCCAACCCGTCCGCAAGCTCACGTACGTGATGGCGGAGATCTTTGCTTGGAGTTCGTTTCGGGAGTAAAAACGTCCAGGAGTTGTTCCTGGCGTGGCTCCTGCCTCCTAATTGGAAGACTGGCAACTAACTCTCTTAATTACCGACTCCACTTCCTCCTTCCTCAGACCCCCGGTTCCACCCGTTCCCCTGGCACCCACCTTGCACTCGGAGCAAGCCTTGAAAGCTCTGAGAAAAGTTCCGTGGACTTAATTACACGGAATAATCGCTCCCAGGCTAACCCACAACTGGTGCTGTGCGCCTTCTCTGCGAGGAGGATTGCAAAATTTCAGTTGTGCTACAAAGGTCGGTCGGTTCTTTGCGCGTCATACCGCGGAAGACTGCCCCGCGATTTTTACCTCACTCGCGAGACCTCGAGACCTAAACTTTACCAGGACGATATATAAAGCCTCCGCCAGAGCCATGATCGAATTCGAAACATTGGAAGTGCATAAAGAAAGCTTTCTATGCACTTATCTTCATCTCATTTCTCCTATCCTCGTGATTCTCTTTCTATACTTCCTTCTTTCGCACAATATACTTCTTCCTGTTTCTTTCGTGAATGGTTATAAAATAGAGGCACAGTCATGGGCTGTCATCGACTCGAAAATATCCTTAGGATCTATAGATCTCATCTATCTAGTCTTGGCTCCTGGATCCAAGGTGCGGGTATACCAGCGTGAACAACCGCTAAACGCTAGTCGTTGAGTTCTTGTCTTTGGTCCGGATCTGGATCACGTAGAACGTCGAGATCACGTCCTTCGTACGGAGATGTTTCCACGATAGCGATTCTCCGGCTAGTTCTTTGTCCGTTTCGTCGAGGCGCTAACGTGAGTCTATTGACGGTGGTGTCGGCTGTCGGTAGAAAACGCCTTGAATCGCTTTCACTTCTAATTTGAGCCATTTGAGCCATTTGAGCCATTTTAGTCGGCTGATAAGAGCCGAAGGTCTTCAATCGACGCTCTGCTGTTTTTCTCCGTCCCCTCGGTTCCCGGGGACGTACCTTTTGTCACGAAATGAAAGACAGCTCTGAGAATCGTGGCCTTTGATCCCTTCACCCTATCCTCGTCGCGAAACAAAATGTTTCTTAGTTTACGCGGAATCTTTCATTTCCTCCTCATTCCTATTATAGTATATACCGTGATTCGAATGTTTGAATTTCTGCAACCTCAGCAGAATTCAACGAAACATTTCTACGGCTCCTATCATCTCCGCTTATCCGTGGTCGATTGACCAACCGAGCATCGGCGCAGTTTCAAGTTTGCGGGAATTTAAAAGTTTCAACTACGCTTCCAGAAGCTTGCCTTTAACGGGCTTGATCGTGGATGGTTGACCACCTGGTCCAGAACCACTTTCCTTGATTATTGCGGTCGACGATAAACCCACAAATTTTACTTCTCATTTTTACACTCCATTTAAAAATCAATATTCAACGTTATATCAAGTTTCACGACTTTGTATATTCAACGAAAGAAAACTTCCAATTTTTCCCTATCAGAGTTTTTCGTATGAAATTTCACTTCCTTATATAAAATTACGTGACCTATTTTTTTCTTCAAATTTGATGCGTTTAATCGAGTCAATTTTTCAATTTCTAGTTTAAAATATACTGAAATAAGAAAAGAAATTTCAAGTTTAATGTATATACGACTTGAAAGCAGAGTGTGATGTGACTATATAATATTTATCCCCTTCTCCCCCATGTCACAGATCATTAGAATATCGCAGACTTCCCTCTGTCCCCACTGCTGCGTGACGAAATATATGAATGGTACCAAACTGTAATAAAACCACATACCTACCTATATATATGTAAGTCTACAGAATCGTATATTCTAATTAGCTCCGTAATGAGAATGAACAAAATGATAGTAAGATTATAATTAGTTATAATTATCATCTAATTTTTCGCAAAAAAATGTCTATACGTTTTATGCGAAGGGAATATGATCTTTCAACTAAATTGTCATACGTCCTTAATTTTCAGTCGTAATTTTCACTACACTTTTATACGCGTAGGTATAGGCATATATGTAATATATGGCAAATGTCTACATATGTGCGCCGGGGTTGATAAAATGAAATCGGGTCAAGTCTAAGAAGTTTCTGTCTGAAAGGGCGATATACGTAGGGTATATGTACGTGTATTGACTCGCGTACACATATAAGCCCATGTCCCAGTATGCCTCGGTGTATGTGAGGGTATATATAGATGCGTATACATCGAGTGAGGTCTCTCTGGCTCTCTTGAGCTTGGTCGATACGCCAAGGAGAGACTCTCTTCACTCTTCTCTCTTCTCTTCTCTTCTCTTTTCTCTCTCCTCTCTCCTCTCTCATCGGTCTCCTCTTTCGTCTCCTTTTCGCTTCTCTCCTCTCCTCTCCTCTCCTCTCCTCTCCTCTCCTCTTCTCTCCTCTCCTCTCCTCTCCTCTCTACTCCTCTCTTCTCCTCGTGGCTGGTCTCGGGGACGACTGGATCCCTCTCAGAACCCCTGCCAGCGGCCGACAATAGACGACAGTGGTTCTCATTTGATTAATAACCCACCCACAATGAGGGTTCACAGTGGCTCTCAGTTGATTAACGATTTCGTGGGCATCACAATGGCGACGGCTGCCGTGTGCGAGTCTCGTTCTTCTCTGATGGGAGCCGACTAGTTCGATTGACGCTCTACCAACTCATCTCTCGATCTCATGATCTCGCGATCTCGCGATCTCCTGATCTTGCGATCTTGCGATCTATTCCAATCCTCTCTCAATCAACCGACAAATCAAACTTTAATTACACCCTTTGCCTTAATAATTATTATATCCACACGCGTTTAATACCCTAACGTATATTTATTCATCACCATTCAATATACATCTTTCACCATTCAACCGAACCGTACCTACATCAATGTCGTTGGAATTTCTCACCCTCGCAGATAAATATACTCTCAAAACAGTCGCAATCAAATTACCCTTTTATTTTATCCATTCAATTCGATGGATAAAAAAACTTAAATAATAAACTTTAATATTAAACTTTGCTAATCACTCTTTGTCATTTGCACAATTTTCTTCATCTTTCGAATTAATATACGGGAAACGGTACCAAAGTGTCGATTGTCCAGTTACAGAATTTATTGGATACTTGAGTTATTATTATTATTTTTTTTTTTTTTATTATTTATCTATTTTTTTTTTTTTTTTTTTCATTTCCTCCAATCAATTGCTCTATCGTTTTTCTGCTTATATTTGTTACAGTGAGCTGCACATGCCTGCACCTATTTAGATAGCGCAATGTGCATTTAGCCGGATAGACAGACCGTCATTGTCCGCAGAGCGGTGGTATAGTTGTTACATAATCTCTGGATTCTCGATAATTGCATACCTCCATGTCACAGTTGCTAATCGTATGTCATGGGTCAAGAAATTACCCGAGTACCTAGATTATAATGTCGTGTTTTACTTGTATTCCTTATTTCTTATCGACAATCAAGTAGATGAGGAAAAATCGCGTTTTAGAGTGAAAATATCAAAATATGGATTGATTTTAACACTCATATTGAATTCAAAGCATCGATCAACGACGCATCTTTATAACAAATTTCGAACAAAAATAAAAAAACACACGACATTTGAACCTGCTAAAAATCCCCAATAAGATATTTTACATAAAATATACAAAAACAGGGTAGAATAAGAAAAATCACTACTTCTAGTATAGTATCCTTTAATATTCTGTAACATCGAAGATATTGAGTATATTTTCGAGCCACTACCGTCATTTTTTGTCACTTATATTAAAATTATTTCACTCACCTGTTCGCTTAATATTAAATCTGAGCAGAATCTATATATATTTAATGTTGCGCGGTCTGTTCTTAGCGTGTAGAATAATACGATTAAAAATCTAAGTCGTAGCTAAGTATGCCGTATACGTTGTTCAAAAACATATGTATAAATCACGGGTAGAGATTTTGGATAATCTCACACGGAAGCCCCTCCCTTGGACGTCCCAACATGGCGACAGCAGACGTATATCTCGTGTCGTGGGAACCTTTTTTTGCCAACTAGAGCACAACGCCCTGCCCTGCTTGCTTGCTCTGCCCTGTTCTGCCCTGGTTTGCCCTGGTTGTCCGCCTCGCCCAGGTAGACTCTCACGTGGCCCATTGCCGGTGATCGCGTTGTGAGAAAATTTGTTCCACCGAGCGCGAAAAAGGTTCGCTGGGAATTAATCTCGGTTCAGTCGTCTTCTAGATTTTCGAATAGTTTGTTCCAAAATTTATAGAGAGGGATGAAAAAAAAAAATGAAAAAAAAAAAAGGAACGAAAAATTACAATCAAAATTAAAACTTAAAATTAAAATTGAAAACCCGAGCACGTAAGTTCAAAATTGAAAAAATTGTTGTGCTTGTAGAAGTATACCCATTTAAAAATCTGTCCATTTATCTTCTAGCTTCCGATATTTTAACCCCATTTGGATGCATGGCCAGAACGGCAAGATCGTGACTTACTTACTACGTAGGTCGTAGGATATACATAGGTATACCGGACACGTAGTGTAGGTACCAGAAACGTATGCAACAAGTCTTTTTCCTTCGTTGGCTCCGAATACTCGGCTAAGTAATTTCGACTTTTCGCGTCCGCGGTTCAACTACATTTTTTTTTTCTCTTCCTTCCTCCTAGTACACGTAGATATATACATAGAATCCGGTATAGGTACACCCAGACGATACTTATGGTCAGGTGTTTTTTTTTTTTTTTTTTTGCTCATTTCATTTTACTCAGAGCGCAGGCACCACTTCGAATTGAAACTCGAGTTGCCCCAACTAAATAGAATACTTGACGCAATGATTGGTTACGATTTTCTACGGCTCGGTGTTCAAGTCACGGATGCTCGCCTCCTCGCCACATCATGAGACGTATGTCGGGGTCGAAAGTACTTATCGCAATTTCCCGTTACCTCGGTGGTCCCCAATTGCCTTTGGGTCATCCGCAAGATTACTGCGTCGATTGGACCACACGCACAAATCTTTATTTTTTCTAGTAAATTATGAAATTTTATTTCTGTTGTCGTTTGTGAATTGGATCGATTGTATACGAGGTGTGTGTACTATATCCAGACAGCAAAGTTTGGCCTTTGGGCAATCAGGTTAATTCGAAATCAATCAAGCAACCGAAAAGCAACAATAATAATGGATCATTGATAAATTGGCACAGGGCTGTCAAGACTGGGCCACAATGTTGTTAGGTATATATAGGTACCTGGAGATGAAAAATCTGGGCATTTGTCAAAATCACCGGGCATTGTGTCCGTACCACGGGCGCGTGCCAAATCCATCAAATCGCTCGGAGAGACTCGAGTGTAGCAAGAGTGTCACTGAATATTAATGTCCCCCACGTCCCTGCACATTGGCTCGCACAAACGGGCCACCCCGTTCGATTGAGGGTTATTAATGTTTATTATTTAGTCGCAGCTTGATTATTGATTCTGCAAACGATTCCGTTGAACACATGTACTTACTTATTTACTTACTTACCTAGATGTATAACAGTTAGCTAAGAAATTATGACTCTCCACACTCATTATTTTGTACATTCTGTTTCGAGTATAAAAGTAAGAAAAAAAGAAAAAATGAATTGAAAACAAAGAAAAGACGAAAGAAGAGAAAATTACTACTCGCATTCTAAGCAAAGCTTTCGAGGGCGAAAGTCTCGGCTATATGTGGAATACCAACACGTGTACAACCAAGTGCAGCACTACCGCGTCTGTTAACCCCCTTTGGGGCTTTTTAACTGACACCGTTGAGCAACCCTTAATCCGTGGTGGTCCTCGAGAACCCGCCATTAGCTGGGGTACCGAGCTGTAGCAGTGCAGCAGGGCTGCGTCATCTACTCCAGAGTTTCGAGTACTCATATATACCCGTACCCACACATAATCCATACCGGACACATGGCGTGGTCCAGACTTCAGGCCAGTCCAATTATCGCCAAAGATCGTTCACCGGTTTCCGTTGCATCTGTTCACGACAAGTTTCAACGTTATACGCAATACGTAACGAATATATTGAAAATTCAGACATTGTTCGAGGGTAGAAAATAAAAAAAGATCTAAGGAAAGTGGAAGACGTATCACTTTGAAAAAAAAAATGTCCTTGTCTGCAGGATGGGAATATTTATTATATTTCCATCAATTGCAGCTAGAAACTAACGGGCAGTATATAGCTGTTTAGTTTTACTCGTGTTTGAAATAGCGACCTGCTGCAGGTCGAGTACTCGAAGAGACTCCTGCACGCTCGACGTATGTAGAAGCGCAAACGTTTACCCACGCTAATCAGGCCGACATAATACCGTGCCTCGATATATACGCAGGCAGGCGCAAACAGCCTTTGGCGTTTGCTGCTTGCCTCATTCCCTTTCTACCCTTCCTCTCTTCCTCTTCCCGATTGAAGCTAGCCTAGTCCTGGAGGCCAGGGGTACCGACAGGGTGCTTTGCCAATATTTTGTTAACGTTATGTTTGACCTCGTTGATGTAGTGGCAAGATTAGATTTGAAGTTTATAGAGCGGAATTCCCGTGGGTCGACGCACTACCGTCGACTAATGGCAAAGGATCTCTATAGGATTCGGTATGGGGTTTATTGTTTGTTCAATGCTCGTCATGCCTAGCGATCGTTCATAGATCTACAAGTTTTAGTTCGGTAAGTATAATTCCGAGGTAACACTATATTCGAAAAAACGATTCTTCATCCAACATTTACATCTTTCCAGAAATTATCCTAATCATAGGCACGACTTTCTCTCGAGCAATAATGTCCTGTACTTATGACATTTGGAATAATTGAAACCCCTGCTAATATGAAATATCAAACTCAGAAGAAGAGAGTAATCCTTTGTTTCGTCTGATATGAGTCTACCTGTTTTCAAAATTCTTTGGTTTGTGCCTATAAAAGTTTCTCCAAAGTCTAAAGCTGATAGGATAAAAAATTGCTTCTCTGGAACGGGTCTGGATGATAGATATTCAGGTATTTTGCTAAGATATGTGAGGAATCCGTCATCAGATGAACGGGGACAACTCCTTACTTCTGCAACAACGACTTTAGTGATCCATTAATTTCCTACAAAACGAAGAAGTTCACAAGTTTTTCCATTCCTTCTTAGATTTAGTCTATATATACTAGATTTAGGATCAACACATCAAAAAGTTGTCTGTTTATGGCATAGAAGGAGTTTCTCTACTGAACAATATTAGTGAGAAACGAAGGTGTTTATAGATCCTTTTAAAAAGCGTTTGAATGGATCTATTCTTCTTGGTCAATCTACACGTTAGACCAAATGATACACAGCGATAAATGGCCACCACAACGTCGATGATTACAAGTATGGAACCAGCCCACTCAGCAAAGAACCGTTCGAAACTACGAATGCAGCACTTAGGAGTGGCGCTCATTAAAAAACGGAGGTGTTATTCAAGTGATGGATGGAACTGGGCCTGGCAGCCAGTGCGTGGATACCAGTACGTGCAGTGTGGAGGTTGAGAATGTCCGAGCAGCTTGATGGTCGGACGCGTACATCATCAATAATTCGTTGGTTCGAAAGGGCGCAAAAGGGCACCAGTTTACGCCCACGCGACGACTCGCAGGCCTCTCTAGAGTATTACCTTTAACACCTTCGCATTATGGTCTTTGTTGACCAGCGAACAAGCCAAGGTACCGCCTTCGCCTGGCCGTTGCGAAGACCACGTTGCGTTTCGTCGCGTTCAGCCATCCTCTCAGGGGCATTGGACGATAGATAGGAAAGAAGCGCAGGAGAGATGCTTCCTCCTTCTTTTATCGTCTATTTGTAACCGTCAGTTTGACCGACTCCGTATACCGGAGTGGCAGTGGCTGTGGCTGTGGCTGTGGCGTGCCTAATGATGCCTACACTAATCACAAACTAATGAGAACTAAACTCTTCTGGACATGTTTCAACGCCGTCAGCGCGATAACCGTGCGACTTGTCTCTAATAGATCGCGTAGCTCACGAGGCGGAAACTGGTAACGGTGACAAGAAATTGTAGCTATTAAGGCTGGACCCAACTTGACTGATACGAAATATGACAGAAATGTCTAGTAGAATCTCTTTAGGATACTACAAGTTCGTCGATTCCGAGACGTTATGCTCGGATTGAACCTGATAATGCATGATCCTAACTTTGTGACGGAAACGTAATGTTCTGGACAAATAAGACACCCACTTCGTCCGGCCCACGTATAAACGTGTGTCATTGACGATGAGTGTAGATGCGAAAGTCTGCACATGTGCATAAAGTACACAAGTGTTTGTGCACATATAGACATAATTACATATATAGACAGAAGAAGATAGAGCTTCAAGGATATGGGAAGAGAAAGGGAGAGAGCGAGAGAGAGAGAGAGAGAGAGAGAGAGAGAGATGAGGCATATTACTGCGGTTGCATGTAACAGACACGCAATCAGCAATGAGTTATCGCGTCACCACGCCCAACCCCACTGTCAACCGTCTCGCGCTACCACCCGCATGGTACCACAGAGAACAACAATGCGAAACCATCACACGCAGCTATCGGGCTGTCGATGAAGTGTGTTAATAGTCTGTACCCAACCATTGGTCTCTGAGTCTTTGCGCAGTAGTTTGTTGATGCGCAGGATTTAGTGACGTACGTCACTTTCGCCCCTGATCAGGATCAGAATGGATACGATATAGTTGAGAGGTTGAATATCAATCGACGGATAATATTTCGATAATTTAGTTTTAGGGCGGTTGAAGATACACTTTCAATTATTCAAACAAGTGTTAATGATCCGTTGTCAAGATCTTTGACATCCGGTCGTTAGCGAGCCGATTTAAGAGCGGGAAACACCATCGCCGTTGGTTATAACGAGGACAATGTCTTGGACTCGGCTTCTCTCTTGATAACGAGTTCCGAAATGACGTTAGTTCCTCGGTGACAACCTGCAGACCTCAAGAACCCTTGAGGGGTGCGTCGCGCGCAACTTGTCACTTGTTACTGGTACAAGTCGACTCTTGTATTCGAGGAACACCTTTTACGTCATTATATACCAAAGGGCACAGAAAAGCGCGAGACACCTACTCCAACTGCATATGACTTCGCCGCGTCCTTCATTCTATATGTAATTCACTCACATATATATTGCGAGTAAATTATAATGAATATCTTATGGAATTAAACCTTGAATTCATTCGGAAAATTTCACTCCGCACAACATATCCCATAACGCGTTATAGTGGGCAGGGCCTCAATACGCAAGCCATTATGCCCAGTGAATAGAGGATAAGCTACGTGCTCTACCTTCACATATATATAGCTTGATATGTGTGAGATGGTAGTCAAGGTAGGTATACGTATAATATATATGTACACTGGTACCAGGCGAAGCTGTGTATTCAACTCACCAACGTAGATGGAATTATCTTCCTAGGCGCTGTCCACAAATCAACGTTAATGTCTATAGGTACCTACCGTTTCTCCTCCGCACTGCTTGTATATGATTAATAATCAAGGGCTGTTCGCGCCTCGCAAAATACGACGAGATATGGCTATTGTGCTTAATATATGTATCAAAGTGGTCCAGAAAGATGTGGGTCCACGTTTGATCTTTGGTTGTTCAAAAACTGTTCAGAGTTTCAAACCGTCTTCATACGAGATAGGTAGCTCGCATTCATTGAATGCATTATGTGAAGAAGGGATATTTTTCGCCTGACCTTGATCACGTTACAATTGTACGAAGAAAAGTGTTTTTGGGTTAGACTGTGACATATAAATGATAAAATAACTCTTGGTGTTCCTTTCAACTCGACAATCCCTGGGATCTCGAGGTTTGGCTGGGGCCTAGGGGACTTGGGGGACCAACGGTGGACGACAATATCGAGCGAGTAATAAATTCGCAATTTCCTTATTACGGGTAATGCTCCGGTCGGGTATGGGCGCGCATAAATATCCTGGGTTCCGGTGATCCCGTGACTTCCGGTCAGCCGCAATGACTTACGCTCGGGGATTCCCCTCGCCCCGTGATAGTCGGCCACTAAGAGGGCGACGCTGGCGATAGAATTTGTCCGGTGGTTCCGCCCCCGGATGACCGCTGATAAATTTACTGGATTCCTCCTTCGGACTTTTCCAACATCGTCTTCTGCGCTACGAGGGAAAAGCACACGATCCCCTTGATCGGAGGAGAAACTTGCAAAGTATAAAAAGTGCAGAGATTCTTCTTTTTTTTTTTATGCTTTTGCTTTTGCTTTTGCTTTTTTCCTCACTTTTTCACTTTTTGCCTCACGCTATTCGACTTTTTTTTTTTTTTTTCCCCTATTGCTTCTCGGCAAACTTTTCCATCTAAAAGATTGCGCTGGTTTCCGTGCTCGTATATGCTTCGTTTCGCCGAGATTGTGCGGCTCGCTCAATAAAGTAGATAACACGGATTAAACAGTATCGGACTATACGGCGCGAACCCAACTCGGGATTCACGACGTTAACATTTTTTTCCCCTATATCTTGAAAAAAAAGTTTACGATATTCTCACCTCGCTGCAAGAATACCTATTAGATCCTAATGTAACTTTTCTGAATCAGTAGTGTACCTATGCAATGCTGAAATTTGATTATAATGGCAGGTGAAGAGGTACGTCAGAATCGCGCGACCAAATGACTCACTGCAGTTAAATTCAAACTGGTAAATACGTTCTCTGAGAATTTCGGGACGTCGTGATCAGACAGTCGTTAGTAAAATTAAAATTTTTTTTTATCTTGTGATGGAAATCTGTTCGCCATGAGTCACTGCGGTGGCTAAAATACATACAAGAGTGTATTTTTATCGTGGTATACTTGATGAAGTTCGAGTATCCCCTGTGTTGTGAAAAAATATGAAATTACTCAATTCTCATTGCGGCAAATAAACCTGATAATCGTTTGGAGCCGTTTGATTACTCGCGTCCTTGATAACATATACGGTGATGCGACGGAGTGACAATCACAGTTGAAGAAAAGAAAACGTGACAAATGCCCCTTCAGAAGAGGCGGGATTTCCTCTTGCTCGTCGCCCAGCGAAATAATTTTCGCAAAATCTCAGATCTCCCCTATCTATCTCGTACGAAAAAGAGAGGAAAGAGAAAAAAAAAAAAAGAAAAAAAAAATGGAAAAGGAAAAAAAAAATGGGTGTCACGCTCCAATAAAACAAGCAATATCGTGGTGTCCCGGGGCCAAAGAGGGCCAAAGAGGACTTGTGCCCGGGACTCGCCCGGGTCTCTGGGCTATATTGCTCCTGGATCATCGCGTCTGCATCGCATTACCGGGGATCATATCACCCTTTTTCCCCGCACCCCAATATATACACACACACGCACACACTTGCCTCGAAGAATACGCGCGCCTCAGTCTTCTTATCCGCTTTCCGTCTGCAGCGTGTCGTTTATTAAGGTATAAATTTTCTACGAAAGGCTATATATATGCCCGTTAAATTTTTCGGGCAAAATTTCCATTGGGAATGAACTCCAGTACTTATGTCAAGTTTATATACATTATACAACACAACTGGTGCATTTATAAACCTATATGAAAGAATGTACCTAAGATATATAATTGCAATGCCGATGTAGATGGTCTCGTTACATTCAGTGATCAATGTGGCATCGGAACGTGTCTAACGCGTAGCAGCTGAACCTCGTGTATATAGGTAAGCCTCGCGAGGATAATCGAGGAAAGCTGTGGCCCCGATAAGGGCCCGATCACGCGTGTAATACGGAGATTATTAATCGCAGAATAATTTCGGCCCTTCCCGTCATCCCAGCCAAGTTATTGGCTTCACAGATTTGAGCTAATATGTCTTCCGATAGTTCATAAGCGGGACGAGCATGCCTATGGAGGCGTAAACGCGTGAGATTTGATGATCAAAGTATGAGGTGTAACGCTGGTTTTCTATACAGATCCTTTCATCTCTATATTGTATACGCTGATTGATTCTTTTTCTTCCTCTAATTTGTACGGATTAGAATCCCCTTGATCCGCTGTCAATGTCTAATTGTCATCGTCGAGTTACCTCTCTTCGTTTATCCCCAAGTTGTACGGGTCACTGAATGGATTAGTGAAGAAGAACTTAAACTTGACCCTCGCGTTTCCTTGGTTCGGATTTCAGACCCGCGGGAAAGATCAAGAGACTGCGAAAGGAGGCTGGGCGACAGGCAAAGTTGGGCAAGTTGAGAGCGGGTTATGTTTAATGGAGGCCCCCAGCCTCCTCCGACGATCTGGTAACGGTGGTGTTGGTGATGGTAGTGGTAGCCACGGTACGGAGAGGATGCGGAGGGGTTGGGTCCTGGACACGTCATTTATCTTTCACCCTTCCACCTCAGCGTCCCTCCGGGTCCCTCCGCACCTCCCGAAACTTCACGTGGCGCCATCTTGAGCGACTCCCATTCCTCCTCCACTCACCGCCTCGAGGCTCAACACATCCATATCCACATCCACGGGAAGAAGGCCCTCCTACGTCTCCTCTACCTCCTTATATTTCACCTCCATCTTAGTTGCGTGCTTGGAATAGTTAGCAATTATTCTACGCCAGTTCGAATCCCTCGGCAAGGAAGGCGATGAGTAGGGTGAACGTGAAACGGCACCAGCACCATCACCATCACCATCACCACCACCGGCAGAAAACACTCAATGAATATTCATCAATGGCAGTCGATGTTTGTTGTCCCGTTTTCTTTCATTCAATTGGTTATATGATGATAGGGCTTCCATACAGACGGGCATAAATACCAAACTTATGACTCGCGTTCATAGTAGGTACCTCTTTAAATTTCCCTTAGCA
The DNA here is from genome assembly GCA_943736025.1 of Tenthredo mesomela. Taxonomy (NCBI): domain Eukaryota; kingdom Metazoa; phylum Arthropoda; class Insecta; order Hymenoptera; family Tenthredinidae; genus Tenthredo; species Tenthredo mesomela. Next base: position 20,481,391 of record OX031016.1, on the reverse strand, counting down.
GATCTCTCAAATATATATATGTATATATTATATTCATATATGTATCAACTTCACCGTTCCATTTAACCACCGAAATATACCTTGTTTCCGGAAGGGGGCTGTGAAGAGGATCGACAATTACTCTGTGGGTATCGTGCATTTCATGGTAGTCACCTTATTCAACTTTAGCTTCACCGTACCTCAAACGCACACATGTTTCCACACGAGCAATTGTACAATACATTAAGCGAGTAGCTACTGCAGAGTCCCAGCTCGGCTATTCACGACACAATCGACGGATCGGGGAGCGACATAGCTATGTACTGAACCATGCCCTGGGGGATAACTGCATACTCGTCTCGCCCCTTGACCTCAGCGATACTAGTTTCACAGTTCTAGTTTTGACGGGCATGTACACGAGGATATAGAGTGGACCTTCTTTATTCGGGAACTTCGTGTCTGCCTCATATATATATACGTGCGGTTAAAAACGATTGAAATTGACTGTAAGAAATGGGTTTACCATCCAAACTGATATATTCTGTAGAGGACAGTCTTTCCTGTACATGATAGGCACTCATTTGTCATTCTCCTCTTCATTTTTCTTATCTCGAACAAAGTAAACTGGAATTAAGATGTTCATGAGAGTGCGATGTCTCTCTTGGCTTTCTATTAGACGCAACATGCGCAGTTGGTAATGACTGTTTGATAACCCATACCTAGGAACGTTACCTCTCTGCTTTTCATCAGCTGAAACCGATGATGTGCTGCAACCTCTCCGTGAGAGTTAGTCACCTGGACATAGAAATAATACAGTCTCACTTTAGGTTGCGATCGTTTCTTCGGCATCATTTTTTAGCTCAATGAAATTGCACAATTTTGTTGTATAACTAATGGTTCTCACAATACCTGTGCCTATATTATTCGTAGCTTCGTATATATATAAGTATAAACAGTCGACTTGCCAAGGGGTGCAATGTCGCTAGCCACACCGACGACAATGGGCTACCGGAAGGCAGGGTGAGCTTTAATTTCCCCTCGCAGTTCCTGGCAATTATCGCGTCGTGAACTTCGATAGCCATCTCTATCTCCGACCACAATGCCCTCCGTATTACGTCAACCTGCAGCTCGTTGCCTAGCCAGAGTCCCAGCTGTAACTTTGTGGCAAGTGGCTGTGTATACGTATGATATAGTAATTAAATATAGTAAAAAATAAATGTAGTCGCAAGTTCATCAAAACTCAGTTGGTGAAGATTTTTTTTCATTCTTGATCTGATTATGTGGACTCTTTTCATAAAACAGATATATATAACAAGAAAATTTTAACAAGTTATCGTACAGCGCGAGTTGTAACATGAGAATATAAAGAAATCCAAGATCTTTTGCTAGTGTACAGTATAATGTATGGGCGTGTGTGCAGACGGGGACGAAAACAATTTCAGTGGCCTGCAACAATTTTGTCGTTCGTTATAACTCCGAACGCAAACAAGCCCATTGAAAGTGGTCTCCGAGGGTGGGGGGAAACGGCGAACAGTTCGCCGTGTCATTATCTCAAGCGACATAGAACACTCGACACTGGTTGGAAGCAATATATCGAAAGATCTTGGGAGAATCTACTTCGGTATCTGAAATCTGCTCAAAGGTACCCCCGTTTTGCCGTCTCTTTCTTCCTCACCCTACTTCTCTCTCTCTCTCTTTCTCTCTCGATCTCTTCGTACTCACTGGGAGAGAAAGAGAGAAAGAGAGAGAGAGAGAGAGAGAGAGAGAGAGAGAGAGAGAGAGAGAGAGAGAGATAGATAGAAAAGGAAAGAGTAGAGTTGGGCAGACATTGTAGGCGTGGGCCAATTATTTCGCTTTACAGAGAACAGCCTTCGCTGTGCTGCCTCCCGACGTCTCATTCAGCCAAAGTCTAATTAAAGTCTAGCAGCAAGTTAAATTAAAACACGATAATGTTGCCAAGTCGAAGTCAGTTCTCTCCTCCACCCCCACTGTACGGAGCTTTGCTCGAGAGACTTAGACTTCTCAGCATCCATCCACTCCACTTCTATATATATCTTTATACATATACTATACTCTTCCGTTTGCATTTCCTCTTCGTTAGTTTCAACCGCTTCGAAGAAACGCGTGTGCCGTATATAACTTTACGTAGTCTTCCCGTATCCTATACGAAATACATACACATACAACGTTATTATATTTACCGGTTCACAGAGGAACTAGAATCGCAGAGAAGCGTCGTGACGCGATTCTCTAACGTTCAACTAGCTGATCAAATACTTCGCGACATTTGATCAATAAGTACTTCGAAGTTCGTTACTTCGCCACATGTAGGTATACATACCTACATATACTATTTACGTTTCGATATTTCTTTATAATCAACAAGTAAAACGTTACGAATCAGGAGCAATAGGCGATTAAAAGAAGAAAGAAGAAAACGTAACGAAAATTCGGATGAAAATTTTCCTCAAAGTTCAAGTCACATCCGAAAATATAAAAATTAAGTCGATATGATCAGAACGATTGTCTTTTAGCTTATTTCGTGGTACTTTGACTTGAAAATAAATGTCTTTCTTATCAGAGTTAGAGACAATAGTTTTGGTTGCAAAATTTATTGACCACCAAGTCAGAATCTAATGATTTGAAGTTTGAGAACCGCTATTTTAAATCGAGAGCACTTACTCGCCCCATAACCTCCGTCCTCTTTCTCTCCTGTCTTTTGCCTCTTCTAACCCTCTACGAACGCCCGTCGTTCTCTACCTTCATAAATATGAGAGAAGTAGACTGTACTTATAAACCTGCCGGGAACTGTGAATCCAGGGACTTTAAAACAAATATATCGTGCTTAAATCCAAGCCAGGACTGCAAGCACAGAGGGGATCCCGAGGCTTGCAGAAATTCAGACCCGAGGTCTTTCGCGACTTTAGGGCAGATGACTTCGAGAGAGGGAAATCTGCCTCGACAACAAATCGGTGCTACTTTGCTTTACATATCTTTTTTTTTTTCTTTCTTTCTTTTTTTTTTTCTCGGATTGCCAAGGAATCATCCCCTATTTTGTAGAAGACAAGTTTGAGGCCGAAAATAAAAAGTTGCCTGCATATTACATATAGGAAAAATGTTCTAGAAATGCTCGCTTAGGCTTTCGTGGATGAAAAAAAAGACGAATTCAAAAATGTATGGATTTCGAGATTGAACAATTTATTTTCAACAAAGTAGACACTTATTTTATTTTTTTTCATTTCTTGTGTGGTTGTTCTTGAGCGTTTATTTAATTCGTAACGTGACGACGTGTAAAATAAGAGAAAAGGTAATATTTTTCATTTCTCGTCGGAGAAAAACAAATTACTTGAGAATTACTCGTCTGGGATTGACGTTTGATTGCGCGACTGCATCCCCAACTCAGCGCCCCAGCTCCAGCTCCAGCTCCAGCTCCGGCTCCAGTCACTCTTTCCTCTTTACTACCACCGTTCTTTCACTCACAGTCAGGTATTTCTCCGTTTATTTCGCTTTTCGTATTATCGCCTTTCTCGCCCTGTCGAGCATTCAATTCAGTAAGAATCATTCGTTTACCTAATTGCTACTTATTAACCTTTCCTTGTTTTACGAGTGCGAAACCCTCTCCAGAAACTTTGCCCCAACGAACTCTTGTATAACAATATCACGGGGCTAACTCCTTACACAAGTGATATTCTATAATACAACAATAATATCAGATCACAAGACTTTTCAGGTCTAAGAAAAGAAGAAGAAAAAAAAAAAAAAAAAAAAACACTCATCCCTTAAACATTCGGTCCCATTTTTTTTCCTTTCTACGCATATTCATTCGTCGAGTTTTTCGGTCTCGCTTATGATATTCGAATGGGTCCTCATCTTTTTAATCACCGGCTTTCGGTGTGCCTTTCTTAACAGTTTACTCTGGCACCGATTATTTACAGGGACCAGCCTTAATTTTCGTAACTCTTTACCGTATTGCGAGGTAAAATAATTTTGCAAATTTTCGTTTTTCACTGGTGTTAAGGAGCGCCTCATTCTCTACACTTTCGAAAATCGCATGAATAAATTCGTATACAGTTAGTAGGTTCGATTTCCGAGTCGGAACTTTTCCCGTTGCTTGCGCGTATACGTCATGAATTTACTTGCGAGTTCCTCTGGATGGTTGTGGCTCCTAAAGGCAGTACAACGGGGTGCGGGAGGGTGAGTAGGGAAATGAAAGGGGAGAGAAGGGTTAAGGATGCGTATCATAACAGTTGATTAATGTACTCTGTCCCTCGCCGCCCCCGCTACTTCCCCTCATCCCTTAAGAAAGGGTAGCTTGGACACGCGTGTCATTTGTCAACCACCTCCGTATCCCAAACCCCCTCACGTTACCGCCAATGTCCTAATGACCATGAATTTGTAACGAGACCGTATCACATTCGATCCTACTTCACGCGATTTCACTCAAAAGAACACCGCCGCTAAGACAACGTGGCAATTATCCATTATACTAGTTGACGGCTTAAACTATATACCGCAGAAATCATCCTAAGAGACGGATTACACGCAATAATCAAAATTCACGATTATTTAAGCAAAAACTGACGAAGGGCGTAAAACGAAAATTCTCTGAATATGTCTAATGAAGCACACATCCTAATCCAATTCTATTATTGATGCGTTACGAACAGTCGGACAAGTTTTCTTGCCGCAAAATCTGCACACATGCAAGTGATTACTCTACGTTAGCGAGTTATGGCGTAGCCAAGAGCTCGAGCCACGTCAGAAAAATGAAAAAGAAAAAAAATTGAGAGAGAGAGAAGGGTAAAACGAAGCGGTTAGAAGCACGGAGTAAAAGGAGAGAGTGAGACCCGAGCATACGTGAGGTGGATTACGGATAATTCAGGCAATCAGCGTAATGTTGCGGCATCGAGGGTCCTCAAGCTCGCACGGTATAGTGCCTGCGACCGCGTCCAGGACCTTGTAGGCTGGTCTGCGGGCTGTGGAGCTCCAGAGTTGCGGAGTAGCGGAGTATACTACCAGCGGGGGACAATGCATCGAGCACTCTTGAAATGTACCAACGATGCACAGACTTCCTGCGATCCGGTATATATGCATAGATATACTAGGAGCTGGATTTTTTTACTCTTTCTCTTCATGATCTCCGCGTCTCTCCAAGCCCCTACTTGCGGCCGTTCCCATGCACAACACCAACTGCATCGACGATGACTTTTATTTAAAAACAAAAAAAAGAAATAAAAAAGAAAAAGAAAAATGAAAAAAACTTCATTTTCCTGCAACGCGGCTTCCTCTTACCCTTTTCATATCTTTCTTCATTTACCTTGCTCTCTAGCTTGCGCGGTCGCATAGGTAGGTGTAATCTGATCTTGCCGGGTATCTTGTCGCGCTGACCGCTACGCCGCTGTACGCTGATAATATATGATTCTGTAAGTACTTTGGTCCGCTATGAGCCGCAGTCCCCTTTCAGGCACAATCCGAGTGCTCCTAATCCCGGAGGATCCACCTTCCGTATACGCAGCCGAGCAGACAGGCAGGCAGGCAGCGTTTTCTTTCATTTTCTTTTCATTTTATTTCATTTCTCTTCATCTTTGCTCATTCTTCACAACACTCTGCTCGTAGCCGAAGGGTATAAGGCACGGGACTTTACTGGCGAACTGAGAAAGAATTATTTTACTGAACGGTGGAAGACTTAATCGCCGTATTAGAAGATTTGTGTTTTTTTTTTAACCAATACACGCGGTCCCAGCTATACTAGGCGGGAAGCTTTTAAAAAGAAACGGGAGTTAAATCTAAAATAAAAATTGCTACTTGATATCTGTAATTCCTTCTCCTCGCTGGTGATTTTGGCACGTGGAGATTTTCATCGGCGGAAGGAAGTGTAAAAAGAAAAAAAGTGAGAGAGAGGAAAAAGAGGAAGATGGAAAAGAAAAAGCCACCTTATTTTTCGTCGCTAATTTCCCCGGCCAAGATTGAGAAAAACAACTGGCCCCTGCTGATAGCGAAGCGTCGACGAGGGTTCGCGAAGGCCGAGATAGGTAGGTGGGAGAACTAGAGGGTGGCTTCCGCCCCAGAGGTTGGTAGGAAGAGAGCTGCGCCAGGTCCTTCCTGGCGACTTAAAACCCCGCTGGCTCCGAGTGCGACGCTCCGAGGGGAGAAGGATGCTTTGAAAAGACTCAAAATTACTTTCTGGATAAGCTGGATTAGGTTCGCTCCCGTGCTGCGTTCCAGATTAGACCAGTGACACTCTCGACACCTAGGTCGACGAGATCCGAGTTTCCGTTTTTCGCGTAAACCAGAGGCGAGGTGCAAAGCCCTCGCTACGAAGAGAGGTTCCCTTTTGTTTCCATCAATCGTGCCGAGGTATCCCGCCTGTAATTTTCTTTCATTTGATACTATTTCCTCGGCAAAAGCGTCTACTTTTATCTGACGAAGAAGAAGAAGAAGAGGAAGAGGAAAGGAAGAGAAAGAAGAAGAAAAAAAGAGAAGAATCCGATCGATTTTAGTACAGCATCAGTATTAGTTTCAATTTTAATTCCTTCCATACCGCAATGCCTCGAGTTTCCGCGACTCGAGCAGGTATGTAACTATCCTGAAATAAGTTTAAATCGTAGTTGGCGAGTAGGCAGGAGTATACGGTGCACAGACAAAGAAAGGGTAAAGGCACCCTGCAGTTCTGACGTTGGTACAATTCTGCAAGAGCCAACTTTTGAAATATTGTTCGAAAGTTGGTAATAGCACAAAGTTGGCTGGTAAACTTTTCGCCATCCTTATATATACAGTTACTAATATTAACTGGCCCAACGCTTGGCGAGGGCGAAGTTACCTCACCGACAAATTTGCCATATATATACATTCAGTTAATACTTTAGGCATTAATCGAATATGATTTTTGTTTTTCGTTTATCGAATCAAATCCAACGTATGAATAACAATTACGATCAATTATCATACTGACGAAGAATCACGCACACATTATGCATGTCGTATGTGACGAGGTCGATAATCTATTAAAATTTTTTGGTATTTTTAAGCTGCACTATTTGCGTCGACCCTTAGCTTAATATTTTCAAGCGCATCTTATTTTCACACTCTTAAACTCATCTCTAAATAGACCAGAGATCCTTTGGTGTTCTTACTTTGGCGTTTGTATATAATACGTTCTGAGGGTATATAGCATGTGGTACAGTAGCTTACCAAGTACCTTTCTACCTACCACGAGTAGATCGGCACATTTGTAGGCAGAGCGCGAAGTCAACTTTAAGAGGGTTCCTTTTGTCGAGGCGTTCGCTGCCCTTTAAAACCGCCTCCATCTCGCCGTCAGTCCCACCCGTACGCCTGCTAGCTACCCCGCATACTCACGGGGGTGAAACCAAGGAGACCAGATTAGAAGGGGCTAAAGGAGGCGGCACAGCCTCCGCGAGACTCTGGGGGTATGGAGAACCGGAGCTCAAGATTCTTTTGCGAGAGACCAATCCCCGGTTGGTCGCGTCTGATTATAAACTTGAAAATTTTTAAATAAACATGGATCATCAGCACTGGGAAGCGGAAAAATTATCGCTATACTACCATACATACTGCAAGAATTGCGTTACAGGGGGAACAGCTATACGATTTATTTTACCAAATTGCCTGTAGCTCCTGGGTGAAACCCTCGCTAAACAATACGTTTGTACGCCACGACTGTCGTACTCTGCACGTATTTCATTATCTGTTTTTTTTTTCTCTCTCTCTCGTTCCCCCTCTACATTTTCCGACAAAATTTTGCGTAATTGAGCATCGCCGATCATAAATCGCGGTTGAATTATGCTCCCTGTACGTAGAACGCGTATATAGGTGTAGAACCGAAAGCCAAAAACCGCTGGATCATTCGGTCGTCGAACTGATACTGCCAGCTTTATTTACATCGTTTAACAAATTTTACTGCTATGTTCCCCTGACCATGTCACCTATCACCAATTGGCACATCGGTATCTAGGTATACACCGATCCACTATAGTACCATACATATATGCATATATGGTTGAATTGGTACAATCGCAAAACGCCAACGGGAAACTGACTTTATGACGAATTTATGATTCCATCGAATTTATCGTCAAATAGTTTAGCCGCCCCGTGTCAATTCATTCAAACTTTTTTCTCTTTTTCCATTTTTTATTTTTCAACCACAAAATTTTTATCAATCTTTTTTCATCTCCGTTTGATAGATGAACCCTAAAAGTCGCCCGTACCTATAAACTAATCGCATAATTACTTTCGCACATTCGAAATTACGCAGAGGTTCATAATTCGCCATGGTATGGCTGTGTTCGATGTGCTATACCAGATCGAGAAAAAGCTTTCAACGAAACACAAATACTTGTGATCATCAAAACCGTGGAGTTTCGGTTTGGGGATATTAATCGGTTATCAGTTTTTGCTCGAGGTCATTGATAGACGTAGCCTTTCGAAGTAAAGGCAACTCGCGCATCTAGTCAAACAGAGAGGGAAAAAGAGGGAGAGACGGTCGCGTCCGCGGCAGCGTTGGCCAGTGCGTATCGATCTGGCTGTGTTGCGTGCCTGGCGTAGGATGGGGCCGTGAAACGGACCAATCAGAGTCTTACGCACACTGTTACGTTACGCACGAACATTGGTACCTGCCTGATTACGAGGGCTGATAACTGCCCGCTCACCACGGTAGCCATATTGAAACAATGAAATGGCGTCCAGCAGCGTCAGGTACATTGCCAAAACACTCTCTCGCATGCAGTCGGCCAAAAGTTGCTCTTCGATGTTTCGGACAAATGGCAAGACACAACGATCAGCAGAAGCTCGGTCCTCGTCATCGGGTCCGTTATCGTAACGTAATGTGGCCGCTGCAGGCTTCTCACGAAGCTAGACACCGTGAATTTTTAACAACTAGATTCTAATAGACGCAACTATCTATGAGCCGTTTATCGAGGAAAAGATGTCATCAGGGTTCCTTAAGTAGAGCACAATGCGCGTTGGTATAATACAGTGAAAATGAAACTGGCGAACAATCGGGAAGAGCTAATATAAGTACAATAAATATATATATATATATATATTAGGTATATTGCCATAGTGTAATTCTTTTTATCCCGAGATCCCCTGGTTCTAGAAGATTCGTAGGAATTGCAATGACAATGGCATGAATGGTGGGGTGGTGGACGTACCACTGCCGGGCAAATGCATGGTCTGACTTTTTGTTTCCGGAAAAACGGCGGGCATGGACAGTCTTCCCGCATTACCAATTCCGCCGTATTGTCTTGGCCCCTTCGATAGCCGACGACGGTATTAGCGGCTATTATGTAACTGCGTTTGAATACAAGATATGCCGTTTCGAATAGATATTGTAATTAATCGCTATGTGGTATGGGGTAGGTATGGCATAAGTCTCTATGTCCAGGGGGTGACCAGGGTCAGTTCTCACCAGCAGGGACCTCTCGTGAGAATATACTTATTCCCTAGTTATACCGTGGTTAACGGGAAATCACTGTATACCATCTGTCTCTACGCATATCTTAGGCTTTACAGAAATTATACCTACGTCACATTAACGATGTCGAAAAGTCAACGAAACTTAAATTTCTTCGTACTATATCTTCTGTATTCGCTACTCAAATACATATACCATAGAATTAATCCGCTTTTATCACACGAGATTCTTCACACATTCATTTCATGAAGATCTGAATCACTCGGAAAAGTTTTAAACTGAAAATCTTCAAACTTTCAACTCGAAGAATATCTCCGGCCTTCTTGATTCAAATAACTTAAAATTTAGTCCAATATAGGTACCTACGTGGTTCAAAAATTTTAAAATCATTCGAACTGAATGGTTTCTATAAGCTCTGAATTTTTCTTCTATAGGCTCTCCGAAATGAAAATTGTACACATGTATTTCACTGTTCTATGGGATCTCGTAAGAATTCCTATCGATTTATTAGAACGTTATGCAATTGAAGTGAAACGAAAATTTATAAAATCGCTTATGCTCATAAATCGTTGATGTTGAAATCAGGGTACGTGGATTATATCGAAACTGTTCATCTTGTAGATTATACCTGTATCCGTAAATTTCGTTCATCGATTCCCGACGTGACGTCAATGAATGATAAATAACAACACCTGGGTTCTCCGCTGCGGAGCAGCAAGCTTCTCTCGAAGCGTCCTCTGATATTTTTCATCTCCTCGTTGGTATATATAGGTATAATATATATATATAGTGCCTAACCAGCAAGCGAAAAAATAAAAATAAAATAAAAAAACCTTAAAAAAAAAAAAAAAAAGAAAAAAAAGAAAAAGAGAAAGAAAATGAGACGAAAAAAAAGTGGAGTATGGGAGGACCCGGCCCTCCTCCACGACGCGTATAACTGGATAAGCTGGCGGTTTGTCCTTCGCAGAGGTTTTCACTTACTTTTTACTCCGAGCTCGTTTCAGCCTCCGGGTGGAAGGATGATGTATGCGTACCAGGGTGATTTATTCACGTATAGGAGGTTCTCCCGTGGTTTTTGCGTACCCCCGCGCGTCACTGGGGAGTGCAAAACGACGACACCCTACCATGCAGAAGAGTGCGCTATGCCAGAGTTATGTTTTTGGACCGCAAAAGATATAGGAACGAGATCACAAGTCTTATCCATCTTTATAAAAAGACACCCATCATCACCTTTTCCCAATATTAGTGTATACCGATCGAGTCATATATAGGTAGGTAGCATATACGTAGATCCATATGCATAGTACACATTAACATTATATATATATACATATAGCCTAGATACACGTACGATACGTAGGTACTATATGTAGGAGCCTTTCGCGAGAAGAAGGTTCTTTCGAACGTGATAACGGTGCCGTGCCATTATCCGTGGTTTTTTTTTTTTTTACGAAGAGACATCCCCGCGGATCCCACCGCCCTAATACGCGTATACGTTGGGGGTTTTTACGATCGCAAGTTGCGTACGTGCGATCACACGTGTCTACGAACCTCGAGGACGTACGAATTTCGGGGGATGTTCATCCCGGATCGGCGCCGTATCCTGAATGTTCTCGACCATTAACAATATATATTTACCGGAGCGCTCGTCAGTAGGGGAAATCTCAACTCTTATACGAGGGATAGAACCAAGAGGAAAAAGAGAAGAGAGAAGAGAGAAGGAACCGCGGGTCTTGGCTACGAAGCGATGCATGTGATTTTCGAAGGGACCAAAAAAAAAAAAAAACATTTCAGACTTTGCTACCCAAAAATCTCAGCCTGGTTTACAGCCACGGTCGTTATCGCACGCTGTCTTGAGTTATACTTGAAAGAACAATTTCATCCTGCCCCGTCAATTACGCGCACGCATGTCTTGTTTGACATGTTGTTTATAACAATCGAAGAACTAAACTTCGAAAATATCATTAAATTTATTTTCTCGACAATATATTATATAGGTAGGCGTTACTTTTTTCCGAAACTTTTCTACAGCCTTTCACACCTCAACGGTATAAACTTTGTACAGTAAAGAGTGAAAGTGGTGCGAAAATTGGTCTGGTATTCAAGATAGCTTAGCCGTGACTTACAGGCAAAACATTTTTAAGTCAGATTTCATGTAATTTGGATTCTGGGCCACAGTACTCGAGATTTGACGTGGCCCCCGGGTTTGCGGAGTGCGTAATTACCATGAGAATAATGGGCATTGCTTTCTTAATCAAACTTTTTAACCAGGTTTTTCACCACGAGGAAAAGTCACCTTTGAGATTTTTAATACGAAATGCTAATAAACTAATATTATTTCCCTCGCTAGGTCGCCCCGGTACGTAATATACGTCACAGCAATGCGACCAAGTCCGCTTTCTATGGTCTTATTCCCTGTTCGAAGTTCGAAATACCTATACAGGACTGGTCCCAACATATTAATATTAATCAAAATATAACGTAGTTCATTTTCATACACAGGTGTAAAGTTATACCTATACCTACCTTAGAAATCGACTCACCCTGGCCAAGTCCTCTGCAGCCAACGCGTTTCAGCAAACTTTCAAATAAACCAATTAACTATACTTGAGGTGAAGTTTGCTGTTGAAACGTTTGACGTGTAGTACCTATATATTAGTATATAGAAAACGAAAAATGTCGCAAAGTCTCAGTCGCTGCAGAATAGGTACCTACCCCCGTCGAAAACAGAAAAACATAAATATCACCAACGATATGACGGACGATAGGTGCAACTTCGACGGGGATTCGGGTGCTCGTAAAAGAACAATAACCTGAAATACATGGGAATATATCCAAACGCTCACACAGTCTCGGTGAGTGCAAATGAGAAATATATTTATTAGCAAAGCTCATTCCCCGCGGCCCTATATATAGAGGTCGTTAATTCCACGTATGAATAATATACTGAACGCTAAGCGCGAACCGCGCAGTGGACGCACACGCCCTCCCTCTCTTTATCGTCATCCCCTTCCTACCATATCTTGTTCTCTTTTTCTATTTCACTCTCTCCCGTTCATTCTCTACGGTGCTATACGGTATAATACGATTGTCATTCGATTCTCCACGGTCCGTCTGTCCGGTTGTCACAGTCGCCCCGCGGCGGTTTCAACTCTGCGCAACCCTTTGCCACGGGGTTTCCTACTCGGTGGAATCCGATTTTTACCATCCGCAATACATACACACATCGCTAGGCGAAAGCACAGTACGATCATTCCACAATAGAAATTTCAAAAAAATCACAATCTTTATATCAACCGACACGGTATCCCGGACATGGTTCAATGGTTCTGTTCACGAAATCGTCGGACCGTGACTGCGACTCACGATGTTCATCCACTATTTTAATTCAGAGACTCTGTATATTCTGTATATTGAAAAGAAAACCGAAATTTTTATTCGAAATTCTAGAAGTATCAAAGTTCATCAAAATTTTCATCTAATCTAGAAGTTTCGAGAAGATATACAGATAGAGTCACTGTGCGTTAGAATTTGTACAAAGAAAAATAAAAACAAAAAAAAACTGATCAACGGAATTTTTGACTCAAAAAGCAACCAAATAAATATTCGAAGCTTTCAATTTAACATAAGGCACAAAATGAATAACTATAATTCAGAATTTAGACGCCCAATTTCTGGTGGACTGAAAAGTTCTGGAAGGCCCTGATGCACAGTTGTATTTCTACCTTTGCTAGAGGATTCGAAATCGCGATTGCTACTGCAAAAAAAAAGGTGTGTAGCTCGGTCATAGAGCGCGAGGCACCGTGCCTGTAATGATTAAGCTATTGTGACAACAATAATTGTCCGCGACGTTCCCCGGACGTACAGCAGGTTGCAGAGTATATAGTATAATTATATGTTTAACTCGGCCGTGTAATATGATTTGATTATGCGCATCACTGCACTGGGGTTTATTTCTTTTATTTATTTCCTATTTATTTATTTTCTTTTTTTCTTTATCAATTTTTTTTTTTTTAGCGCAGAATGAAGTGTAAGTACTATATAGGTACGAGGTGACGTGGTTATTATTGGCTATAGTCTAATTGGTATGAAAAATGAAAACAACGTCATTGGGGTATTAATCACCTTCGAAGAGAATTTTGTTCGAGATATGGGTGACACATACAGGCGACGCGACGTGGCTCCGTCGGAATACCATTATCAGATAATGGCGGCAATTAACTGGTGTGTCGTACATAAATCTTCGCGTGAAAGGACAGGATGCCATATTTAAATAAATAAATAGTCGCATTGTGAACCGGGGACGGCGTCATCGGGTCGGGGCCATCTTGCGGTGCTCGTCGCACCGAAATATGCTAATCAGTCTAAAACGCAGACGAGACACGGAGCCGCGTGAAAGACGCGTCCGAGGTGAGGACTGGCTGCCTAAATACCCGTAATGTATGCGACGTCGTCGTCGGCCACGGCTGACAACCTTCAAAGCGGCGCTTAACGAGGACAAATTTCTCGAAAACACGCGACGCCGCGATATACCTACGTGAGTTTATGCCAAGAGAAGAACGCCCAAAAAAACGCCTGAACGCTGCAGTCCTTCAGAAGTCGCGAGAGAAGAGGTTCTTCCGCCCATTTCGTTTCGCTCTTCGACCCGATATATCCGCCCGCAAATTCTCATTCAGTTTTAGACATTTTTTTCATCCTCTTTTTGCCTCTTCCTTATTCACCCTTACTCTTTTCATTTTTTTTTTTTCTCTGGGTTCTATTTTGATCGGCGTTCGCCGACGACCACACGTGACGCGTGGCTGCACATCCTATAGGCGTCGCCCGACGCATCCCCGTCGTCGTCGTCGTCTCGCTGGGGATGTGCAATGTATCGAAAGATATTCATGGGGCTCGGCCGTTGTCCCCCCGCGTCGCGAATGCCTTATTGATTGCGCTTACCCCCCGCTCGGCCCCGGCGATTCCCCGTGAAACCCTGGGGGAACCCCCAGGAACCACCGTGAACCCCTTCCAACGATAGGAACGGGAAAGTCAGTCCGGAAGTGGGGAATATGGATTTTGGATCGCCGGGCATCACTGGGCCGTCGAGCAGGAGAATGGCTATACAGAGGGCTGTGCCTACCCCACGGCCTCAAAACTACATTTGCCTTTTTCATTTATCAGGATTCCCCGGCTTGACCCTTGCCGGGCGCTCGATTACCATTAAGATTCTACTCGCGAGCCCCGGATGTAACGGATCGGGAGGCAATGATCCTCCGTTTCTGACATATGGAAGGAAGAACTGTTTGGCAGACGCACAGTATGCTGGTTAAACATAGAGGCGACAACTTTTGGATGAAATCTGCAGAGATGCATGTTTTCAAAAAATAAGCCTGCGATTCCCACGTCCTTCAATCTTCCAGGAATAATTTTTCGAGTAGCTCTTCTTTTAATCCATTCCTTTTTTTAGCCAGATAGGGATACCTACCAACAGATATCAAGTATCAGTCCTGGGCAATCGTGTTGACCGTTTTGAAGAGCATGTGCTTCTGATCGCACCTCTTTCTCATTCATCCCTCTCACTTTAAGATTCTAAGGGAATGCCATGTACCCAGGGTTGGGACAGCTCGTCGTCTGCTCGTACACACCACATGAGTCGAGCAGTCGACTGACTGGATCATGGGAGCATACGACGCCTCGAAATACCATGAAACACGGTGAGGCACACCATGGTATTCAATGGTGACGCACGGGCCCGAATATGGTGGGGCCTCATTGTGCCCCACTTGACTTTGTTGTTGGAGCTTTTGTCCGTTTTTTTCCCGAATGGTAGTCTTTGTTCAGTTAATTATTCGTGTTGTTGCTTAACAGCCGGGAGATTTCTCAAACAGGGCTTGGCTGAGTCTCTCGCTCCGCGATTGTGGTTTTCTTTGTTTTCTTGTTAAGCTCCTTAATATCTTGGGGTAGGTTACGACTAAGGCGATAGAGACCTTGATATACACCAACGCCTCGAAGAACAGTAAAGAATGTTGACCAACGTCCACCATAATGAAAGACTTTACTCCATCGCACAATGAATGCGATTCCCACGTCTCTTTAATTCGATATGAAATCTGGTTATACGCAAAACCAACTTTTCTTCGCTGCTGCAGGGTCTTTCCGAAGGTAAGCCTTAAATCGCTAGATTTGGTTGTCTTTATTGACGTTGACGGGGTATATCATAAGTTTCATGAATCGTGATGCAACGGTCGTAGCCACCCTTGTAGTATATGCGTCGCTAACCCCTGCTTCGCCGCGTGGCTAATCCGACGCATAGTTTATACGTCATTAAACCCCCGCCAGTGTTGGCCTGGGGTGGCACGCGCGGAATCCGCGGACGTCACGCCGTATATTGCCGCCTCCGGGTCAACGGGGATAGTCGGGGTAGAGTGTGGTGCGACGCAGCAACCCTCGCGAGAGCTGTCAGGTTGAATCATCCCCCGGAGATATGACAGCCGCCTCCAGGGGCATCTCATCGCCTCTATCCGCAGAGGTGGGGGCAACGATGCTGGCCGCCCACGCCAAAATCGAGATTAAATACCTATTGGCCGGGTGCGTTCAACCCCTGTTGGCAAAATCCGAAAAATCACCCCTTGCCTGTCTGGGACAAAAAAAAAAAAAGAAAAGAAACATTTCATTAACCAAAAGCACGCCGTAAAGACTAGGTGCTTTTGACTTTAACATCTGTCTCATTGCATTGTCATATGAATTTATTATGCATTTGAGATGATGTTCCGTTTCGAGACAGAGACAATTGTTAATTAAATGGTTTTCTGTTACGAAGTTGGATACGTAGTTCGTAGCTGCGTTATAGAACGGAGTGATTCGTTTCTTTTGAAAAGCTTGTGCGATAAAGATTTGCGGTTTCGAACTGCGTAGGAGTAAAAGTTGAAGATAAAATTTCGAGAAAAGGATCCCCCGATCCCCACATCGAGGGCCCGCGTACAATACCTTCTCTCCACGTAGCCCCGACGAAGGAAAGTTGGCGCGCATAATTTCTTGGGTACTTCCGGGCGAAAAACAGGGCCGGGTCACGACCTCTAAGAGATCGTATCGCGGGCGCGTGACCCCACCTGGGGTCCCAGGGTCGCGGGGACACGAGGTGGCGGGACGAAGGGCGAAGGGCATCATTCTAATTGCCCCGGACTTCCTTTCATCCCCTTTGTGCGAGCCGGCTGGGTGCGCTTCCTCGTCCACCTCCTCCTTCCAGCCAGCCAGCCAGCCATCCCCCAAGTCCCGGCAGCACTAAGTCATTTCTGCGATTAATTTTTCCTTGCAATTTGCACGCGGCAGTAATTAAGGGGACGGCAGTTCGTCATCCCACGGTGGCGGTTCTCCTCCGCAAACCCCACTGCAGCCTCATGGTTTAAATCCAAGGAGATGTTCCGTTCCTTCACCCCTTCCATGCGCCGGGCGAAACGAAGAGTCGAGAGCGATATCAGCAGCTTCGAAAGCTGTGCGTTATCGCACTGATCTACTCTGGGAACCACGGAAAACGTGGTTCAGTTCCGGGTGCAGCGGTCGCAGCCCCAGCTCGAACATGGTATGGAAGCCTTCGAGGTGTTTAATAAAGATAATGCCCCGGTCGGGACTTGGCTCATTCATCCACTAGCTCGCTCTGACGTTCCCGAGTTCTTCCTCGTGAATACCCTGAATGCCTTTCTCTCCACACTACTTTCTAGTCTACACACATTCACCGATTCCTCCGTTTTTTCATGTATACGTGCAACAACCAACCAGTCCTTTCGCTCGAGCAGTCTCACTCGAGTATAACAAGGTCTTATCTCCGTTTATCCAACGTTCCGCATTCAAGATTATAGAATCAGAAAAAAAAAGACAGAAAAAAAGTACATCAAATGGCTAAAACACATTAGGAAGTAATTAAAAGCACTGCAGAAAAAAATCAAACACGGATCAGCTGCTTTCCCAGTCTCCTGAAAAATTGAAGATTGCAGTATGGGACACAGTAAGCTCGCACTTTCACTTCATAACCATTTTTCCAGGTATCACGCCTCTCTAACTCTCGGGATTAAGACTACACACTACATGGTAGGTGCAACGTACGCCCCGGGATTTCGTTTGGTCGGGTTTGCTGCATCAAAACACGTAAGTCCAGGGGGGCAATAATAGATCCTACAATGCCACGTGAGCTTTTCAGTGACTTGGGGGATGGCGATGGGTGGTGGGAACGGGTAGATGAAGGGGTAGAGGAAAAGGAAGAGAACCACGACGGTGGAGGATGAGGCGGCTCATCAACTAATGGCCCGCACCGGAACTGAACTACTACGGTACTCGTGGTACCTGCTACACTGTGCTCGACGTGTGCTTGACGTATACCTATATCACATTCGCCACTATCCACCATCTGGGTCGAGTCTGAGTTTGGTCTGAAACCAACCATTGGGTCTAGAATTGCGGATAGCACGTGGTAACGCAAGGCCTCGTTTCTGAAGCTTCATATAATCACATGTGTTTCTTATCTAGCCATCACTCCGAGTGGCTTCTTTTTCTGGGTCCCAACAGGCACCGCGAATGCATCAAAGCCAACCAAATCGGTCAAACAAATCCCAAAATGTGGTCATCGTGTCCTCACGGAATAACGAAAACCACACGATCCTTATGCGATATCGCGATACACCCGCGAAGAGAAATGTCTTCTTTTAGTGGTTCGTGACTTGCATAACTAGATGGCATCGGGATAGAGCTGAACCTACACACACATCGAAAACGGGGGAATAATCAATATTCACAGTTTACTCCTACATTTTCTGGGTCTTCATCGAAATCCAGAGATCAGATATGAGGGAATATCTTGACGATTGGGGGTTCGAATATTGGGAAGAGGAATTTAATGCACATGTATGATCAAAAATCGAATCAGAATTCGAGAATATTGATGGTTGTCTTGATCCCAAGGACGAAAGATAGTTCTGAAGGACTTCGAACTTACTTTGGAAAAGTCTGTTCCATATTCTCTCTTCTCTTTTTTCTGTAGATAGCGATTCTTTGATTTAACGCTCGCTTGGTACACAAGCGCGTTTTTAACGCTTCCAGGGTTGCCATGGCGACGACGTGGGCCGTTATTAATCCCCACGGGAGCGGAGTAGAATAGCGTGAGGCAAGAGACGAGAGATGAGGGATGAGAGAGCAAGAGAGAAGAGAGGAGGCTTCTAGCTATGCCTCAGCTTCTGCTGCTTCTGATTCCGATTCTCTCGCTCTCTTAGCGTAGCGACGGCAAGGATCCTCTCCCTTCGAGGAAGGCCGGGAAAAGCCGGGGAATTAGGAGAGAGGGACTTCGTCATTATACTCCCATCAGTCACTCTCTCGCTCTCTTTTACTCTCTCCTTTACCCGCCGTACTCATCTCCGTTCTCGTATTGCACATCTCGGATATTATACATATACCCACCTACTTGGACCATGATAAAACTGTATCGTCTTCGTGGCACCTAATCCTTCCTCGACAGAAATATTTCAAAATTCACCGATCACATGAGTATATTATAGAAAGAAATGGAGCAAATCATTTCCTGCACCATTATCGCAAGCACGTGCTCGGACAACGCAACGGTGCCATAAAATCGCTTAAAATATTCACGAGGTATTCTGTATTGGTTCTGGTGACCTCGTCCGCGAGTGTGACGTACTTCCGGTATCGATACATCGTTTCCCTTGTCCAAGGGACCGACGGACGTATGGACGGCTTTTGTTTCCTGAGCGAGATGGAATAACGCTTCTGCGCCGCATTTGTTTGCGTTTTCGCACAGTATTCAGAATGGAAGTTAAAAGTTGTGTAACTATCTGCTTTATTCATTTATAGCCATTTGCTGAAAGATCTATCGAATATTGATGCGACCCAATCGGTCGAACTGGACATCGTGCTTCGCTCGGTACGATCTAACGTACCATTCAGGATAGCACATCATACTTTTCTACACGTATTATATCGTACATCGTCGTATGTGTGGTAGAATATAGATTATAGGGCACAGTTTCATCGAGCTCCTCGGTCTATAATTACCGCCCCGAGCCAGTGAGCGTGATGATTGAGATTGTAGGCAAAATTTCGTAAGCGAGTGTCCTCTAAATCTATAGTTACAGGTATATTACATGTATTTTAGGTCAGCTCTATAGAGCGAATGGATTTCACTCGTATTAAGAATTTTCTCATCAGACGTGGTGAAATAAACGTCAAAGTAATGGACGGCTGACCATTTATAATTGCTACCACTTTGTGATTTAAGAACTTATAAATAAGGCCAAACTCTCTAAAGGTGGGTCTAAGCCTAGGCAACATAACCGAGCTGCTAAGATTTTTGCGTAAAGTCATTTTTTGTTTTAAGAAACTTTTCGTTTTCCTGAAAATTGGTTAATAACGTACAGCGCTGTTTCGTTCGACTGTCCGCTTAGCCGCATGTAACCAGAGTTTGGAATGCCGAGAGCATCGATGCCGATGGATGGAACTCCCAGGGCACTCGGAGACGAGTTACGCAGATCTAATAACGGGACAAACGTCGCACGAGCGTGTCCCGAACGGGATTTCATTTCCTCTCCCGAGGGAGAGCCCCGCGGTACCTATATACACCGTCTCTCTTCAACCTCCTCCGTTCTCACCCTTCCCGTAGCCGTGCCACATCGTGAATATCAATCTCGCTCGAATCCGCGCGCAATTCTCAAGGACCGTAGACGGGCCTGTTATACCCCAGGCTCGTAGCCCCGAAGCCTTGAAGCCCCGAAGCCTGGAAGCCCAGAAGCCTAGAGAAGTTGTGTGGAACCAGAGAGGAACCTACCAATATTTCGATCGTGCTCAGCGTTCGAATGCTCGACGTTCACCCACTCGTTTGCCGACCATCCGCTTGCTCGGCTATTAAATTAAAAAGCTAAAAAAATAAAAACAAATAAAAAATAAACAGCAGTAGCTGGTACTCGATTTCATTTCAATTTCTTACATATTCACAGGAATATCGCATACAGACATGAATCGCACTTTACCTACGAACATACATATGTGCTCCAGAAAAATAATGCTAGTGCAAAATTCTAGAGTGCCTAAGTAGCCGGATGAAAAAAAAATCGCTAAATAATCCGACAGGGAAAATTCTATACTTTGAAGAGTCTTTTTAGTTCTCACGAAGATTCGATCTGTTTTCCAATAATCATTTTCTCTATTCATCAAAATTGGTGTGGAAAAAAGTGTGATGTTTTTTGTTGTTTCGACTAAACGTTTTCAAGCTCTGATAGTCATTACTATTCGGACAACTCCATACGTTGAATGAATATTGAATCTAGGGCGAATAAATAAACATTTATAAGTGGTTAACCCCGGTCTTGTCATAGGCACAGATAGATACCGCATATATAAATATATTCCTGACAGAGTATATGATCAGAGTATTCGGTCCCCTTGATGCTGCGCCTTCTTCTTCATCCTTCTCTCCCTCAGTTCTCTGTTCTCTGTTCTCTGCTCTCAGCTTTCTGCTTTCGTAATGGCCGTACCGGAAACGGGATGACGCGTGACCCCAGACGGATGCATTAGACGCACTTCCGGCAGAACGACGCCCGGCGCCCTCGCCTCTTTCCTATGTACCGTTAGATCCGCAACTATAGGGTAACCGTTGCGAATCATCGATGTGCTATGCAATTATGGTGCAACGTCTACGATCTCGAAGATATCAACGACTATAATATATATATATATATATATATATATATATTTTCTACTACAGCAATTATTTCAGACCAATTCATCGAGGAAGCTGTGATTACAATTAAGAGAAATTATATGTGGGGAGGGTTTGGTTTAACCCCAAGGTCCCGAAAAATCGAATTAACGATGTCGTTGAAAAATTACGAGTACCTATCGGTTATACGTGGAGAATTTATGAAAAAAAAAAAGTTCTTTGCGTTAGTTAAGATTTTTGTTTTTCAATAATAAAAAAGGCTTGTCACTCGCTTTCGACCCAACCCTAAAAATCTTTCCTCGAAAATTTACTGGCTAATGCACAGTTCCGATACATCGCAAGCACTTTGGAGGTTTGAACCCCTGCCCTAGCCTTCACCTCGTCGACATCGTTTCACATCTCTCTCTTTTTATATATATATTTCTCTCGATTCTCGTCCCTTCCATTACTAGGAATAACAAACAGTGCTGTTTATATATTCCGAGTCGACGGGGAGAAATTAAAATTCATTGCGCACCCTCCGCGCTCTCACCCGCTCAATCTCCATTCAGCGTTCACTTGTAAATACAAAATATACTGTGCCAGTATATACCTATACATATATATATATCTAGGTACGAGAATACTGTAATAATATGGTCTACAACGTTTCGTAGGATAGTATAAAAATGGTGTGAAATTATTTGGCGAAAAATTGTGCATCTGATATTTCAAAGATCATTTCACTACAATTCTCTGTCTGGATATGAAAGTGCTGGTGCGCGGTGATGCAAGAAAAACAAAAAGTTCGGTAAGACATGGTGCTAGAGTTAAAAAGATTGGCTCTTCGAGGAGAAGCCCCATGGCCTTAAAAGGGCCAATAGGCTTCGTCGCCCTTTGTCTTACGAGATTGGTCGACGCATTGTTTCAAGGGTGGCCTAGCGCATGCGCGATTCACTCGCGTGGGAGGAACGCATCTATAGCGAACAGCCCTGCGTTGCGTCGTAGGCCACATAGCTATAGAGAGGATCCGGTAAAGCTACTAGTTTGAGAGAAAGACATAGCAAACTTGAAGTAGGCATATAGCAAAAGTTGTTCAAGGTCTTTTTGTCCCTTTGCTGAAGAAATCGAATATAATATATAAAAAGAGACATAGAATGATCTGTAGGGATGATTACGAACGAAGGTAAACGTCCTTTATCGATGATGACCGTAGTTATGAAAAGGGCTCGAGAAAATCGGTCGGTTTCGTTGTCACGTAATAGCGGGGTGGACGAGGAAAGATACGGCATAAAGGATTTCGACAAAGAGAATTTATTTCAAGCACTCGTCTCTTCCTGACGTAGGTAGGTTGGTAGGTAGGTAGGTAGGTACGTACATTATATCGAGGCAATTAGTTTCAGTTGCGACGTAGGCGTCTTGCGTAAGCCGTGAAATATGTAACCAGTGTGATATTTCCATGATTGAACGGGGGAACTGACACCGACAGCCAGACCACGTCACTGTCAATAGAGTCGGTGGAATGCAGACGTCTTCGTGGTCCCCGGAGAAGGACCAGACCCGGTTGTTAGAAGAAGGATGACCGGAGGGAAGGGGATGAGACCCAGAAATCGTAAAAACCACTTAACGGTCGTACCGCGACGTAGTTTTGTCTCGTTTTAGTCCCGATCTGCGGCTCCCTCGAAACATTTGTCTCTCGTCGCCCACTGGAATGCCCTTATACCGTCTGGATTTACCATCATGGTTTTCAAATCCCCTGCACGGAGCCTACGTCTTGGCGTGACGTGCCGTTGAAAGACGGGCGCGAGCCACTGACAAAAGAGGCCGTAATATATTACGCTTATTAATGCGCGGCCCCGGGAGACCGGAGTCAAGAGAAATATATTAGTTATGCTCGATGCTAAAATGCGCGCGGAAGGGTGAAAAGTTGAAGGAGAAGAGGGAGAAGAGGGAAAAATGCAGGGATAAATGTGGGTAAGGGAGAGAGAAAGAGAGAGAGAGAGAGAGAGAGAGAGAGAGAGAGAGAGGAAAGGAAAGGACTGAGGGTGGAAGAGAAGAAATAAAATTAGTAGGCCTATGCGGTATACGAATAAAGAAAAGTTTCTGGCGTGAGAGGGTGTTAGTTTTTTAGTCTTTAAGGACGTGTACAAATGAGCATAAAAACGCCGAACCCCGAGAAGGTGACGGTGGCGAGCTTCTCTCCCTATCCCTCTACCTCTCTCTGTAACCTCCTTACGAATGGGTGGTCCATTCATAGTCGAGTGAAATTGGTATACCAATAGCCGAGAATTTTTTTTTTTAACATAAAATCGCTTGGTTCCCGTTCAATTCCCGTTCAATTTATACGAATCGCGAGGTACCCTAAGCGATTGTGCGATCGACGTCGCTATTCGTCATTTGAAAATCGCCCGAGGTCCCCCCCGCGCGCTCATTTCAATGACTTTACCAATTAAATATACCACCGTTTTCGCAATTACATCAATTCCCATATATATTTGCACAATGATTTTCGTGGACTAACGTGTATAAGCCGCAGTCAACAAATCAACGAATATACGAACAGCTCAGACTCTACTATGGTAGATTTAATTCTTATTACAATTCAACACCCGTACCCGTTCATACATACGACTATATAATTTCTGGCTCACCCCGTTAACAACTCAGCGTATATACGCCAGATTAAGTACCTTTGGTAAATAATACTTTATATGCGTTGGACTCACGGCTGCAGGAAAGAATATAGTACCGTTTAATCTTTGCCCTCTGACTCTTACTCCCTCTTCAACCTTCTATAACTGTCCACTATAGTCTGCTGCAATACGGGACCCAATATTACCTACACCCCAATGAAACACGCTTATACAGAAATCCACACTTTGCCTTTTACATTACGCTGCAGGTATATATGGGTATTATTATATTATTATACACCTCTCCAACGCGGCTATAAAGTGCATGCATATATACGTATATACATCATGGGTTATACCTGGCCTGAAAGAAAATTACTTGAACCATACATTTTTTTTTTTTTTTTACAAATTTTCAAACCTCTATAGACGCAAATCTTCATAGATTATACTAATACTTGAAAATATATGCAAAAATACTAGTGAAAATAGTCTTGAGATAAAATAAACCCTTAATTTGCGCGACAATCGATAAAAGATAGTCACTGAGAAGTAACGCGAGTCTTGGCCATATGCTGAGTAGTACGAAGGATAATCTTTGGAAATAATTAGCTAATGCTCTGTCCACAATGCGCGAGAACAGGAGTTATAAGGCGGTTCAACTATGACACCAGCGGGGGTCGCCGGTTGTTTCGTACCAAGGGTACAACAATGGAGATGAACAGAGCGGCAGCTTTGAAGGCAGGTGCCACAGTTGTGCCTCACAGCCTTGGGGATTTCACTAATAACCAGTCTATAATAGACCCGCTTAACCAGAGATCGTGGCCGATTGGGTACCACGCAGACAGCTTACGCGAACTAAGATTCTTCCACTCGGGTCTCTGCACCCATCACCAATGGAACATAATTATTCTCTTTAGTGCCAATCTTTTTTCTCAAGTTTTCAGACTGGTATAATCCTGGTTTTCACCACCATCAGTGGTCGAGAGTAAATAGCCTCGAGCATTTTACAAGAATAGTTTCTGCTGGTTTAAAGTTGAAATCAATGATCCGTGGGTCTTGCTGGATCACTAATAGCCCAGCGTCTTTTCACTTGGCTTTCATTCTGCGCTGTTGCAACCCCCGAGGATACGCGATTTTTATGATCAAAAATCCGCGTCGCCTACGCCCACCAAGCGAGGTTCAAGTTGGAACAGAACGTGTGGACATGGTGGAGCGGGTGAGCGGACGAGCGGAGTGTCTGTGAAGCAGATAAACGGATTAAGGCCGCTTTGTGTCAACGTGATCCTCTTCTGGTGCTACTGAATCCAAACGCGGGACGAACCTGGACCGGCCCCGGTCCAACTCTCGTCAATGGAATATTACGCGCTTCAGTGATGGCTACACGCTGGTCCCGGGTCTGCAGGACGCTTTTCGACTGATAACTGACTTTCATTTATTGTTATTAAACAAACGAGATCAGCTTCCAATCTGAACATATGTATATTAAACATGATTTTACTTCGTGTTTTCTTTTTTTACATACAACACAAATGACTATCATGGACTTTTTAGTTGTTGAACTATGATCCCGTGAAAACCAGAAATGCATTGGATCAGGATTAAAAAAAAAAGACATCGCTACACAGAAAGAAAGGTTAACTTGATTCAAGACAATTTTGCGGTCCAAAAATTTCGGTCTTCATTTTTGGACCGCAAAATTGTCTTGAATCAAGTTAACCTTTCTTTCTGTGTAGTAGACTTTTTCACAATAATTGCTGGTGGCACTTTCTTCAGACATTCGATTAGGCATATCTTTTGAACGCGAAGTGTTGTCACTTTTTTTAAGTCGATGGTCTCATAGGAATCATACAAGCTCAGTGTTGAACACTGTGAAGGAGACATACTCCTATAAATTGATCGTTGAGACTACGTCCAGCGAATTTGTTGCTCCATTCTTCTCTCTATCGCTTTTTGTCTAGGTTTGCACTGTCTAGGAGTCGAGCAAACACCCACTGTAATTGAAATGGCATTCCACTTTTGGTATATTAGCTAGCAGGCTTTCTCTTATTTCTAGGATCTCGGTGTGCTCGCTCCAGGGGTGGTATAGTTCGTTGTAGGGTCTCTCGTCCCGAATCCCGAGTCCCCGCGTAATCAAGGAACCCCCTTTGATGACGGGGTTCCAAGGGGGGGAAGAAGTATTCGATATGTATTGATATAACCCGGCCCTCCTTCGGTGGCACATTTGCATCACAACGGGATACCTCCCATGTCATCGCAGTCTCGGTAATTAGCCCATGCCACATACCGCTTGGGATTAACTGGAGGATATTGCGTTTTTAATAAAAGTGTAAACGGCTAGGATATCCTTGGAGAAAACAGAGCCGGAGATTTCCCAGTCTCTGATGCGAAACTTTTGAAAGGTTAAGCTCGGCCACTGAACACATTGATGGCTGCAGGGTTTGGGATTGGATTGTTCCTACTTTATTAAGAGGGTCGTCAATGGACTGTCAATCGACTGATGTCGATGTCGGCTCCTGTAATCCGCTACGACGAGAATAAAATAT
Organism: Tenthredo mesomela; assembly: GCA_943736025.1. Classification (NCBI taxonomy): domain Eukaryota; kingdom Metazoa; phylum Arthropoda; class Insecta; order Hymenoptera; family Tenthredinidae; genus Tenthredo; species Tenthredo mesomela. Next base: position 20,455,123 of record OX031016.1, on the reverse strand, counting down.
GTCGCGTTATATCAAGCGGAAGAAATTCTCTTTCGAATTCATGTTTCACACTTTTTCTCTTCAGGGCTTAAATTTAATCTCATTTGATATTCGTCAAATTTCTTTAGCCTAATTAGCCAATAGATTAGGTATCTGTAAATAATTATTTCTCTGAGCTTTATGCGAAACATGAAAGTGTCGTAACGATTACGACTGGCTATACATAGCTCGAGGTGGAAAGACGGTCTCGTATGTATGACTATATGGCTGGCTCGATTTATAAATGCAAAGAGCGCTGCAGGTCCCAGGGGCATCGTGAACGGGCACTGGGCTCGACTGGTTCGCTCGCCTGCTGACTAGCTCGCTGATTGCTGCTGCATCTTTGATGACCTTGGCCAGACATGAGCGAGGGTGGGTAAAGCTGTGCAAAGAGTACCCCGGCGAAATTGATATTCCAGCAGACAGATTCCGTAACGAGGCAGGCCTCGAGTCAGCAAAAATAGCTAGTGAAAAAAAAAAAAAAAAAGATTGTATTTTGTCTCGACAGCTACGACGGTTATCCAAGTGTTACCGCGATACCGAGCTCCAATGTCTATAAAAACCGACCAGTCTTGTGAAAATCGTTGAACTTTTTTTGTTACAGAAAACTATGAAGTACCAGACGCGAGACCACGGTTCGACACACAGACTTTTATACAAGTAAGTAACGCGGGAAACCCCCAGAAATAAAGTTTCTCGCAATACCTATAGCCCGAAGGGTTTCTCGTCTTGTCGAAGACATAAGAAATACTGCAGTAGGTATGTATTAGGAAAAATAATTCAACCGCGCTTGTTGTTGAGTGACCGGAAAATTTAACACCATAAATCTGGTGCTACATCATGTAATGAATCCCTCTAGAGTCGGTACAGCGATGATACCGCATATGATAGTGACTCTAAGACCAACCATAGCAGAGCCGTATAGGCGGCGAAATCAAAGCAGGCTGGTTACGTCCAGGGCAGCCGTTGCGTAGGTGTAGATCTTCGTGTTTGGACGATATCGTGTCTTACATCGTGTAGGCAGCGGTTATTAATCAAGTCATTACGGCAAGCCTTAGCCAAGAGGAGTTATGAATAACCAATAATTTGATACGCTTCCATTCGTCGTTTCGTCCACCCATCCTTCAATATTCTATGTACTCATCGATCGAGAGAGGTTCCTCAGGTTGGTTAACGCTCCCGGCTTACGATTAGAAGTTATGATAGAAACCGGTACTGACATCCATATGGATTTCTTCAACGGTAATGTATCCAGCAAAATAAAACCGCCGCAGTTCCTACGAAGAGTTACTCGAGGTGTGTATTACAGCGTATAGGCCACACGCTTCAATTATTGAAATTGAAATTTTCTCTGGCACGGTCCACTGCTCGCAAAAACGTAATCTCCTTAAAATTGGTGTCATCGTCCGTACTCCACCAGCGTAATACTGAGAGAAAGAGAAATAAAGATACATATATATCACATCTCTTGATTCAAACACGAGTCTTCTTCGTGAGACTGTGGTTTATTTCTACATGAAAGAATTACGCTGATTCCATCTCGTAGCAAAGACGTACGCGTAGGTAGGAAGGTGGGTAGGTAGGTGTAGGTATGATATTACATGACAATATTATCCTAGAGTTTCGCACTTCGGTATACCTACACACATATATGGGCCTAATACCACGTACTAATATGCGTGTGGAGATATATGTGTACTTATACCAAAACCGTGCACTAGGGGTTGATTTATTAATAATGCAAGCGACATTAGGGCTTGACAAAACACACCAGCGAAATGGAAGCTTTACGAATTTACCTATCGCTTCTCACGCACGTGGCGACTGTCAACTGTCAAGTGCGTCCGTCCCGCATGTTCAGGATCCTGCTGTGTTGACATAAGATGGTAGATATCTCCCTTGCCAACACCACCTTCACCGAAGATATCTCCCATCAGGATTAGTGGAATCAATCAACAGCCAGGCCCGTAAGCTCTCTCTATTCAATCAAACTGCTTAAATTACAGACAACCTTTTATTATACCTATGATATTATCGACGGTTTTATCAGCACAAGGATTTTCCATGCTCATAAGAAAACCCTGCACCGCATATTATACTTTTCGCCTCGTCTTTTGTCTTTCGCTGAAAATTCTTTTTACGAATCTATATACCGCGAGTTAGTATATAGTATTCCTTCGTTTCGTAACAACTCTTGGCTGCAGAGCGTGGTTTTAGATTCTAGGATTCGCTGACGTGGGACATTTTGACATTTCCTCTGTCGGCTCTACTCTATGAATAATTCAACGCGTGTTCTTCCATTGAGACATGTATAGGTATATATTTCTGTCTCTATGTATTAGACCTGTATTTCTACGTCCACGTGTCAGCGAAACATAGTTTTCACGACGGTTTTACCACTCCATGTATATTACAGACCAGGGATACGATATGTGATATGATGTGATATGATATGATATCCAACCGACTCTATGTATATGTATAGACGAGCGACCGTCTCGTCCGTGCGGTGGCGGGAGATCATTAGGCAGGATCCATCACCCTCGTACCATGATCCTCGCTGATCTCTGATGACTGATCTGCTCCAGAGCAGCGGTTATCAAACATTGTCGTTTCGTCGCAATGAATACGCGGTCCTATGCAGACCTCGAGATGTTTTTCGATAGTTATAGAATTTCCTTCTGTTTAAAGTCCTTGAAGTTTTCCACGAATGGAAATATTTCTTCACCTCAAAGCCAGAGGAATTCTTCAGTGTCCGAAGAGTCCGTAAATATACACCATTAAACGTACGGCGCACTTTGGTCGCGAAAACTTATCAAAATGTGTGAGAACCGCTAAAGACAGAAGAGGCGGGCATGGGCAATCAGAAACACATTACTGGCAGCTGGATCGCAGTCGAGTCGTAGACGGGCTCAGGGCTTCGCCAAGCTCCTGCTAAATTCCTTCAACCTTGCCGATTATTTATAGGTAGGTACCTATATACAATTTGCGCTCGACGCCGCGGCTCCTTGATCGAGGAGGAGACGATCTGACGTGCTTTTTGATAACTGGATTAGAAAGGCTGCTCTTATGAACACACTAGCAAATAAAAAACCCTGAAAGACCTCACTGCATCCTTTTAGAGTGAATACGGTGACCACCCAAGTAGTAAAGACAAGGTTAAATGGATAGGTGAATCAGCCAGACTCATAGATCATTTCCAAATTCTGTGTTTATCTATTTATTTCACTATATTTCAGGAGTGAAATAGCTATCCAATATTCTTAGACAAGTACAGAGGTGAAATTCATATGCTAAGAAATATCGGTGATAGAATAAGATCAGATTCAAAATTCCTGCAGAGGCAGCAACGTCCGGACTAAACCTGTACTATAGAGAGTAGTTCTTTGATCCTAATACTTGTTGAATAATAATGGATAACAAATGCATATGTCCGCCTTTCGCCAAAGCGGAAACGGCTCACGATAAACGTTTTGTTAACGTTTTTGGTTGTGAACGATCTCGGCTTCGGTATGAAGTCCACCTCGACGTGGACATTAAAAAAATTGATGATAAATGTTTTACTCTCGAGTTATAAAAGCACTATTTGTTATAGAAGTACTATACCTGCTGCATGAGACACATGTATGGCGTAGTTAGCTAGTTGAAGAGTGTTTTTTTATTCATTAAGCGGCAAACGTACCTCCTGCGATTACATTATGTCCGCTTCGTCATGCTGTACTTAGCGTATAGGCAATGTCTGATATTATTACATCGTTATTATAAGAAGATTGATACTTAATACGATGTGGTTGAACGGTATATGTCTATATTACCTACACACCTCGGAGTTATTCACCTTATTGTGAAAAAGTGAATCAGGCATGAAAACAAGCGCGTGAGCATGCATGGTTCTTTGATAAAAATCGATAATGGAATAAAATGTATTGTCATTATAAGTCAGACGTTTGCAGTAAATTGTTAAGAATTGGTAACGTGAATGCATAACTATGCCTCTTTATGACACGTGCCACAAAAATAGTGCCAAATAGCAATCTCTTGTCTATTTTCATCTTCAGTCTCTTTTGTGTCGAAATCAAGTCACACTCTTCGAGACAACAGCTGATCTGTTATAACAAGAAGATAGAGACGGAAGAAGGGAAGAATTTTATCGACCTTTGATCCATCTTTCATCTTGAAACTGTGTACCTACACTCAGGTACACCTTGAGGCGGTGTATATCTTAAGGTAAGCGCGACGCGCTTCTGGCTGAGATCCTCAACTCTTTCGCCTCTCACCTCTCCTCTTTCCTCTTTCCTCTCTTTCCTCTTTCCCGCTCTGGACCGACCCGTTCTCGTCACTCCCTCGTAATTAATCATTTTCCCTCTTCCCCGCTACCACCTCCGCCTCTGGGCGTCAAACGGAGGCAACATGGCCGCTGGAGAGGCAGAGGGCAGTCACTTACACGGCCTACCTTCTCGCGAGTCGAGCTGCTCACTGCTGCTGCCAATGTTAGGTACTCACGCGCCACACGCAACGGCGTGAAGAGTGAAGACTTTGACGAATGGTCGCACGTCCTGATTCCTCTGTCCCTAGACCCCGAAGTCCTCCTTTTGCTCCAGGAGTTGGTGCCGAAGGAAAGACTGATCACCACACTGCTGCACTCAGATGAACGGACGATCGACGACCCTAAAGAACACCGCGGCCCTCTCCTCTCCTTGAAGCTTTTTTATTTCTTTCAAGAAAACTGCCGAGTAAGGATCCGCAGAGACATTTCCGCATTCTCAAGTATAGCGTCATTGATGTCAATGATCCGACAGATTTTATTACAAATATCGTTCAACCAAAAAACTGGATGAACTTTGAGCCTGTGGGATGTGCATTTTTAATGTTTCTTTGGCGATGAACAACTACTGCACAATTTATCAAATTAAGCATCCCTATTTCTGGAGCGAACTTTAAGAATGCACGAAAGGTTTATACCCAGCATTTTATTCGATGTACCTACTTTGAGCAAAACTTGACGACAAGTAAAATATCCTTTGGTAGTACTAGGCCTCGTATCCAACGCGGCCAAAGGACGACAGGATTTCATTTTAATCAACATTTTTTTTTATCACGAAACTCGCCTCCTGTTCACGGCGGGTGGTACGTTTTTTAATTTCCCAGTCTCCCCTTAATCGTGGCACAATTCCATCTCAGCGTTTTAATGAATCCGTCAACAGCGCCCGGGGGGTGGCTGTGACCACAATCTTCCCGCGACTCCAGCGATAAGAAGACTTCCTACGCCAAAAAAATAAACATAAAGACTACCAGGGATACCCGTGCGATACGGTTGTTTGTCCTTTCTCTCTACTCTTCACTCTCCACTCCTCGCTTTCTGCAATCTACCTTTTTCCCTCCGTTTTTCGACATTCCTACTCCTTATGCTCATATTTCTGTATATTTAGATTTCTGTATAAACTGGCTGGATGTATGTACAGACAATGATCATGTCATACTTATACTCAAACTAGCCTCACAGACGACAGCCGCAAACTAATGAAGAAAATACATCATTCTTTTCTTCAAAACCACAAGATCGCTACCTTGATTTTTCGACCTGGCTTACAATTGCATAGGTCGTTGACAATACTCGGTGAAAATAATTAGATCCTGGAGTCAAGTTCTCTGTTAGTGTATCTAGCTGATTTAACATCTCGGTGAATGCTGTGTTTATATTAACTGAAGAAATACGATCTTATCGGTCACGGTAGCCGCATAGATCTATCGGATAAGGATAATTAAAAGACCGTTGCGTAGCTAATTGGACAACGAGTTGGTCAGGAACGACCAAACAGTTGCTGAACAGATATCCAGTCGCCAAGCTATCGACAAGTATTAATTTCGTTCGCTCACGAAAATTCATGATCAACTGTATTGATCTACGTTATACACCAATTTCGAGTGAGGTAATGTTTAATGGCGAAAAAATGCGACTATGTACAAAATTTGTGATCGTTTTTCAAAATAAATTGAGAATGTGTGTAGGAGTATAGGGTATAGGCATGTAGATGTGCATAATCTGGGTATGCATGTCCAAGGAGAGAAGAGATCGGTGCTGTAATATAAAACACAGAGGAAGTGGCTGTATTCTATGGTTAACGACGACTATGATCTTTGCATGAGTGGATATCAGAAGCAATGACGACGCGATGGGACTTGAGAGTTGCGTAGAGGGGCAGGGGAAAGGCAAGAGATGACGGTCGCTGGGTCCAGAACTCCATTCAGAGTTCCCAGGAGGCAACAAAGGGCCAGCAACGAGCTGATCAAATTATCCAATTCATTTGGATTAGCGAGCAGGCGAGCGAATAAGTACTGCTCGCCGGTTACCAAGAGGCTCTCCAACCCCGTCTACCGAGTTTTAGCCTCGAGAGCCTTCCCTCGCCACGTCACTTACCGATATGCCTTACCGCGCCTTATGTACCGCGATACCCTCTACACTCTATACCCCGTATGATTTCTTGATATTGCTCCACTCATCACCCCCTAGACGTCGTTCTGGTGCTCCTAGTTTTATTCGCCATTTACTTATAACCATTGAAAAATTCAGGATTGACCTTAATTTACCATTCCAATATTATCGGCTCCCACAAATCAATCACCTTTTTCACGTTTTATATCGTTATTTTTTCGATGACTTTTATTGAAAAAAAAAACTCGTGAATTTCGATGCTGTGATATGTATCTCCCAGTCAGAAGTTACTTCCAATTCATTCCATCGCATGATGAACAATTATTCCCAAATTTTGACATGTCGACTCTCGAAATAATACCTCATGGTAGTATCTATATATGTGCGCTGTTCAGTTCAAAAATGAACGTCATTTGTTTCCCTGTCCCATAACAGGGTCTTACTACCTACAGATTTATCTCGCTGACGACTATTCGACCAATCCTAGCCTCCCCGTTTCGCTCCCGCGTCAAGACAATCATTTATATTCATTTATATTCATTTACCTCTGCTCACTCGTCAGGCTTTTAGGGGATGACGGCGAGGCTGATAATGTCACCGCGCGAGACGTCTAAATACAGGACGCGCGAGCACATTTGTTTGCAAACTTCGTCGTTGACGGGGAACCGAGAAGAGAACCGTAGTTCGCTTATCTGGGCGTTTGTCTAATGGCGTTCGACCGCCAAAGACAAAGATTTATCCTCGGTTTCTCCCTACTTCGAAGATGCTTCTCCTCGGATCAAACCTTATCCGTGAAGAATATACCCTCGATTGTAAAAATGAAATATTTCAACATGGAAGAGCAGCGATTCGAGTCAAATCCTCGAGTGCATAACGTCATACCCTTCACATAACGTGTCAAAAGTTGCTAAACTTCAGATTCTGCCACGTACTCAGATAAGAGAAACAAATGCATATTTTCACAGCATCAAAATGACGTTGATAATACGATGCTAGGATTCAATAGTAATACGGACTGAACCAACCCTTAAAAAAATCTTTCATCTCTTCTCAAATTATGATTCCGACTGCAGGGACACATTGCAGACAATTAAAATGAACTTTAGGCACCGAGAGTGTTAGTATGATAATGAAAATGGTGCTTTGAAAACTGAGCAACGTCTTGCAGTGGGTATTCCAGTCACCTAGCTAGCCTGAAACGGACTAGGTTTGAGAAGAACCTTTGAGCTCTTAAAGAATGGAAAGGAGCTGGTTTGATTCGCGGCAACAAAGGTGTACCAGATGAAACGGTAGAGTCCAGGATGGATCTGGTCAATCAATGTGCATTGTACATATAGTCGGTACATACAACCGTGAGATACCTCAGCGCTGACGTTTAACGTCGACGTTGAGGTATATAGAAGCGTGTGCATGGATGCGTGGGTTATTAAATATAACATGCTTCCACGACAACAGGCCAAGCTGGGGAGAACCGTACGGTGGCTTCCTGGCAATGATGATCGTCGACATCCACGTCTGATTAACTCCCTAGGGCTTGTAGACCAATGCACAGCTACCGGTGTTAAGAGTTTTGTAGAGTAAATCTGAACTCGTGTATAAAAATTCCGTGGTTTGAGGACCAGGGTAAATGATGGAGAGAGAATCTTCTCAAATATCATGACACTGGTTAGGACATATGTGTAGGTACTCATATTTTCTCTAATTTTTTATGAAAAGGAAATTCTTTCATCGACGTGTCGCAGTTATCATAGAACGCCCTAAACCCTGTTCGTGTGTATTCAGACGGGGACCGTATCAGCAGGTACAATTTCAATTTCGGTATCTCCCCTTCCTTGATGGTCGTGGTACGAGCGATAGGAGTTCCGTCACTCGAGCTACCGCGGGTCTACGCAAGTGAGAGTTTAGGCCCAACGCGTTTTCTCGCACCCGGCTGTCACTCAAACATCTCCCTCCATCTCCCTCCTCCCTTCCGTAGACTTGATAATTGAATTTCAGAAGTTGGTTACCCAACGTCCCCCACACTTCTCCATGTCCTGGCAGGGGCGACGAAGCGTCGGGGCGCCAACCCTCGAACCACACGCTTAAGGTCGTATCACAACATTGATTCTGATTGCTGAGCAAACGCAATTCGATATTGTCTCAGAGATCGTGATTCGTTGATTTAATGTACTCGACGTATTTTAGTATCTATTATAAATTGCCATTGCTTTATTATACCTGTAGACATTTCATTGCTTCGACTTACACATTTTATGTTGAAATGGCAAAATCTGGCACATGTACAGGTCGACTCAGGTTGTCCCTACCTCTGCGTTTCGACTTTTCTAAATCACACCGATTTTTCCTTACATCCAGAGTTCGAAAGTCACATTTTTAACGGCGAGTAAAAATGTCTTAGCTGCACCTGCTCGCTAAAAATTGATAGCAGACTGGTGGACTCTGTCCTTTGCAAATCGAGAACAATTTTGTCATCATTAATCGAGAAGCAATGGAGAATCTCTTCTTTTCAGAATTGCAGTTTTACTATACAAGTGTGGACGTCTGTATCGGTTAAGTATTAAAAATGAAGCTGGATATTGATCTACACAGAATTAACACTCTCTTTTTTTTTCTACGTCTCTCTTTCTCTCTCTCTCTCTCTCTCTCTCTCTCTCCTTCTCTCGCCCTGCACTATGACGTGGAGATGAGTCGAGGTGGGGGAGATATAAAAATCCCTGGGATCGGAGGTTAATTAATAGGTGCGGAGGCGCTGCTGTATCTCTCCGACTCGCGGACTCGCAGCATCACCGCTGGACCATCCATCTACCCTCCCTTGGCCCCACCTTACTCTGCGCCGTCTATGTACCATAACCATCTCGCCTATAGCCACGTGTATACACATATACACATATATAGGTATATATTTATATACACAATAGGTATACAGGGTGATTCAATATCACCGCATTACAGGTCATGGGTTTATGGTGAAGGAGGACATTCAGACGTGAATTTTTATAAGGAATGCACCCATGAGCTGTGGCGCGATGATTCTGAATCACCTGGTATATTTTTAAGTCATCGACAGCTATCATATAAAAAAAAAAAAAAATACTGAGAAAATCTAATACCAGAAGCAATTTTGGAATCAGAATTTTCCTAAGTCGAAAAATCCAACTCGTATCCAACTGGTAAATCCGCAACAGAAGAACATCAGACCCGAGGAAGTTTGCGGAAGTTTTTGGCGGGAAAAGGGAGTAGTATAAAAGGTGACTTGGAATCACGGCACTACGTGTCATTCGAGCATTCCTTACAAAAATCTATAAGACCAAATGTCCCCCTACAGGGATGCACGCACGAGCTGTGTTACAGTGTTTCTGAATCATCCTGTATCCATAAACGTAATTCCGATTGAACCATCGTAGGTAAAGAATTCTGTAGCTTGCTGGTTATAACTTTGGATTTTGCGTTGAGCTGATCCGTCAAATTCTAGAATCTGAAGGTAATTTTTTCTACAAAGTTAAATAGTGTTTCGTTTTTTTTTTTTTTTTTTTTCTTTTTTTTTCTTTGCCAAACTCGTATTTAAAACTGGAATAAATCAATTTCCGGAGAGAAGAACAAATATTATGTAAAATAACTGGCTATGAGCATGAGAGCTGGTCTTGTCTTCCTATTGCCAGAGAGTGAATTCTCGGTTGAAAGATCGTTGTTCAACGACCCTCCGGTTCATAAAAGGGAAAACACACTTACGCCTTTAGAATTCGAAGACGATTGGTTTACACTTGGTATTCATAAATATTTACCGCAAACGCTCCGCACGGCCGTCTGCTATTCTCTGCGATTTAATGAACTGCACTGATTTTTCACGGGCTGAACTTCGGGGGGGCCTGCCCGTTACGAACGGGATGATTCTACGCAGAGAGAAGAGCAGAAGAGTGAAGAGGAGAGAAGAAGAGAGAATTATGAGGGAAGGAGAAGAGGAAATCAGACCGCGATGGAAGAAATCAAACGAGAACGGGGGTGGGTATGGGAATGGGGATGGAGATGGAGATGGAGATGGAGATGGAGATGGAGAGAAGCCCGTTTCGTGTATCCATCTTCCACTGGGATCGAGGCCAAGATTTTTACCGACAATCATTATAAGGGGGAATCTCTCCCGGACTCGAACGACCTGGGAGATGAATTGCTGACGAATAATGCCTCCTTCCGTCCCGCGTGCCTTAACACGTATACGAATATTTCGCGGTCTGGACATTCAGCACGTGAATACATTCCAAACTTTAGTGGCAAAGCCAAAGTAAAAACACTGTTTCAAGGACTTTGTTCAACTTGAGTTTCATTTTCAGCTCTCTGATGAATTTACAGACTACAGCGGCTTGATATATTTTCGAAAATTTGTTCTGGTCAAACTGTTCTTTGAGAAAATACATTCAATGACTTAATTTACTGGAAAATTTTTGAAAATGTTCTTCCGCAGATTCATCTAGCTTTTGCAAAATGAAAAAAAAAAACAAGAAACTTAAAGCCGAAGGCGACGACATCTAAATATCGCCCTGAGCAACTCAAGAAAGATTTATCTTTTAGCCAGAGCCGAAACCGAGTCTTGACTTGTGATCCGTGACTCGTGTGACTCGTGTGACTCGCGGATGATCATCGCAGCGATGGCGGATGCCCGGACGAGACTCCATCTCCACGTTCATTAGCCGCTATTCAGTGCACCCGAGGGTGGCTGCCTGGCTGCTGGAATGTCCGACGCGTGACGGCCCCTTCCCGCGGTAGTGGTATTTAATTATACGCGCTCTGACTACAGACACGTTTGTAACGCCGAGTACAAGCGTAAAGGTGACGTTCAGACACAGGTCTAAGTACTTTCAAATTTAGGCATGGGTTCAGCAAGTACCTCCATGTCACCGATCAGTCCAACATAAACTTTCAACGGATTCGTCAAGATTGAGAGAAAAAAAAAAAATTTTGGATCCATTTATAAAAGATCCAAATTTTGAAAGTTCCGAATGGTTAACATCCCGAATTCATTTGAGACGATTTCGAATTTTCAGAAACATTGAGGTTTAGAACATTAAAACAAAACTCTAAAAATTTCGATCTATTTCTCAGGATGTGAAGACAAAAAAATATTTCATTTTATCTACTTTAATGAACAAATTTAATGTTATAAACAGTTGATAGGATTTCGAAACTTTGTTTTCCAAAAAGTAAATTTCAAGACTTTTAATTTGACCACCCGTTAGTTTCGATACGATCGATACAGCCTGAGTAATTAAACACTGTATGAATACATGCGTGAATTTTAAGTTTCGGACGTTTGGCCCTTTGGATCTTCAGCTTTCGGAATTCTAAACCTCCTGTATCTTTCGTTTCAAAGTCTTTTTAATCGGCTATGTAAACTTTCGGGGAAATACCCTTACTAAAAACTGCAGTGTGTCAATAATACCAAAATTCGGAACCGCAACAAGTGCCAATTCTTACCGATCACACTAATAGCTTTCGCCAAATTCCTGTATTCGAATTTCTAGTATAGTACCTATATGAATAGTCGGACGTGTTTTTTGAGTGTTAGTATTTTTTCTAGCAAATAAGGAAGAGCTCACGAGACACGCTCGCTTAGTTAACGGCTTTGGACCGCGAAGAAAGCTCTTAGGTAACCGTATAGCGTATATATTATACGGTTAAAGGTACCTATGTATATGTATAGGTATAAAAAGACATCTGGTGTCATTTCGGCGGTTTATAGCGACGCGGACAAATCGGGGAGAGACACGCAGATTGGTCCAAAGTGGTTTCTGTCAAGAATTCCCAGCCACTGTTACTATAGTAAGGACAAACGCATTGCCTTATAGAGAAGACCGTTCTCTCACCTCTCTAGCCGCGTCAAGAATTGCAATTATTTCCAGCAGTTCAGAAAGCGGTTGATCGCATCCACGGATATAGCTATACGCCGAAGGAAGACAAAAAGATTCTTATACGTTTTTACGAGCTTTTTTACTACCTCTAAATACAGCATCCACTCGAAATAGCAGAGACATATAATACAAGGGGGAATTCAGAGTACGAAAAGCAGGACGAATTGCCACCCTGTTTATGCTAATTATAAGTTTTATACCTTTTTCCCCAACTTTCACAGCTTGGATATATACATATATATATAGATACGCAATGCCTTTGCCGATGATATTTTAACCACATAAATTTTCATCCCTCGCACCCTCTCGACATATTTTTCCCTCCGAAGAAAAAAAAAAGAAAAGAAAAAACAGAAAAAATAATGCCATGTTACTCAAGCACAAATAGGTAGGTATGCGTGTTTCAAACGCGTTCGTTGTTACACACATATGATATACCTGCGGAGAAGACCCTGCAGCTACACATTCTATTGGTAAATTTTGTCACAAGAGGAGAAAAAAAAAAATGTATGTGGTGAACCGCGAACGAAGAGTATATATATATATATATATATAGTTTAATTCTAACCCACAAAGACGCGAGCCAGCCTTTTGTCTACTCTGTGTACGTCGTCTAATAACAATAGCGACGGTTTAAAGTAGCGTTGATCAGAGACAGAAGAAGCACGTGGCCTTTGGCTTATAGGCGATTGTGCCAATTCAAGGTATTCGGTGCCTCCAGCCCTCCATATTATAGACTATAGTTAGGTCGCGATCAATCCTCGGCAATTAATTACCAGCGTCGTCATTAATTTTGATCCGTTCCTCCGTCCGTCCAGGTGGTCCAGAAAGTACGGCCTGCTACACCTTCTTGGAAGAAGAGCCGGTTTTTAGTTATGGCAGATCATAGCTCTTGGGTGCACGCAGTGTGGGTATATTGGTAGCGTATAGCCTTGCCCTAAGATCAAGCGAGAGAGAAAGAGAAATTTAGGTCTTGGGGCTGAGAGTATTGGGCTTGGCGTTCAATGCGCTCAGTCATCCCCGGTAGAATCGCCAGACAATGTGGCGTCCGGCATCCTTCTGAGGTCCGGATTCCCTCCGCCCCCCCCCCCCCACCCCTTAGGAACTGTAGTTTGGCTCCCTGTTTACTCTAGGGAATTGCGCGTTACGTATTTTCGGAATTCGATGAAATGCAGTATAATCATTATTTGATGATAGCCTTTCGATTACTATCGTTTGTCTCTTAAAATCCAAATGCTTTTACAGTCAGTTTTGTACGGATTTGAAGTTCGTGAAACCATTCATACTCGGTCATTGATTCATTCATTCATTCATTCATTCATTCATTCATCCATTGATTCATGCATTCATTCATTCATTCATTCATTCATTTATTTATTCAGCCCTGCGGTAATCATCTGAACAATAAACTCGTACATGACTAACTTGACATCTCATAATCTGAAAATCAGTGTAGGTAGCTAAGGGTAGCTAAGTAGAAGCCAAGAATCCAGTGCAATTAATGACGTTGTCTTAAAGTTGCATAACTTCGCTGTTATTGATGTCATTCATAGTATAAACAATGAAGATTTTAATTGGTATACGCCCATACTGTCTGGGGTTATGTGCTTGTTTCAATCCTCATCAGTCCCAACTCTCGCAGATAGAGGCATACGTAACTTCTATATATTAGGGTATAACGTTTGCTTGCAGGACATTTTATCTAACTCGTAATCTGTTTACATATATACTGATACATACGCACATGGTGCACCCCTTTACATAAATCGTTAGATTGGGTGCAAAAATTTCTGCAACTAAATTCGTTACGTATATAGAGCTGCGTTAGAAATTTTCATGCAGATAGTCCATAACGTTGCTCGACATTGTTAGACCGGATAGGACGATTGCTTGAAAGGACCAGAGGAAAATTTAGGTAGTATCTATAGATTTTCCATATTCTCAATGATCGAAAGATCAGTGTTGTCATCGTTTCGCGGATCTGTAAACAGAAGTTTGTTGTTTAACAAACAACCGTTACGACTTGGTCTGTACGAATGCTGTGTACCGGTATGGTTCGTTCCCTGTCACTTTCAGACTGGAGTTTTATCGCGGTGATGATGTCACAGCGTCCAGGCTTCCTTCTTGTATAACTTCGTTTGATTATACACGATCGTAGTACGTCATCGTTGTGAATATAGTCCTTAATATGCGCACGGAGAGATGACACTTCTTCGTACACAAGTTATCACGCAGATATTCATATAGACAGCGGAAAGGAAAAACATGAAGAAATGAGGAAAAGATCCCTCCTCGAGAAAAAGAGAAATCGATGATAAAAAAAAAAAAAATAATAATTATTGTAGGTGCTAAGGTATTGAAGAATTGTTTGATACATAATTTTTTATTGGATACTCTGAAAGAGTGTAAAAATGATGATTCGCACAAATTGAGACGACAAGAGTGATCTCGCTGGTCCAAACTAACAATGTAATGAAAATAAGAAAGAGTTTCGATTCGCTGTGTCAATTATATGACGTCTTAATCTTCTTACATTACCTATTGGTGTAAAAACGTAAACGTTATACATGCTGATGCATCAGCAGATTTGCTAATGAACAAAAAATATATTGTTGACACTGTGTTCAATAAAGCTATTCTATTAGTATAGCAATCCCCCCTCGCCCATTGATGAAGACTTACCTTTGTACGAAACGAAGACAATCATAAGCAAACTTGATGGCGTAAAAACTAGCTGATTACCTATTTTCCGTCTAGATCTGTCGTCTGTCAGCAGGATTACGTGGTTATTGACTAAAATCGATACGAGCTTGTCTATGTTCAGTCTTCGTTACTGGAGAACAGATTTTTTGAAACGTCAGCTGGTTATATTTAATTGACAACAATCTGGTTCTGTTGAAGACGGTAGTCAATTTTGAAGGAAATCTTAACCTAAGGGTAGTTTGTATCCATACGTTAAAGCTACCGCCTTAGATGATAAACTGCAGGCTGACAAAATTAATTAAAATTTTTAAACTGTTTATAAGTAACCGTAACATCTCGTCTCATTCCGTAACCCAGAAATTAGAAAAATGGGTGAAGAAAGGTAAAAAAAAAAAAAAAGAAATGTTCATAAAAAATGGAACCTCAGGTAAAGAATTATGTAGAAGTCTCAATTATGACATGCGTTAAAAATACGTTTTACGTTCCATCGCGTTCGGGTTACTCGCGGTCGGGACGAACCGAAGCCAGGTTCAAATCCTGGCAACGCTACCCCTCTTGACGAAGACCGCTGTCTGTAACTCCTCTCCCCCAAAAATCAAGGGTGAAGAATTCCTCCGGAGAACGTTATAATCAAGGCGATCGAGAAAGCCGCCACCAACTATGAGATCGGAATGTAGGTAAAAAGCTGAGCGCGTCTAATAGAGCCCCGTGACCATGCAGTATTTCTATCCTCTGCCGTTTCTGGGCACCGTTCCGTTCTCTTCTCTCCTCTTCTCTTCTCTTCTCTTCACTTCACTTCACTTCACTTCTTTTCACTTCTCTTCACTTCTCTTCTGTTCAGTTCCTGAGCTACTCGAACCGGCATACTTGCCAGACGTATAGAACATATGCATATATACAGTATGGAGGTATACGTACCAACATCACTACACCCACCACCGTCATCATGAACGTGGGTACCAAGTTAGTACCCGTCGATCTCTACCTTCGCGACCTCGTGACGAGCGAAACTTACCTGCCGGAGAAATGAGAAGTGACCGACGTGCGGCGTAGTGCTGCTGCAGTGGTGCAGACCACTCCTTCCGATCCTCCGCTTATAACTGCCCTGTAATTAATTTGTCGGCGCACTTTGTCGACGGTTTAAATATTCTTTTTCTTATTTCATTATATTGATGCTAGGGGGAGTATATGAATCGTCCGGATATATTCCGACGTTGGTATATCAACGTATATATTATGCAGTACGCTAACCAGTAGGTGGAAAGTGCAGCAGGATCTCCGTGGCAGGAGAAATAAATAGGTACAGTACCTAATTCATCTGGGATAAATTTTCTCTTCGTTTTTTTATGCATTTTTTTTTTTTTTTTTTTTACTTCTCAAATAGAGAACCACAGGTTATAGAAGTAATACGAGTTCCGTTTCGCATATAAATTCGCCAAATATTTCTATCCCAATAATAATTGGCGTGAGAAATGGGACCGTGTTTTCGCGGAAGGTGAAAAAGGTGGTGATCTCGAAAATCTACGAAAGTAAAACCACCGACGAGTAAGAGAGACAAAGTTTGGACCTGGATCTGCAGCTACGGTGTTGTTACGGCGTTATTCCACACCCTATCTCACCCCCGCAACCCCGAAGTCCCACTGGTACCGGAGAGTGCAGTGCTCTGCGAACCGAAAGGAATGCCCATAAAAGAACACGCCGCCTCGCTCATTCATTCACCTTCGACTCAATGTAGATTTTCCCATAGGTAAGGCAACCTCGGTTGCTGCTGCTGCTGCTGAGTAAGTTCCTAAAGAGGGGGTGGGGTAGGGTAGGTAGTCTCAGGTAAAAAGACACCCCCGCGGCGCAGGACCCAGCCTCCGGAAATCTCCACTTACGCGCGTGGGTGAATAGTTTCTGGACTTCTTTTTTCCTTTTTTTTTTTTTTCTTTTTCCATTTTTTTTTTTTTTTTCCTTGTCGTTATTACGGGCGTACGAGGTTCGCACCGGTGAATCGGACCGACTGTAGATCCGATCTCCCCCTCTGTTCCCTGCAGCCCCAAGCCGGGGGCTTTCGGTCCTTCAGGATTCTTCGTTTCCAAGTAAGCCAAGGGCCCCCTAAGGATCCCGGAACGCGCACTAGGTAGAACGGCAAAATTTGGGGACCGGGGCTTGCAGAGATCAGACGCACTTGTAGGTATAGGTCGAGTTACGCCTACAACTAGGTATAACATAGGTATATATTAGTTTCAAAGAGAAAAGATAAACAGAAAATGTATTTTTTTTTTAAACCGTTCAAACTCTTTGCGTATAGGCTCTCAAATCCGTGTCTAATGCCCGCAGGGCAAAGAGGAGGCTGCAGGTATGTTGGTGGATTTTCTATAAAGAAATTTTTAACCAACGATTTCTATCTTTCTAAATTTATCATTTTTTTTTTTTTTTTTTCAAATATATTCCCATTCAATAACCCGCAGAAATTATAGAGGGTGCATAATAGTCCGAAATAAAGATGCAAGAGATAATATGCCACCTTCTCGGTGTTTATGCAGTAGATTTAAGTCTGGATGTACGTAAAACTGATTACAACTCGATTTTCTATTTTTTTTTTCTTGTTGTTTTTTTTTTTTTTTTTTTCTTACACTTGAGATCAGAATTGAAGATTCAACAATTTTTTCACGGTAACAAAGTGTCAGGAAGAGTATATATGCCGTATAGGGTTAATATTTCTGGCAAACTATCCTGGGAAAGTGACCTTAATTCGTGATGCAGGATCGGAATTTCGAGAGGTGCTTGAAATTTCTTAAGACCCAAACGTTCGAAAATACCGAGAGATGAACGTTGGTATATTTTGATAGAGGGTGGTTCGTGTTTGTCCATCTTGATTCGAGATCTTAGACTAAAATCTATAACGAACGTAAACGGGGAACCCCAGCACTCGGGATCGGGTATAATGGACGTTTATAACGCAAGGGTAGAGAGCACCGATAGAATCGTTTAATTCGCCTTTTATCATACTCCTTTGATCCGACATTCACGTACTGCTGCGTGTCGGTTTATATCTAGGTACATTTTTATACCTACGCGATACAATATAATGCCGGACGTAAAAGATACCGATGTCCGAAAACTCGACGTTGACAATCACGACATCTTAGCATGTAGATTGTACACTCAGAAAAAGGTCTTGTTGACACAACCAAAATTTGGGTTATTATATGCACAGTCACATTTTTTGTTCAGTCAACCAAAAATTTTGTTGGAATAGCCAAAATTTTGGTTGTCCCAACAAAATTTGGTTTTCCCAACAAAATTTTGGCTATCTGAACGAAATTTTTGGTTGACTGAACAAAAAATTTGATTGACTGAACAAAAAATGTGATTGTGCATATAATAACCAAATTTTGGTTGTGTCAACAAGACCTTTTTCTGAGTGTAGATCCTCGAAGGCGACGTGATAAAATAAAATAAAATAAAAAAATGATCTTTCTCTTTCTAAAGCCGTGACGTAATTTTTTTTAGATCTTTTTCATTTCTCTTCTAACTGCTTTGTTCTCGATAATCTCAACCGAAAGAAAATTTCAAGGTTTCTTGTGGAAAACCTTTACGCATCCCAAGAAGGTATACATATATGTATATTTTATATACGCTCAGATCGTGAGGACGCAGCGGTTTTACACCTAGAGGCTATATAAGCGGGAGGACAAATTCCTTAGTTAATATTTTTTGTGGGCACATTTTTCAAATTTTTCACACGCTGCCCCCCGAGGCGGTGGAAAAGGTCGGTCCGTCGGTCAGTCGGTATTCCGAGCTAATACGAGCAGTTTATTAATGGCCGAGTATAATTGGTCCATTTCACGTAATTAATGGCCTGTTAATTAGTGCTGACACGATGGACAATACATCAACCGATGCACAGGTGCAAACGCCCCTTCTATCCACTCCACCATATACCTACACTGTCCTACACGCCTATACATGGATATCTTCTCCTCTTCTTAATTCTTATGCACGACCGACGTTTCACACCCAATTTTAATCTTTCCTGAAATCAATGTCTAAAAAATTCTGAATTTTAGGGATTATTTGCTATTAAAAGTAAACGCGGCTGTTAAACAAGTATAAGGAATCGTCCCTATGACGTGTTATATTAGGGGGGGCGGGGGGCTGTATAGAATCGAGGCAATTGATCGTGAATGAAAATCGGTTTACCGCACAAGTGTCACTTGGTTATTATTGGTGGAGTGAAAATTGAACGAAGTGGTGTTTATTAGTGCGTCAAAAGCTACTTAATTTTCGGTCTTTTCGTGTCGTTTCGTGCGTAAAGATACAATTCCGGAGCAATGCCCATAATTCTTATTGCTCTTGAGGTAACTGAACGCGGACCTTAGCGTAACTGAATGGAATTTGCGATCAAAAGACGAGGTGAGAGCTTTTTCAAACAGGACCCATACCGCCATGGGTATACCGACTCCAGATTCTATCCGACTCTCCCTGTAGCCATTCATGGAGTATTTTAGAATTTACAATATCGGGGACCACAGCTCGAGTAGGTACCCATACCATAAACGCAACAGGTGAAATACCCAAGACCGCGAGATCAGTTTACGGAACTTCGCGGAGGCTCAAATCCTCGACTTTCTCTTGCGAACAATCAACGAGGACCGTAAGCAAATAAAAGGTCATTTCTTTGTCCCGGCGACCCTTGCCGCGTGCGTATAGGTATAACAACAATCCGTTAAGAAGTGGTGCAACCAACTACCGAATTTCTTATTCAGAATCTACTTCGCAGGTACTGACTTCATTTTCTCCTCAGGGTTGCCCAAGGCGAAGACCCTTCTCTATACAAGGACGAGCCAATCTAGACTATATATACCTTTTTTTAGATTGTGAACTACACGCGCGTGTCGTATACCCATGTAGGTATAGCCTAAACTTTTTTGACGAGTGACGTTTTAATCTCCAAATTGAAAATTCTACCTACCCTTTCGGTGAATCAGGGAACACCCCTTTTCCTTTCCTTTCCTCTCCTTTCCTTTACTTTGCATTACTTTACTTTCCCTTGATCGTTTTCAATCCTTGCCACGTCAAGTTTGCCTTTCCCTTGGCAATTGCTTCGCGTTTTACAGTTGATTTAGCAAATAACGTGAAATGATCCCTCTAAGGCAAGAGAGCGAACGCCAAGGCGTCAATGGTGTTATTGTGCGGTACCTCTCAATGAATTATTGCAGAGAAAGGAAAGTTTTGAAGAATTGAAAAAGCCAAGTCTTTGAGGAAACCCTCACAGCGATCCTCAACTCGACATACCTATATATATATATATATATCATCCTCTTTATTCTCTTACATCTCGTATCTTGTATCCATATCTATCTACCCTCTTATAAAATTTGAACAGAACATTGAATATACTCGCTGCAGTACAATTACAAATCTATATGCATGTATGTCCATCGTGCTGAAAAGAAATGTTGAATAATCGAAATTTTGTGGTTCTTTTTCATATTTCGTGCCAAAGATAATTCGTCTAATGTATGGAAAGATAAAACAAGTTAGATAATAATAAATTTCGATGATGGAGTCAGACGTGTCGTCGCAACGCCCCAAAACCCGGGTCCGAATTTTCTCAAAAAAAGATGGCCGCCTATACGGAGTAACAATGGACGGAGTGGCGCGACGCAGTCTGGGCGAACGCCAGGTAGCGTCCCGCTGAGTTAGCCAGGTGCGCCTGAACCCCAGATACATAAATTACCCAGTTACTTCCAGGAATTTTTGGTCAAAATTTATGACCAGATTAATTGCAATATCGACAAGCCATCTCGCCCCGTATAGTTTTTCGAAACGTTGAGGAAAAAAAAAAAAACGAATTCCGACAAACCATCCCCCATAGGGCATAGAGCACCCTACAGATTTCAGAAATTCCCTCATTTTCTCAATTCAACAAAAATCACATCTTTTTGAACAGTTTTTTTTTTCTCCCTCTCTTTCTCTCTCTCTTTATACTCTTGCAGACAATTTCGACAATTGGAGCATATGGGTATACCTATACATATACGAACACTGAGGATACAACAGAAGACTAGATAAGGTAAGTCGCCTTTCTTTCCTGCACTTATATAGGAGAAAAAATAAAATAAAATAAAAGGAGTCCAATACTATAGGTACCTATACCTGTACCCCTTGATTATCGACGTATTCTTTTCATCCGTCAAATCACTAGCTGTAGGTATATTATGTAGGTAGGTATATTATATATTACGAAAACAAATATCACAGGTCTTAACAATGACTTGCATTGATCGAATTAATCGACCGGATGAACTCTTTGATGCGGTTACTTTTGATGCTGGTATTATGTTTAACAGCGTGTATAATGTAGGTAGAGAATGTAAATAACCGAATCAGAATTTTGTCTACGTATGAAAATACGGAAATTGTTAATTGCGGTTCAGGAGTAAATCAAAGTAATACTCATAGAAATTCAACCTGTCACCAGCGTAATGAGCGCAATAAATTTTACAAGCTATTAGCCCGAGTGACAAAAGACAGAATGACAGACCCCAATAAAACCAATTCTATAAACTAACAGCATAATCTTTCATGTTGAAAATATTCGGTAATCTGATACGGAATTAATCCTTGTTCGAAAAATGATTTATACCAACGAATTGAACGTCGCGTTTCATAATTATTGCCAAAGCGATCTCGTTCGTTCGATCGTTCGTCGATTTATCGGGTACGTACAGAGTGCAGTAAAACGCGTTTCGGATAAAATAAAACCGGCAAAGACACCTGCGGCTCATCCAAAACTTGCAGCTAAGGTTCTAGAATGATTTATGCTTTCAGCAGGTGAAATAGCCAAGCTGTGGCTATAGGAGCGAGATAGCCTTCACCTCCAACTACTTCTTCTTCTTCTTCTTCGTTCTAGCTGTCTCTTTGTAGCAGGATTTGCCGATTCGCTAAGCCAAGTAGGATCAACTCTCCATCTTACTAGTGGGATACCTACTATTTGCTAGGTTCTACCTAATAGGCTTTCCAAACGAAATATCTTCGAGAAAAACTCTCAGTAACAACAACGGCTCTTCTAACAGCCACGGGACATTTTCCCTTAAACGATATGTGCTTTGGATATAAGAAAATAAACAGATATCTCTTTTCGAAAGCCCTTCAAAGTATATGAACAGTGAACACTGCTTAAACGTATTCAATTTACCTTTAGGGTGTTGGTACCAAATCATTCGCAAAATTATCTCGAAACTCAACTTCGTGTTATTTTTATTTATTTTTTTATTTTTTCTCTTCTTTTCATTTTTTATCGGCATCGTGACCCGAATAGACTCGAAGATATCGCCCTAGGTGACAAAAGGGACGTGACCAGGTTCGCGATCTGCAAGGAAAAGGATACCTACTTCTTATTTTGGCAAAAAGTTTCTCTTTTTCCTTTTTTTCTTTTTTTTTTTCTTCTCGTTTTTTCTTCTTCAATAATAGTATAAAAGGGAGTGAGAAATGGAACGAGAGGCGCGTGGGAACCAGCACAAGGACTAACGAGTCTAATCCTTGGCCAGGTTTACCTTAGCTCTAGGTCCTTCACCAGAGGGAGATTAGCCGATCTCTTCACTGCAGACTCGATGGCGACTAAAACCCAGCACCCACCTGTGTACGTTAAAACCGAGAGTTTTCTTACGCTGCAACAACGTCTACCAGGATTCTGAAACTGATGAGGACTTTGTGCCCACAGGACGCATCGCAAGGATAATACCTTACACAAAGCTATATACCGATAATGAACTTCTCTTTCAATTCCACTGTCCGGTAAACTCGTTTACGTGCCTTTTTCGTACGAGGAGTAAAAAGGGAAAAATAAAATAGAACTCATTAGGATTACAACAATCGCGTAACTCGTATACCCTATATGGTTTCTCTGTGTAGTTTTTTTTTTTTTTTTTTTTTTTTTCTTTTTCTTTTTCTTTTACAGCTAAAACCGTGAAGTATCGTTCAAGAATAACCAACAAAGAAAATTTTCTGGAATCACGACTGTTTCGAAAGTGATAATTAGTCCATCGATCTACGCATTCACATCAGCGTTTAGTAATTCTTCGCCGTTAATTTTATGGGACAATAGGTATATGGTTACCGAGCTTTCGATCCGATCTTTGCACGGGATTTGGTAGTAGATTGATCTGGTAAACGGAAGCCGGGGCATTCCTTCTCGCTTATATTCTCATCAAAGGAGATCAACGCGATCCGATAAGACTCATATACACCGTCCTTGAAGATGTCTGGACTGGGATCTGGACCACGGAGAATGACAGGTTAAGGTTTGCCGGCTCTCTTGTCTGGCAAGCGGTGAACTTGTCGCAGATAAGATCGCATTGATGACATCGGCGGGTATTTACATTCACGCCGTCCAATTCCTTTCAAATAGCCTAGAATACCGAAATGCGTATACTATATATATAGGAAACGCGCAGGACACCAAAATCCTTCTTATTTTTGTCTCTTTTTCATCCGAGGTCCTTCGGTCTATCCGCCCATACTCCATGCGATGCTGCGCAGTGCTCGACGGGTAGCAAGTGACCATTTGTCACTAATAGTGAAAACCAGTGATATTTCATCGGAGGAAAATACCAGTAGTCCAGGGTGGTATACAATGGGTTTGAGAAGTCACAGAGGCGCAAGGCTATATGGCCACCGATGCCATCGAATCTCTAAGAGTTTCGACTCCGTGGTAAAGTCGCCTCGTATATGGTCATCCCCTGACCCTGTGCCCGCGTTATTGCCAATTTATCAACTATACTACGCTACTTTACTCCAGGTATTGGGCTCCCAGCCAAAGAATGAAGGCTATAAAATTTGCCCGAAATATTTGGGCCTTTTTTTCAACGGTTATATGGCTCCGACTCAACTGACCAACCCCATGGATACAATTCGGACCCAAAATGGAAAAAAATTATTATGAACTTCATTTCATATTAAGTCAAGTCCAGATTTATTTTCAGAGAGTAGAAAATGACTATCATATTTCGACATAATTTTTATACGTATCGAAGAATATAGTTTTATGCATGGATCTGCAGTCCAAATTATTTGAATTGACTTTTGAATAAAGATTTGCCCAATAAGTTTTATACCGAATAGATACGCATGATGCATTATTTTTGTTGGTAACCCCTGAAGAATCCTGGAGAATCTTACCGTTCCAGAATAGGTTGGTAGTGATCGCCAGGTCATTCATGGTTTGCGGGGACATTGGAATGCCATAAATTCCCATGGGATCTTTTGGGGGAATAGCTGGGAGGTGGGATACGGAGGCGCGCCTACACAGAAAAAGAAGAGAAAAAGGAAAAAAAAAAAGAAAAAAAAAAAAAGAAAAACATAAAAAGAAAAACATAAAAACGTACGAAGCGACGCGCCCAATCACCGCCATTCATAGCCTATGGCCGTAGAAGACGTCTTGCGATGCGTGTGAAGACGCGACCCGTACGAAAACTTGAAACCGGATCATTTTCAGGAAGACTATACCGCACCGATCCGACTGACAGGTCGTGACACCGGGGGAAATACCAACTCACATACTTCTATATGTTAGGCATATGTAGTACTACATGCATGATCACGATCTCGGCTCTTAGTGAGGCACCCTTCGGCTAAAAATCGGTTGAAAATTGAAGTATAGTGTCGGGTTTCACCGCTGCTATAAGGTATAACGATGCGGTAAAGACCGAAGGGGAATATAACTGCGCGACATTAGCTGATGCTATACCGAATTTAAACGCGTCAGTTTTTATTTAGCCTTATATAAGAATAGTAGGAAATGATATCTGATCGCTATGGGTTAAAGAAGATGTTCTACAAGTTGAAGAGAAGGGTATCTTTTCACTCAATTGCAACTCGTTAGCTTGTCTATTATTACTGCAAATCAAAGTCGTGCATGCAGGACTCTGATGCTCAAACCTCAAACCTCGGTCTAATTCGTAGCGAGAGATTCAGAGGACTAGAAAAATCGTCTCACACTATTTCTCTAATCGGTCCTTTATATAGACTAGAGAATATTTTAATCCGGTTGTTCCAACTTGTCATTATATTCTCGAAATTGACGCAACAATGGCGACCCGCACCAAATGGATTCTAAACAGCGGGTAATCACGGCGCTAAGCGGTTCCGATTGCCGCGGCACATTCACGGAGCTGAGCTGCTGCAGAGTCGAAGCCGGAAGGAACCATATATCCATTCAATTCCGTTTCAATAGGATCAAGAGCTTCTTGCATCCCTCATATATACGATTTCTTTCTTGGAAAAGTGAAAAATCCATACGGCTACAATAAGTATACGTTGAAAGTCGATCCAAAGAATGTCATCGTTCACTTTTCATCAATTTCATTATCCGATTGATAATTTATCTCGGTATATACCTACGCGCACGAGATCACTACGTCGCGAAAGAGTAGCCCTATTGTCTTGATGATCGTGATCGAGTGATCCCACCGATCAAAATTATATACCTACACGTCCCCAAATTTCTCGGAGAATTTGGACTCCCCACGGTTTTGATTATCGCAGAGAGCGGCGAGCCTTAGTACCTCTACAGGTAAAGGGTTCCTCCGCCGCCTCCCGCTCCTGGTTCAGGGCCAGCTGCGCCCCGGTTCCTGCCACCGAATTTGACTGACAGCTGAATGCGCGAGAAGGCCCAAGGCCCAAACCCTGGCAGCGCGAACCTTGGCTACCTACCTGTCCCGCGTCCGGGAATATGCGTAACCGTATCCAGGCGCTCCCTGGTGGCTATATCCACGACGATGGCAACCAGGACTTTGGAACTGTGCCCCGCTGACGGGAGTCGGGTTACCAGGACGGGCACGCACCGCGTGGGCGCATTGTCAACGTTTTTGGGCTCCTAGAAGAGGAGAGAACCGCGACGTGGCTTTGTATCCAGGTAGTATATATATACACGGTGAAAAAGCTCCGCGTTTAAACACCCCGTAATTGAATGGTCACCGGGATCAAACCGGGAACACGATCTCTTAAAACGACTACCCAACTACCGTGATCGGTAATTAATTCCATACGTATGCATAATGTGATTCGGATATGGTCATGCGCAGATGGATTGGAAGAAATGAGAATTGAAGTAGATACAGTGTAGGTAACCTTCATTGCAAACATGGGAGAGAATTGAGAATTTTGGTAATTGGTAATCAAATTTATGTACTCGTCGAAGTGAATTTAAGGAATCGAAGCTAATTTTATACTTTGAGACGACTGATCTTCTAGGTTCTTCTGGATTTTTAACGATACTACGACGTGTATGTAGTACATTGATAGGAAAATCTTATCAAAACCTCTACTTATGAATTGAAATATGTGAGTTTCCTTCTTTCTTGGAAAAAAAGAAAGAACAAAGAACTGGGGAGACTGTATCAAAAGTTTGGACAAACACATGGTATAGCTTATATCTTGCAAATTATTTCATACGTGTTTCATTGGTGACCGGGTTCAGTTGAAAATGCGCCATATTTTTGGCAAATTTTCTCAGTTTTCGTGCTACTTTCGCCTTTTCTAAACACAACGCAATTATAACACATCCGAATTTGATGATCCTGATTCTAAAGACTTGAGATCGCCAAATTTTCGAATACGCTGCATCTAGGTGTAGTCAAAGTTTATATAGAAGTTCATATCTTTTTCATACACATTGTTATAAGTGGATGAACTCAAAATTCAATTATGCTAAATTTCTTGATGAATTCTATCGAAATCAGTCAACTTTATTCGTTCTTCATACAATTATCTCATAACCTGCACCTACTACAAAATGTAGTTTTTAGCTACACATCGATACATTTATACGAACAGACAAATGTCAACACAGTGTGATATCGCGATGTTAGCAATTTTGTATCCCTTGAATTAATTCTCTTAAATGAGGTTGAATTGAGCATTGAAATTAGGCTTTAGAGAATTGTATTGAAACGTTGCGTCGTGACCCAGTAACCCGATTATTGGTATATGTATAGGTAGGTATACCCGGCATAACAAAGCAGATCCTAAATTTCCCTAGCACCCCGAGCATCACCTGAGAACCGATAAGGTCATAGGTATAGGTAGGTGGTGGCCAGTGGGAGTCGCGGACATCGATCAGGGTTGTTCCCTTCGCGCGTCGTCCATCCGTCCCGGGGAGTTGATGGATGCGAGATTACCGCTGTAGGGACACTCGTTGACACCCGGTGATGTATCACCGCCTTCGCCTCCACCCAGAAGCAGCTACTTACTCTGAAAATGGTGGGTGTCAACCGGGATGTAGGCTGCAGAGAAGAAAAAAAAACCAAAAAAACGAAACGAAGAAAATGAAAAAAAAATCCACCGTGTTTTACGTGTTAAATAAACGTTTATAAATTCTCACATCATTTAATTCTAATTTTAACATGCCTGATAGGAAAAATCTCTCTAACCGCGAAATCAAGAAACTTTGGGTAGTTTAGACATTTTTTCCAGTATATCCGTAGAATGGAACTAAACGTACAGATTATAATCTAAGAAAATTTTCTTGCTACTGCTGCAGCGTCTTACCGACCAGTTTTTTTTTTTTTTTCTTCTTTTTCTTCCTTTCGCTTCTTTCTCTCTTCTTCTCTCGTATATAGAAGTACACGATAATCTTCTTTCGTAGGTACTACCTGCACCAGGTATATATAACTCCTTTACAATTATTGTTACCGGTACCCAGTTTTTGTCCGGAAAAGATCAGAGATCCTTAGAGAAAACGGATCCTACAACGATTACAAAGATTTTTATCCCCACACACAGAAAGAAGAAAAAAAAAAGAAAAATCAAAAAATAAGAAACTACCTTTCAATTATATGTAGGTATATATGGGTATACTTTGAGCTAAAAGAATACTTACGTACCTACCTACCTACGTCTCGTGTTAAAGAACATTCTCGCACTAAATCGGTGCATTTTGTCCTCAATATCTTCACCTTAATGTAGAAAACAAGAATATTCGCCAAGGGGCTGTTCGGGCGAGAGTCTTGGGTATATGGGCAAAGATAAGTTGATGTTGTCTCCGTTTTTGCGTCCGGCCATCTTCCACAGCTTTTAAACTTCTTTTTCGAGAAGGTTGGTCCATTTTCGTTGACACGATGTATCGCACACAAGACTCTGAAGAAGGGTCAGAGGTGGTGCACAGCCCTGCGGGTAGTGGATAGGCGGCGAACCAGGACGAGAGGGTGGCCTGAGGGTGAGACGGTGAATAGAAGATTGGAACTCTTTCTGCGGTGACGGGACTCCTTCCGGCGGAGAGGCCGATAGTGCCGGCTATTTCCGGTGGCCGACGCCATGACATTGCTATCGCGTCAAGTCTACCCTCTAGGCTTCCCCTTGAACATGCTCGTTTCGTAGGTAGTTCTCCGCATGCCTACCAAGGATCGCCAGAAAACCTCCAGTTTCCATATCGTTGAAAAGTCAATCCCGCATAACATATATCAGAATTTTTAACAATTATTATCTCCGTCGTTAATCTTATGGAGAAGATGTAAGCCACAGCTATTGGTCTTTCAAAATTTTTTGCCAAATCTGCCACAGAAATACCTCGAATAATATTTAGATTCGATATCGGGATGAAGAAATACGTTTTTAGATGAGCATCGGTGTCTCGAAAACCATTCTTGGTACAATTTTGATGAAATTTTTATGGTTCATACTTTTTTAAGTATCTACTGAGATTTTCATACAAATATAAAACCATTTACCTAAAGATCAACTACAGGAGGATCAGCAGTTAGAAATTTTATTGCACAATTCTTCGATCAACTGTCGGACCAATTTTGGCAAAGTTCACCGTAGAATTGGGTTTTATGATAAGTAGCATATTTCTTGAGACAGTATTGTATACTGAGTGACTGTATGCACATAAGTATTTGTTATTTCATAACTGTTCTTCGTAATCGACTTTCCGCAAATCTGATGAATTTATTAGCTGACGCAATGTTACGGATCAGATGATTTTAGGGTAGGTATATAATATTATGCAGGTGGTCTAAAACTCTAAGAGTGCAATTTTAAGAGAATTAGTCTATGCACTAATACCGTCGACTAATCTGAAGGACTTAAGGTATTAGTGACAAAAACTGTCCCAATATTATTTGGAAATTGTTTAAACTTAAGTAACATATCGGTTCGCCACGACTCGGATTGGAATTATTCTCGAAAACAATAAGAAGGCCTTGTTATGCCTGACCGATATACGTAACAGGGCTATTATGTAACCAATTACCTGCATTAATCCCCAATAAATACGTCACACCTGACGGTCGAATATCTGAGAATTTAACAGCTTAAGGTAAAAAGGGATCGTTCCGCAGGTCAATCCTTCAGTAAGCACATTGAAAATTGGCACAGGATGAACAGGTGACTAAAATTTACGGTAATTATTTTTCGAAATTTATTTATATACCTGTGTGTATATGTATACATAGGGAAAACGCAATGTGAAATCCGCCATCTTACCTGCAGAATCGCGCACGCGCCTTCAAAATCCTTGCATATAGGTACACAAACGTCTGTATATGTGAAATACACACGCGAATTGTACGGCCATATATATATACGTTTAACCGTTAATTATTCAACCAGCTAACGGAGGGACGAATTTTGCCGACCACGGTACCTGCACCTCGTCAATTTTGCATGAAACGTGATTGCGGCGGTCCGCGACTTGGCTTGATTAAATATTTGTCCCAGACACACGTGCGTCTTGCAGTTTTGAATTCTTTATTATTTCGACTCGCACAAGTCACTGGGCAGAATTTGCAAGAAAAAATTTGAAATATGCCAAAATTTTAACAGAAATCAAAGAAATATTTTATACCTATTGCATAGAAATTTCAAGATTCATTGTTTTTTCAATTGTAACAAACATTTGGGGTAAAAATCGCGCTACATCGAAATAACGAGGTGAAATTGAACTCGAAAAAATTCAGAGATATAGTTTCCAGCTTCTAACTCGTTAGTCCCGGACGCATTTCGCCGTAAGTCTAGCGTATCGGATATATAATCCATTCATATATAGATATGATATGAAATTATATATACGAATGCGACGCAATCAGATATATGAATCCGTAGGAGCGATATCTGGTTATAGTTGAAAAAGTATAGGTACATAATATCGATGTAAAAAAATGTGATTCCGGATTCGAATTGCATGCATAATTAGGTAATCGTAGACTCAACTTGCATTAATTATCTGAATTAGTCTCATGATGCGCAGCGCATTTTTGTAATTAGTTACGTTAATTGTTATAATGCGATATAGCGATTTTTATACCTATAGAAGAAATAGACAAAGAATCGTACAAAAAGAAACCGAGACAAAGAAAGGACCACCCGAGAGCAAGGACTTCAGTAGTTGCAGCCGGCTCGTGGCGTTGCGCACGGTTGACCTCCGCGCCTCAGTATAATCGTGGATTAGTTAGTTTTTACGCGATCTATGAATCCCAGATCCATTCGCGTACGTGATCTAAAATTTTACCGGTTATCCGCAACAAACTATTTAGGCATACGTACCTACACAGAAAGAAAGGGTAACTTGATTCAAGAAAATTTTGCGGTCCAAAAATGGAGACCGAAATTTTCTCGGATCAAATCAAAAATTTTCTCGAACCAAGAAAATTGTGCCAATTTTCTTGGTTCGAGAAAATTTTTGATTTGATCCGAGAAAATTTCGGTCTCCATTTTTGGACCGCAAAATTTTCTTGAATCAAGTTACCCTTTCTTTCTGTGTACTAGGTACATGAATCTGAGGCGAAAATTTAGCGGATGGTCTATTATACCAATTCGCATAATCGATCAGGTCCGGTGAGTCTAAAGGGTGTTCGATCCGTGTTTGTGGGAGTTTGGGGAGGCAGGAAGCAGGAGATTGGTTACAGTTACTAACGCGAAGTATAGCGACGTAATGTGGAAACCGTGTCGCGCGTATCCGGAAATCGCAACCCAACGCGGTTCTATTGCAAAATTTTAAGGCCCTCGTTATTTTTCATCTTCATTTCTTTTTTATTTTAACAAAGTGCTGCGGGATTTT
This sequence comes from Tenthredo mesomela, assembly GCA_943736025.1. Classification (NCBI taxonomy): domain Eukaryota; kingdom Metazoa; phylum Arthropoda; class Insecta; order Hymenoptera; family Tenthredinidae; genus Tenthredo; species Tenthredo mesomela. The sequence goes on along the minus strand of OX031016.1, from coordinate 20,424,021 downwards.
CACATAGGTTTTACTTTTCACATTATATCCGCCAAAATTATTTCATTTTTTAGGTTCTCAATTTATATCATTTCTCATAATAAGACATTTTTTTTTTTTTTTTCTTCATGAATTCAATTATAAGATCATTTTTTTCAAGGCTATCTGCACTTGCACTTATACGCCTTTGCGCACCTAAAATTAAATCGAGCTTTTTAATCTACTGTGATGAAAAAAGGTTCGCTAGTCCTAATTATTTCTCCTCCTTATTTTTCTCATTAGTATATATATATATATGTATATTGTATATATATAAAGTACTACAGAACCGTGTAGGTAAACACAAGAAACGCGTCGGCAAACGTGCTGCTGCAGGGGCGATGATTTGCGAAACGAGCCCTTTCCGTCGAGGACGTTTATCGAGTGTATGAATTAAATTACCGTTTTATTACCCCTCCGTATAAGAAGTTTATTCTGGCTCACAATCAGCCAGTATACGGGGTGCTACATTTATTATAAAACGATTATTACAGACACGTAGGTATAGGTATAGGTAGATACATACGATCAACAAATTTAAAGCCCATTTACACACGTAATACTACATCAGCATTTGACAATTAGATTAGAGTCACAAAGTTTAATATTAATTACCACGTATAATCCAAAATAGATAACAAAAAATTTCATTTCTTTTTTTTTTTTTTTTTTTTTTGCGGTTCGCGAATTTGTGGTTCAACGTTGATTCTATAAAAAATACTCAGAGCTTAAACAGGTATAGTACGTATTACTATATGGATAAGCAAAATCGACCCAAAGCTTTTCAGCCATGAATATTTGCACTTTTTTATTTTTTTTTTTATTTTTTACTTGTGGTATAAAAAGGGGTGTGTAGAGTTTTAATATAAAAATTGAATAAAATAATTCTACGATATAATATTTATACGATTTAGTATAATGATTTCATCTGAATACGTATATAGTAGGTAGGTATACTATATACGAAAAGCAAAGAATCGCTTTGATAGGTCAGAGGTCAAGTTGACATCCCCGACGCAAGTTGAGAACCTCTGATCGCGTCCGGCTGCCCTGTGTCAGGGGTTGAAACGCAAGGGGAGTTGGGTACGCATTCATCGCGATGCAGATGGCTTCCAACCCTCGCGACCCTACTGATGCTGTGTATACGGTATATAGGATATTCGTGTGTGCTCGCTCGCGCGTGTGTTTCTCCGTACCTACTGCGAATAGTACGCGTATAGGCTATACCTTCTACCTACCTATACCTATACCTATACCTATACCTATATTATATATATACTGGATCCAATACGATCTGCGCGTTCCGAGGCCGTACGTACGTCGGCTTCATCTATGTGCCAGTGGTACCGCAATACATGCATACATTCCTATATTTTATATATATACGTATATAGGTATATATTATGTACCAACAAATAGTTGCAGGTATACCGTGGAGCGTTTGTGTTAACGTTCACTTATGTACATACATATATATGCTTATATAGATATATATATATATATATATACGCGTGTAGGATATATGTGTGTGTAAAGTAACGCACGGGGTGCGTGCAGCGACGCGCAATATGCATCAGGGTAGCTGTAGCCTGTATGTATAGAATCAGCGAGAAAGGATTTTCACAAAATTCAAAACTCAACCAATTTTATCGTATGTAATATGGTAGTAGGTAGGTACAGGTACTGCAGCGAATTGATTCGAACACAAATAGATGTATTCCTATACCTATATACACCAGAGATTGGTTAATAATTTAATATCGTTATCGGATATAATTTTGCGAAATTTTATAAGGGATATGGAAAAATAAGACAGAAATATATACAATTTTTCACATTTTATTCCAGTTTATTGTATATTCGTCCCGGGTCTCCCCTACGTATATTAACTTGCCAAAAATGACCTATACGTCTCATAAATTTCTCTCAAACAAATTGCAGATCTCTTTTCCTCCTTCTATATTGCTCTAATAACAATTCACTAGTATAGCGATAAAATTAATTGTATCGTAATGTGGTCCGATTATGTTTGTGCTGAAGTTATTTTTTAACGATAAGAAATATAGTGGATGGAAATATTGTGTAAACCTACCCAAAACTAGCCTCAACACAGCTGCAGTGTTTGATATTAAGGGTATTTCTTATATTCCTATATACAGGACTTGTATCAGCTGATGGAAGTTTAATTGCTTTGCCATTCATCAGACGTTAGTTAAAATATTCATAATGATCATTTGATTGTGCAAAAATTCTTGAAGAGAAATAATTTTTGTTGAAGGCAAAAAAAAAAAATGAAATTTTTTATCAATTTTCAGCTGAGGTGACCACTTCGCACTTCAGCACTTCTAGAAAAATATAATATGTAGATGTACTTATATACGTAAGAGACCGTGTACTCGACGACTATTTCGGGTTTCGATAACTTTCATAAACCGTATATATATATCGCCCGAGCACCCTTACCTGTCGGGTCGATCCACGATGACGAGGGTACCCCCTGATGCATATAAGGGATGGATTCTACTCCCTTTCACCCTATATAGCTACCGCTACTATTTTGCTACAGAGAGGCGCACGCTTGCCATATAAGATCAATCGACGCTCTGCACCTCGAAAATCTCCAGCCTCTGTACCATACATGCATACATATATATATATGGATCACGTTTTACTACCAAAAGACCCAGGTGACTTTCCTGATCGCGTAGCACTCACGTATTTGGGTTAAGCGTCATATACACACTCGTGTATATGTCTATCGAATTTAGATATACATACATATTATACGTATACATATATGATCGTATGTATGATGTATATGTAAAGGTGAGAGTAGCCGGACCCCTGAGATCTATAGCAATTGTTATGAAAATTTATACCGTGCACTGACGAGTGACGAAAAAGGACGAGGCATACTCGAAATTGGCATAAATGAGATTGATACGAGTTTAAGTAACTCGCTCACGAGTGTCATAAAGGGGAACGAAATAAGACTTATGGAAAGGATAAGAGAGAGACTTGTGCAGGTCCTGAAGAGTATTCCTGTGACTCCGGTCTCTGGACACGTAGTCGTTATTGTTAGTGGTACGTGGTCACGTCACCACCGCGTCAATCTCACGATTAACTCGGCATTAAACCAGTGGGGAATAAAAATAAAAAAAAATAAAATAAAACAAGTATAGCTTATACGAGTATATAAAGCCTATTCGATTATTGCCATATGTGAAACCGTTAGACGAGCAAAATATATTATAGGCTCAAGCTTTGTAGCCTTATTACACGTAAATTGCTTCTCCACGCTCGGGGTTTCTATAATAGTACACCACAAGGTAAGACACAGGATTATCATGCATGGTCCCTTGGTCGTAGATAACCCAGTTACTCTTCAGAACAAGTAATAAAACAGCTTGAACTACTTATTTGAATACGTATCACGTATATAATATGTGAGAGGTACAAATAGTAATATCTTCGAGCACATCCCTTGTACAATAAATATTCGTACCCTTATATACGATTCGCTGTGACCCCATATACATGGAGAAATCTACCTTTAGCGCAGGTATAATAGATATATGTATCAGTTAATATGAACGCGATATTCCTTACATTACAAACTGAATAATTAGGAGAAAAAGTTATGAATTTTAATCGCAACGAATGAACGGGAAACTTTTTTTTTTTTTTTTTGTGTTTTTTTTTTTTTTCTCTCCATAATATTCCTAGAAAGATATCGTTCGCACGTTTACAGTTATATGGTGAATTATTGCAACGTTTACGGTCGCATAATTATTATAATTGCAAAATTATTGCAATGTCACTCTATTCACCCGTCCAACTCGATCGCTTTAAATGGAATAAGACGCGCGAAGTCATTTTATTTGAAAAAGTTGCACGGCAGTGAATTGTGGATAGTAATTATAAAGGTGCGGACAGCTAGACGATCATGGTCAAAGTTTCATATGTCGTTTAGAGCAATCAGACGCAATGATGCAGCAAACCAGACTAACGGTGCGCGCAGGTTAGAGCTGCGAATTGCGGTTTGCACATATCCTTGCTGCAATCCGGGTCTTTGATGCATAAATATAATAAAATCTTAGAAGGGCAAATCGAGTGGTGAAAATTAATTAACCCTTAAATCCACTCGGCCGCATGTCACGTAATTATTACTCAGACAAAATTTTGTATAAACATATAGGGTAGGAATGACGTCAGGCATATTTTGGTAACCTGCATATAATATTCGATGTGGGAGTTGCGGACTCGCACCTTCCTCGAACCCCCAATCCCAGCTTTTCGGACACGGTTAATAAATTTCTGAGAATTGTGTGTTTTGGCATCTATAATACCCCTTTCGACCCTTATTTCGACCCTTGTCGGTATTTACCTGTTGGTATAATATGTTATACCTGAATGATCAGGAAGAATCGACAAACAAGTATCGGTTCTATACAATGCCAAATATATTCCCCCCCCCCCCCCCCCCCCTCCCCCTCCCACCGCCTCATACGGCGAAACTATACTTTGCGTCTACACAGAAAAAAAGGTCAACTTGAACCAAGAAAATTATTCAATTGATTCAAGATAATTTTGGGGGTCCAAAAATGAAGACCGAAATTTTTGATTTGATCCGAGAAAATTTCGGTCTTCATTTCTGGACCCCCAAAATTATGTTGAATCAAGTCAACCTTTCTTTCTGTGTACATATGTAGATTCAAAGTTTTCTGGACTTTCGATTCTAAATCAAATTGCAAAATATGGGTCAAACTCTGCGATTTTTTCACACGAACCTTACCTATTTATTTCGTGCGATACAAAATCTGTAAAATCTTTTTCGAGAGTTAAACGACGAACAGTAGAGTTCGCAACCCTTTCGCGATGGCGAATCGTAGCTATATATATTTATATATATATATATATATATACGATACCCACCTTCATAGGGAACGAGGGAGTAAAGAGACTGAAGAAGAGAAGAGCGAAGAGCAGAGAGGAGGACATCGATCGCCACGTCGACGCAGAGGCACCGCGATTGCGACTGTTCCGAACGCTATATACTACTATATGGCGGAAACAGTGGAAGGTATTTTCCTTGATATTTTTTTTATTTTTTTTTATTTTCTTCTCCTCGTTCGAATAGACGTTGAAAAATAACTGCAGCATGTATACAGGTCTAAGAGGTGTTTTAGTTATTTTTTTTTTTTTTTTTCAAACTTTTTATATTCGATCCGTGTAAACGGATTACAAAGTGTGTAAGCCACATTCGAACGACGGTTCAATGATCAATACCTAGTATTATACTATCATCCATATACACTGACGTCATTGTATCCATTCAGCGACTCACGCGTCAAAGAATCTCCCATACTATATATATATATATAAATATACTACCTATGCATAGCTGTAACGCACAACCTTGTTGGAAAACCGACCCTACCTATAGCTGTTATAGTCGTCAGTTTTACGTATACTACCTATATATACTCCAGATACCTACACGCACATACATATCGCGTCACTATTACCACAAGGTCGTAAGCGCCAAAAAATTATTTTTTTTTGCGGATATGCCCAAACGATGTTATATGGCACGAAAAAGATTTTGCCACCAAAAACACGATTTTTTTTTTTTTTTTTTTTGGCGCTTACGACCTTATGGCATTATAGTGACGCGATATATTTGTGTGTTTCTACACTGATAGAAAAGATCGTTTATAGTTAATGAAACGTGAAAAACTAGATCAGAATTTAGCGAACATTTGATCCGAAAGAACATTCACTAACTGTGAGATTTTTGTCATTAACTGTTAAATTATTCGTTCCGTACAAATCTCTTGTCGTTAATATTCAACGAACGTTCATTTGATCTATTCCAAATCCACGTTCGTTAGTAGTTAAGTCAAGTCATTGGAACCAAATGATCTTTTCTATCAGTGTAAACGATCTTGCGTACACTGCAGCACCGATCGGAACGTTTACCAACCTGCATCTCTGCGCAGCGCGTTTATAAAACAGCTTGTAGAGGCATTGTGGATAGATATTGTCCGTATATATATATATAAGAAAAACCCTGTATAGTATATAGATCGCTATTATAATTTTTTTTTTTTTTGTTTTTTTTTTTTTCTCTACGACCCCGCATCCAGCCTATACTACATAGGTTTCTTAATTCTAGTCAAACTCGAGACAATATATATAAAACGGCTATAGAACCTCTAAAGTTCCCACACCTACGACAACAATGCAATGATAATTGCCAATTTTACGCCCAAATATATTAGTATCGCTGACGAATCAACTGTTACGCAGGTATTATATATAGGTATAGGTATAGGTATACCCATAAGTATATATGTGTAGTCTGCTTTTTCATTATACTCATCTACCACAAATTTCTTCACACTATTATGGTAACTCTGAACGTACTACGGTATATACTATATATAGGGTATATAGAAATTTTCTTTCATCCTTGCGATCATCTTTGACGAAATTCACATATGTAGTATTTCGTCGAAGACTATACACAGAAAAAAAGGTTAACTTGAGCCAAGAAAATTATTTTGAATCAAGTCAACCTCTCTTTCTGTGTATATGGAATCCACTTTTTTCATTTAAATTCATTTATATGTAAAAAGAAACAAAGGTATAACAAACGGTTGAATGAAATCACCGCAACGTAATATCGAAGACGTACTATATTTATAGATATACTTAATATCACGTGTAGGTATAATATAGAGAATCTTTTTGCGGGGGAGTATAGGGGTAGAAACACAACCGCAACTGCGCGAGGCTATACGTCTATAGGTACTATATACGACCACCGTAGTGGCACAGGGATTATTTGGATCCCGTTGAATGGCAACAATCAGGCTTTGTAATCGTGCCTCCTCAATAAAGACATTGTTGGCCACCCTTAGAGCCCCCCCCTTTCCCCCCCAATTCTTTGGCCTCGTTATTTGAGCTAATAGAGAGACTCGATCGAGTCACCTGTTGGCACGACGATCTTTTTGTTTTACCTATATAACTATACGTACATATATAAGTTATGGACCAATAAGAGTTGAACCGATTCCTTATTATTCTTATCTCTTTCTCTCTTAATTATCGGTTATAATTTATAATCAAATTTGCTCGATATCATATGATTTTTTGCTTTTGTCTTGTTGTTTTTTTTTTTTTTTTTTGTTTTTTTTTTTTTGCTTTTCTCTGAAATGCATTTTTCTTATATGTATACATATATACGTCGCGGTGGGAGAATACTTGTACCACGCGCTAACCTTATATCATACAAACATTGATTTGAATCACAAAGCCCGCCCGCAGCCTCCCATTGTCAGTCTGAAGCTTATTGTATTTGTATTTCTCTTTCTATATCATATATATATACACACAGTCGTTTCTCTCGCTCGTTTCCTCTCTACTATAGTAGGTATACACTCCATAGGTATTAGGTATATTTTCTTATTTTTCTTTCGCATGCCGCACGGTTATGTGCCACTTGTAGCACTCGTGAACCCTGCACCCGCGCTCTAGTTATTATAGGTACCTATACCTATTTCTGCAGCGGTAAATTGCAACATATTGGAATTGCAACGATGATAATTTTTTACCATAATTTAATATTCCGTGCACGCGTATAATTTTCGGAAACATAAATAAAACAACGAAATTACATAATATGTAATTTAAAGTCGAAATGCAAATAGCTCAAAACTCCCAAAGGCCCTAGAATACGAAAAATTTGGTCTAATTATCAAAATGCGAAGACAAAGAATATTAGTTCATTCGGATATCGATACACAGGAAAAAAAGGTTAACTTGAGCCAAGAAAATTATTCTTGATTCAAGATATCTAATTTTTGGACCCACAAAATTATCTTGAATCAAGTCAACCTTTATTTCTGTGTATTATCACCTTAACCCTCGATTGATATACGCGAACTTTTCGACTCTTTTCAAAGTCATTTCATATATGCATATAATGCGCGTATTATAGTTGGGTATAAGGCCGGTTCATATAGAGACTATAGATACACGCATTATTATACAGTGTGGGTATATAGATGGCGGTTATAATACCGCGCAGTGTATTTAAGCACGATCTATTATCCGTTGTGACCTAAACACGTGAAAACATTCTATTGAGAGGCGATAAACGGCGAGCTAGCAGCGCGGTGCATCACACAAGCAAAGAACCTGTTGCCTACCGCAGCAGATAGATGTATATAATAGAAGAATACGTCATAGATAATCACACCGGAGACTCTCTATAGGGCCCCATTCCTTTACTTGGCGAGCGCGCGCGCGCGCGCTACCTATATAGGTACCTTATAGTATAGTAGGTATTACCAGAGCTATACACGCTTTCCAGGATCAATCCTCGCTTTGTACGCTGCTTTTCTTATAATATACCTTTCGTCATGATCGCCACTTTTTTCTTCCTTTATAACAATATTTTTCTATAACACTCTCCCACATATATATATATATATATATATATATATATACAATATACATATATAGTATATACCCACCTATAACGGGCCTTTTACTTCATCGCTTAGTCGATTCCAGTATATATAATCTACTTTTAGCAAGCAAGCAAACATTTTACAAAGTATACAATAATAAATTATATCAACGCATCTTCTCGTTCGCAATTATAAACCTGAAATATCAGTATAGCTACTAGGTAGATAGAACGTTTTCGAGTACGTGTTTAACCCACGTGTTATACCTAGCTGCAGCAAGAGCTCACGGTATTCGGATTTTGGTAGTAGGTACATCGTATATAAAGGATTTCGAAGTTCGTCGCATTTGCTTTTAACCAAATTGGTTCTCGTCGATGTACCGAGCGCAGTTCCGAGTTAGGTTAGGGTTACAGTACGTATAGGTTCGGTAGTGAAACATTTCGATTTTTATATGTACGTAGTAAATTCGGCTTGAAATGATCGGAGTACGTATCGCGTCATTTGGACTAATCGATACATGCGATATTAGTATAGTAGTACTCCGGCTTTTATAAACTAGAATTAATATACGTTCCGAGTAGGTATCTATAGTCTCGGTATAAAAATGAAATTGTGAGAAAAAAAAATAAATAAATGAACACGTGAAATTTTGAAACGAAATAAGAAAAAAAGCTTTGAAACGATTGAAAATATAAATAAATTAAGTCGAAATCTAGGATATCGTAGGATATAAATAAAAGAAGATTCAGGTGGTAGGTACACTACATAGTATCTATAATATCTCATCTAGAGGCGAGAGAGAGAGAGAGAGAGAGAGAGAGAGTCGTGACAGGCGGGTGGTAGTCATCTCGGCGCATAAGATTCCGCGTCGCCGCAAGAGGACTCGCTTAGTCTGTTCTGACGTCATCAGAGGCTAAGCTCCGCCCCTGAGGGAAGAAATGTGAAACGCTATTGGTTGAATGGAATGATGGCAGGCGTGCGTCGCAATCGATAGCCCCTGGTAGGTTCACCGACGCCGGTGTATACTCGACTGTGAGAAAGGACCGAGTATACCTACTAGCGGAGGGGGTAAAACCTCGGCAGGAAGCAGGCGAGCGAAACGAACGGAGGGCCCGGCGCTGCTCGAGTCTACCAACACTCAGACCGGACTGTTGCTCCGAAGTGAGTGGAGGTCGCTTCTTCACCACGTTTCTCAGTTATAAAAAAGACAGCGTGCCAAGGAGAGATAAAGAAATATAGAGAGAAAGAGAGAGAGAGAGAGAGAGAGAGAGAGAGAGAGAGAGAGAGAGGAAAAGAGAGATAAATAAATAAATAAATCAAGGAGAGTTTGGAGCGATAAAAGGAAAGTCGTGATAAAACAAATTTTTCTCGATTTTTAAAACTAGTTTCGTTTATTCTGAGTCGAATAAATAAATAAATAATTAATTAATTAATTAATTAATTAATTGATTGATATCGTTTTTCCACTTTGTATAGATATAATAATAATAATAAATATATTATTGATGTGAACAATTTGAAAAGTAAATAAACACAAACAAACAAACAAACAACCAAAAAAAAAAAAAATATATATATATCGTGATTCTAACAACAGTGATAAAAGTGTGAAATCGTGCGTATATATATATACATACATTGTATATATATATTATATATATATATATATATATATGTATATGTATATGTATCTATATGTATATATATACATATATATGTTTTTACTTCAAACATTGGATTCTACAAGAGTGATTTATTGTGACCAATACATATAAAGAGATAGAGAGAGAGAGAAAGAGTTAATATACTAACTGTACAGTGACTTATAAACTCTGGCTGGTAAATATATTAAAGTAAGGAGACGTAATCAAGGGACATAAACTATAGTATCAGATAATATTGTAGCCGCGATCTGTAGTTATTCTGGGTGTCGTGTGTCCCCAGTCGTCGTCGTCGTCGTCGTGTAACAGTCGTGTTTTCAAAACAGTTAATAAACTTAGTGTGTCGTCGTCGTACTCGAAGAAATTGAACCTTTATTCCATTAGGAAAAAAAGGCAAAACAAAAACCAGTGACTGATTATGTTATAGAGAAAGAAAGAAAAAGAAAAAAAAAAAAAAACAATCACAAATTAATCTAAAAACGTATCTTATACTTACTACTACTACTACTACTACTATTTCTAGTACTACTATAACATATAGTGTCGTCGCAAAACTATTGTGTACATGATATCTAATAATAATAATAATAATAATATATATTCTTAAACAGATCTGTAATTGATCTATAGATACACTAATGTTTCGTGTCAAATCAAAGATACTTAAATATATCGTCGTATAGCAAATGGTGTTTAACGCGCTTAGTGCTAGCGTAAGCCATTTGTTTTCTGGTGCGCGATAAAATATATAAATAATAATTACATTGTTTGATTATATAAATAAAATTACCACACCCTCGAGTTAGATAAAAAGGCGGCAAGCTGTACGGGCACAGGGAGGACGACATGTTGACGATGGAGACGGACCTTAAGGGCGGCAGCCTTCACGGTCAAATGCCGCCTCACCCTCACCAGGGTGTATCGCCGATGGGTCATCACACTGGTGTATCACCTTACGGTGCTTTAGGTTCAATAGTTCATAGTCCAGCTTTGTCAGGAAGTCCGCCAAGCTCTGGTGGCCTAAGTGCTCTTGGTCTACAACATCACCATCAAGCACCGTCGCATCATTACGCTTCGATGCAATCCCAACAACAACAACAGCAACAACAACAGCAGCAGCAACAACAGCAGCAGCAGCAACAGCAGCAACAAACAATGCACGCATTAGCGAGCCAACAATCTGCCCAACAACAACAACAACAACAACAGCAACAACAACAACAGGCCCAACATCATGGGCATCAACAACAACCCCAACAACATCAACCACCAAATAATAACAACAATACTAGCAAGAACAACAACATTGATCGCGTTAAAAGACCGATGAATGCATTTATGGTATGGTCAAGAGGTCAGAGAAGAAAAATGGCCCAGGAAAATCCAAAGATGCATAACTCCGAGATATCGAAAAGACTCGGTGCCGAATGGAAGCTTTTGAGCGAGACTGCGAAACGGCCGTTTATAGACGAGGCTAAAAGGTTGCGAGCCGTACACATGAAGGAACATCCAGACTACAAGTACAGACCGCGTAGAAAGACAAAGACCCTACTTAAAAAAGACAAATTTCCGCTGGGCGGTGGGGTAGGTGGTGTTGGAAGTATGCTTGGCGTTGATCAGAGGACCGTTGGTGCCGGTGGACCTCAACAACCCCAATTACCACGCGACGTATACCAAATGCCTAACGGCTATATGCCCAATGGTTATATGATGCACGATCCTAGTGCATATCAGCAACACGCATACGGTGGTCATATGGGAGCAGCAGCGGGCGGATACCCAAGGTATGATATGGGTCATCATATGGGAGGCGGAAGCCCAAGTCCTATAAACAGCTACATGAATGGTTATGGGGGATACGGTGGTACAACTGTACCAGGAGGTTCGCCATCTCCTTATCATCAACCCCAACCAGGATCACAAATGTCGAGTCACAGCCCGTCAGGAAGCAGCATAAAATCGGAACCGACAAGTCCAGCTAGCGGCGGTATTCATACACCGACACCAACCGGACCATCCTCAACCGGGGCACCGGTTAAACGAGAATATATGGGACAACAACAGACCCAACAACCACAGGGTGATTTGAGACAGATGATATCAATGTATTTACCACAGAGCGGCGAACAGGGCGTCGTGCAACATGGTGGTAGCGTTTACTCACCTGGACCGTCGCCCGATCCATTGGCACAGCATCACTCGGGCGTACCACCGCTAACTCACATGTAAGCTGAATATCATTATATATTCTATAATGGAAAAGAGAAAGAGATTCTTCTTCGTTTTTTTTTTATTTTATTTTTTTAATTTTCATTCCGTTCGTTTCCCTCGAAATCAAAAGACATCATTTTTTTTTTATTTTTTCTTTTTATTTTTTCTTCTTCTTCTTCTTTTTACATATTAGTTTATGATTATTATTATTATGATTATTATTATTATTATTAATATTATTACGCACGACGCGAACGACGTGTTGATGTGTTCTCTTTATAAAGCTTTAAACGCAAACCCGCCTATATTAATATACGTAAACATATATACTAAAATGTTTATCTGGATCGGTATATCGGCAAACTCTTTATTCTATTCTAACTATATAATTCGTTTGAAGAGATATAACAAGAAAAAAGGAAAGAAATAAATAAAGAAATACAGAAAAAGTTTCTGTACCTACCTACATATATCAGTTTGTCGGTGTCTTAATATGTCGTTTAAATATTACGGATTCAGAGAAGACTAGCGTGTATATGATGTTGATATGTCTTATTCTGTTGTACATAATATATATAAAGATAATTATATATACTATTTTTCTTTTCTTTTTTTTTTTTTTTTTTTTTCTCTTTTTATTTATTTAAATATTTTTTTCCTATTTTATTTCTCTCTTAACTTTAAAAACGTATATAATATATATATATATATACTATATTAAATATTTGGTATATAAAAATGTACGCCCGGCCTCTGTTAGATATAACTACGAGAAACTAGACGAGACCTATCACAGCCGAGTAAGATTCTTCCGGTTGACCAATAATTACGAATACGAACGGGGACGGAGGGAACAAGAACAGACGGCCAGCGGTCCAGAGTAGGAGATAAATATTCATCAATTACGAAAACGTATAAAAAAAAGCTAACCAGAGAGAAAAGAAAAAGAAAGAAAGAAAGAAAAACGAAAAAAAAAAAAAAAAAAAAAAAAAACTACCCCTCGTAGGATAGCTTAGAGGATGGATGAGCGAGGTGGGCTGTGACAAGGTGTGGGGGCTGCGGAACCAAAATGAGAAAAACAAAAAACAAAAAAAAAAGTAATACCAAAATACGAGAAAAGACCAAAAATTGAAGCTACGAGTATCAGAAGCGTTTCTACGAAGCATCTAATCTATTCTTCGACAGAAGATCATATAAGACCCGTATTATCGGTTCCAAATGAACACGTGCCGCAGCCGCGCACTCTGCAATTGGTGAAAAATACGGTTCGACGACAGGCATGAAACGCGGTGACCAAATGTATTTTAATATATATTTGGGGGACGCTTGTGATCTTGTAAATCAAATTGCTTCCTCGGCCCCCACATTTAGTTTAATACGACGATAAGAGAAAATAAATGAATAAATAGAAAAAATGAAAAAACAAAACAAAAAAAAAAGATTACAAAAAAAATACAAAAAAGAAACAAAACTTCTAACCAGAATCAAAACCGTGTCAAAATTTCAATCGAATGCAAAGATACGCCACGAGCTTAGTAACAAAAAAATAACAACCGTTTGTCAATTTTAGTTCAAAAACAGAAGAAAACAGAAAAAAAAAAAAAAAACTGTACACTCTGCGAATTATATAACCACCGTTATATATCATTGTTATTCTAGAAATTTGGACACTGATTTTCTTTTAACGACTAAAATTTTATTGTAAAAACGTTGAACGTCGATGAATTTTGTTTGGAAATTATTTGATTCGTCGGGGAGTAAGATCTGACATAAGTTCTATCCGTCAAAGGATTTAGACTTTGCTCTTCGAACATAATCGTCGTAATTTTCATAATATATATATATAACTTGAAGTTTGTGACGAAAAATTAGAAAAATTAGAAAAAAAATTAAAAAAAAAAAAATATCAATCGAAGTAGAAAAAAAATTGAAAGACATTTCGTGTTTAGAACAGAAAATATATATTTTGACGTCGAGCGTTTTTACGATCAAATAAAACGTGTATCAATGAGAACGATTGCGCCTCTTATACTACCGAAATAATTTCTTTATATAACTTTCGAATAAAATGCGAAAGAGAGAAAAAAAAAAAAAAAAAAAAATTACAGTAAATTGCTAAACATTTAAACACACTATACCAGTCACAGTATTTATATATTAAAAAAATTAAAAAATAAAAAAAAAAAATAATAATAAAAAAAAAAATCTATTGTTTACTAGTTTTTAGATCGTCATTATTATATTGTTAACTATATTAATATTGGTAAATATGTAAGTGGCTATAGCGGGGATCGCGTGGCGCCTACCCTTACCCCTCGCCGCTGCTACCCCCCTAACACCCCCCCGATACCCGAAAAACGAACCCTATGTAAATAACACCCCGGTAAAAAAAAAAAAGAAAGAAAGAAAGAAAAATAAAAGGAAGACAAGACGAAATTCGCGTCATTATGGTTTATTATTATTATTATTATTATTATTATTATATCATCATTATTAATATTCTTATTACGATTATTATTATTATTATTATTATTATTATTATTATTATTATTATTATTATTATTATGATTATTACTATTATTAATTCTTTAATTATTATCGAATATAGATTTTAATATTTATCCGTATATATGTATAATCTGATAGGGAATGTAAGATAATTATTTTATTTCACTTTTATTTTTTTACTTATTTTTTTCTTTTTTTTTTTTTTTTTTGATGATTTTTTTTTTTTTTTTTTTAGTTCTTTTTTTTTTATTTTCCTCTCATGTATTTCCCTCTTAATTTGTGCCTATATATATATTGTATACTATATTCGATCGACCGTGCGGCATCGAGAGCCGACCCACAATCCCGGGCGGGGCAGCCCTTCGAAATAATAAAATTCACTTATTATTATTATTATTATTATTATTATTATCATTATTATTATTATTATTATATAGATTAAAAGTTGAAAACCAAAAAACAATAAAAATACACAAGGGATTTTAATGCTGCTATTGCATTTACTGTGTGTGTGTATATAAATATATATAATATATGTATAATATATGTATATCTATATAAACACATACTTATATGTATAAAAGGAAAAAATGGCAAAAAATAAGCAAAAAAAAAATAAAAAAAAAAAAATAATTAAATTAAAAATTAAAATTAACAAACAAAGTGATGGCAAAACTTAGTTTACCAATTTATATATCATTGAAAAGAAGAAAAACAAATATCGAATAGCTTTTAGTTTAAACTATTCTATTTCTTTAATAATTATCTATCCTTTCTGAACAATAAAGTATTTGTACAAATTTATGAACGTTCGTGAAAAGTAAGTGAAAAAAAGTAAAGAAAAGAAAAAAAAAAAAAAAAAAAAAAAAAAAAAAAAGTAAAGAAAAGAAATTTAGGGGATGAACATTTTCTGTACAGATGTGTTTCGCATGGCGATAATCGCTGCAACAAAAATGTGAATATATATTCATTAAGTCAAGTTTACCATTGTGTTTATATTTCATCACCCGATCACAATATCCACATCTTCCCACAGTATACAATTTCTATATATATATATATATATATTAGGGTGGGCCAAAAAAAACTTTTAATTTTTTTTTCTTTAGTTACCATGAAAATATTGCTCAAGATGATGAAAAAAAAGTCCTCTGAAAATTTGAGCTCTTAATATCAATATTAAGAGGTGCCGAATCGCGATTTTTGATTTCCCATTTAAATAACACAGGAAATTTTTTTTTTTTTATTTGGAATTTTATTCCGTTCCAACGAATCATCGTGTTATAAAAATCAATACATATTCTTGTAGGAAATTAAACGATCTCCAAAAAAGGTCTGATGTGATTTTTCGCTCAGTCGAAAAAAAAGTCGTCATATACCGTTTGAGGTTGAACTTTAACCTTGAATAACTTTGAAACGAGTGAACTTAGCGAAAAATTACATCAGACCTTTTTTGGAGATCGTTTAATTTCCTACAAGAATATGTATTGATTTTTATAACACGATGATTCGTTGGAACGGAATAAAATTCCAAATAAAAAAAAAAAAATTTCCTGTGTTATTTAAATGGGAAATCAAAAATCGCGATTCGGCACCTCTTAATATTGATATTAAGAGCTCAAATTTTCAGAGGACTTTTTTTTCATCATCTTGAGCAATATTTTCATGGTAACTAAAGAAAAAAAAATTAAAAGTTTTTTTTGGCCCACCCTAATATATATATATAAACGATTAGGGTTTAACATTTTTTTTTTTTTTTTCAAAATTTAAACAAAATAACAAAATTCTTTAAATTAACATTCTATTTTCATATTATACTAATGCTTCATCATTTTCATTTCTCTTTTCTTTTTCTTTTTTTTTCGTCGGTTGTGCTAAATCCTGTTGCTCAATCAATCAATTTCAATTCATTTCTACAACTCTACATTTATCTCTCGAAATAAATTTAAAAATGACAATTTTGGGTTCATATCGTATTTTCAGAAAAAGAAAAAAAAGTTTTCTGTACTAAATTTTAGATTTCTAATTATATTTTCTTATATTCAAATCAATTTTATATATTATAATATATAATCAGATTTTTTTTCCGTACGTGTCATAATATCAAATGATTATTTCGATATAATTTCGTACCTAATACACTGAAGTTCTATAATACGCGTGATGATAATCAGTCTATAAAAATAATTGAATTAAAAGAAATGTATAATATTTCCTGTAACTTTTTTTTTTTTTCCAAGATTTTTTTATTTATTGATTTTTTTTTTTTTTTTTGTTTTTTTTTTTTTTATTTACTCACTTATTTTTATTTGGTTTTTTCTCTATTCTAGTACATCCGATTTCAAAAACCGACTCGAGAGGATCAGGTAATTATATAAATGATACACAAATTTCTTTGTCCGCACAACCGCACGTTTGTTCGTCATGGTACCTATATATCTACCTATACCTTATACTTATATATTATATCAATCGAATCGATTATATTTATAACGGTTAAAATTTTTTACGCGTTCAATAATATTATATATTAAGTTATGGCAATTTTGGCCATTAAACCGAAAGAAAAAGAAAAACACAAAAATTCAAACAAATAGTATAATTTCAAATCGAACTTTTATTGATTTCAAAATACATATAATATATCTGCACTATACCTATCATTGATATACATACTTACCTACCTTTATACTCTTTTCACCTATTTTCATTCACTACATCATCCCCAAATATCATCTATAACTCTCGTATATTTTTATTTCATTTTAAATAATCCAAATTCACCCTCGCTACTGCAAAATGAAAAAAAAAAAAATTTTTTTTTTTTTAATCTATTAAATTAAATTAAGATAAAATAAAATAAAATAAAATACGCTTTCACAACTTGTCGTATTGTACGTAGTCGGTACATAGATGATAAATTTCTTTTCTCTATTTTTATTGAATATATGATTTTAATTAAAAAAAAAAAAAAAAAAAAAAAAAAATAATTTCAATCTAAAAATTACGAGAATTATGAGAGAAAAGTTATGCGAGTAACAAAAAAAAAAAAAAAAAGAAAAACCGAAAAACAACGAGACGAAAAAAAAAAAAAAAAATGCAAAGCAGAAAAATACAATTACACATGGTGTAAAATATAATGTGTATAGAAAAATTATAGGCGGAAGTTGCTGTAGTGAGAAAAAAAAAAAAAAAAAAAAAAAAGAAATCGAAATTTCGATATAATATTTATACTTCATTGTGTGTATATACTATATATATACGTAGATAAAGCCATTAATTCAAAGCAGTAAATATTATATCGTCGAAGTAAACGGCGCATTTGTCATATTCATACACAAGTCGTTTGAGTTAAAAGGCTGGGGCTCGCTCTCCCTCGCCACTAAATGCAAATGCGCGGGAGGCAGGCAAAGTGTAGAGTAGCGGGGTCTGCGAAGTGCTTTCAATTACCTACCTATTCTCGCTGTCGTGGCCTGCCTCGCGCCGGCTATACGTACGGCTATGGGTCGTGACAATCGAGGGGACTCTGTCATTTACTGCTCTACTTACCTTTTTTTTTCCAACTAATAACGACACTGTGCGATATGAAGGAATTAAAAAAAAAAAACAAAAAAAAAAAAAAAAATTAAAACAAAAATGAGAAAAAAAAAAATTAATTAAAAAATGACTAAAACTGCAGTAGGTACAGCCGCAAAATATCGCGTCACTAATGCCATAAGGTCGTAAGTGCCAAAAAATTTTTTTTTTTGCGGATATGCCCTAACGATGTTATATCGCATGAAAAAGATTTTGCCACCAAAAAGACAAATTTTTTTTTTTTTTTTTTTTTTTTGGCGTTTACGACCTTATGGCATTAGTGACGCGATATCTCACTAACTATTTCGTCGTTAATTTTCAATTTTTATTTTTTTCCTTTTTTCTTCTCTTCAAATTTACCTAGACTTAATAATTTTTAAATCATATTGAAACTTGATAAATGAAATTTTATTTTCATATGACTATTTGATAGAAACTACATATATATATGATAAACTCGAATCTCTAACATGATATTATATTAGAATAGACAATTTGATGTATAAGATTACACGCTAAACTACTGTACATATTTGCCTAGCGTGTTTTCGGCCAAGTGTAAACAGATTTGAACTTGGAATAGGCCCGTAGTCTAGCCGAGACCTTTCGACTAGTTCATTCAGTTAGTTTCGTTAGTCGTGTCCTCAGTAAGCGACGGCTCGATCAGCCGTCAGCTGTTCAGAAGCTAGAATAATAAGTGATATATGTTGTTTGAAGAGTGAAAAGATTCTTGAAATCGTAAATTTTTATAATTTTTTTTTATTTATTTTTATTTTTATTTTTTTTTCGTTCACGTAATAAACGCGATACACGCAAGACAGTGCGAAGATTTCACTTTCGGTGTAATTAAATTTTTTCAAAGAGGCGATAAGTGCTACTCCTTTGATAGCCGGGGAAACTCGTTGATTTCGTGCTAACAAGGTATTTATTCTATTCTTTCGAAGATTTAGGTAGTATACCCTACCCATACCTTCAATTACTGTAATTTTATATGCCCACTCGCTCAAATCGTTCAATGGTATAACCATTACGAAATGTTTACACAGTTGTTAAGATTTTACGTAATTTAGTGATTTACGAGATCCACACATACTTATACATATTTCGTAAAAAAAAAAAAGAAACAAGCAAAAAAAAAAAAAAAAAACAAAAAGAAAGAAAAAAGAATAGCAGACACATCTGTTACGGAGCTACGAGAGAATATTTGAAATCCTACATATATAATATCAATGAATAAAATGATTTCATTAAATTTCTGAGATTCGTTGAGATGAAATGAAAATAATCTTAAATTAGCCGATTTTTGTATTATACCCTACATGAGTGAAGAATTTTTTTTTTTTTTTTTTTTTTTTGTTTAAACCCTAAATTAAGGGTTAAAAAAAGATCGAAATTTCTATCGTATTCTACCTTTTGCATATGTGACGATAAAAGTGTCAATTACAAGAATAATCAACGCTTGAGCTAAACCGCGCGCTCGTCAATCGCGCGTGCAATCCTCAACCTGTCCGTTGCAGTGAAATTTTCTACGGTGACCGCAGCCACCTTTTTTACTGTGCAAAATCTCATGGCCCGTAATTCTGAGATTTATCGGATGTATTCTGCGCTGAGTAAAAGCTGCAACACAGAGGAAAACAGTTTAAACTAGAACTCCACCAGGTTACATACATATATATAATATATATATGTATACGTACAGCTCTCTCTATAACCCGGTTCGAAAGTTCAACTTTTGGCTATGCGCAGATTTGCCTCGTAACACCGCGGGGGTGGAAAACCAACAGTTTGAGAGGTAAAACTGACGACGGGGCTAGGGGTTGGGGGTTTAGGGTTTGAGAGGAGGAGAGCTTGGGGAGAGACTCCCGGGTTATAACTTACCCTGTTAACTTTAATCGGTTGCGCGTCGCTGCCCCCGCAAGCTGCACACTACTCGACGAACCAGCCCCCAGTCTCCAGCCTCCACCAACAACCGAGATGACGTTCACAGCCAATTACCTAAAATACTCTTTTTTTCTCACCCCTCTTATATTCTATCTACCTCTCTTTTACTCTTAAGGTAGTTTTTCACGAACGTTCCCGAAAAGCGCAGATACGCGGGGGACGTATTGGCAATACGCCACGCTGGTTACCAATCTACCGTAAAACGAGCATCAAGATTATATAACGCGAAGTAGAAATCAAATCAAGTCATTGATATATCGCATTATATGCTAAGTAGCATAGAGATTATTCAACACCCCCATGATATATAATTTAAGTATTAAACTTGAATTTCAATTAGATTTTTATATTATATATATAAAACCGCATACCGATTTTCTTCGAGCTTTTGCACATATTTAGAAAACCTGAATGATTTTTATATTTGTGAAATTAGTCAGAGATTCACGATCAGGTATAAAGATATTTCATCCATCCTCTCCTCGTATTATGATGAATTCAGATTTCGTTTTAATTAACAAATTAGGAGCGGGAATCAGGTTTCAGTAAAACGACCATTTGTCGCCATAAATGTCATGGCTATACGTGCGAGTCTTGGACTTCTGGGAGAGAAATAGCATGCTCAGAAAGCAACGAATCTAGATTTCAGTGGCCGGGCGTGCCTAAGCACCAAGTTCGGATGACCCTAAATCGTAACATATATCAAGTTGCATGGTAGGGTGGGCTACCGGCACCAGGTGCCCTTCGTCCCGACCATGTGCCTCCCTTATACCTATACGTATACGAAACCGCTTGGACACCTCGCGGGTTGTCTTTTAGAGAAGGAAAAACTAGCCTCCATGCACCCGCACCTTAGAATGCCACCAAACGCGATCCGATAAGATCACGTGTTACCGCAATTTAGATCTGATAGGTTTTACTATTAACTCAGATTTTCCGAGAACCTGGTGCCTATAGCCACGTACCCATGTCCTATACGAAAAGATTACAGAGATAAACATATTTCATTTTTATAGTGGGAATCGTCATTCTTCCCTTTTCGTATATCGCTTTGTGTCTATTATACGTGCATAGTATATATCGGTAAAGCCACCTCTCATATACCTATTCTAATGAAGTTTAACTTCACTTTACGCTCAATTAGCCACCGGTCTCTCATCAACCGAAGTATCGAACATCCGCGGTTGTCACTCCGCAATAGTTTATTCGCGGTTCAAGGTTTCGCGATTTTGAGATAATCAACGTATTCAATTACGTCTGTCTGTGATTTCCCGATCACCCTGGAGATCGGGATGAATTCGTTAATGAATTCGTTAAAGTTCAGATTAATTTTATTCGCGAATGTAATGATTTCGCATTAATTTATGCACTAAGAATGTGCCAAAATCCGTTTTTTGTTACGTGAAATGGATGAAACTATAGGTCATGTGGTAAATCCTATGGTTAGTATCATCGCTGGGCTGCAGGGTATTATGGGTATAATATGCATTGGAATATAAGAAGCCTGAGCCAAGAGTCAGCAGAGGCCTAGTTGTTAGTTTGTAGTATAAGCTGTAAGCCGAGGATCAGAATGAGTATGAGTGAGTTGAGTTGAGTTGAGTTGAGTTGAGTGAGTCACAGTTGTTAACTGCGGACAAAATCAGATTTCCGAGATAATTAAGTTTGTTAAAGTCTCTGTCTGACGCTATACCTACACGATGAGGTTTACCGAAACAAATATATACCTACACCGGTTCCATATCTTACCTTATACCTAACAACAGATTGAATCGTCAAAGACTTGCATGCCCGTGCGGTTTAGCTCTTGAAATCCAATACCAAATATCTATATGACGTAACCATCTCGGTATGCTCTCGATTTTGAAATAAAAAAATTTAACAAATATTGAGCCCAGATGAAACACGTGGAAGCTGTGATTCAAAATTTTCAATAAAAATGAACAAATTTGAAAACCAAACATAGCTCTTATATTTTTATCAATTTTTTCAAATACTTTGGATCAAAGATCGGTAAATTTCTACTAGTAGTCGTTATTTAGGTAATAATCTATAGGCTGAATGTGCGGCCAGTCCTAAATTACTCCGTACCAAAATGCCTTGGATATAATATCTATGGGATTTTAAGAGGGTAAAAATTATTCATTGCACCAGACCCAGGGCGGGGATATATTCAAATTTTATTGTCAGCTACCGATCCCACCTTGGTATACATAGACGCTAAGTCGTCAGGGGCGTGACCAGGTTGCCCAGCGGGTTCCCTAGCTTGTTTTTCTCATTCTTTTCCCAATCCCTTTTGCTTATATACATATATCAACAAATAAGTTCAAACTATAAAAATCGTTGGTCCTACAGGTCAGAATTAAACATATTTTAAGTTCAACCGAGTATTTTTTAAAATACCTACCTGCTGCATGTCCTGATAGAATTTTACCAATAACCCAATTTCGTCCACACAACAGTTCACTAATCCTTTGAACCACGATCAGGTAAAAGTCAGGATTTGTAACCCATATCGTCTCTCATAGTCAGACGCATTCAAAGTATAAGAGTCAATATAGTCGCATAAGGGTTCATATCCTGCACTCCTTTGGAATGGCACTTTTAGATAATTATCTAATAAAATTGTTCAGAAAACGAATTTAATATTTTCGTCTTCTAAATTTTCGTACTTTTTGCATCATATTCTTGAATATTGTATAAAAAAAAAAATTAAAATATGAGGGAAATGACATAGCTGCTTGGATGGTGTTCACCCCTCGTTTAGTCATCGTTCTAACTTTTAAGACCCTAGGAAAGTGTTGTATATATAGGGAGAAGGCGAATCTGGTTTCTGATGTTAGAGAGTCTTGAGGTGCTATAATAAGCAGTCCCTTCTGTAAACCAGCATGTATACTATATTTACCTGTTCAGAACCTCTATGGCTGTGTGTGCCGACTGGTCTGGTCAGTAGCTCCAGGGTCAGTTTATCGCAAACAAATGGGTCACGCTTGTTCAACGCCATATTTCACTCGGACACCATATATCGTTTGGTATTTCTATACTGTTGGAATGATGTAGTGTACAGGAATTTGCAAAACTCGTTTTCGAACATGATTATCGTTTATGTCGTTAATAGATCGCCTCGAGATGCTCAATTTTTTTTTATACTTTTCTCAACTGCAGAAGCATATATATATATACCTAATATTCGTATAATTATTGCAGTTCGCAAATTTCGACGAATAATAAATTATCAAATCTTCAAGACGTTCAATTTCACGTTACGTCTTTTTTTTTTCTTTTTTTTTTTACTTTATTTTCTTGCAATGAAATATGCAGAAAATTGGTTGATAAAAATTTTCTCTGACCATAAATAATATACTGCACCTACCAGGAATATTGAGCAGTGGTTTAGCGCGAGTTTAATTAGCGCCAACTCGGTTGGTGGCCGTACGCTACCACTTCGCCTACGTATCCGTATTTTATACCTGCGTACGCGTATCCCGTAGCCCATATCATGCCAATCAGCTAACTCGCCGTAGACTTGACGCTAATGCGTTGTTAATGCGACAAACGCGTTGTGGGTAAACAGTAGGTTGGCAGTAATATATTGCAATAAGGTGTAACCCAGGGCATTTTGTGCCGTAGATAAATTAGGGCTTGCAATTAGTATGGCGTAATAAATCTGTAAAAAAAAAAGAAAAAAATTAAATTCACGAATGTTATATCTAGTCGATCTAAATTCGCAATTTGAGAATGCAGAATATGATTAATTTCGCACCTACCTATAACATATAAAATTACTTTTATCGTAGATTTGCATCGAATAGTTTGAAGATGTATTTAACATTAATAAATAAATATAAGAGAATATTATATATGCAGAAGATCGATAATTTAATTATAATATTTGAATAAATTTGCAATCAATGATGTAATTATCAAAATGAATAATAATTATTTTTTGATTAAATTAAAATTTATAAATATAATACTTCATCAAAAATTTATTCTCTATATAATTTTCGATAATTATATATATTTTTAGAATTTATATATCATCGAGGTACCTATATGCCATTATTAATTCATGTAGTTTGCCAGTGTTGAAAATACCATAAAACTATAATTTATACCTTTCTTATATTGCAGTCGATATTTTTTTTTTTTTTTTTTTTTGCTATCGAGGTGTGATATCAATAAATTATTATCGCTACACAGAAAGAAAGGTTAACTTGATTCAAGACAATTTTGCGGTCCAAAAATGAAGACCGAAATTTTCTCGGATCAAATCAAAAATTTTCTCGAACCAAGAAAATTGTTCCAATTTTCTTGGTTCGAGAAAAATTTTGATTTGATCCGAGAAAATTTCGGTCTTCATTTTTGGACCGCAAAATTGTCTTGAATCAAGTTAACCTTTCTTTCTGTGTAATCAACATCTTCAAGACAAAATATTTCTCATTCTGTTAATTCCAATCATCTACACCGTAAGACTAAATTCTCTCTCTGCAGATACGAATCAAATCTGGAGTTTATTAGGCAGTATTGCAATTAGGCTAAAGTTCTTTTATCTAGTTCTCGTTTTCAGAGATTCAAATTCAAATTTTATGCTAATACTAACATTTCGAGGTATACTGTAATATGAGATTCGAAAAGACACACTGCACCCACACAGTTTTATTCGAATAGAAAGGTAGTACTACTCGGTGTTATAAAGTGGGAGTTCGACGTCTTACGTCTTAATTTCTCGCTTAGATATATATATAGGTACACACACACAGTTAAATAAAATATAAATTTATGTCTATAAAACTGCTTGTTCCGTAAAAAATCATGGTTCATCGTGTCGCGATCTTACGAAGTTAATTTATCAATTAATCACCGAGTTTCGCTGCTGCTGAACGTGCGTGCGTTAGTTCATATAGTACTACCTTATATATATACACATATTATACTATATCTGAAATGCTATGCGTGCTTTGTCTAATTCGCGTTGTATAGAATCGAGAATACGGAATTATATACAGGTATATACGAAATACATATATATACCTATACATACCTCGTGACGTAAGTGATTTTCCCGCGTATAGAATCTTCCGGACACATCGCGGTGCCCGCGCGTACCTATATACCTACATATACCTATTGCAGTAAAGGGCGAGAATTGCGGAGGGAATAACGGGGCGAAAAGGGAAGCTAATGACCGATTCGCATGCGGAGCTGTTAGCCGCGACAAAACTCGGTACTTCGTCATCGGGACCCCGGCGTGCGGGTTTCTCTATACGGCTTCTAATTTACCGCGATGGTAATCGTCCGATTTGTCTTAATTCCTCCGCTGAACTTTTGCAACGTCGCTATATAGCCTGGTCGACTCTATAAGACGAGTCTGCAGCAACTAGGTATATAACTTTACTATGGGGCTAAGAAGGCCCTGCAGGACCCTGTAGCTATATATATTATGAACTCGGTGCTGCAATCTTATCGCAACTTCTTCTGGGTAATTTCATTTGTGGATTTATCAAGAAATTCTTTTCCCTTTTATAAGAATTACCACCGAGCTGAGGTTCCGGTCGAGATTTCAATCCTGGATCATTATATAGCAGAGACCTAGCTAGCTCGACGCTAATGCACGACGATTCAAACACCCTCATATTATATATAATATTAGCGCTAGGGTGCAGCGAGCTGCAATGCTATCCTACACGATCTATATACGCTCACTGAAACCCCGAGTAGAATTGAATGCTGGATTATATAGGATAGTAGGTATAGCTATAGAAATCAACAGTTTCGATCAAACGAGAAAAAAAATCAATGAAAAATTACGAAACATGTTTTTTTTTTTTTTATTCTTCGATATGGATTTGCAAAAATCGGGGATTTACAGCCGCGTCGATATTTATTTGAGAAAAAAACAAAAAAAGAAAAAAAAAAAAAAATCGCTTGTGTAATTTCACGAGGACGAAACCCGTTACTCATGAGGCGTTCGGTACTTTAGTCGAACCTACACCCGAGTGTATGTGTAAGTGTTGTGAATACATGCAACATTTTTACACGTATATTCAACTATGTATATATTTGGGCATGTGGTACCTATATATATATATATATATATAAATATATATAGATTTAGGTGAGCGGTAAGCGGAGCGATACTTTTCGAATAGAACGGAGGTCGTAGTGCGCCGCGAGGACAGAGATCCGGGGGAATTGTAGGCGGATAGGCGAGACGGTACTGAGATTACCGGGTTAGGTACCGTGTTACGATATATATATATATAGTTGCTACAGTTTCTTCGGTTTTATAGAGGTACTATATCTACGTATCTACGACACCGCGCGGACTGCAGCCTTGGATCGAGTGAAATAATTAGTTTTCAAATCGACGCCACACATATTATATATATGTATATTCAGCGTTATATATCGTTATAACGTATAACTATATGGTAGATTTTTTCGGGAAGGGGAAGAAAAAAACTTAAAGAAATTTCATCAATTCTCATCCGGGCTGATCACTTTGCTCCGGTCTTTCCTATACAGAGGCGAGTAGATGTAATGTAGATATTATGATGACGTATATACATGTGAGTATATTTAATGCATATATCTATACCTATATATATGATTATAGGTATAAGTATATGCATATAAGAGCTCGTAAGAAACAATGACTACGCTAAAGGTAATTCTCGCCTGCGAAACACTATGGAAAACCGGGAGACCTGCTGCCCGGAGCTGACGCTTATGAATTAATAAAATAGACCTGTACTTATCGTATATTATACCTATTTATGAGGTATAGGGTGATGCGTGGCGAAACAAAGAATATAGTCGAGGTTCGAGGAAATGTAAAAAAAAAAAAAAAATCGCGAATTATTGAAATTTCGCAACCAATTTTCAAAACTGCACTTGCAATCTATAGCTACTGAAGAAAATGTACAATTTTTGCACAAAATTTCTTGTTATTTGTTATTTTTCAAGGTATTAGTCATTAGTCATTACTTACTGTAATTTTAGGAGTATATATACATGACTTGTCTAATCCAGCACCTAATGAAGTGTATCGATTTATTTTGTTTTCAACTGTCAAGTTTCGAAAATGGTGTATTGACTGCAGCTTTATGGCGTTATTTGTACAGATTTTGTGCCAGTTATGGATTTAGTGTGACATCTTAGGTATTATGACGCGATTACTTGTCACAGTGACTATCGATGTACAGAAACGCGTAAACAGTATTAGCAAATATAATTAGTCAAAAGTTATAGAAATTGATGTCTATATCGCATACTCGACAAACCTGACGAAAGTTTCATGATTTATATTTTGTGAGGAAAAAAAATTGCAAAAAATAAAAAGACAAAATACGGTGTGTATCATTTATTATGAGAACCATCGTATAGAGTGGCAAAAATAATCGTATATTTGAAAGGAGAACCGCTGTTTCTATATACCTACTCTAATTCGATGCAGTAGAATGACGTCATCAATTTTTCGTAGAAACGAACTGTTCATTATAGATTATTGCCTTGTACGATATATTATACAATAATAATGAGGAGAAACGGAACAAAACCACACATTTCCGAATCTGATTGAAATCAGCTTCTCTTTTTCCCCCCTTTTCTTTTCTTTTTTTTTTTTTTTTTTTTTTTTTTTTTTTGCTACGACAGAATGCAGAGAAACACTCCGAATTCTGAGGTTTTTTCATCTCAAACCCGTCAAACTCGATCGAAGCATTACACTAATGAAGAGATTCGTTTTTTTCTCAATTAAAACCACAGAAGACACGAAACGATTCTGGCTCAAGTTCAATAAAACAAAGTTTGCAATGTTTTTGCGAAAAAAAAAATTGGATCTGACGTGTGTCGTTCCTCAAATATTATTCATCCGTAATATCTGCAATACACATTTCTAAATATCGGTTGAACCATTTTCTCATATTTTCTATTAGGGTGGTCCTTAATTTGGTCATATTCGAATTTCAATGCTTCCATGGGCCAAAAACCCAGGTTCCTATCTCAATTCTATAAGTACTGCCCCAAAGCCTTTGAACTTTCCGATTTAAATATTAACACACGATTTTTTATAGTACTTCGGGGTTATTTTTTACTTCCAGTCGCATTATCGCTTCGAATAATCTGAAACTTTGCACACTTCTTACTTATAGTAGCAGGTATCGGTGAAAAATGTACAGATTTTGAGCAACAAAATTTTATTCATCACAATTTGGAGACAGGAAATTTTTTTTGTGTGCTGTAGCTCCGAAAAATTATGTCGTTGAAAGTCTGTAGAATTTTCATAGAATACCTACTACTACAGGTAAGGAGTGTACCAAGTTTCAGATTTTTCGGAGCCACACTGCGACAGGAAGAAAAAAAATCGACCGCGGAATGTCAGAAATCGTGTTTTATTCAAACGTGAAAATTCGAAGACTTTGAGACGGTACTTAGAATTGAGATAGAAACCTGGGGTTTTGACTACATTTTTTTGCTGTACATATTTGGAGAAGTCCTGGCCCATAAAAGCATTGAAATTCGAAAATGATCAAAGCAAGACCATCCTAATAATATCCGATACCGAATGTATATCCGTAAAAGTGTGAAACCGCGTTTACTACGAATTGTCAAAAATTACGGAAAGGAATTTTTTTCTTAGTATATACATAGGTAGCCGTCTTGTTCTTTTTTTGCCAACTGTGCCTGGCTGCAGTTGGTACCTGAATAAGAATGGTAATTTTTGTGAATTGTTTTTCCCGTTTATACTGCGCATATTAATTAGCAGAATTTTAGGTAGGAAATATAATATTGAAACAATATTTTCACGCTAAATTTTGTCAAATTTTCGACCTTCCTACATGCGCGTACATACACACACATATATTTTATATATATATATGTATTATATCCTGAAAACATACGATCTTGGAATATACGCGTCAGCGGTCGTTGACTCTTCAGGGGCCCCGAAGCGCGTCACGTTTAAGCAAACATATCGGACCTCGGAGTAAGGTATAGTACCTACTTTCTGCTTCAAAAACAAAACACTGCATCGACTGTTCACTAATTCTATCGTTTGGTATTATATACCGCGTTTTTCACACCTGAGACAGCGCGAGCTATTAGTCATTCTTAAAATATGCTACGAAAATAAATCAAGGATTTTTCAAGGATTTCAACGCGGTGATATTCATGTGACATTCAATTCCAACGGTTCTGCATATATCAGACACCTCAAAAATATTTTTGAGTAAAAAAAAAAAAAAAAAAAAAAAAAAAAGGAAGAAACTTCATCAATTTTTAATTTTTCCTGCTCATCCTCCCCTACGTATATAATTTTTTATATTGCTTTAATAATTAATCTACTAGCGATCAAATTAATTCTATCGTAATATGGCCCGATTATGTTTGTGCTGAAGTTATTTTTTAAACAATAAGAAATAATTCGAGAAATTGATTGCTGCATCTCGATTCATGCGGGGTGTACAGATTGTGCTGTAATATTAATTAATTATTACACTGCATCGCATAGTAGAGATAAGTGGATATTTGGTATACCTACCCAAAGCTAGCCTCGCAACACAGAGCTGTGTTTGATATTATGAGTATTTCCTATACGCCTATAGGACTTGCGTATCAGCTGATGAGAGTTTAATTGCTGTGTCATTCATCAGGCGTCAGTTAAAAGATTCATAATTCTCATAGACGGTTTAATGGCATATAGATATAACTATACATACTTTATGTATACCTATATCTACCTATATAACAATTTTAATCCTACGCATCGACGATATTAAATTTTATAATTTGACGGTGAGAATGAGTAAAAAAAAAATTCAAATAAATAATAAATAAAATCTTCACGAATATATAAAAGAAATTATCGTCAAGTGGTGGAGATTTTTTCTGAGGCTCATATTGCACTTGGACCCGTTTGGTCTCCGAGTGTTTTGCTTTTGGTAGTAGCACGGTCGTTTATCCAGGGTCAAAACGTTCAAACAACACAATTTTTTTGTTCATCTTTCTTTTTTTCATTTTTCATTTTTATTTTTTCCTTCTTACGCAGCGCGGTATTTTGCTGAATAAATATTTGTTCTAATTATTTCAATTATAGATATTGTAGAAAAAATATTATTTTTAAAGTTGTCGAAAAATTCTGCGATTCTTTAAATAAAGGTTCAAATATTATAATGAATTCGAAGTATGAACGCGCAGGATCTTCATATTATTTTCATCGTTGTCCATTTCGAATTCGATAAACTCTGACATGTACGAGGTACACAGTGCAGTATGCGGGTGTACGGGGCGGGGTGCCTAATTACGTAATTATGTAATTAAAGCATAACGACGTAGAGCTGTAGGTATAGGTACGTAGGTATACTCGCTTACAAACTCGATACGGATGCACCGTGCTACTAATTACTAATTACTCATTAGCATGCGGCACTCGGTGTCGACGTTACACGCGTGTATTAACTCGGCGCGCGTTGCGCAAGTAGGAAAATTATTGCGGCCGCGTTCTCCCGCGTGGCTCTTATATGTACTAGAAGAAGTGGTGCAGTGCTGCTGCTGCAGGATGCGGTACGACTGCAACTGTTAGTTTACGAGGTGGAAGTGATCTCGAGTAATATAAAAGCCAGCTTAGTTACGCTCGACGAAGGATACCACGGAAAACGCAGAAACGGGTGAAACGGGTAAAACGGGTGAAGCGGGTGAAACGGAAAAATGATACCGTTCAAATTCAACGGTCTTTATATTTTTTTAACTAACAAACCAACCTCACTGCTCTGCACCAGCTACTTAACCCTTGTATAATTTCACTGCTATAACGCATACTCGACTGAAGAATGATGAATGTTCCTACTCTATACACTATATATTCCCACAATGCTGTGTACATCGTTTTTTTTTTTGTATATTCACTCGCATATCATGAAATTACGCCATAAAATTGAGGCTCTAATTTATTCAAAGGACGTCGTGTTTCGTAGATCTGCACAGAAAGAAAGGTCGACTTGATTCAAGATAATTTTGCGGTCCAAAAATGAAGACCGAAATTTTCTCGGATCAAATCAACATTTCGGTCTTCATTTTTGGACCGCAAAATTATCCCACTGAGAAAAATGTCTTGTTGAAACAACCAAAATTTGGTTATTATACGGTCAAAGAAATTTTTTTGTTGGGCCAACCAAAATTTTGTTGTGCCAACAAGAAATTTAGTAGTGTCAACAAAAATTTTGGTTGACCCAACAAAATTTTGGTTGAGTGAACAAAAAAATTTCTTTGACCGTATAATAACCAAATTTTGGTTCTGTCAACGAGACCTTTTTCTGAGTGCTTGAATCAAGAATAATTTTCTTGGCTCAAGTTAATCTTTTTTTTCTGTGTATACCTACCGACCAACCTCGCATACCTGTATCAATTAATTAGCGAGAGACACGCGCCCGGAATTATAGCTATACAAATGTATATAGGGAAGTAACACGCGGACACCATATCGCGGGCGTAACGCAGCGTGAACCGAACCGGAGCGGAGTAGAGCGGTGCGGTGCGCGGAGCATGGGTAGGTTGAAAAAGATGTCTGGTAGCTAGGAGTTTGGTGCAACGCCTGCAGTGCACAAGTACTCGCACTGACACCCTTGCACTTTACACTTTATATACAGACGCGCGACGCCCATACGTAAGTCCCGACGCTTCCGAGCGCGACTCGCTTCGCCGCACGGTGGTGGTATAGGCACATTGCAAGTCTGCAGCAAAATGGCTTACGCGCACTCGAGCACGTCTATCATCGCGCCTTTACTGCAGATGCACTTTTCTCTCTTCAGTCTCAATTTTGTCATTTAAATCTGAGCCTGTCACTTCAATTCATAAAAACTGCTTCAGAAACACACCGCTGTTTCCCAACTCGACTGAATTTACCTACTTATATTATACCGATCTATCGATTTAGGCCAAATTTTCGATTCGTCAAAAAGAAAATTTTTCACTCGTTTTGAGTATGGCGACGAAAATTTTTTCATCTATGAAAGAAAATAGTTTCGCGAGATTTTTCATTAGTATATAGATCGTCTATTGACCGTAAAATATGATCAGTACATCGAATAATTTTGAGACCGTTAATCCGGACCTCGAAAAGCTTTTTTTTATTGAATGAAATGAACGAATTATTTCAGCCGTTGAATTTCCTGGATCCAATCCAATTTTGCCTTACGAGATAGATTTTCGAAAACCAATGAACATAAAAAAAAAAAAAAACAAAAAAAAAACAGAAACCACAATTGTGGATTCGGAGTACAATATGTGTTCATAAGATTGAAGAATTCATTCTATAATTATATATATACAAAGCGGAATTATGTGACTTGGGAAAAATGATAACCGAGTGAGAATCTCTATTGGATACGGAAACACCGTTCGTTATATATATATATATATATAGGTAGATTATAGTCGTCCGTTATGACTTGTTGTTAATTAATCTGATTATCAGTTTAATAGCTCGAGAGTTGGAGAGACGAGATGCGTATCAATTAATAACTAAATTATGCTTTGAACGAATCAGTATATCGTATAGGATAACATATACACTGCAATGCTGCAACTATAGTAATGTATAGAATCTATCATCTACCAGTAGCTAAATCAGATCATAAAATTTCATATAAAAAGCTGCAATCGAGTATTTGAGAGTATACTTTTTATCGAAATGATTAAATATCGTATATAGGATTGAATGGACAGCGTTAATGAAACTCGTCGATTTTTTTATTTTATTTTTTTCAATTTTTTTCTTCAGTATCGCAATCCGATATGTCATATTATAACTTTTATTGATAAAGAGAACGGAATAAAGTAAATAATTTTATTCAAAGCTGCGGTATATGTTATCCTTATATATACGGACTTTAGATTTATATTTATACTTTTATGGTACCGAAAATCTTCAAAGGTACATCCGCGATTCGAGTCGGAAAAAACCCTCACATTGCCTATATACTTATAGTACTGATTGTGAGATTAAAGATCCGGATTTATGCTGGTCACTGAGTATATCGGATCAAAGCGAAAAGAGCTTGACCGAGTAATAATTGAAAGAAATTTATCTCAGAAAAAAGGTTCTTTTCTTGGCGATCGTTTCCGCTTTCGCGTTTGAAACGCTACATATATATGATAAAATGAAATTTCAAAGATTACACGTCGCCAACGAAGTTTGCCGTTTTAGATATAATTTATATGTCACGACGTCAGTTAAATTATACCTGCAGTGTCGACATATATAGGAAATTTTTCGAATTCCATTTTCGTTCATTTTTCTTACGAAAATTTTCCATCTCCTCTTGGTAGGTATGGGTATATATAATTCGTGCGTGAAGGACCTAGATCTGAATCTGAGCATAAGGAACGTATATTATATGTTTTTAGAAATATAACAAAGACAGCGTAAATCATCAGCGAAACATTGATTTACAACTTCAGCAGCAGCAGCACCAGCAGCTCTCGATTTTGTGCCCTGGCCAAGCATGATATACCCGGCTTAAATTTCACCTGAAATATCGTGGGAAGTATAAAAATGCAAACCTATTAAAAAAAAAAAAAGGGAAGAGAAAAGAGACCCTGCGTCGCGGTGACTTTACCTAAATCCTCCATATACACACCATTTTCGGTCTATATTATACACCAGTTCACCAATTTCTTATCCCATGCTTTAACACCGCGACGTGATAATCCGTTAAAAATTTGGACCATAAAAAAAAAAAAAAAAAAAGAAAAGAAACCATCGCATAACGCCGCATACCTATACATCTATAAATTACATCGCTGCATGGTCCAGGGTCCAAGTTGACCTGTTCGAGTGACCGAAATCCTCCGCACCTGTGGGCGGATGGTAGCTCTGCATGGTAGCCCTCCGTGTCCGGGTAGTCCTAATATGACATGTCCAGGCATATGTTATAGTGGCGTCTGGTCACCGGTTCTCGGACCTCATGCTTATCCCGAGGAGTTCCTTTTTCTTCATATCCATGATAATTGTTACATTACTATTAGATATTCCTATTTACATCTTAGCGTATCGTAAAATGTCCTAAAATCGACCAAACGGTGTAGGTTGTAGGATATAGAGGTAAAAATCTCACCGTGTGTGATATACCTGTGCAGGTTTATGGAGATATTTCTGTACTTAATGAGTTTAATATGTGTTGAAGTTTGACCTCTTCAGTCTGTTGGAGAGATGTGAATTATGTGTAGCTACATATAGGCATATATGTGTGGTATATAGGTATAATATATACTTGTGCTTCTATCACTGCATGTATACACCTACGTAAAATCAAAACTTCGACGTTTTAAAAAAACTGACGATTGTTGTCTCCTTTGCGACTATTTTCGCACGACTACATGTCGTATTATGATAATTTATGTAAACCGTACGAGGTCACTTCAGCTCTAAACTACGCATGGAATATTTCGCAATGATGATGCCTCTGCGGTTGTCATATACCCAACGCAATCTCTGGATACTATTTTTACCCGTTTACCTACTAAACAGAAAATTTTACCCTAGAAAATTTCATACATCGCACCTCTGATTTCGATCTGAAAAAAAAAAAAAAAAAAAATTACTATGATAGTTTATGTGATTCTTTAACCGAGCCTATATAGCTGTTTCCTCTGTTCCTCTTAAATATTTCGTAAAAGTTCGCATTCCTGGGTGGAGTCGCCCTGGCTGTAAATCATCGTAACCGCGCTAGCTTTCCGGCAAAGGTGGGTGTCTGTCGCTGGTAGTTGCCACCATACCATAAGTTCTTCTGACACGGAGTTTATTGCAGGAATACTTCGTACTTATCTTACCTAAGCCAGTTATTCTTCTTCAGCTATTTCTTTCGTTATTTCTTTTGCTTCATATTCAATGGCGCAGAACCGTAGCCACTATACAAAAAAACAAAACAAAAAAATATAACGATATCTGCGTCAAAATACACGATTATATATGAACATTTTTGCACGAACTAGTATAATATATATCGAAACTGATCGATGGTCGTCGTTTTTTGAGAATAGTTTGATCTGTGCATTTCCCTGATTAAATGGAAATACATAAGCTCACCTCACGGACCTCGGAGATCTTGAAAGATCCTTTTGTTGCCCCGATGATCCGCTCGTCAAAAAAACGCATTCTATACGAGAGTCGAATGAAACGAAATTAGTAACAGTCTATCCCGGTGAGTCCTTACCGTGAAGATTATTGAAAATTTGAATGTTTTTCCAAAAATTTCACACCGTATGTAATTCTCTCTTGGTGGGTTTAATAAATTTCGTCTCTTATTAGGTACAGTAACTCTTTACCCCGTTAAAATCGCGGCTTTAACCATTTAGCACAACGTTTATGCGCTGGGACCATAAAATAAATCAAAACGGTAGATATTACAATGACAATGGGCCACGTAGGCATTCTCTACGGACGGCATCCGATGACATGGTTATGCCAGTGGTGGGGATCTATAGATACCTCTACTTCACTGGTACACAAAATACAAGAGATATGCCTATTACCAAAGAACGAACTAGCGATGTGTAAAAGCCTTCTGGAAATACGAACAAATTAACGTCAGTTATCTCAATTTCATTTTCAAGCCAAATAAATTATGAATAATTACCGTATAGAAGCGATAAGGGAAGAAAGAAAAGAGAAAAGAGTTTGATATAATTTCATCTAAACGTAACAGCTTGGAGTTTTGTAATTGATTTAGAAAACTGACGAAATTACGTAATGGGGTTTGATTTTTCGTTTAGAATGGAGAATTGGTGAAATTATGGTTTTTTTTTTTTGTGTAAATTGAGTTTTTTTTATTTGTTTGAATCAATGGTGTTTCACGAGTCGGTTTATATTCGTCACTAGTCACAGGTGGATCGAGTAAAGAATTTCGTTGTATTTGATACACGTGCCAGGGATTTGAATTTGTAATTCGATGCTTTTGTTAATCCTACGGAAATTGAATGAGACTGTTAATAGGTCCGGATTTGTGTCGGTTGTCCGTTTACCGAGATGACGAGCGACGCGGTCGATCCCGGGTGCAGCAGCCACTGCACACTGTACCACATGCTCATAGAAATCCTATATACTATATGCAATATAACAGCAGAAAAACACAAAAGCACAATTATTTATCATTTATTAAAAAAAAAAAAAAAAAAAAATTTGGAAAACAGACCAGCGTTAAATTTTTTTATTTTTATTTTTTCTTCAGAATATCTTTCCCCCATTACGTATTTTATTCGATCTACATGTTTGTACACACATGTAAAGTACTATATACTTACATCGGTGTTGAAATTTATCGATTATTTTTGTTTTCATGAAAACAGAAAAAAATTGCTAACTTTTTTCAAATTACATTTCACAGACGTTAGTGGGTGCGGAAGAATCCTTTGCAGTAAAATACCGCTGCTTATCTTTGTGCAATTATATAGTACTACCTTATACGTTCGTTTGTAATTAGAACGGTTTTCATCCCTGCTCTTTTCTTCTCTTCTCTTCTCTTCTCTTCTCTCATGACAAAAGTATAACATCTCTCGAGTGTCGCTGTCAGGTGCAATATACGAGCTTGTTTTACCCAACGGTAAACGAATTTAGGTAAACAAAAAAAAAAACAAACAAAAAAAAAAAAAACACAGATTCTCCACTGCAGGCAATTAACAGCCATAACAGTCTCTTAACGTTGAGAAACTATATACGCGCGTAAACATATCCGCATGTGTATATATATGTATGTATATACCTACCTATTTCTGTGTACAGAATACTTGAAAAAAATTGCAAAACACTTACAACTCACGAAATTACCATGATTCATATGCCATAAACGAGTCACGAGTGTAATAACAGAAACTTTTTGTTTACACGCGATAACTCTTTGATATTAAGTGGGTGAAGAAATGACCCTCGGTTAATTAGCCACACTTTCACCCCTCATCCTGCGTTATATATTATATGGTTATTCAATTAGTGTGTTTCTGATAACTCATTGAACTCTCTTAAGATTTAAGAACGATTTCCGGGCATTCGCCCACGCAGAGTTTCGCTCTTTGCAGACTATAAATCATCTCTAACTTGGACATTGAACTAAAATTCTTGAGACAGTATAAACGGGCCTAATATATTCGCTTAGAAATAACTAATTTGAGTTATCAACGCTGCTCTAAGCCCATTGCAGCATCTCTGCGGATTATTTTTTTTTCTTGGATTTACTCGGGTCGTTTGACTCGAGTGTAGACTGAGAAGGGCGCGTGGTGGGTACCTACTTTGTTTGCTTTTAATTTATATCGATGCATAATTAGCCACCCGAAAGTGAAATCTTTTGTTAAGTCAGTTAGCCCAGGGCTACGCCATCCTTGCAATTCTTCAGCCCCCGGGTTTCCACCTCTTAAAAGATATCCGCATCGTGAGAAGCAGGAGAAAAGTAAAGAAAAGAAATTCCCCGTTTTTATGCTTCCGTGAAACGGAACGGAGGGTCATGCGGCTATAGTATTTCAGCCACCCTTATAATTAACAAAAATTAAAATAGTCGACAAAATTCTCATGCCAGATACCTACATGACAAAAATTTTCTAGCATTTATTACGTCGACGATATCGTCGCCATTCGAAATTCTCTTGATCACGAATCCTTCGGGAAAGTCAATAAGGAATTAAGGAGCCTTAGGTCACACCTCCTAATGCGGTTTCTTGAACTAGAGATCGAGTTCCTGGACCGTTACCACTGGGTACGGTGCAGCACAGTCTCCGAGGACACCTGGGTAAGATTTATGGCGGTTCATTGTTTTAAACAGGATCGTTAGCAGGCGCTTAGTCCTTGGGGATCCCCGGCGCCTCATTCCCTCTTCTTCATCTCCGCAGATGTTTGACTGCGCTGCTGCAGAGACCCAAACATCTTTATTTCCTAATTACAGGCTTCTGTTCTTGGCGCGCGAACTCGGGCATAGTAGATGTAAGGCCTTCTTGGGTGGTGCAGCAGCAGCACGTCGCTCTTCGCCGTAGGTCTTTTGCTTCATGAGGATCTTGGAAAGGGTTGAGACTCGGCCTGCGGTGTTCTTGATAATTAATCGAACTATCGCGTGAACGATTAATGGCTCATTCCAACAAAGCCTCCTTTCCATCTTAGAATTTCACCGGGTATCGTGTCGCTCACCAAATGGCACCAGCCCTAAGTTTATGACAAATGATATTAGCGTCAAGAAGCCTGATACTACTCTGTATGGAACGATTCCACCGAGAACCGTGACACAAAAAAAAAAAAAAGAAAAAAGAATATTGTTAACAATTAAACAGGAAATTTATCTTCAGACCTGCACGCAACTATATAGCTACTGTGTCAATTCCATCAGGATTCCCGTTCCCTTAACTGGAAATACACTCCTTCAGAGCGGCTGTATCATTCGGATGTTGTAACTAAAGATGTTGCACCGTACCAGAGACAGGAGATACACATTACGTCACGCAGTAACCTGATATCTGTCTCTGTGGCTCAAGGATAGGACCGACATGTGTCATAGGTACTAATGGGTCCCCTATTGTCTATAAACTAATATCACTATACAGAGGTTCTCATTCGATTTTTCCATCTCAAAGCACATAGGAGATTCGAAAATACTGGATCAATTCCTCATAGTCACGTCTTCCTCGAGGAAGATCAAATTTTTTTGCATCAGTTCTATCAGAAATTCGGATCCTTGATGTCTGGTTTAAACCAGAAGCTGTTTCTCCAATATAGGAGCGTGAAAGTTCACTAAGCTGGTT
Organism: Tenthredo mesomela; assembly: GCA_943736025.1. NCBI lineage: Eukaryota > Metazoa > Arthropoda > Insecta > Hymenoptera > Tenthredinidae > Tenthredo > Tenthredo mesomela. The sequence goes on along the minus strand of OX031016.1, from coordinate 20,384,849 downwards.
GATGAGACTCCGCCGGTTTCGGATGTCGTTTCTTCCCGTCATCTCTTCTCCGTGGCTTTCGCCTCCCGGGTGTCGCGTGTCTTATGCGGGCGCCAGGCGGCTTCAAAACCGTAAGAATCAGTCGGATGAAAGTCTCTCTCTTGAAAATCTTGGAGTTTTTAAATGTACATGATGCATGAATTCGTCAATGCACTCCATCATCAGCATACAGCGCGACACATTTGCGGGTGAAATTGTTCCTGAAGCGACAGGTACTACCTACGAGAGTGATGCGACCACGAGTATCACGATCTACACGTAACTGTAGGTCCTACCTTATACCTCTGACCGGGTACCTACCATCGGATACTTCCGACTCTCGTTCACCGGGAATCCGAAACTACGATACCGGCTTAGGTAACCGCTACACCGTCGTTTCTACACGGTCTACGTACACAGTGCTTTTTCAAGCTTATATGACATGTCGTTCGAATCGGGCTTATGCGAGGGTTACAAATAGAAGAATTTCCTGTCATGGCCAGTTAAAAAGGGTTGCAAAAGATGCATTGAATTTCCTGCAAAATCCAGATTTATGAAAAAAAAAAAAATCTAAATTCGACTCCTTCTTTCTTTTTTCTTTTCTTCTGTCTTCTCACGTCCGTTTTCCATTATTTCCGGGTTTCTGAGTGGCTGCTATACTACCTAGTTTCACGCTTGGCCAAAAAAAAAAAAAAGTCGGTGATAATCGACGACATACGTATAAGCAATCATCAAGTGGTCGTCACGGGGAATAAACGACGTAGCAAAACGAATATGAAACTTTTGAACATGAGAAGCATTGCAGCATGTCTTTTTACTCGTTTCATGCGTCTTCGTACAAAATTTTTGGTAGGGTGGATGAGTCAGGGTGACGCGCACCGCGTCAACTAACAGTTTGGTCAGTCACGCGGTACACACATAGATATATCCGACAAGCGGCGCGTGTAATACGTAGTACACGTCGCCCTGGGCCCGTCTTCAGGGTTCGGGTCGTGGCTCACCTGACCACTCGACCGTATCGACAAGGTTATCGACCTCATTGGCCAAATATTGGTCGTATTTCACGCATTTTTATTAATTTATATATTGATTTATTTATTTATTACTCATTCATTCAATCGTTCATTTGCTTTTATTTAAATGTCGAATGGTAATAACAGAAAGAACAATCGATTCGACGTAATTGTCAAAAAATCTGGTTCGAAATTGCGAAAGCAGAACAAAAAAAAGCTAAACACAATTGTACAATAAATTGAATGAGGAAATTATGAACTACCCTAAAAATGAAATCGGAATTGTGTATCAATTAATCTGTATAGCTTTGGAGAGAGTAAAATATTGAAGGTATATCGTATTTGGGCATTAAAATTAGTGTTTTTGTGGAGTTGGGCACGTTATCCTGAAAAACCTGTTGGCACATACGGGAGTTTGCAAAGAAGTGGGATATCGGAGTATGGGGCACCCAAGTCAGACAGGAAATACGGTGGGTGCCTCGGCGAGTCGTAGTGTCGCGGGCGTCGAGGGCGCCGTCGAGAACCGTGACTGAACTGAATCTGCCCGTGACCACTGACACCGTATCTGAAAACTTCCACAGGTAGGTAAAACACCGTGAGCCTCGTCCCACCGCTGGCACTGCGTCGAGCCGAGCCGCGACGGTGTCGGATGTATAACTGGGACTTCTGTTTCGTGTGTGAATCGCGGATCCCTATATACGAGGCAGGAAGCGAATAGAACGGTTACGAGAAAGGCTCGGATTCAAGCGAGACTAAACATCGCACATCTTTTTAAGATTTATCACCTTTAGTCACGGGGGGTCTCTGGAACATCGTGCCCTAGCTACTCTCGGAAATGATACAAGTACCTATATCTTATATATACAGGTTCTTCTCAACTATGCTCTTAAATTTATACATTTTTCTTATATACCACGTACATAGGTATACTATACATATCGAGACATTTTATTACCGCAGATTATAGCCTTCGCTATAACTATAACAGTTACCTGCTTAGATATAACTTAACTATCGACAGAGGTACCTACATAACATCCTTTGAGAGTCAAGTTACGTGTGCATATCCTAGAAATATGAAATTTGAAGAGATAAATTATTTTCCGATTTTTGTCAAATTGAATTGTTCGTCGAATCTCTATATAAGATTTCGTACGTCATATATGGGTTTAGTTAAACTGCATATAGTAGAATATGAGACCCGGAAATTAAATTATCATCCGGAGCTTTTTCATCAGTGTTTTTGATGAGCTAGCTAAAGTTATAATGTCGTTTCAAATTTGTCTTTATTAAAAGTTTGTTCATTGAAATTCAGAGAAATCAGGCATATATCTGCATAACGTTAGTAATTGCTTAATCCCTACGGAGTAGGTAATTTACTGCAGCTATTTACGGTATGAAAATAAATCGAGTGAAAAATAGCTTATATTTTCTATACTAGGAAAGGCGACACTATGCAGCAATCAGGTCGGCTTTCGACTTGCTCAATTGTTAACGAATCGTTTGTCTTTTGTTTCAGGTAAGTGCCCACCCCGATATATGCGAGTAATTTGCAGTGAAAGAATATTATACTACTACTGCATGGTATAAGGTACGTATGTACCTACTTGAATGCGTACACCAACCGAACTCCAGGCTATAACGTACTGTAATGGTTCTGGATTATAGGTGTTCGTCTATATTATGTCCCGTCTAGCTTAACTCTTTACCCTCTCTATATACGCATACGCATACATATATATATAATACGTCTACGTCTACGTATATATGTATATATATATATATATGCGACAGTGAATGTTACGGGGGAAACGGGACGTGCCTGTTTGACGGTAATTATTCATAATTACTAATTAATACAACCGGCCAACGACCACGTGACCTTCCTCAGTTCTCTCGTCACGTACCCGCGCGCGTTACGCAGCCTTATGTACATTCTAAACACTTGGTCAACCCGCTTAATATTCAGTCTTGAAAAACCTTTTACTTTTATCTATTTTCATTCATCGCATTATAGAGAGAGCCTGGTAGGTCCCCTTGTCAACTTGTCAATTGTAAATTTCTTTCCATCTTCTTTCATTTCACAAACGCACATTATGCACCATGCGATTATATTAGATAATCAAGTTTTTCACGATTTTATATCGAAAATTTAACTCTCGTTATTATATAGTCTCACTGACAAGCTATTGATCGATTATTTCACATATACCTATACACATCGTTCTGTGATAGTATTATGTATATATATAGCGCGTATACATATATATGATAGATGTCTCGCTATCAGAATTATACAAAAGATTTTCTGCGAAATCTAAATAGTAGTGAATTCATCAAAAGATCGCAGCGCTCGTGTTGGGGTACCTATATCGTATTATATGTATAATGTATGTGTTCATAGAAGTTGAATTTCTCGCCTTCTCTTCTCTTCTCTTCTCTTCTCAATCGGCGAAGTTACGCCCTGCGAGTTTCCAACTTCTACTAGTTTATGAATTTATAGCAGTAGCTGGTAGAAAGGTATAAACGGCAGGCGTGTAAACCTCGTTCGCATATAAGGGACCACGTTTGTTCGTTTCATTAACTCTGCAAGATTCTGAACGACGACAATTAAAATTGGAAATCCAGGTTTCGGAAGAAATGTGACTCGATAATGAATCGAAAATAAACGAAAATAGGAGGAAATAAAATAAAAAAAATGTAACGAGTTTTGTGATTACTGGTAACGATTCGCTAGCTCATGTTCGCGAAAACGATAACCGTGGTAGCTTATTTCAACGTCCGGACGTCGACGGTCGAACGTCGCGTTGCGAACGACAAAGAAACAATTTTCTGCCGCTGGTTACGGATGGATGACGTCGTCTGAGCCCTGTTAAAAAGCAAGCAAAAATCTTAAGGAAACAAAAGAAGGCTAGCTTGAGTTGGTCTCTTGGTTGGACCTAGTGCGCGTATGATTAGCATGTCCTCGCCGAAGGCACACCCGTCGCACGTGTAGGTACCTACCAAGCCACGACTCCCGGATCTCTTACATTATTCTTATCGACTTCCCCGTACTACTTGCACTTGCAACTTATGCGAAGAGCTTCAAATTTCACTCGCTAATTTGCAACAAAAAAAGGAACAAATCAAAAAAGCAAAAAATCTGTCGGCAAATATTATGAAGTTATTGAAAAAAAAAAAAAACTTCAAGCATCGGGAAAGTCTGCGAATGTCGTTTCTAGAAACGCGATAAATCGAAACGGATGTAGGTACAGAGATTCAATTTCTAGCCTGTCACGGTCGCCAGCTTTCGCATGATTGCAGACGGAGAGTTGAGATGCGATAGTCTCATTTCTAAATTCGCTGTATTATATAAGATGAAAAAGGTCAGAGAGGGTCACAGGTGTCGTAATTTCTTTTCTCTGTATGTGCCGAATAATTTGCAAAGTTATTGAATAAGCATCAACTTTACTTTTAACTTACTTTTCTTTCCTTCTTTTTTTTAATTTGTAATTTTTTTCTTTTTTTTTTTTTTTTTTACCTTCATGTCAATTTAATTCATCAAAGTGGTCGCATATAGGTAGGTAATTGCAGTTTGTTTTTACGATCGCGCCTTTAATGTCGTCTCTCTGATTATAACTTGAAATAACTTAGCCTGTGAAGTGCGCAGGCGATATAAGTCAGACTTTGAATAAGCATTGCGCAGAAATACGATAATATTATGTTGTTACTAATCGATCGTTCAATGCAATTAATTTTATTAAATGTTTACACTCTCGGTATTATTTCAGGACTTCTGATGCAAACGACAAACAATTACCGCTACGCTAAGTATTTACTAAAAAAAAAAAACAATAAATGATAAAATAATGAGGAAAAATGATTTGAAGAAGAATTTCCTTATAGAAGGAAGAGAGAAAAAAAAAAGAAGAAAAAAACAAAAAAAAAAAACTATAACCGTGTAGACATGGTTGTCTCGTTTTTATGCGAAATTCGAATCGACATCGGCTTACGAGAAATCGGTAGGTTTGTAGTCGCGGTTAGTTAGGATCAAAGTAGACAGCGAGGAGAGATTGGTGGTACGGTGAAGTGCCGTGATCGAGTAACAGTCGACTGATCTTAGGGTCGGTCGTGTCCGTCTTTGGCTACCGAAATTTTTCACCCCTGGCTAAACTCTCGCCAAGTTTATCCGGGCGGCCGCCATTTGATCTGTGAGACCCTGGACAGCTCGGTTCGTCGCATCTCGCCCGGAATACCTCGAGTGTGGATGTACCCCTATTAAAAAATCGAAACAAAAAAAGAAAAAAAAAAAAAAAAATAGAAAGAACAAAATTTTAGAGCAAAGAAGACAGAGATGAGTGAAATTGCCGGTAGCCCACTGTTTCTGTTTGAGGTATATAACAACGAGCTTATAGAAGAGGAGCTGGCCGCTCCTCTCGTCCTGTCAAGGAGTCCAAAACTCGTATTTCTTATTTTCTATTTGTCCTGAAAATTCTCGCCCTGGTTCATTCGAACTGACAGCTTACAAAATTCTCGAAACCTGGTTCCCGTGTGACCGAAATAGGATAACAAAAAATAAAAAAAAAGAAGAAGAAATTGTAGAATCGATGAATATATCTTCAAATACAGGAAATTCTGTTGTTTCCAGTTTTTGATCGAAAATAAAAATTCATTTTACATCAGCGGAAACGTAACATCTTCTGTTATTCAACCTATACAGTTCTATATTATACGCTTTGCTGTTTCGTACCTGCAGCATTAAACTTTAAATTAGTTGTTACTATACACCGCAGAGATCATGCAGCATTTGCACGCGTCAGACCGATTTCTATAACTTGATACTTCGACTGACTGCCCACTACAGCGATCGAGTTCTCTGACGGTGACTGCAGTGACGGTTAGTTAAGGTTAGTTAGTTAATTAGCAAGCTGCAGTCGCCTACTGTACCAGGTAATAATTAAAACGTCACTATAGCCTTCAGTAAACTTACACAGATATATATATATATTAGGGTGGGCCAAAAAAAACTTTTAATTTTTTTTTCTTTAGTTACCATGAAAATATTGCTCAAGATGATGAAAAAAAAGTCCTCTGAAAATTTGAGCTCTTAATATCAATATTAAGAGGTGCCTAATCGCGATTTTTGATTTCCCATTTAAATAACACAGGAAATTTTTTTTTTTTTATTTGGAATTTTATTCCGTTCCAACGAATCATCGTGTTATAAAAATCAATACATATTCTTGTAGGAAATTAAACGATCTCCAAAAAAGGTCTGATGTAATTTTTCGCTAAGTTCACTCGTTTCAAAGTTATTCAAGGTTAAAGTTCAACCTCAAACGGTATATGACGACTTTTTTTTCGACTTAGCGAAAAATCACATCAGACCTTTTTTGGAGATCGTTTAATTTCCTACAAGAATATGTATTGATTTTTATAACACGATGATTCGTTGGAACGGAATAAAATTCCAAATAAAAAAAAAAAAATTTCCTGTGTTATTTAAATGGGAAATCAAAAATCGCGATTAGGCACCTCTTAATATTGATATTAAGAGCTCAAATTTTCAGAGGACTTTTTTTTCATCATCTTGAGCAATATTTTCATGGTAACTAAAGAAAAAAAAATTAAAAGTTTTTTTTGGCCCACCCTAATATATATATATATATATATATTCCGTCTGTATAGAAACATAGCGCTAACATATATGGTATATATATAGTGAATGATGAGATTTATACAATTGCAAAATTTCAATAAATAATTTTTTTCCTCTCGGATTTATCGAACATTTACAATAATTTTAATATTTTAACGCTACTACACAGTAAAAAAGAATAACTTGAGCCAAGCATTTTTTTTTTTGAACAACCGACAATGTCTCGAGCGAAGTGAAATTCTCTGAGACCAAGTAAAATCTTTCTTGAATCATGAAAATTTTCTTGGTTCCAGAGAATTTCACTTCGCTCGAGAGATTGTCGGTTGTTCAAAACGGTTCCAAAAAAAAATGCTTGGCCCAAGTTATTCCTTTTTACTGTGTAGGTTTCTAAATTACGCATAATAATAATTTTTAATACTATTTGCTTACCGGTAGGTATATAGCGAAAAATTTCTCTCTTTGATGAGCTCGTATACGGTACTGGATTTTTGTACATCTAGTATTTTTTGTACTGAAATCGTTTTTTTTTTTTTTTTTTTGTTTCCTATTTTTTCTTTTCTTTCTTCTTTTAACAACAATCCGTGCTACGTTCTTTTTTTTTTTTTTTTTTTTTTTAATATTTTTAGATCACAATGATCTATTAAAATTTCTACATAACCGGGTTAGATTTCTTTGAAATTAGTTCGTAGCTCGGCTGGGCGCACTATCTTAATTCCATCTTCATATTATTCCGTGTTTATTTAAATGCGAGATGATACCGGCGCGATTAGAAACGGGCTACCAGTGTTGCGTTAATTAAGAACTAAACGAGCAACGGCCCAGGTCACCCTCACCTAGAATATATGCCTAGAGGCGACGACCAACGAGATCGTTATTGTTATTCTGGTATTCAACCGCTCTTTACTTATCCTTATTTTTTGACCACCTTTAAAAAAGCTTGCAGATTGACCAACTCGATCTATTTAAATTAATTAATCAAAAATGAACGTCAATTCGTAACACATAACTCAAAATCGGTTCATTCTTTTCTTCGGTAATCAAATTCTGGTTCATCTCATGGTTTGATTTTTTATTTCATTTTATTTTTTTCTGGTATCTTCGAACGTCGAACAATTTTCGAAAAATCGGTAGCAAGGCTAAATATATTATTGCATATTGTCTCGTATTCTTTCTAAGTCTAGCATCGCGCTAGAATTTGGGGGTTGGATTTCAGCCCGATAATCTCAAAGGCACGTAGATCGGCTCGCGTGTCGCGAGACTCGCCTTGATTACAGAACGTCCGATACGATCTGACACTCGGTTATTTGCATAGCTATCACGACACGCCGAGTGACTTCACGCCGACGAAGTTATTTCTTTAGCCTATTAAAATGAGTGACCAATTTTGTAGTGATTTACACACTTTCTATATGGGTGTAGTATCATAAGTATAGTAGGACCTGCGCCTACCCACTGATTTAACGCCGTTGTTCTCACAGGAATTAGAATGAAATTTTATTACAGACATACGATTCAGCGGGTTGAAAAATTCAAATAAATCAACTCCAAGTCACGATCTTCTTTCGAAAATCACTTGGTATATATAAAACACGGATTATTTAACGATTTACAAGAATCGAAAATGCGATATTTAAAGTCTAAGAATTTTGAATGGAATTGAAACCCCGTATTTCAACTCTCGAAACTACAGGTTGAAAAAAATTAGCCTACAGGGTACAGAGTATCAATTTTCGAAAGAGGTAGAGGTACCTTATACCTACCTGCCAGCCAGCTTGATGCGGTTCATATAGACTCGACTCTCGGACGTTGAATCGGCGTTTGTAATTAGCATGACAAGTAAATAATAAAACCGAACCTTAAACCTTACCAGTAGAAGACCTGCACCTCTCCCTGGGTCTCGTGTATAGGGCCGTATAATATAATGTATAAATAAGTATACTATAAATGTAGTAGCTAGACGTGTGTATAGAATGTATAACACACTGATGTTACCCGGGTCATGAATCGAAATAAGAATTTTTTTTTTTCTCTCATTCACGGTGGATTCGCACAATAGTTTCATACCGTGAATGCGTTTGTAGTACAGAAATGACAATACGGTACTTGTAGCTTACGCAGGGTGCAATACCATTGTCGTATACCCAACCATATAGTAGCTTTATAAGACAGGTTTCACTTTTTGAAGTCAATGCAATGCAATTGATCCAGTTTTTCACGTGTCCTTCTTTCGTAAAATTCTCATTAATTTTCTAATAACAAATGAACCCTGAATTCACACATAAAGAAAGTATCCATATACACTAAGAAAAAGGTCTTGTTGACACAACCAAAATTTGGTACCATTATATACACAATCAAATTTTTTGTTCAGTCAACCAAAAATTTCGTTTGGATAACCAAAAATTTTGTTGGGAAAACCAAATTTTGTTGGGACAATCAAAATTTTGGCTATTCCAACAAAATTTTTGGTTGACTGAACAAAAAATGTGATTGTGCATATAATAACCCAAATTTTGGTTGTGTCAACAAGACCTTTTTCTGAGTGTAGTAGCAATATTGATGGGTAAATTCTTATCATAAAATTAGTAGAACGTACTTCGTCGTATTGATATCTGAGTGAAAAAAAGGTACTTTAAAATAATGGTAAAATTATTATTTAGGGGTTGATTTTACACGTATGAAATCAAGAACGTTTAAAGATCAGTAATACTCTTATAGTTGTTAGAGGAAAATAGTTCTCGTAGTAACGTTGCGTCGGTATCTATAGGTCTGATTTCATTCGTAGATTGCTTCGTACAAGTTTTCAGACTAGTATCTAGTTCTTGATGATTTCCATACATACAGGAAGCTCTCACTGTAACAAGAACCTATTTCTCTCTAGTTTCTCCCCATCCCTCTTCACCATCAACCTCCCTTCCCCATAGCATGGCAGTACCTACCTACCTACCTACCTACCTACCTACCTACCTTATACCTACCTACCTACCTACATGGCGTATAGTAGAAATGCAGCTAGCTAGCTAGCTGGAGAGAAGAGCTTAGTCTTAGCTTATCCCGGTGTATTATTACCTCTGCCTGGTTGCCAGGTATATTTATATATATATATATATATATATATATAATACATATACCTATATACCTATAAGGTATATATGTACATATTTTATATTGTACATTTACCTATACATGTACTACTGTGAACAGGGTAGGTACTGCTATGATTATTATTGCTAGTTGTAGCGCGTTGTTATGCGCAGTTGCTGCTGGTACTTCGAACTAGTCTGTTAGGTTTTTCAACCCCGACGTCCCCCCACCCCCCGTTTAGGGGAGATTCTCAGAGGTTCTCAAAATTATTTCAATTATTTTTATATATATAGAATTACATTTGATTTTTATTACATTATGTGTATATTTCTAAAATCGATCCGTTTATAGCGCGAAGTTACGAATATATATATATATATATATATATATATTGGTTCAGGAATATAATAATATCATATTGTTCAAACTCGAGGATATTTCCTTTTCCTCATCCGTCGCCCGTTTCTGTTCTATATGTACTATGTCGGCACCGTATACTATAACATAACAAGAAATTTATCACCGCTGAAACGATACCGGCTCCAAATTACCCCGTTAATTACTTCAATCGGATACGGAGAATATCCCTGTGGACTAAAACTGTTATCTATACTCGTAAACTGCGTTAATTAAACTCATATACCGATATATTCAGAGGGTAATTCATGCCTACTTTAATAAAAGCTGCATATAGGAAACCTTCAATTTACATATAGTTTCAGAAGTTAGACTCAAAACAAATTTAGAAAAAAAAAATTAATCATTCACGAAATTTCGGATCTAGTACTACTTAGGTATATACCTAGTGAAATTTTCGTTTCGTTAATTATTACACGTGGAAATCGATCGTTGAAAAACTTTTCAACGTGAAAAAAAAAAAAAAAAAAAAAAATTGCGTGTTAAAATTTAAAGGAAAATAAATATTCTTGACGAAAGTGAGAATCGCTGGGCGTAATCCGGGCAGGGCAAGAGAAGCAGGAGCTGCAGCCAGGATCAGGGTGGGGCTGGGCTGGGACCAGTATCCCCATCCTGTATCCTCCTAGGATCGCCCAGGTGCGCGCGGGGCTGTAGTTCAGGGCCTACGGGGGCCCTAAATAAGGGGAATTGGGTCCGCGGTCGCTACCTGAGCTCAGGGAGTCCAAGGGACCAAACTAACTCACGCGGGGCCCGTGATCCTCGTACTGGGCGCCCGACTGTCTACCCAGGTTCCTGCGATTCGGTATAGACGCCAACGCAACGTGTGATTTTTCGTCCGCAGGTCGTTCAGCTTCGTTTTTGACAATTTTCAAACTTTTTTTTTTTTTTTTTTTAATGCGCTTTTTAGATCCTTGGAATTTCTAGCTGGAATTCATCTGCTACGGTGAAGATGAGGTTTTTCCATTTAACGTGAAATTCCGTCCGTTTACAAGTCCGTTTATAATTTCGGAGATCTGTTAAAAAAAAAAATCGATTTTCTCAAGATTTCGTTCAAAATATTTGCTCAAATTTTTGTATCTCTTATTCTTTTAACCCGGTTTTAGTACGACACTCATATAATATACCTATACGCATATTATATATTATACTGCCGAGTTAAATACGCTTTTACTTCGCGTTGTTATAAAGTGAAAATGTCATGAGCGTTGGCTAGCCTTTTTACCAATGATAATAACAAATATTTACTCAGGTGCAATTATTATTCAGTTTGAGCAACGAAATATTATTTCCTCATAATAAGTATATACCTACTCGATTAACCATACTCGCTTGATTTTACAATATTTATATTTATAACACGTTTTAATAAATGATTTTTTTATCGGCACAGCTTGAGTGAATAAAATTTATAATTTTGAAAATTATTTCTGAAACTAAAATAGGTACGAAAATTTGTGGGAAAAAGAATATCATAATATACTCTTCAGAGTTTTTTTTTATGTCGTTTCAGGTATTCTATTTGAAATTAGTAAATCGTCTGATTAGATCTAAGATTGAATTATGACGATATGCTTTACACCTACACCTATGTGACGTATTTTGCGCCTCGTGCATTTTGTATCACATATGTAGGATCAGCGTCAGTCATTTATATTATAGCTATATGGTATAATTGACGACGCGGTCATATATACATAGTGACCTTGGATATGTTTGTGCAAACCGAAGCATTGGAATAAGAAATATCTTGACTTTGAGTAAACTTAGCTACCGGACTTACGAAACTCTAACTGAAGGAATCTCTCCTGTTTTCCGAGTTAATATTTGAACAGAGCCATGTCAGTCCCATCTCCGCGTCAGGAGAACCTTTTTTCGTTGACAGCATTGACTTTTCTATACTCTTCGCGTATATACTACTTGGATTTCGGATTCTTACACTTCCGCGCTATAGCTATAGCTATAGCTATAGCTATACTATATGCGACCGACACCTTTTTCGACAAAAGAAACCTTAACCTTTGTCTTCGTTTTACCAACTTGTCTACAAAGACGCGTGCCGGAATCTAGTCAAAACAAACTACCTATAATGCCGAACGAGATATCTAGGACGTATCTCACCTTTTTTTTTTTTTTTTTTTTCCCTAATTGGGATCTCTCATTATGAAGAAATAAAAAAAGAGAAAAAAAAACACCATAGAATTTAAATACCCTGATGTGGTTCTCTTTATGACCGAAATATAAAAATTGTTAAAGTTACACTATACGAAGGCACACTTGGCACATGTACAAACATACATAGGTAGTATATTAGTGCCTACATCTGTGTCTATACTAGTTCGAAACAGACAAATGATAATTTAAAATTTCTATCATACATATAGGTATATAATACTATATGTAGGTACTACATATTATATAGTGTAATTAAACAATCTTAACTAAAAGATGGTCAAGGTCGGTCGATTCCTTACCAAATATATAAAACCAAGGATGTAATTTATTATTCACGTAATACACTGCATAGATAGTAGGTACCTATATATGTACTATACGTATAAGTTTTTTTTTTTTTTTTTCTTTTTATCTATTTCTAATACAATTTTTAATAAGTCTTACTCGCTAAATATATATATATAGTATATTAGATATGAATTTTTTTCTATTCATTTTTATTAACATCAACTCCGTCAGAGCGAAGAAGAAATAGTAGAGGAAGAACTGTATATTATAACCGTGAATATTTCATTAGCTCGTTCAACGTTCCCACATATATATACTATAAGTTATACATGTATAATATTCATAGATATATGCATATAGGTATAGTATATATAATATAGTATCCATATCCATATCCATATCCATATCCATATAGGTTCATCAGCCATACCAGCTTGGCGTGTCTAATTCAACGACGTCTTTGCCTGAATTTAAACATGTTTTTAACTGTCTCGCACCTAAGTAAATAACGTAAATAAAATAGATACGCGTCGGTTTTAGGTAATTCGAAGCTCAATATACATTACGCCTATATATACGATCTCTGAACTGAACGTGGGATATATAGGTATACTAAATATACATAATACGAGAACATAATGACATTGCTCCATATATATATAGGAATTTATTATCCACAATATCAAAAAAAAAAAAAAAAAAGTAACAAAATTAAAGGCAAAGTACACATTCATTCAAGGATTAAACTTCAATCTTTAATGATTTTTGTAGATAATTATTTTAAAAATAATAATTATTATTTTAAAAATAATTTTTTGAATGACAGATAAGGGAAATGGGAAAACAGTCATGAAATCGATACGCTGTTACAATCGCCCAATAAATGACACGACAAACTTTGATAATTCCTGGATTACGCCACTCTACCCTGCAGGATGTCTCACAGTGTGGTCCTAGTGGGTATAGAATTATTTCATTCACAGCCAGTGAGGTCGGATCGTAAATGTCCATTGGGTTGCTCATTTAAATTTTTACGTCCAATATCAGGTTTTCGAGATTACAGGGGCGTCGAAATTGAATTTTTGGACGTCTCTGAGAAAGTGAGAAAAATTCAGGAGAGTTTAACTTCATCGTTGAACTTATTATACGGGATGTGAATTTATAGATCTGATGACGAACACTCGTTTGGCGTGAAACTATAGCGAAATGAAATCTGAGAGCTTTTTAAACTTTCGAGTATCCTGATTTCAATCTTTCTGCGCTTTCGGGTCGTTTGTCACTTTCAAGTGGAGAAATCTATTCCTCTTAACGTTTCGCATAATCGTCGACGCGCCCTGGCCTGAACCAGAGATGATGGATTCAAGTTGTAACAATTAAACTGGTTCGGTAGACTTTCGAATTTAGTCGGGATGAAAATATGTCTAATTTATGATAATTTGCGGTCGAAAAAAGGGCGGGGAATGCGTCTCTCGCGAACGAAATGAGAAGGATGATTTTTTACCTGATGTGCTTTATATCTCGAAAAAAGCAAAAGTGTCAAAAGACCGAGTATGTAAAATTATTCAGTCGGTGCAAGACGAAAAAGAAGAAGAAGAAGAAGAAGAAGAAGAAGAAGCGCCAATGTGGTCATCGGGACAATTATAACCGATGAATATTTATGAATGTTGAAAATTTGTAACGAATCTCAAAACTTAACTCTAGAAATGCTTTTAAGCACGTAGTTCGATAATTCGAAGTGGAACGACCCCAAGAAACGCAGCAGTTCGAGTGACAAAGGAAAGGTGAAACCCGGACAGGACTCGGACAAGGCTCGCTTTCGCTACAGTATTCTAGGATAATTTGTATACAGTGATCCTCTGATCCTTATGCGACGAATAGACAACCTGTCCAGGACACCACACGTCCCGCACCCTTCCTTCTTCACGGCTCTGTTGCGTAAAAAGGAATTTTACACCTCGCGTGGCCGGAAAGGGTTGGCATTGCTCCTACCAGTGGTGGTTGTGCTTTCTTCAATAGAAATTCGGGGTATTTATAAACAAATTAGGCGATCGTTGATCACGACTATTGTCCGCTCGACCCGAGGACCTGCAGGCTATATAAGAATAAAAAGCACAATGGATACTGGTGCTCTGCAGAGACGGGACCGTCTATGCATGAAGTGGTAGGTACTGCATGCATATGCCTGTGTCTAGTAGTACATTATGTCAATGAATGAAGCGCAACCTTCGCGTTCATTGGCGTATGAATAAATTCACCTGTAATCTATTCGGCAGGTTGAAAAGGACAAGCTTGACGATCGTTTCTTTTCCTATGCATTTCAGACGAGAACAAATTGACATTTTTCTCTTTTGTCAAATCGACCTCTCTCACACCCTTTAAACATTTTCTTTCAAGTCTCAGACTGATAGAAGCTCAGTGAACTCTTTGATGCAAAAATGTCACATATAGTGAACACGATATGACGATTGGATTACTCCGGGAGATTGTTTCGATGGAATTTTTTTCTTCTGTGAATGATGAAGAGTTGAAGAGCTGCAGAAGGTTGATTCTAGTTTACGAGCATCGTGACTCCCAAAATGGCAAAAGTTTCTCATAGAATTTCTATATTTCAATGAACAAAAGCGGGAAAACTGAACCATAGGATATAAAAAGAGCCGAGAAAGAGCGGATTTGATAGTAAAATGATGGAGCAGACACCTCTTAGACATATTCTAGAATGGTAGCCAATATTTCATGTATAAAACCAGTCGATTAACGGATGTGTAGGTATGCACTGGGTATTTTAATGCCGGTTTATCTCGAGGAGGGAAGCATAGAGCATCGCGTTCGTTCTTGGTTTCGTTGTTATTATTATCGTTATTATTGGAAGGTTGAGAGTTTTGAAGGCGAGGAATTTTTTCTTTTTTTTTTTTCTCTCTTTTTTCTTTTTCGGAAATATCTCTCCGAGTCATTAGGAGCGATCTGTCGGGGTAGCCAAGCGCAATACGAACCAGAGGAGGATCAGGAACTCTTTGTCTCCCCGTGCAGTGATTCACCGATGTGGTAGTAGCTCTTCTGGTGCTCCCAAGAGTTTCGTACCTAGCGAAAGAGAGGGAGAGGGAGAGAAAAAGAGAGAGAGAGTGAGATGAGGTTCAGGGGTAGAAGGTAGCCGAGAAGAGGGTCCTTCAGAGCCCTCGTTCGCTCCGCGTCCAGGTTCTCATATTCAAGGTTTATAGATTTCTTTCGATACTAGTCGCCTCTATACCTATATACCGCCTATATACTCTCGTCTATATATATATATATATATATCAGATACATACCGGTGGTAAAACTACGTACATATTCAAGCCCTGGCGCATCCGAGCGTCTTTACAACACTCGAGTTCTTCGCTAAATCAAAACCAGCTAGCTGGTTTCCTGATCCTGTACCAACCAACCAACCAACCAACCAACCATCAAGCTATAGGGGTAAAATCTTTCGTACTCTATATTATCCGAAAAATTTTCAGAGATTCTCGAAACCGTGAATTATTTTCAACAACCTATACCTACTATCCTTCGGAAATATTAGTTTCTATATATATATATATATATATATATATATATATATATATATATATATATATATGCACACTGCAGGGTAGTACGCGTAACTGAAATCTCAGCATCCCCCTCTTGGTACGGAACCTCTCTGGACCCCAGAACCGTCGAAGGGTGCAGCTGCGCGTGGCCAGGTGTGCCCTGCTAGTATGCCACGCAGGGGAGATCCTTGCTGTGCGTCGGGGTGCCTCCTCACGCAACTGCAGTAATTTGCGAAGCTATTTCGACGCTTCTAGCCTCACCGTACATTTAAAAAAACTCTATTTCTTGATTTTGTTCTTTGATCTTTAGTCCGCTAATGTTTTTGGAGACAATAAAAACCATTAGTTTAATCAAATAAATGTCGAGGTCAATGCTCGGCGGCTAGAGGTATAGTAGGTATGGAGATTTTTTAAAATGCAAACTTTTCTTGCTAACTCGTTGAATCTAAGTATATCGTAAATATTTATTAAATTGTTGAAATACCTGCCGCATATATATATGCGTTGGCTAATAATTTTAGCGAATGAGTCATTCGGCTCACAATAACTATATAGACGGACGCTTTTCGGCCGGACGTTTCGTCAATTTTACGAATGACATATCAAACTGACGGAAAATTCACTTTCTAGTTATAATTAGACGACCTTACCTGCAAAACAGGATAAAAAATTCTGTTATGTGATAAAAACAAAAACAAAAAAATCAAAATTTGAACACGTAAGAGGCGGAAGAATAATTCGTTAATCAAATCTTTATATTTTCCTGTACCATTTTTAAATTCGTGGTAGGGGAAGGTGGGGCAGAATGGCCGGATGGGGCTAAATGGCCGCCAAAAAAAAAATTGACTTACTCGCATTTTCGCATCAAGGGGGATCGTATGAGACGCCTTGGAACGCGATTCCGCTGAAAGTGCTCAAAAAATTTTAGGGTGGGGCTGAACGGCCACCCTAATAAAAGTAGCGAAATTGCATTTTCACGTCGAAGTGAGTGAGATAAAACTATATGCAGCGTGGTTCCACTGAAAACGATGCAAAACTGAAAGGGTGGGGCAAAGTCGCTCACCCTACACTGAGAAAAAAATATAATTGAATTAACGAAATATTTTTTTCAATAGTCGCAATTAAATATTTATTCGGAACAAATAAATTCCAATTGGTGTGATTAAATATCATATGAAATTAACCGATTTTCACTCACTTCGACTTGAAAATGCAATTTTGCTACTTTTATTATCGTGGCCGTTTAGCCCCACCATGAAAATTTTTGAGCACTTTCAGCGGAATCGCGTTGCATGGCGTCTCATATGATCCCCCTTGATGCGAAAATGCCAGTGAGTCAATTTTTTTTTTGGCGGCCATTTAGCCCCATCCGGCCATTCTGCCCCACTTTCCCCTACATATATCTGGGTCAGAAATGATGTGTTCAAATCTCACGATCGAAAATAATATAATGATGTAATGAATTTGTTAGCTTGAACTTTCGAGGCGGAAATGACTTCGATCATATTTGATAAGCGACCTGTTAGCGACTGTGCGTGGTATAGGTACTTCCACTTCCGTAATGAATTTTCCTGTCCGTCGAGCCTAAAAATCTAACCAAACCCACTCGCATAGGTATACCTTAAATGTGTGCGACTTGTACCTCGCGTTACACCGACACACATGAAGGATCCGTTCTCCTACGCAGTTGCCCGCAATTTGTTAAGGATTTAAAGGCCGCTAGTCCATCACGCGGATGAATCCTATTTTTGAGAAAAACTTGTGAAAAATAAACGCGGGACTTTTCATTACATCCGCTTTTTGAATTTGGGGATTCAATCGGACCTAAACCGTGCTAAGAAGTTACAGCGTCTTCGTCGATTGTGTTTCTTATTGATAATTGAAAAACTAAATGAAATTCGATCAGCTATTAAAAATTCGCGCATATGAGTCTCTCTGGTTCTAAAGTTGATCTAGGGACGGGCGGACGGACACCGAGTTACGCGCGTGAATCGTGCGAGCATCATGTCACGCGGCTGAGCGTGTATCCCACTCGAGGCGGAAGTCAGGGTTCCCCTTGCGGAACCAAGTCTACCGGAACACCGGAACCGGACGGGCGCGGAACCACCGCCAAGCACCCACGAGCCCGCGCACCAGAGGACGTCGGATAACGCCGATTCCCTGACGACGGTGTTACACTCTGTGGTTTCATACCTAGACCGTAATTTCACAGCATCATTATGAACGAATACCCACAAAACCAGAGTTGTGCTTCAATTTCGAGTCTTTGGACCATTCCATAATCTTCTTGTTCTTATTTTTCATGACAAAACCAAATGCCCGGAGGTTTTATCTTCACAAACAAGCAATGAGTGAACGAAATGAATGAACTGACCGTTTCACAAATGGGACGTGCTTCATCACACCTCAAGTTCTTCGCTTGCCAATAACTCATCTCGATTGGGCCTCTTGTTTTCGAAGAAAATTCTATTATGGGTCGCAAAATTTGTCTCGGTATCTTAATTTCGAAATTTAACCTCGACCTTTATGGTTCAAAACGTAACACTGCACTGCACTGCACAGTTCAGCTGATTAGTGTTTATAATTTGCAACAGAATCTCGTCAGAATGTATGCGCACGTATCTGGCCCCTTCGCCAATTTGCATAATAAGCATGTGCATTGTACCATATAGTACCTCGAGTTTCGTGCGTGTAGTACAGTACCCCATACATCCCCGTTCCGTCCTATGTGTATATAAATGTGTATAAGTATACTACTTGTAGTTTTGGTCACTCTCCCTGGTTCCATGAATGCCAAGAGAACCCCCGCAAGGTTGTGACGAACCCGTATACCGAGGTGTAACCCTAACCATGGGAATCTCAGCTCCTCGACATTTATTTTCTAGCTGTAGCAGGTGAAGTCCCTAATTAAAGCTACGTAACTATACAATTCTATGGGAAATCTGACCACCACCTGCCAAAACTTCACTGGTTATACCACTTGCTCTATACCCCTATCATATACAGGGTGTTCGCTAATAGGATCCATCACGTACAATATACCAATAAAGCCACCGCGTGTATAGATGATATCAAAGATACCACTACGAGTCAAACGGAACTTCATCATCAAGATCTCCCACCATGATCATTTTATATATACATGTGTATATGTGGTTCTTTCTTCTTTACATACAATTTCATTCACATCGCCGTATCAGTTTTACCAGAAAACGATGTCCCATACGTTTCCTAAAATCATACATTAAATACTTATGCTCCTATTCTCGGTTGTAATTGTCATCATGGTGTATCGTATGTTGATATACGTAGTAGGTATATAATTTTTGAACACCCCATAGATTAACGGTGTGTTTTGATTGTGCGTAGTACACCAAAGTACTTCTGCATTCTTCTGTACATAGTATATAGGTACATGTATTCCCGTGTGCACGCGTGCGTATATAGGTGGCCACGCCGTCGACGGGGTTATGGGAACGGCCACCGCGGGCTGGTTTGAAAACTATAATTACCTTCGAGTGCGGTGCTTAGGGCTGAGAGAGAGACTGAGTTTGGAATAACGCGGCCTCGTTGTTTTCAATGCATGAACGAGCGGGTACCATACCTATATGATAAACGGTTTCAAAAAAATGTCTAATTTCGTGCTCTTCCACATCTTGGGACTATATATCCTAATTGATAAATTAATGGCAAAGAATGTACGCCCTGACGTGAGCAAACCCTTTAAAAAAACTAAACCAAACTCGACAGGTTACACTGCATCCAGTGGTTTATTTCCCCGTTTATCAAACTTTCAATGGACAGTCGCAACTTCGTAATTATTCCCGAACCAATTTATTTTACACCCGTGGTTCGGGGTCGATTTGCACTCCAATATTAACTCCGGGGTAACCATAGCTATATATACCTTTACCCGCTGCTATAACCAGACGAGGCGTCATTTCGTTCCCAATTTCCAATTTTAAAACAGCTTTGATCGATTTGCCGTTGACAGGGGGGGTGGGTGGCATAGGGATGGCCGTGCTAGTGGTTGGTTTCATTTCGAAGGTATAACCTGGGGATATGTACGGCGACGGGAATAGCACCGACCGTGGCGGCACGGGGGTGAGATTGCCTTGTCACCTTGACAAATGGTCCGAAAGGTAGGTACGCCGTGCGGCGGTGTACAGGAGCGACCCTGGGACTCTTGTACATATATATATACGTGTGAATGTAATTTATATATACATGTGCATTGTGCATGAGTACAATTTATGTATATACATCTAGGTATATGTATATATGTATTTCACGTAATATATATACATGTATATATATAAATACATAAATATACATGTGTGAACCACGTGGCGCGTCTCCCACGACATCCACGACGTGCCACCTTCGACTCCCAAGTTTCGTCCTGTGCGGTTCCCTGAAGGTGCTAGGATTACGTTAGGTACCACCTTCGGTATATATTAGTCATTACCGATTGACAGCCCCCTAGCGCAAATGCCAGGGTCTATAGTAGGGAATTACCTTTTCTCTGATCTACTGTATTAAATTATATCACCTATATATAGTCCAGAGTTTCATTAGAACGAATTAATGTTCAATCAAGGTTTTTGTATTTTTAGTATACTATATAGGGACAGACGAGGGATACCGATTATCTATTAACGAAAATTGTAAGATAATTTCGTAGAGTGTTTCAGGAATCTAATTTACCTTGAGGTGCGAATTATTTTAGTATATAGAAAATTAAATTCACGACGTGCATGACATCGCATTATTATTAACAGTATTACATTTTATATCATTTGGTATAAATTTTTGTTCATTTTAAACCTCGTGTATAATACATATATACTATATATAAACGCGACGAAGGTACCCTGATGAAGCCGTTTTTTTTTTTTTTTTTTTTTTTTCTGAAAGTTTCTTATTTCTCGAGGGCGTGGAACGGGGGAATCGCTTTTGACGCAAATTGAGGATTGCCTAGGTTAGACTCAGTCAATCTTATAGGGGCTAAGTAATACGCCTAAGTAGTTACAAATTGACAAATTTCAACTTAAGTGAAGACCGCGAGCCAACGAACTACACGCTAAAATGCCCCAAGGGCGATAATGGCTCTGTCCAAATGAGAATTAGTTTTATTTAGGTGGTTCTTACGCAATGCACGCTATCTCATATATATCCTGACCTCGTATAATAAGTGTATATTATGCTATAAGGTTTTAAATTAACATTAAATTATATAGTTGTATTTTTCTATTCGAACAAATCTGATCTTATAACTAACTGCGATAAAACTGGGATTCATTTATAATTTCATAGCTAGTATAGTACTCCGAAGAATATCGAGAGTTAAAATAAAATAAAATGAATGAATGAATGAATGAATATGAATGAATCGTATTTCTGGATTAGTTGCCGAGCTCTTCGAGGTCCTTTCATTGACTCGTTAACACGAGCATCGAACCGTAAAAATTCATCTTATTATCAATGAGTCAAAGGACAGGTCCATATTCTGGTCCCAAATACGATTAGGGAGTTTGAAATAATTTCATAGAAGCATTACCCCACGTCCATATACAGAACTTAATCAATGATTATTATTTATTATTGACCTAAAAATATTAAAAATTATTCCAAAATTACTTGGAGCTACTATACCTAAACACATAAATGCCGAGAATCATATGTCTAATAAATTTCTAATGCTGGTATATGAATATGGTGAAAAAAAAAAATAATGTATTATTCTCTTTCCCTAAAATTAACATGAGAATAAAAATTCCCACACATTGCAGCATTCGAACACACGCAATTTTTAACGCTTGAACGAGTAATGCGAGTGCGTTTCTCCTGGACAGTGATTTGCCACCTTGACCGCCCTCACCCTCAGGACAGATGGGGTTCTCACGAACCCCTTTCCATTTAATATTTAGTTTCCCTTATCCCTCAGCCCCTCCCCGCACTAATGTCAGTTGTAATCGTATGCAATAATGCGACTGTCACAACAACCGTAGTACTACCTATATTCTTTCATTATTATTTCTTTTATCTTTCGCAGCTCGACTGTCATGTTTTATATGGGCTTTAACTCAAATACGAGGTGATTCTTCGCTGATAAAATTATTCGTATAGATATTACTATACACGTTGAGACGATTGAAATTAAACATTCTTCGTTCAGTGCAGCCTAATAAGGTTATTTTTATAGTTCTTTCTTTCAGTATATTTTTAAAATTTCTTTTACCATTAACTGGCCTGAAGAGTCTACTGCCATCACTTAGCTAGCATATAGTATAATACGTGAATAGCATATTATAGGTAAAATCGTATGCATGAATTTTGGTAGTAGATTAATTATTTTTTAATTATGTATATAGAAAAAATTTATCCAACAACGTGAGCAAGTATCTTGCATATAACTTGACGAATGAATATACTTTCACCTATAGCATCGATTCACTGTTCTATGTCATGAGTTTTTATAGCGTTGTGTACCTACAATTTGATGAGAAATACGATGTGCGCATATCAAATGACTTTGGGTATATATATATATATATATCTGCGTTTAAATATTAACGCTTTATAGTTCAAACGGTATCAAGAATTCCAGTAAAAACACTTGCCTTGAAAAATGGGGCACGAAATATGTACATATAATTGTCTGGAAGACAGGAAAAGCGGGACAATTAAAACGTCGAAATTAAACGTTAGGGCTATTTGCAATTCAATTCCCTAAGCCTTCCAACGCGCACTATGAATAAATTAAAACAATTTCTCATAAAATATGTATAATACGAATATATCGTATCATCCAATTCTCGCGTTCATATAATGTAGTATAGTTCAAAATATTCTAAACTAAATTCAAGGATAGAATAAAAAATATTTTCTCATACAGCTCCTGCAGTGTCATAAAAACTCTAAAAAAAAAAAAAAAAAAATGTTCAAATTTTTGCTATTCTTGGATTTATTAATTTTTTACTTTTACTTTTTTTTTTTTTTTTTTTTTATTTTAAACACTATCCCGGTGGATTACATTCGCTTGTATGACGGGCAATTTGAAGTTCTGATCTTGACAGATTGCGAGAATGTATAGTGTGAGTAAATGTGCGATGGTAGATTGATCTTACAGATCAGTAGGTACTTTTATGAGAAGAATTGTCCATTATTCTATTTTTTTTTTTTTTTTTTTTTTTTTTTTTTCTACTTCTGAGGTAAACGAGGTTGGATTGGAGATAGGTACATACTAACTTGACTTGCGCAGATTATTGAGTTTTCTTGGAACACTGATCGTGTAAACTGTCAATCTTGTAAGATTTTTTTTTTTTTTTTTATCACCGCAGTATAATATGAAGAATCTAAGTGCATGGAATATCGCGAGAGAATCGAATGAAAAGAACAATCTGATAAAATCCAATCACCTTTTTTTAATCGAAATGCAATTACACAGTGAAATAAAAATCATTCCTTTACATCGTCATCCGTATACCGTATCTGACAATATATGTACCTATATATGCTCGCAAAACTCATCCTGCTGATCCTAGTAGGTACGTTATGCGTTACAAGTGTATAAATGTGTGTGTGTGTGTGAAATGTGGCCATAGCTAATGATATAGTGTTTATATCTCGATACGTCACGGTTACGTGTGATATTTTATCATGAACGATTCGAAACGTCGCGTCCCTCGCGCGTGTGTTTATTTGTGTCCCATATCCCATGGTTAATTCAGAAATGTAAGCCCGTGTTGAAACGGTAATGACGGGTTGCCCGTGTGGCGACTCCCGATGTCGTTATTAACAAATCGACAGGGAAGCCAGATCGTTAATAAAAGTACAAAGTAACGCTTCTATAAAGCTAGTAGGTAAAAGGCGTTATAGTTCGAACTTTCCGACCGCTATTTATACATAGGTACCCATGTGTGGCTATAATTATATATTATTTCATTATTTTCCTATTCAATTACCGTAATCATTAATTTTTCAGCATATACTATATTCATATTTTACACCTATAACAATTACACACCATATATATAATGCAGCTTATAATATAAAGATTTCGTTTTAATCATATTACAGGTCGGAAAACGAGCGCAAAATGCTTAACCCAGAGACTGGATGTTACTCAGAATCCGTTCGTGCGTGGTAAGTGCAGAAAATTTATGAAATTATTCATTTACTACACAGAAAGAAAGGTTAACTTGATTCAAGACAATTTTGCGGTCCAAAAATGAAGACCGAAATTTTCTCGGATCAAATCAAAAATTTTCTCGAACCAAGAAAATTGTTCCAATTTTCTTGGTTCGAGAAAAATTTTTGATTTGATCCGAGAAAATTTCGGTCTTCATTTTTGGACCGCAAAATTGTCTTGAATCAAGTTAACCTTTCTTTCTGTGTACTACTAAACGGCACATAATTGATATGGAATTATTATCTGTTTACTATTTATTGCTAACGACATTTTATTATCGCATATTGCATATAACTATATTATATAATATATGTATATGCAGATACTCTTTACTATCGGAAAAGACAAATTCTAAAATCCCTCATTGTTATCGAAAGGGTTGAAAATAAAAAAACGATCTTTCGTCTTGTATAGTATAGTACTTGGAAGCAATTTCCTCTTCGTGTTTCTTTCATATATGCATAATTCGTTGTTACAGTCATTTATTTTCACTGCAAATCACAAAACGCGACTTCTCTTCGCATATATTATACCATATGCATACCTTTACACACCCACGTTGCAGATCTACGTATATATTGTAAAATAGATGCACATATGTCGTATATTATATACGTGACGAAGATATTCCTGGAACATGAGCTCTCGCGTAGGAAAAGGGGGGGGGGGGGTTGGTTATACTCGCGCTGCATAATGGTCAGGTCCGTTCTAATATCGACTTTGTATGCAAGCAATCGCTTCAACGATCAACAAATTGTTAACAAATAGCATGTAATTGGTATGGTAGAAAAGAGACGAGAGAAAAGAGAAAAAGAGAGAGAAAGAGAGAGAAATAATAAAAAAAAAAAAAAGAGAAAATAGAGCTTTGTCTCGAAACGACCTGAATTTACGCTATTATATAACCGGCAAGAGCTTCTCTGAACAATTTTTCGGTAGTATAATAAAAAAATAAAAAAAATAAAAAAATAAAAAATAAAAAAGAATAAAAGTAAACTCCTTGGAACTGTTGAAGTCTCGGAATTATTTTTTTTTCTTAGTGGTTTAAGAACCAAGGGGGGGGGGGGGGGGGTTTAGATTCTTATAATGATATAATGATATAGAGAAAAGGGTTGCTGGCGATTCCATCTTGATTACGTAATGGTTAACTCTAATTACAGGCCATAATAATTCGACAGGGGCATGACATGACTTCGAGCTTTGCAATTTATATTTATATAGGTCTATAGAGGTATAATACCTACGGTTTTGACCTTAATCTCTTAATGCTTTAGAGGACACGTGCCAATTATTATACTACCCACCAACCGAAACTCAAACTATTCAAATACAATCGCAGGGATTTTAATGCTGGAGGGATAATACCTATATGTATATATATATATATATATATATGCGATCATAAACGCACTATGTGGAATTAATATTTTCAAATTTTTACTCGATTTTATAATTCAGAAATTTATTATAGAGATGTATAATATAATTTAACGCGATTTATTCGTCAATTTACGCAATCTTTCAATATAGGTACGTATACTTATATATACTTACGTATAAACCGTGACGTTCGTACGTTTGGTATCAACAGCATCTGGATTGCCGTAATCCAGTCGCTTGATTAGCTTAGATAATTAATTAATTAATTAATTAAATCATAAGAAATTTATAGACGTTTTAGGGACAGACTACCTTCATTATCATTTCGGGGATCATTTTGTTAACAACGTATTAGCTATTATATATCTCGACACCCAAGGTTCTATATCAACGCATGTTCTGATCAGACTGCATATGTGCACCGTTTTGTACCTAATTAAGATTCCGTGTTAATGAGCACGGCGCGTGGTCGTGCGAGACTTTGGTTACAAGATATACCTACGCAAACGCGAGAGATTTAAGCCAGATTAAAGGTGCGGGTATTTAAAACGTCGGCCATATGCACCTGGGTTTTAATTTAATCATTTTAATCGCGTCGTTTAACCCGCGTCTTAGCATCTCGAAGTTAAAATACTTCACGCATCTACGTATATATATATATATTCTGCGTTTAATTATATAAATTTACAATAATATATCCGCAAAAAAAAATAAAGCTACCGAAATTTTATTGGCTATTTAAAAACGCGAATCACTTAAGTCATTAATAAAATATCGTATTGTAATATCAAATGCCTATATGAGAAGAGGTCTCACGCGTCGATGCGTAAGGGATTGCCGCGATTAATACGAACCGTAAATACCAATACGATCAAGCCTTGATGCAGTGTAGCTATAGGCGTTTTATACACCACGGGTTTCCCCTTTCCCAAGGGATGTGACTTAAATAACAATATATACGAGTATTTAGTAGCTTCTGATCGATTGCCCGTATTATATTACCATTATATACATATTTTATACGGCATGAATTATTTCATCTCGATTCCGCAACGTTTGAATAAAAATCAGTATTTCGTTATTTTTCTTTTTTCCATATACCTATATTTCTGGTTCAAAGCTGCAGTTATTTCGCTGGTCTGAGATTGAACCTCTCCCGCGAAAAAAAAAAAAAAAAAAAAAAAAAAAGATGCTGATACCTATATATATATATATATATTCTTTTTTTTTCTTCTTCTTGTTCAATCCCCTAATGTAGGTATATAATACTTCTGCTCGGATGAATAGCTACGCTGTCTACGTGCGCTGAAGGTAAAAATTTTTCGGGAACTCGACCGCGGGGGCGATATTATTCAAGGCGAAATTTCGAAGCAATTTAAGAAACATTTCGAGCAGCTGTACTACTCGGTGTTAATTTGAAATGTATAATTTCAGGTTGATATCCATACCTGCCCATTTGCATTGCAAATAACCTCTTTTGTACGGCAACTCACAATTAGCTATGAGTCCCGGGACTTCGTATAAGACGGATAATTTGAATGGCTGTTAATGCGATTAAAGGTTATCAGATTTACTACAGCTCGAATAAAAATCTCGCGTGATTTCAAACCTGCGCATAGTCGAGGTGACTATTTGTCATCACGTGACGCCGGTATACGGGTGGCATGATTTACTTCCGGTAACGCGACGCAAATTCTAACGTTTTCACATATTAGGGTACCTATATAAATGTACATTTTTTCGTCATGCTTTTTTATTGCATTGTATATAGGTATTGAAAATCTAGATATTCTATTTTGACGATGCAATCATCAAGAATTTTTGAAAAATCGTATAGGGAGACCCGGCAAGAGCCCTGCTAAGGTATCAAATTCGTATCTGGAATTCGAAAGTTCTATACACTCAGAAAAAGGTCTTGTTGACACAAACAAAATTTGGTTATTATATGCACAATCACATTTTTTGTTCAGTCAATCAAATTTTTTGTTCAGTCAACCAAAAATTTTGTTGGAATAGCCAAAATTTTGGTTGTCCCAACAAAATTTTGGCTATCCGAACGAAATTTTTGGTTGACTGAACAAAAAATTTGATTGTGCATATAACAACCCAAATTTTGGTCGTGTCAACAAGACCTTTTTCTAAGTATATGTGTCTCGTAGTACCGACATCAGGATTCCAGTATATTCGTGCTGATGGATCAGTGCAGTGAGAGGGAAATCCGTCCTAGTCTGATATTTATTTCTAGATCAAATTTTTCTGATCGGGATTTATAACAGGGATTACGTTTACGTATACAATTTGACGTTTTCCGACGTATAGCGCGTGTCTCTTTTCGGATCTTCAGCCTACAGATATAACGAACAGAAATAGCCATTGGGTGAAGTGATTAACGCATGAACACGGGGCAGAAGGATTCTTGGTTTTAGGGGTTGCGTGCGTCACGGTCGTCGGGGGTGTCGTGGCGTCACGCACCCTCAACGTAACGGCAGACATTCGTTTCTGGGTCTGTTAACGGGGGCCGTTAACGCGTCTTGACGTACAGGGGCGCCTTAATGCGGGGGATAAGGTTACATTAGCACCGAGTTGGCGCGCTTTGCCTCGCTTTGCTTTGCTTTACTTTACTTTTCTCTACTCTTCTCTTCTATTCTCTTCTATTCTATTCTATTCTATTCTCTTCTCTTCCTCTACCACCAAAAGGGGAACCATGGTGTGGATATCCAACCGATGCCGCTCCCTCGTGGCTCAAAGATACGCGTGATTAGCTGTTACACGTCCGACAAGGGTGGGCCTAGAAAAGTTACTTGGATTACTTATATCGACTATATTAAATGTCTATGCGGTTAGTTCAGCAAAGAACTGATCATGCTTACACTATCTCATTAGGGTTGGGGGTTGTAGAAAATGAGACTAAACACAAGATGTATAAAATTGAAGAAAAATCATGCTGTTTTATATATATAATTGCGTATATTTATCCTCTCAGGACGTTAAGTATATATCTTTATCCATAATATGCAACTTGAAGAGAGGCTATACTTTCTAAGGACCCATTTTTTACCCAGCAATTGACCAGGACTGTGAAGTAGGTGTAATTAGACAGCAGTCAAAATTTCGTTAGCTATATCGCTGCTTGGATTGTAGATTTTTATTGTATTTATCTCGTATTGAAGTTTTGTTGAATGAACAATCGATTTCAGATTGAATCCATAACTGTTATCGAGCAAAGCCCGCACGAGTCTCTAATTTTACCCGAAGATCATGAATACTTAGAAAAAAAAAACAAAAAAAAAAACAAAAAAAAAAAAATTGTATGTATCTTGCAGAAAATTGATTATCGTTGACTTGTCACGTATGCGTAATATATATTTTGCATTATGTGGATTTTTCATCGGCAAAGGTGATGGGACACGTTATTGTCAATGTATGACTTGGCAAGGTTTGTGTATAGAGAAGGGACTCTAAGAAGAACGTGTTTTTCTTGAAACTCGTGTTTTGCAGGTCACCTTTATGAACAAAATAAAAAATGAGAAAAAAAAATAAAAATTGAAAAAAATTGAAAAAAATGCTGTAGCAAAAAATTTGAAACCGCTGATAACTTTCACACCCCAAAGCGTAAAAATTGAAGAAAAAAGAAACAAAGAGAAAAAAAAAAAAAAAACACCAAGTAACAATGCGGAAGGCTTGTCGAATCTCGGAAATTCACCTGCGCGAATTTGTCACGCGATTAAAATAAAAAATTCGTCTGCACCGATAGCCAAATCTCAAATTTTTTTTTTTTGAAATTATGAATCTCCCCGGAAATAGGTCAAAACACTATAACGACTAAGGCGGTACCATAAATAACCCGCAAAGTTTTTGAAGCGTTTGTTAGCCGTGACAAGAACACGTGTATAATGGCGGGTGTATGCCGCGGCGTGTGTCGGTGGCCAAGGTCCGAAAAAAGGAAAAAAAAAAAAAAAAGTGAAAACAGGAGAAAAAAAATAATAATAATAAAAAAAAAAAAAAAAAAACTGGCCACGCGGTTGGGAAAGGCGAAAAAGTTGGTCACTTTTACGAGGGTCCAATGTAGAAAAACACCGACCGGGATTTCCCCCCGGCGCCGGGGCCAGTTTGTCAAACGACCCTTCGGTATCGCTTACGAGACAGCAAATTTGTCTTCGACGAGCAAAACAAATGTCTACTGGAAGAGATCACCTTCTACCCTGAACCCTCGAGTGCGGGTGGCTTTCTCCCCGTTGTATTAGTCCTGCACTCATATAACAGAATATCTCCGTTGTGCATACATACGCCTGCAGCAGCACGTGCGTCAGAAAGGTGTTTCTCATTTTTCACGACTCTTTAACTCGTCAGGTGGCACGATTTTAACTATCGTCAACAAAAATCGCGAACTGAATATTCTGCTGATGAAAAAGAAAAGAGAAAAATCAAAAAAATATCACGTGCAGTTCTAAAGAAAAGGTACAGCAAATTTTATCGAACCTGCAGCAAGTGCAGCAAGTTGGAAATCTTGTCAGAAATATACTATCCGATATTTTTTTCTTTTTCTTTTTCTTTTTTTTCGAATCATTGAAGACACAAAATAAAGGGTTCGTATTTTGAGTGGCTAAAAAAATATGCAGAACTAAATAGATATCATAGTTTTTCTCTTAA
The DNA here is from genome assembly GCA_943736025.1 of Tenthredo mesomela. Taxonomy (NCBI): domain Eukaryota; kingdom Metazoa; phylum Arthropoda; class Insecta; order Hymenoptera; family Tenthredinidae; genus Tenthredo; species Tenthredo mesomela. Next base: position 20,354,435 of record OX031016.1, on the reverse strand, counting down.
TACATTCATGAGTTCATCGGTTATCGTGGAATTCTGGAGTCTTTCGCATTCGCACTTTTGCGCAGCGGGTTTACAAATGAGTAACTCCAGACCGTCGAGTAGACGAAATGATACTTTTATCACGCAGGTTCTTCGATTCGTCTCGATCCACGCTGTAATATATACTAGTTGAAAAAAAAATAAAAAATAACACCTACCACATAAAAGTTATGTGTAAAGAAATGGTGATGACCTCAGAATTTGGCAAAGATCGAGCGAACCACGTCTTAAACTGCAGATTGCTTACTTGTAAAACGTCAAATTTTAGTGAAAAACATCGCCTTTTGATATTTTCAATATTTTGTATTTTTATTTTTTTAAGAGATCTGGTTGTTTTCCAACTGACGGCACAAGTCTGTTAAAGATTAAATTATAATTAGACTCTTGAGATATGAAATTGATAGCTTTCTGCTGTCAATCGTGTATATAATACAAGATCGTCTAACGGTTTTGATAACGAGAATCAAGACATCCGCCTTTAGGATTCTCATATATTAATAACGAGTCGAGCAATTCAGCGTATGTATATGTTATATATACCCTGCACCGCGTGCGCCCTGCCATTTCTCGTACCTATTTCGTATTTCGCGCCATACGGATTTGCATAAATTAAATTTTATTATTCTCAGAACATTAATTTCCATGATGCATTTTTACGCCCGTTTAACAATACCGCGAAATCATAATATCTAGGTATCCCGCACGCTCTTAACCGCGAACTGCGAAGAATATGCGAATTCCTATATATATAGGTACAACATATTTTTCTAATATATATTATACGACATAAATTATATAATACTAGGTATAAATTTAACATTCATTGATAATAAATTTCTTTATTATTTTCTTATTCTACATACTCAATATATTTTTACCCCAATACAAAAAAAAAAAAAAAAAAAAAAAAAAAAAACTATAACATATTGCAAAAATGAAGAGACGGAAATATGAGGGTGGGATCAGCAGCGGAACACTTAGCGCGTTGGCTTGGTCAATTTTTCCCTCTTGGTAGTCGATGATCGTGCCATTAGGGGTTGTTTCGGGTAGGCTTGTAATGTCCTCGTAAAATTTTCTCCCCTAAAGTATTGTTTTCCCGCGTACGGTGTCTATTCGTATATATTTGTCTTGTCGCGTCTGTATACAGATTTTCACCTCCTCACTTTACATTGTGTACATATATGTATATACATACGTCACAATATATAGGTACAGACGAAAAGCGATACCTAACAATTCTTTAAAAAAATTTCTAATTTTATGGTACAGAAAAACTAAAACGATTGACTTGTAGAAAAAGAAAAAAGGTAGTCGATCTATGACGACAGTTACTTCGTTCGAGCAGGCCCGTGGGTGGACGGATGTCGGCAAGCTAATAGAGGTGTTAAACTATCTAATGGATTTCCTAGTCGTCCCCCTACTGTACCCATCTCCCGGAGTCTTACTATCCCCACGTGTTATAACGGCTGTGATTTATCTGGCCTCGGATCAGTGGGCGATCCAGGGTCATCCTAGTCGCATCTATAATCATTGCTGATCCTCTGACATAAGATGGGATAAATCATATCACGATCTTTTCAAAATTCGCTAATTCCCAACAGGTTTATCCGCAGTCCAGCACAGATTCGCATCTATAGAAATAAAATATGGAATATAAATCTGATTTAAATTCATTCTAAGGGATGTGCTTTTATCGATATCGATTACTTGAACTTTGAAGATATTTTTTGTTTCATTAGTTTCTCATAACAAAAAGCATGAATTTCTTTTTCATCAGATCAGATTGGATTGAATTCTGTGCAGATTCTGTGCAGACTTATGTTCGTGAGTTCGTTGACCCTAAATTGAAATTTCGCCTTCTTCTTCTATTTCTTCTTGTTCTTCTTAATCTTATTTGAGAAAGAGTGAGAGAAGAAGATGTAGAGAATTATTTCGTCCCTTGTTGTGTGTCAATACGTAGGTACCGTGTTACAGTATGTAACGCAGACAATATCTGGGGGAGGGGGAATTTGTTCGAGGCGTGACGATGATCTGACGAGTTTTTCATACACTTTTTAGCAACGCTTGGAGCACACATATGCGCCATCGTAAAGGAACCACTCCTGAAATTAAGCCGTGTCCAATGAAATCGACAACCGCGAAAGGATTGAACTCGATTGAACGTCAGGGTCAAAACTACGTCCTCGTTTTGCGCGAACGAAAGAAATTTGGGGGCCCAAAGCCAACGTAGACGTCCCCACATATCCACCCCCCTCCATTTTTGCCCTTCTATACCGAAAATCGCACACGATGCTGCAGCTGCAGCATATGCGATGCCCCCAGCTGCTTTTTGGGACGCTACTACCGCTAGGGTGACGTTCAAGATTATTTTTCGATGACGATTATACGTACGGGGATGAAGGTGAACGGATGGGCGTATGGATAGACGAATGGACGGATGAACGGACACTAGTGCGTGTCCAATCTGGTTACACTGCTCCCTGTAGTGCGACGATTTTCTACGGTGCTGTTATACTCCATCCCTTATAGATTTCACAGCAGCGCCCTTTACTCAAATTCTCGTTCCAGAAACATCGAATAAATCTATTCTTATATCTTGCAATTATAACTTCGATAGAGCTCATGAATTTCTGCCTAGAGATTCCGAACGTCGAATCTTCTCATTTAAAAAAAAAATTGATTCGAGGAAATTAAGACCCACAGGTCAGGTTCAGAAAGCACTCTTAAAAAGTCACTCGAATTATGATAGGTGCAGAGAAATTGATATACACTGCAGACTTCTGATACGTTCAGAGTAACGAGTCATGATAGAGGGCTAAAACCGACGAATCTTTATTTGCAAGGTAGCATATGTTACACACTGGGGGTTTGCAGGGGGTGCGATTAACGCACGAGCTTGCAGGACCTTATTCGTGCGTGTGGCTGAGCTCTGGAAAGCCTTGGGGACGTTAAGGGTAAACAGCGAATAACCACTGGGGACATGGTTGGCCTGGGGTGAAGTCGAAGCCACCGTCTGTACGCAGCGTAAACGATTCTATAAATATTTTATTGCTTAGTGATTTGATTTTATTACGGAGGTAATCGAATCGGGAACGTTACCGACGAACGGGAAACTCTTTTGCACCTCTACCCCCTATACCATTCACAAACATTAGAGAAAGGGAAATTGAGTGGCTTTATGCAAATAGAGGTTTTTTTTTTTTTTTTTTTTTTAGGATAGATTTAGAGGATAATTATTTGATAATTATTATCGTTCACCAGGATAATTTCGTTTTATTGAACTTGCTCGTTTCGTTATAAATATATTCGGCATCGATACGGTGCGGCAAATCTTTTCATCGGTGAAATTGGCCGTTTACAAAAATTGATAAATTACCACTTCCTACATCATTTTGGTCACGACTACGTAATTTCCTGTTGAGTATCGCGATAGCGTTGACGACCTGCCCGACTACGGGCGAGGAGAGATCGCAGAGGAAAGGGAAACAGGGCGTCGAGGATGGGACGTGGCCGAGGCCAACGGAGGCTAGCAGTGAACGGAAATTGGCCCGATGACATTGATTAAAGCGTTTAGCAGTGCGGCGACAATGCCGTTAATTAATCGGATGTGGTGCGAGGCTAAGATTTCAAATTTGGCAGATTTAGTGAATTTCACATATCCACACGACAGGAATTATACCCGTATCTCTTATTCGCCGATCTGCGATCGCTTATCAACGAAATGTTTCCGAGGGTCAGCCCTTCCTGGACATAATGGATAGTAATAAAATCATGAGGATGAAAACCAGCTGGGGGATATTTTATCAGATAAATGTATAATTTGTTAAATTTTTTTATCGCTGCAAAACTTTGTTCAAATTTTTGTGTAAATTCGAGTTTAGAGTTTATTTGACGAGGCGTAACAACGTTATTCAATAATCAAAGTTTACCAAATTCATTATTACCAATAAGTCCGAGAGTAAGAGATATTGACGAAAAACGCAATTTCAAATTCTATAATTAGTATAAATTCAAAAGAGAATATATAAACGTGCTACTCAGCACCAAAGCGATAATTTTAGTATATAAGTACGTGCAATAGTATATATACCATGTGTCATCGTTTTATCTACGTCTCGTTGTTTACCGTCTAAAAAAAAAAAAAAAAGAGAAAAAACAAGAAAAAAAAAAAAAAAAAGAGGAAAAATATAAAACGAGGGAAAAATAAAATTTGCAACCTCATCGGACAAATGAGCATCACACCTCGAACCGAAGGGTCGACAGTTGGCTACCTGAAACGATTTATTGGCAAGTTTAAAAGATGCGGCGCCCTCGGCATAAGTCAGTTTTGATGGTGACCGAACGAGTCGCGTTGTTACCAATCAGCAACCATTCATCGACTTAAACTTACTCCCTTATCCCTCGTGCACGTAATTAAGTAAGCAAAGTACTTTTACCAATCAACTTACTGCAGTCATATACCACGAATTTGATTTCCTTTTTTTTTTTTCTTCTTTTTCTATATTCGTCACTAGTCGTACGTGTAGAGGTATCAGATTTGTCAAATCTGTACAGAGATGTGATGTGATCCCTCAATGGATCTTATGACAGAAGGTATAGGGAATCGGGTAAATTAAAAGGAGAAACATGATCGTTTTATTATCGCAAATTACAGTAAAGTATAGTAGGCGTCGCATATAGTTGAACCGACAAATGAGTATTGGACTAGAGGTAAAAAAAAAAAAAAAAAAAAAAATAATCAGGTGAGTGTATGTATATAGGTACGTAGGTACGTACCTATTCGTACCGTTTGAAATAAGGATGCTAATCGCTTACTCAGTCAGTAATAAGATTTACACTGTATAAGACGAGCCCTGCGCTGCGTGGGTGTAGAATAATTACTATGAGTTTTTTGGGCGCGCCACCTGCCTATTGCTCAATAACTGGTATATGTACATGTTAGTTTGTTGGTTTGAAACGTAAGATGTAGAATATATGTTTGTACAAGGAATTTCAAAAATCTGCTAAAAATTATTTTACCTACGTATTAGCGGCTCGCTATACATCTAACGCTATTTACGACTTATAGGTAGTATACTTTTAAATTCACTGCCTGCTTACCAATTATCGAAAAGTAATGAAAAAGAGAGAAGAAGAAGAAAAAAAAAAAAAAAATGAAAAAACGAAAAAATGAAAAAATAAAAAAAAACAAGACATACCTACCGCCATCGACCCACGTCATCTCACACACAAGATACACGAGGTCATTTCAAGAGGCTCTGCGAGTCTGATTGGAAATTACAACTGGTAGCTAATAACAAGTATCCCAATACTCGCCGCTATATCCGGTTCTACGCAATCGTATATAGATATATATAAATGTTACAGTATATACAGCCTCCTTCCTGGCGCCTACATTTGATATAAATGTATATATATATATATAAAGGTATATATGTTCGTATGTATATAGTATGAACGCATATGTGCATTCGTCCGTTTGGCATGGCGTTGATTGTCTTCGTGGGCGTCCGACGTTGTGGCAAGTCATTAACCAAACAGGTATCTATTGTCTTTGTGAATGAATGAAAGTAGCTCCACGATTTTCACGGTCACTATTATCGTGTGGGTAGGGTTACATGCGGGTATACATAGATGCATGTATACGGATACAATATACTATAATGAGTATCCGTCATGACAAGAGCCGCATGGTTTATCCCGTTATTGATATTTCCGAAGAAACTTTGCACTCGCAATTCTAGTCGATTTGCTTGTTTCACCGATCGCGCAAGTGGTACCTATTGTATCCACAATACGCACAAACAAAAGTGGCTTGTGGTTTACTTCAGAGTTTCTAGGAACCGGGAAATGAAGACGAGGCTGCGGTACCGTCAAACGAATTGTTGTCGTTAAATCAGCAATTTTCACTTCTGCAAGCTCTCGGAAAGCACGTCGCTGCACTCGCCTCTATTCGTTAGCTATTGTCTAAATCGAGGTAGGAAATGCCGACGCATGCTGGCCGCATTAGTACGCACTGGCAGATCCTGCTGTAGCAAAACCAACCTAAATTCAACGCTGCAATATCACCGGAACTTCGACGAAACCCACGTTTTTTTTTCTCTCTCTCTTTTTTCCTTTTTTTTTTTCTCTCTCTTTTCGCCAACTTAGTTAACGTGCAAAAATATTTCACGGAATCTCACGCCACGTTAACGAAGACCTGAGCTGCGTTTTACTATATAGATGCATTGCCATTCACCACTAGCTCGCCCTGCACACCTGAGCAAATCACGAAAGGCCTCGGTCTGGTCGGTTTATCTGCGTAGAAAGTTTTCAAACAATAACCACTCGCCACGGGATATCGCTGCAGCGATTACCGACAGATTATTGCAGCCTCCACAATATCCGAAGCAATTATTACAGTTTCTCTATCATCGGTGTGCTTCAATCCATAAGCAGCTCTGCAGGCATCTAGACGTTTTTTTTTTATTCATTTTGTATTTTTTTATTCTTCTTTTTAATAACTATATCTGAGAGGCATAAGGTGCACCGCCATCTTTCAACCTTTTAACACTTTCTCGTAATATTGTCGAGCTTATACTTACCTGCGCGATCTTCTACCCGGAGAATTAGAAATAATTTCTGCATGACCGTATCCAAGGAGCTCAACGTTTCACCTGTAATCCCGAGGGAGTTATTTCGCTTCTCAGACCCATACCAAAACGCTCCTCTTATAGAGGACTAGGAGTTGGTCAAAATTGACAAGTTTGGCCACCTTCTTAACAGCAGGGTATCTTCGCTGACAGGTAGCGGCGTGGAAGACCGAACACCTTTAGCTCGCGTTGTCTACTCCAAAAATCTAAAAATCTTCAAGTTCTGGGCGGTACGGGGTGCGACCGTATGGTCAAGATACATATTTCGACGGTTTACTTCGTCGTCGTTATATAGTCTCAGAGGAAAAACCTTCACATAGGTATAAAACGAGAATACGCGGTCGTCGCGTGAAACAGACTTAAGACAGGAGAGGCCTTCTTCTAATCTGTTGGCAGTGATCGAATCCTGATATCGACGATGAAGTCTCTAGACACTTTGAAGTCCGACCGACTCACACCGGGGGAGCCCATCGGTACAATCCTCATCTTCGACGGGGCCACTCCGTCTGCCAAGACCCGTCCAGTCCGTCTCTTAATGTCTGTCAGAAATTGAGGCGCCTCAAAATAATGGTCAGATAGACGACGGGCTCGCTAATGATACGTCGGAAATAACACCGAATCGGACAGGTCATCGTTTAACTTCAAATGGAAGTGGTGGTCGTGGCAGGGATAAAGGTTAATTCTTCTTTGGCCGGATCCTAACATTGAACCATCGCAGACATTTTCCTGTACCATATGTAGAAAACCATCGTGTCGATCATTGACAAGGGGGATGGGAGGGCTTAAAATTTATGCACCAATCTCATCGATTCAGAGAAATTTAATAGTTTGGAACAACGAGAAGGTATATGACGGCAATAGATGCAACGTTCTATGGAATCAAACGTTGAAAATAATGTTGGCAGCTGATTTGAAGCATCTTTCAACGTTGCGGTGAAAGATGAAGCAGCCAAAAAAAAAAAAAAACCACAGGTAGAAAACTGACGTAAAAATATGTTGCCTCGACGTTCGTCGAGCCTCGAATACTGGCGGAACCGAAGCGGTCGCACATTTTATGACGGGCTGAGTTTCATGGAAGGACCGAAAGCGGTGGGTGCTCGATTGGGTGCAATACTTCAGTACCATATCCTCGACGGGTATTCGCCCGGGTTTGCACCGTGATCTTAACCGTGGGGGAGCCTCTGACACACTACCTCGTGCCGTTAGACAAAGCCCTGAAGCCACCATAAAACTGTCCTCCGGAAAGAATCGCTCCTCTTCAAGACCTCGGGATGGTTTATGGTCCCATAGTCCAAGGTCACATCAAATTCAGGATGAAACTGTGGCCTGCAGGCAGGAAAGCTGGTATAGGTACTGAAAAGTGTCGATATACGTTCTTCAAGGCAGGCTAATCATTGGTCAACGGATTCTCATCAAACCGATTGAACACGTTTTTAATTTCGGTATATCTTAGATACGCGTGTTTAACAGATAGACAGGAGGCCTTCTCCTATTGCTACTGTTCACCCAGTGGCAGATTTGACTGAAAGCTTTGTGCTGCTAATTGGTCAAGCTAATTCCCCCCTCAAGACTTTGACAAAGTAAAGCTGAAGGGTGGCGTAAAGGTGGTAAGGTAGTAGGAACTGACCACAGCCCGTTTCCAGCCACAACACCTAAGAACTTTGAGACAATGAAGGGGGCCGAGGGGGGCTCTGTTCCATGCCAAGACAATGAGCTTGTTTGGTACAACCAGCACCTATCCAACGCGAGAACAATAGAAGACGGTTAGTCAACGAACGTTGCAAAACAATGTATATATATAAATTATTTTTTTTTCTGGTTTTATTGAACTAAGCACCGATAAAATCATTTGGGTTACAAATTTTTGACTAAACATTTGACTCTTTCTTCATTTTCTTCTATGTTTGCTACCAAAGATACTCTCCCTTTTCAATTATCGCATAGCACGACCGGTATCTACTCGGTATTTTCATCATCTCGCATCGTTGCACCTGCGCACCATTCAACTTCTCCTATTGCTAAATTATAAACAAGCCATTAGTCACGTAAGACTCACTTGCATTCCGTAACTAACACCTCTAACAGACAGATATATGTTTCGAAAATCGTTTCATTCAAGATTACGCTTAACGAACCTTCATCTAGCAGTTTCAAACACCCAGACAACAACTAGGCATTGATGGGTGTTACTATCGACACTATCATCATTGCATGCCATGTGTGATACTCTCTTCCAGTCGCAGCCTCAGATATGTATTCATAGATGATGGACTGAGTAAGTGAGTGAGTAAGCATACAGACTCTTGATAACTTGCATCGCTCTGTGTACTATCGTTTGTCGTTGCACAGGTTTCTCGTTGTTCAAAGAATATCTGAATTCTATGCTCTTTTTTTGTTTTTTTCTTTGTTTTTGAAGAGAGAACAATTTTGTCAGATTATTAATTAGCGTACAGAAAATTTGTTTACAACTCGAATTATATCGTGGATGTGCATATAGATGGAGGCCTGTAAATGTGTGTAAATTAAGAAGACTCGCTGACATTATTTCCAACGAAGTTGATGAGCGAAAAATGCTAATTTTCAGAATGCATTGCTATTGCTATGATACCAACGTAATACGTAGATCTGACAATGAGTGCGCGATGTCAGGCTAGCCCTGGAGTGTAGCGTTACATTTACGCTAACCAAGGTAACATGGGACTTCAAGTTTCGCGTTCCGAGAGACTTGACGAAACTCGATGCCACACGTCGTTCGCATTGCTTTACACACGTAAACACAACTGGCTTATAGGTATGTGTGTACACCCGCTTAATTGCATTTCGGAACACCTTGCCAGAAGGATTTGCGAGAGACGGGGTTCCGCGAAACGGTAGAATACGAGTACGGAATCTTATGTCGACTCAAGAATCTAGCCGAGACGAGGCACGCTTATGACAGGCTAAAGTTTCAACCTTAGGTACTGTAAAAGATTTTATGGTTATATTGTGTCACATGTTTCCTATACGAATTTATCCTCATTGGAGAAAGTTAACTTGTTCAAGGAAAAAATAAAAATTAAAAAATAAAAATAAAAATAACGGAAATAACTTTTTAAATTCAACCAGTCTCAATTGTATCGTTGAAATATCAGTTTTTTTTTATTTCAAGTCTGATATACGTTTTTATATTAAAATTTCAGTAAGCCAAAAATATTTGTGAATGCAGTATAGACTAGCCCGATTCTTGGTTTTCCGCAGGAGCATCCGATGAAACTTTTGTTTGTCCCGGGTTTTAAAAGCGGATAAAATATCCCCCTGCAGAAATAATAACATTTGGATGATGAATTTTTGAAAGAAATGGTAAAAATAATTCTCGACTACAATATCGCGTGGATATATCTACGTATGTGCACGTATCAAGAGAAAATTGAATAAATACGCGAGGAGAAGCGAACTGCAGGAATATGCGAAACTAAAGCTACACTCCACGGCGTACTATTTACAGTCCACAAGCTGCACCACCAGAACCAGAACCAGCAGCAGCAGCAGCACCAGAGGCATTTACATTTACATTTTCCATATGCGAAAAATATGTGACGCGTCCTGCATCACAGATGCCAAGTTCCCGTTTGCTTCGCTCTCTCGTAATAACTTTCACGAGAAACGTGCAAAATTTCCATTAACGCACTGAGACGAAAGGTAAAACCTTTCCTACCAAGTTTAAACAATATTCGAAAGACATTTTGCTCGGTTTTGTTTTCGGACAAAACAAAAATCGAATCATCTATGCATATGATAACGAAAACTCGTACAAACCGTCTGGACATCTTTAGCATCTTCCGAAAACTCCCACTCGTCTAAAATCCGAAGTTTTCTGTTCACCATCTCCAAGAAATCGTAACATTATAAGTTTATAACTATAACTGCCTCTACCCTGCTCACCGCCGAGAACCAAACTGCACTCTTTGCAAGGAAGGTTGCAGTTAAAGTCGTAGAGGTATGAAATTTTCAACACTGCACCACGTTATGGGCCTGGGGATCCTCACCGTTCAACTCTTCCAACGATACTCCCTGTGTTCCATAAGTAAAGAGCGTCTTTTCTCCCAATCGCATTAATTACTACAATTCTGCTGATTCTGCCCAATTCTGGCCAGATTCAAACACGAATAATAATTGTCTGCGATGTCATTGGCGACGAATTTTTTTATTTTATTTTATTCTGCAATTAAATTCGTGCCTATAGTTTTTGGCCGTTATTCGAACGGCTATTGCCTTCTCGGCGCGGTCCTCATACCTAACTACCGAAAGGCCCCCGGGGTCCAGAGTTCGCGGAGGGGCCGTTCGTCAGTGGTAACTTGTCACGCCGTTGGGCATCGCGCATAAATTTAACCGCGTAATGTGACAGGTCCTCGAACCGCCACCTTTTTCTCCGCCTCTTTCGTTCGGGTCGAAACGCCTCAAGCGAGTCTTTCCAAGGTCCATCTACACCGTACGATAAGATGTCGAGGATAAATGTGATTGACAAAATATTGCATCCAGACTCATGGCCCTGTACGACATTCTCCTCTGATTCACGACGTTTATATGATTCGGATTCGACTCCAGTAACGTGTAACAGTATCGTGTACAAACATATAGTTTTGCTATTCTCTAAATGCAATGATGGAAAGGGATTCGAATGGAAGGCCAACCGAGCTAAAGAGAGAAAGCGAGAGTTAGGAGGAAACGGGAGAGGATTCAGACCGGCTCACTCATCGCGCGTTGCATCCTTTCTTCCGGCGGAACTCGATAGCCATCGGATAGGTATCCGGTATACGGGGTCAGAACTCTCATGGTTTGCCACAGTTAGAGTTATCCTCTCTTCTATGTACCCCTCTTCTTCTCTTGGTCACAGAGGTCAGTATAAGGATGCAAGGTATGGTGCTGGTGGTAGTCTGGGGATCTGGTACTGGCAGCGACTTAATGTCCCCATTTGTCCTTCGTGGGGCTACCGGAAACTATATATCTCACCTTTGTAGTCCAGCAAGTGAACTGGTACCACCGTATAACGCTCTACGATATACCTACGCCCTAGGGAAATTGTTTAGAGTCGATCCTTTTAATTACTTAGGACATCACGGAAGCTGCTACCTATAGCCACCGCTTTTAACCAGAACTAATCCTTATTCTAAGCCCGAAAAAACCCGGAGGCTAAAGTCCTACACGGATCGTTTTTTAGCCAAATTCAAACCGATTCAATGCATGTGTCGATTCTTTCCCAGTCAGGATTTCAGACGTACTGCTTAGCCAGTTTGGCTCAAGATTGGAGAGAGAATAGCATACTCCAATATGTCGATGTGCCAATGAGCCTCCGAGGCCTCTACTTCCAGTTCTGACATTGCAAAAGTGTAAATTTCAACAAAAAAAAAAATTGCTGAAAGCAATTTTGATATGGCCTATTTTGAAATGGCTGTATTTCTAGAACAGATTAAGAACGTCTAGCACGTGCTCTTTTCTGAGGCCATATAGCCTCTATCTGGTCTTAGCGGGGCACGGGTCATTCCGGGCTAATGATGACGTGGTGAACGGTTGACGGCTCGTCCCTAATTACGTCGTATGGCTATGGCGCGTTTCTAGGCGTCCTGAAACTGCTCGACACGGCGCTGTCAGGTTGTTCGAAGAGGTAAGGACCAAGTATGTGCGGCTATACATATATATGTAGGTATATGCATGTATATGTATCCATCTGGACAGGTACGACACCTTTACTTCTCATCTCAACCGCACACTCGAATTCGTGTATCTTCACACCCACGCGGTGGCCGTTCGTCCCGCATTAATCTCGCCACAATGCTCGTCCGTCTGTCCGTCGCGGGTCAAGTTAACGCGACGCTATCCGTCGGGATGTTCATCACTCGGCAAAGCGAGCCGTGACCAATCCGAAATAAATATTGCCGATTATTAACCACGGGATGCTGGAGCGCGAGGAGGTTGAGATGAAGGACTCGATCTGGGGACCCGGGTTGAGACGTTAAGTGGATCCATTAGTGATCATAGAACGTGATTCGGACAACGTGTCTGAAATTCCACACAGAATTATTTATGTATACCTACTCCCAGGTATAAGGCTGGAGTAATAATTCTTATCTTACGGAATGAAGAGAAAGAAATAATTCATAATTCAGCATCTATATCGTTACGCAAAAAATAATATATCTTTTCGATTTTCGTTACGCGATGAAGAAGCATATAGTAGTACTACAGCTAAAGCATAAAAATGAACAAACAAAGAATTACATCCGACTTCGGGTGCGGCTGCGGGTGCTAATTCTAGCTAACCCTTAAGACAAACACGAAGATCCGCCCGAGGGATTCGAGTATTTATCCCTGCGGTGCTAAATGCCTAGGCATCGCGCCTCGATAGGTAATGCCTGGCTCTAACCTCAGGTTTCTTAGGTTCGATCTAGACGTCGAAGGCGGCGCGACGTTCAGGTGTCCAGGTGTCCGTCCCGGGTCTCTTGATCAGCCGACAAAGGATCTGGAGGCGGCAGTTAACCGCGCATAGTCACCATGGCCGGCACAGGCGTGTTAGGAAAGGGGGAAATTTGGGATACCATAGCGATGAAGATGTCACCGCGATGAACCACGACGTTGACCCCCCGGCGACGAGTCAGCGAATTCCGCAAGATCCTTCTCTGCTAGTGAACACGGCGAGCTATACGATGGCTGGACACCTGCAAGTGACAAGTGATCATAGCGGCTATATCTTACTTCGCTTTGCTCCATGGCACGATCTCACAGCTTCGTCTCGTCGAGAAACAAGAGAGAAATAGAGGTGGAGGTGGAATGGTGGAATGGTGAATGATGAAAAGAGGAAGAATTTGACCCTCGGAATCATAGAGTCCAGCTGTAGAGCGGCCAGTTTCATATATATATATCTACAGGTATGATTTTAAGTACGTTTGCCAACTTACGTTCGTACATACGTACTTACGTAAGTATACGTATATATATGTACTATATGTACCTATATATGTATACGTATGGGTAGGTACGTGAGAGATTAAATTTACACATAGTAGCGCGGGGGAACAATAGACGAAGCGTGTGTGCTCAATGGGGTAAATATTTGACGTGTCCTTCCTCGTCCCTGGTCCTACACGAAAGCCTTCACCCTTGGAGCCCCTCGCGTTCAAACTTTGGTATGGGGCACTCTTCCTGATCGCTGTTTGCTTCGACCACTTCAGTTTAATTGCCACCAAATCACGTATTAACAACGATCCTCACCGGTCTTATTGAAGTGAAAGAAAAAAGGAAAAAGAAAGAAAGAAAAAAAGAAGAAAAGAAGAAAAAAAAAAAGTTGGAAAAAGAAGGTGAAAATAAAACCAGAGTTGAAACTCGCGCCCTTTAATTATTCTCCTTGTTGTCTAAAAAATATATTTGCGGAAATTTTTCTGTATGTGAGATGAAGAGTTTACTCGAAAAATAAAATAGCTCGAGTCTGTTTTGCGGCCGGTAAAACGTTGCAAATTTCTCGGCACAACACGCGTATGAATAAACGGCAGGAGAAATCATGCCCAGGAAACGGAAGTCCATTTCTATATACTATACAGCGGGGCGGACAACCGCGTGGAGGTCTGCAGTCTATGGAATCATCCCTTCGGAACTTTCGTCGTACCGGAATCCATAAAAACTGGCGTTGGTCTGCTTCGAGACAAATAGATGTCAAATATGTTATGTGGCGAATATCAGAGCTTGCAATCAATTTCGACTTTGAGGACGAAAATGTTAAGAGTAGTACAAGGCAATAGTAAGTATTTCATTGATAGAGTATCGGAAACTTTTTATTTGGGTTCTATATAGTAACATAAAATGTTGACGAGGTAAACACTAGATACATATTATGCTCTGAGGTGTGGATATGGACAGAATCATACAAGAGAAAGTGATCAGAAAAAGGAGAAAGGAAATAGAGGAGACACAGGAGTAGAGCTAGTTCTCTTCTCTTGAGACTATTTTGAGTGAAACAGACGTGATAATTATTAAAGATTCTTAAAATCTGCATATTTTATTCGGTATAGGACAGAAGTACTTGAGAAATTTAACAAGCTGTCTATGGCTGGAGGATCTGAGAGTAACAACAGATAAGCCCATACAAAAGATGAGAATGTGGCTCCGATAGAATTTCAATCTAAGGAGGGAATCGAGCCGCAATGATTCTACAGTGAAAATCAACGAATTTGGAAGAAGAACTAGAAAAGTGGTCTTCTTATTTCACAAAACATGGATAAATTACTTTCCTAGCAATCGCTGGGAAGCTTCAGTATGGATGAATGGAAAGTATGCCTTGCAGGGCTTCAGGCAGATTGCTCTGCAATCATCCATTGCAAATTGACGACTGCTGGTGCTGGTGCTGGTGCTGCTGTATGTTGATGATTTGAATTTGAGTGTATAATGTGATTGGGACGTCACTGACAACACGCGTTCCTTTGGTGGTCTTTTCACCCCGTTTTGCCCAGCGGCCATTGCTGAAAAAAAATTACCCGCTGTTCAGAGATGAAAGAGTGACTTTGAGCCACCTCCCTTTTCTACCTCGTATTTCATGTACTGATATATTTGCACGCGCATTGACCATTGCTCAAATTTACTAACGATCATTTTCGAACCTGTTGTCCGCAATTCGGTCTGCACATACGCCTGGCAAAAAAAGTCGGCATACGTTTATAGAACAATACGAACTGGACTATTCACGATCGTGAAATTGCTACAAAGGTTCGAATATCCTTTGCGGATTGTGTCCAAGAAGCACGTATCTATCTCTCAACAACAAAACCAAAAAAGCATCGATTCCGATCGAAGGTACTCTGTTCTTGCTCTCTTTCTGTTCCTGTGATCGTCTGTACCGTTTTGTAATTTGCGAATTCGCATCTTTGCCTATTTTCCTGATTTGTGGGACACGCCAAGCGTTTACCTAGACTCGTATCCAACCGCAACGCTCTATATATCTACACACAAATATATATATATATATATATATATGGACGTGAAATGATACACGTGTACAATATATATGCATGTGGTGTGATGCGATGTACACATGAGGTGGGCGCGTTTCAGCCACAGATAGCGCACTGCGGATTGGGACCAAAGCCGTAGGTAATTAGGGGAAGCGGATTTTTCATTTGTTGGGCATCATTGAAGTTCCGCTCATTACTCGTGGGCTGCGCAACCAGCTCCGACGCCACCGACTCGACGCCTGGTAGGGATCGACGCATCCTCTTTCTGTTCTTGTACTCTCACTCCCTTTCCCCCTCTCCCTCTTCCTCTCCAGGCTCGTATTTCCTCTCTACCCCGCCTTGCGGATGGCAACACAGCCGCGGGCGCACGTCCCTAATGAACTGTGTAATAACTAACGTCGCGACGCCCCGCGTCCCGTTCCGCCCACCACTTTCCGCGACTCTTTACTGCATCTCACAGTACCAGCCAACTTCTTTTCGAAAAAACCTCCTCCTGCTTAATCTGTGCATTAAAAATATCTCCACAAACCTAAAATGCAATATTTGGTAAAAAGTTGTCCCTCGCATCCTGCGATCCAGTCACAGTATTAACACAATGCAAACTCTGAATTTATTTCTTGTTCTTTTCTTTTCTGGGCTAATTTTCCACCAGTTTACCAGATCGATATTATACAGGCAGCTCTTCCCTTTCATGTGAAACTTTTTATTAGCCATTTTAACTGCAGGGATTCTGGATTTGTTATTCAGAATCTGGTATTTCTCACCCCTGGCTCAGCCTCTCCCTTACCATTTCCTACACATCGTGTACGTCTTTTCGAAAACGAGGATCAGCGCGAGAGAAAAGGGCGTTGGGCTTTAGTACCAATTAGTCATAACGACTGCTTGGCAGAGGAGAAAAGACGCCCGTCCTGCAACTTCTACTGAGAGACAGGCGTAAACGACGACGTCAAACGTTGTCGTATTCACCTTCAATCTCGTGCATACCTATAGACATTTCCGTAATATTTTAAGTCGGAATAATTACGTGTTATAATTTCGTTAAATTCGAATGATGAATTCGGTTTTCGTGTGTTAGGCGATGATTACTGGTCCCTGGTCAGAAATTTTGAGCCAACTTCGTTCCACATAAATTTAGGGTAGTCAGTTATCCACCGCGCATTGTTGCGTTATTAGTAAATTGGTAGCATTAATATAAAAGCGGTGAGATCTGAACGGACGCCATCACTCGCCTCGCGGTCCATTAATCCTTGGCTTTTCTAGGACGGATTTATTTATCTCCGGACCAAGTCGAAGGTGAAGATCCAATGTTGGTGAGGTACGAGAAGACTGTCAGCCGAGAGAGAGATGAAGAAGGGAGGAAAGGGGGCTTGATGTATGTGACTTCGGGAGTGAAGTCGGCGGATTCGAGTCATGGTGATATTAAGATATATGCGCTGACGCGTCCCTGCGTAGATAGAGATATCTTTAAGGCCTTCGGATGATTCCTAAAGGCGCAGCCATCCTTCTTTCTCCTATCCACCGATATGACCTTTTCTCTTCTCTTCGAAAACATATCTCCGCCCTCAGAACCTGAAAATTATAAAAATGGGGATTTGCATGCCAATTTTATTCGACTAGAATCGCTAAACCTGGATAAATATGGACAAATGATGCTCTAGTTCATCTTGCGATGATTGTGGACAATCAGATGCGTTAGTTTTTTCCTTCATTCTTTCCTGTCTTTTTTTTTTTTTTTTTTTTTTTTTACTAAACTCTTGAACTGATCTTAGCTCGTAAATTTTTCTGGGACCATCTTTCAGCGCGGTTATGGTCGGTGTGAAACCGGCTTCAGAACTAGGAAAGGTGTGAACGTGACGAATGGTGACAAGACAGCCGACCGATATCGCCACGGAAGACTTTAAGTCTTTCTATCTTTCTATCGCCCCAGGTGACTTGAACGTACTGCGATACTGCACAATGGACATATAGACAGAGTAATACTAGAGTACCTGACAGAGGACGCTCCTACGTCTGCACCTGTAGATTGATAAGGATCTTTATACTGTTAGTATACCAGGACTATGCCCATAACTATACACTCCGAAGTCCTAAAATGAGAAAATTAGACTAAGATGATCGAAAGGGATGAAATAGGGGTGCCTGCAGGGATGAGGGAAAGAAAAGGCGTTGAAAAATCATGAAGAGAGACCGCTCAAGCGAGTGTATGGTCTGTGTTGCAGGGACTGGACCGCTACGAGCAGCGTGCGCGTTCCGGAGTCCTGGCCGACGTGAACACTCGGCCCTGTTACGACGCCAACGCCACGGCGTCGAGCTTCGCCTTGGCCGTTTCGCGCACCATGGTGAGTCTAAGATTAGGTACCCTAATTTTATGGGGTCTGATCAATTACCGCTAGTAGATAGAGACGCTTATCGTTAGATAGAACCTCTTGTGCACGCACGTGGCCGAGTATCGAGAGACGGAAAGATCTAATTAAACCTGCGGTACTGTGGCGTGTCGACGGGTCGTTAATTCGCTCGGCTAAATCACGACGGGGTAGCCCCTTGGCTAAGAGTTCAAAATGAGGATAAAAAATGTTCAACTATGTGAGAATTATATGGTTATCATCGCAGACTCTGACCGGGGAAATAGTTCACGTAGTTTTTTTTTTTTTTTTTTCTCTCTTTTCTTGATTTAGAAGCAACTTCCGGGCGTGCAAATTGCCAATTGGTGTACTTTTTCTTTTTTTTTGTTTATTAATTGACAGCCTCGGAACAGATCTTTCCCGATGTCTATCGCTCTTCTTTCGTGGTCCATAGTAGGCAAATAAGAAAAACGTGTACATACGTGCTCTGAACTAATATATTCGTCCACGTGCGTACGGAGGAATGTCGGTGAGTATTTATTTATCGACATAGCATATAAGTCATAATCCTCTCCATTCGCTAATTGGAAGGCTCGCGCTGACACCCCAATATTGCGACAACGAATCTGTCGATTGCGAGAGCAGATAATTTCACCCCGTCATTATTTATAACCATTGCTTTATTAACCTGTAGGTGCAGTAGATATACGTTCTCGTTCGAAGCCCGCAAACCACCCTGACAACTCTCCGTATTACTTCCGAACGAAATACTATATTATACATATAATGGTTCTCTGAATCTGAAAACGAGATATTTTTTTCTTTTTTCGATCGAATCTTTGATTAGGTTTCGCAGCGATGAGTATCGAATCGCAATCCTAGTATAATGCAGAATCATCATCAAAATTCTGAAATTAGATTATTTACACTTCGTAGATTTGACAGCCAATCTGCACACCGCGTTCCGTTACAGTTTATAACATAGAATATAGTATAAAAAGTAAAGGGAAATCGATGTGATATCGCGCGAGGCTGCTAGCTGCGTGTAAACCTGCGAGGAAAGTAAAGAGCCCGTGTTATAGTTGTTCCTATAACTGTTTACCAATTTTAAAGCCATGTCACCGCCTTCTAGCTACCGGCTGGCGTTCACTTTACTTAATTATATCCTGGGTGATTAAATTTGATAAAAAAATTTCAGAACAAGTTGGATAAAAACTGTAGAACTAATTTTATCTCATTCGAAAAATTAACCATTCAAAAAATGTGTACGATATGTAGCACATCGTATGTATGTAATGTACATTGTACATATACCTAGTAAATATGAATACCGGATATATGAACACGTCGCTCGATGATTCTCGCTCGCAAAAATTCTGTAGGTAATTTCTTTTAAATTATAGAATAAAAATTCCAACGTTCGCAGTAAACGGCATTGATAATCCTAATTTCATTAAAATTTCTAAAAAAAAAATGAAATAAAAAAAAAAGAACAACTACGACTATATAGCGTCGGAATAAATCGTCAACTGTGAATCCACGCGTGTAGGCATTCCGCTTCGCACGGATTGTCTACGTCACGTGTTAAAAATTTTTTTCTACTTTGAAAGAGAAGCGTAAACGTGAGGGTACTGGGCAAAGGGCTTCACCTTGCTCGGTTACTTTTTATTTTTTTATTTTTTTATTTTTTTCTATTTTTATTTCTCGTGTCCTTAGAAAAACGCACCGGTTCAGCCTGTGCCTAAAAAAAGGTAAATAACTTCGTCCGGCTGTAACGATCACTCCGAATTTAAACTTGGATTGAAACACTACCATATATAGATTGACTCGGGCAAGAAGAGGAGATTTTTGAACCATATATATATATAGCATATATATATATATATATACCAACTAAAACCGAAAACTCGGTGATTGTCGCGATTCGAATTTCTTCGAGAGGCCTGGATAACCGATGATGGTGGAATGCGCGGCGTCATCATTTCAGTTCAACTTTAAGGCCCGAGGTCTGGGTCCTACCCAAACTCGACGGCTATGAAATCGCTCCTGATTGCCTCACCGAACCTTAACTCACCTTAGCTCAGGTGACGCGGTCTCAACGATCAGTCGATCACCGCAGACCAGGACAAGACATAGGCTCTGCGATCTAAAGCCATAATTTTTAAGCCTGCCAATTTTTCATGGGGAATTTAGGTTTTCTTGAATTCCATCGATTCAGCTGGGAGAGAGGCGCGAAATGACCCACCGCCAGATATATATCTGCCTTTCGTTAATTTGAGACGGTGAATTTACTCGCTCTGAAAATTATCGCTGATTCATGGAAACAACTCCGCCCTCGACGGTCCCTTTATCGTCTAGTAGCCAAGATTGACTCGTCAAACTTAACGCGGTTGATGCCAAGGTATATACCTACCTACCTGCAGTAGAGAAAAATTTTTCCTTATTATTTTCAATTCCCCCAAACGAAACTAATTGACCGGTTGTAATAATTAGCGAAAAACGAACACCTGCGCTTTCTCGAATAATTAATCAAACGGTCTCGGGGCTACTGGGAAGTCATTTTTTAAATGGGTAGTTAATACGCTAAACTTTATACTCGATCTTCTTTTAATCTTGCGAGCTGATGCTACTCTTATTTCTCTTCCTGTAAATAACGGTGACCAATGCAGTAGGTACATCGTCAAGACTTAAGAGCCGCGTGTGCCACCGTCGGAGTAACTTTGTCCATTACCAAACCACAAATTGCTACTTAAAATATTTCATTGAACGTCTTAAGTCGCGACCAGCTACCGCTAATGATTAGAAAGTGTTTTATTTGTTGATTATTTTTTCATTTATTTATCATCGCACTGTCATTAAATATTTCCTAGTAGTAGTACGTGCCACAGGGATTTTTCTTCCTTCCATTGTTAGTAGCTACCTACAGCTACTCTTATATCGTTAGTTGACATTACGTTTTTTCTTAATCAACCCACTTTTCACGTGATGCAATGCTAAGGCATAAGGCTAACCCATCCGAATGAGTATATCTTTGATATAAAAAAGTTGTTCATGAAAAAAAAAAAAAAAAAAAAAAAAAAAAACAAGAAAAAATCAAAGAATTATGCGAAGGGAATATTTCTCCTCTTCCAGAAATTCTTTGATACTGAAATGTTTGAACAACCCTCGTGAATTGAAGGCGAGACCGTCACGTATAAATCATAATATAATAATACTCATTTCCGGAATAATAACGTAGAAAGTTGGCAAGCAACGGTGTAATACTATATACAGTGTATCTCCTTGGGTGGCGATTCGCGTCGTACCTAGATGCCGATCGCGTATCTCGCTGCGCGACCAATGTCGTAGCTCCTATGCCAACATGTACAATTTCCAAGAACACCCTCGATACCCCGGTCATCGCAAAGAGCTTCTGGTTTACCGCCTCGCTGCAGGGGGCTAAATACCAACGCCGTTGCAATACCTTAGAGTAATCGAAAATCACACTGCGGGTATTCTGGCTCTTCGTTAAACTATATTCGACTGTGGCGAATCACCCGCGTATAGGTAATCTTCGCCGCGAACAAATCCCCCAACGCTTTGTGAAACGGTTGCGAAAGATCGAAGGATTCCACGAACCTATAGGGACTCTTTTTTTTTTTCTTCTTCTTCTTCCTCTTCTTCTTCTGCTTATTCCAATTTTAGATTCCGCTTATATACGTATCAGACATCACATACATATTATATATATATTTCTTTTTCTTTTTCTATAAAACTGCAAGAAAAATACACAAAAAGAAAGGTTGACTTGATTCAATAGAATTTTTCGGTCCAAAAATGAAACACCGAAATTTTTCTCGAACCAAGAAAATTTTCCAAATTTTTCTGTGTGGGATTACAAAATTGTGATAAACTGTTTTGATATTATTTTAAACGTTTTCGTATCAGAAGTGTACTTCTGTATTTTTTTTTTCAGACCCCCGATGTGTGCAGGCGGTAGCTCGCTAATCAAATAACGAATAGAATAACTGTAATGAGGGGCGCGAAGCAAAGCGATCCGACCCGCCAGTCACACGCGGTGATATCCGTCTGTCCCTCCTCGTGTCTTCGTGCCACGTGATTACGCAGTTAAATGATTGCGCGGTGGTATGTAACCATGTATTTAGTAATTAAGGCCGGTTCTTGCGGCCGGTGCTAATGACGGGGCCTAGAAGTGGACTCAGTGGAAGATGTTGCCGCGGACGTACCGCGGATCCCTGAGTCGTCCCGACTAGAGCTACGCTTTGCTAAGTCACTGCCAGTAACGAGCTTTGGAGAGGGCGAAGAAGGCTTCGTCCGTATCTCTGAACCTCCTTGCTTTGTGGCCCGAATCACTTGCGGTCCCAGGGATCAGCCTGACCTCGCGCCTCGTCTATAATCTCTAATCTACAATCTCCTCGATACGACTGACCGATGAAAACTTTCAGCGTCGCGTTATAATTCGTTACGAAATATACGTCGACATTTTATTTACACCTATAACGATTATATTCTCGATTCTTTATCAAATTTTTGATCAAAAGTCATTTTAGGATTCATTTTTGTGTATTTCTCATTTTTTTTTTTTTTTTTTTTTTTTGTATTCTTTTATATCAAAAATCGAGAATTCATTGTCGATAAAAACAATATTTCAAGTGAGAGAACAGGAGCCTGGCAGCTAACTGAGCAACTGACAAGCCGCTCTGTTAATTACCGATTTTCCTCGCTTCATGTCACTTTTTAATTGATGCCAGAAATTGAACCGCCACACTGATAACTGCCACTGCCCACAGGTTCGAGCAGAGTCATCGCTCGCGGCGAGCCACTCCTAAATCACCTCTGCCCCGAAGACCATTAACCATATCGAATAGTTGCCAATATATAGGTATTCGTATAATTACGCGGAACATATAAGGATATTTATAAGTTTATATTTCACACGCGTTTATATATCTTATAAACGTTAAATGAATCGCTAGATTAGAAAGCTGTGACTTATGCTGTAGTTCATCAGGATTCCTAATTCTTTCTATCTTTCAATATGCAAAAATTCTTTAAATACTATTTATAGGGTTTAATCTCTGGACATTACGCAGTATATTAAATGAAAAATCGAGTCTGCTAATGATTACAATTAACATCGTCTCGGCTGTCAGAAAAATTATTCATCCAGGTGTACATTGTTCGAAGAGAAAGGATAAAAATTGAGATTTTTATGGAGGAAGAAACGGTGCGCAGAGGTAGAAGATCATCTGAGGCTACATATATATATGTCATCAAGTGTCTGTAGAATAATGTTATAATTATAATTCCTTTTTTTTCTTTTTTTTTTTTTTTTTTCGTCTCCAAAATATTCAGATGAGGACCACTGCTTTTTTCCTGACAGCCAGTTACGGTGGAACGAGTTTCATCTTATTGTTTGTTTTAAGAAACCGCGTGGTCGTACGGTCGTATAAAGAAAAAAAAAATGAGAAAAAAAAAAGAAAAAATTTAAAAAAAAAAAAAAAAAAAAAAAAATTGCTATGCTTTAACTTTTGTATTAATTTCGGTAATATTTCACTACCGCCCGAGGCAACTCCATATATCTGAGGTTAACGGTAGAAACGTTTTTTCATCAGAGACACGTCAGTCTACACGAGTCCCTCCTGCAGCTCTAAACGACCGATAAAAAGTAAATTGATTTTCGTCAGAAGCTACAACGAATATAAATCTCATGCTACTACTATACCAGACAGTCTCTCTGCAACAACGCGGCTCTAATTCTTAAAAAAAAAAAAAAAAAAAAAAAAAAAAAAAAAATTAAAAGAAAATTGAAAGAAAAAAAGAAAAAAGGTAAAAATTTTACTCTTCGTTAGACATATGAAAATAAATGATTAACGCTGTCGTACAAATATCAAAATTTGATATTAATAATTTCTGACAGTTCTCCGTTAATTTAAAACCATATATAGAAATCCTTCGTATTGCTACAATATCACTTAGCCATTAATCGATATAAAAATTGAGTATTCCTTTATGTTATATGGTACATACGAAATAATATTAACTTTTGAAATAATCTGAGCGAAAAATATATTGCACGTATTTTATCATATTTGCACAGGATTTGTTTTTTTGCATAGTGACTTTCATTGAAGAGATAAACGGTTTTTAGATATAGAGGCGAGAAATATACAATTAAATTGATGCATAATGGTAGTGCGATTAAACCTAAAATGAGAAACGTGCCGTCGTGATCATAGCGTATAATATATCTTTATTTGTTCTTACATTATACCAAAGGTATGGCTTTTTGCCACGGTAACTATCCGCACGATTAAAATATGCCAGTAAAAAAGACGAGAGCACTTTGCAGCCCGTATTTATTTATATATATATATATATATATAGCTGGTATAGGTACGAAAGATCGGATAGAATCTCTGGTTGATCTGTGGGTGGGAAAACGATTCTTGGAAGAGACTGCAATCGTCTGTGACTAAAGAAATTAGAGGCCCTGGTTGAATTTAGTCTGATCCAAAGTGGAGGCGGACCTCCGTCCTCCGATCAAACAGTCAACTGGGTATGCTGTGTTAAAAAAAAAAAAGAAGAATTGAAGAGGCTGGTTAATGGACCAACAGATTACGCAGTTCAAATTCTCGAATCACTCTACTGTTGATTTTCCTTCCGTAACTCTACGTCCAATACCGCGCGGCGGTAAAGTGGTCAAATTTATCCGATTTCAAAGTACCCCTGAAAGTGAAAGTGGCGTAAGTAACTTTTACTCAATTTCTAAAAACCTCGAGTTTCGTTGGAGGACTTCCATCAATATATACACACTAACCAAAGTCTTCGTCGACCATGATAGTACCTATACATCCTATCTAAAATTCGCAAACTTCTCACGCGGTCGTCCTGCAGTTTCAGATAGAGAATCGCATTTCAGGATGGACTTACGCAAATTGACGATAATCTAATCAGCGATGCAATATATAGACTGCTGGCTGTCACATGAAATGAAATGAAATGAAAGGAAAGGAATGGAAAGAAAAGGAAACAAAATGAAATGAAATGAAATGAAATGAAATGAAATGAAATGAAATGAAATAAAATGAAATGAAATGAAACCAGAGGACGAAGCTTGGTTGAGCGAGTAGAATAATTCTGGCATGAAACGAAGGACATCGGTACGCCCAGAAGACCATATCCGGTTGTCGGGCTCAGTCGACCGGACTAGCCAACGGATTGAGATGCTTGCCAGTGACGTTTGTCTTTGTCTCCGGGGGAGCCCTCGACGACTGGAAACGCGGAGTGCCTCGTCTCCGTCAGGTCGAACTCGGGAGTTTGAGCTGTCAGAGACAGAAGTTCTCACCCTCGGAAAAATAATTACCTACAGTGGTAGTGGAAACCTCTTCCCCGTTTACCCGTCCTCTATACTTTCCCCGCAGAACGCCCGTGCAGTAACACCGCGCCGGTTTCTCGATGACGGAGCTATTGTGCCAATCAGACGCTCGAGCGCGTTGATAAGCGCACGAATACTCGTTATTAAAAAATTTATTCGTTTCTTCGCGGTATATATATGGAGCCGATAAAATGTAAAACGAATATAAGGGAATAAATAAACCCAAGAGACTATAATTCGCCTCGAGGGTGGTTCGTAATATATCTATACCTGCATAGTAGTATATAGGAAGCCCGGGGGTATGGCTTTGCGGAAGATTACATCGTTGCGGGTACGAATATTAATTAGAAGGGCTGTAGCGAGAAATTAAACGCAACTAATTGTGACAGGCAGAAAGCGATTCCCCAAACCCCGTGCGGTCTCTGTGTGTGTTCGCGATTGGTATCCACTTTTTTTTTTTCATATTTTTATATTACGAGTATTTATATTAAGATCCAGTGTAAAAATAATAATAAAAACCCTCCACTCGCTATAATATACCCCAGCTGTGGGAGTACCTCTATACTGTCAAGTCTGAAGGGTGAGAGGAGATCCGCGCAAGAGCTGCAGCAGTGCACATGTATACCTATAATGTGTATATATACCTATACGGGTGTTGTTTGTGCTGATAATTGTAGTCGTTGTTAACTCTTTGGAGAATAGTAAACCATGTTTGCAACTATTCAGGCGTACGTGGGTATATCGCGCGCGCACGCATGCATATATACCACTATCCCCAGGGATTTCTCGATGGGGTTGCTATTGCAACGACTCCACCGAATCATTCTGGGCTGACGCCTCCGCACACTGGCTGCACTCGTTGACGTGTGAAATCCCGATCCAGGAATATTCATTTCTCATATTATAGGTGCCTATACTACCTGATGCCTTACAGCCTACATTGACATCGCGGATTTCACACGCAGGCGCGAAATTCACCGAATGATATAAGGGAGTTTCAACGAGTACCTATCATATACATGGAATTATTCGAATCTTTAAAATCTGGTTCACATTATTCTATACACAGAAAAAAAGGTGAACTTGAGCCACGAAAATTATCTTGAATCAAGTCAACCTTTCTTTTTGTGTACACACTCAGAAAAAAGTCTTGTTGACACAACCAAAATTTGGGTCATTATATGCACAATCACATTTTTTGTCAGTCAACCAAAAATTTTGTTGGAATAGCCAAAATTTTGGTTCTCCCAACAAAATTTTGGCTATCTGAACGAAATTTTTGGTTGACTGAACAAAAAATGTGATTGTGCATATAATAACCAAATTTTGGTTGTGTCAACAAGACCTTTTTCTGAGTGTATAGGTACCTATGTACCTATACGTCGGAGGAAACCGATAAGATAAGCTAAAGTCGTAGACCTTCGGGCTAGTCTGGACTCTGGGTGTCCGATAATGTTCGGCGTCCAATGGCCAGTTTACTCAACGACCAATGCCGTATAGTGACTTGCTTTAAAAGGGGTATCAGCGTGGAGAGAATCTAATCGAGCCACTTTATCGCGGAGACTTCGTTCCAGCGACGCCATGCTGGAGTTGGAGGACGTATTGCCCTGGTAGAATTGACCAGTGGCTATAAGATATGGGTTTTTTTCTATATCAGAGATAAAACCATGCATGTAAATTTTAAATCGTTTGAAAAATTTCTGTCGAAAGAATTTCGGGCCTGAAATTGGTTCGTGCGTATAGACGCTCGCTCCCAGATTCACTCGTGGTACATATAGATGATGAAAGTCCGACCCCCCCTTGCGACGAGGGCGCTCGCCGTCGCCCTGGAGACGCAGGGGCGCTCCACAAGCGTCCCTTGGGCTCTGGGGTAGTTCGGGACGTCGCGAGGGCGGCTTGCTCCAGGTCTCGCCTGATTGGCGGCTCCAGACTATCGACCATCCTGGGACCAGCCCTTTGTTTTAGCCAACACCCTCTCACCCTCTGCTCTCTCGCTTTCTCCCTTGTTCACCCTCGCTCTCTTTATCTCTCTCGTTTCGTGCTCGCCATGCCTCCAGCTGTTATAGCGATGGAGAAAACCCCCGCGACGTTTTTCTATACTCATGTCTGGACCTCACCTTGAATCTTATACTGATCTTTAGTCAGACTTTATCTGAAAGGAAAGATTTTTCTCATTCGTGCAACCTCAGGGTCGCTTATCAAACTCCTATAATTCCCAAGTAGGTAATAATTATTTCTCAAATTACAAGCCTCGATCGCAAGAATCATTCAAAACAGTTTCAATCCTGTTTATCCAAAATTATTTAAAATAAATCGATTATCAAGAAATGATCGATCGATCAATTCCCTATCATCGGTTGCCTATAAACGTATAGTTATAGTTATATGTACCCCTTGGAGGGGGGGGGGGGGGGGGGGGGGAATTAGTTACGAATACAGATTGAAACTGATGATTAAGGTTGATTATGGTGATGAATTAATGAGCGATACGTGTTTCACACGGATGTGTTTTGTTGTGTATATTACATATTTTGAGAGATTGTATTGATTGAAGAGATTATACAGTTATATGTATATATGGGTATATAGGTGTTCAAAAGTTGTTAGTTAATAATTTCTACTCGACTTGTTATAAGCGTGAAAATAAAATGATATTAAATAAATTCGCGTCATTAGCGTCGTCGAATTCTGTTTTTCCAACCCTCGCACTGACCAGTATTTTTCTGCGGAATGCGCGCCTCGTTTTTAATTAATAGAGCGTGCTACGGCAGGTTGGCGATGGAGATGCTTGACGAAGGGTAGAAGTGTGGAACTCCCGAAGTTATATATATGTATATATATATATACATATACATATATAGGGGTGCTGAAGGAAACTGTGAAGAGGAGGGGAAATACGGTAGAGGGAAAAGTATGGAAAGGGGGGGAAGAGAGGTGGAGGTTTTAATGAGGATGAGCGAGATAAACCTCCCTCGAATCTCTACCTCTCGCGGCCCTCCAGCATCCACAAGCGCCCAACGCGGATAGGTACCCGGTGAGCGCACCCACTGCCGAGCGCGAGATACCGAAATACAAAAGAGAAAGTAATTTCTTTTCCCAGCAATTTTTACTCGAGGGTTTGTTTTATTTTCTAGAGATAAAAAAAAAAAAAAGAAAAAAAAAAAAAAAGAAAAAGAAAGAAAAAAAAAATCACAACTCAAGAACCTCGGCTCTCTCTAGTATAGTACGTTCACTGAATTTCTTAACCGACTTCTACATAACCGGAAAACACGGCATGCATTCAGAATTTTTCTACCGATCATATTATATAGGTAAGGTATATAATATATATTGTATATAGTATGGTATATATAAGTTTCATAAATTTTCGAATTATTATCTAAACCTAAAATTTATTGAAAGCAAAAAATGTCAACGAAAAAAATGGCAAGAGAACTCTGCGCGCAGTGCCAGGGGCTAAAACTGCCTATACCGCAATCCGAGTGACAAGATATCGTATATATACGTTCCACGAGCCAGGCAATCGTGAATCGCGAGGCGTCGCGTCGGCATCGGGATGCCGAGTGTGATTTAGGTGATTTTTTTTCTTCTTCTTCTTCTTCTTCTTCTTCTTCTTCTACGGGGTAGCCAAAATAATTCACCCCTAATGCCTCCGCTAACTGCGACCAGGGTCGGGCTCGATCTCACCGACTGTTTATTGCCAAAAAATGTCGTCTTATATATCACCCACGTTTCTAAAGAAGACATTCCGGGGGAGCCGGTTGTCGGGTGCGTATAATGGCGTGTGTTTAGACCAGCTTTGACTCAGAGGGGTTTCTCTGCGTGGATCATTTCAAAAGTAAGCCTTTACCCGCAGATTCCAATGATCATGCAGTCAGAAATTACCTATACCCTGACCAAGCTGAGAATCTCATATTATTATCAATTTTTCATGAATTTATAATATTTCATTGAAATTATTTAGCATACTAGCGGATGCATATTTTCTTACTTTTTTTTTTTTTTTTCTTTTTTTTTTAGATTCAAAAAATGAGATGTACCTATAGTGGTGTGAGGTGAACCAATTAGTTCTCTGTATAGCCCTGATGGCTATACATATATATATATCGTATATACGAAGATACTAATCGTAACGAAATTTAACAAGCTGAAATAGCTCGAGGCGTACACCACTATCGTCAGGACTAATTGTGTTTGACATTAATTAAACGTAAAGCTTGATGATTGACGGGCGAGGAAACCGCATCTTTCGATTTACCCAGTGAAGAAGACAAAATCGTATGTTTGAGCCGAATAAGTCCGCAACCGCAACCTCAAATTGGCTATTGTGTTTCATTCTCCGGTTCTGTATACACACTCGATACTTATACCGACATTCTATATCATCGCAATTAAAATATATATAATATATATATAGTATAAAAAAAAAATCTTTGAAGACCTACCGACGTTCGTATCATATCTTGATCGGGCAATCGGAGTAGGTAGTTACGTCGTTGTCTTTGAAAATTGGACAAAGCGATGGGTTCGTTAATTTGATTTAATTAAAATCAATCGCTCCAAATCCTTAATACGTATATATTATTATATACGTATACAAGGTTGGAAAATCTCTGTACGTACCTATACCTATATTCTGATATATCGGTTCTGTGTATATTATTGTGATAAAATTAATTAACTAAGCTATTAACTCATCGCAAAAGGTTTACTCCGCTTCTCTACACCCGATACGTTGTCTGTTAATTACTGATCGCTAATTATACCAAACTGACAAGACACGCCTGCTAAAGCCTGTTTCCGCACGTTTATAATATAATACGATATCGTTGACCGCTATCGCACGTTGTATTAATACGTAAAGGCAATAGCTTACCACCTGTCGACTCACTGGACGATCGGAATCGACGTGTGTCCAGACTGACGTAGTGATCTGACCGTCAATAACTTATAATATACTCAATAATTACTATATAGGTGGTCAAACATATGCAACGACGCGTAACAAAGATAGTTCGACCATTAAGTCATTAGCAAATTATTATTAACCCAAGATGTCAAAAACATTACGTAATCTTTCATATCACTTTTATTTTATGCATGTTAGATAATTTTCTTCAATTTTTACACAGATTTGTACATCCAAAGGTGAAGACGGTTTTGAAAAAATTTAAATTATGAATAGAATTCGGAGTTTGATAAAATTTTCAAATTTTTAAATTTTCCTGTGATTTATATCAATCGTAGTCAATCTTGCGATTACACGGAATATGACGTAACGACACGCGGTTATAGATACGGTGACGTAAGAACGAACTGTCGAACAGACCTTTGGACGAGGCCATCTAATCACGTGGCTCGTGTAATCATCTCGATCGCCCCAATGGACCACCCCCCCACCCCCTTCAACCCCAGGTTTCTACTCTGTGGTGGGTTGCCCAGGAGTTCCTTTATTCGCTGAGCTAGAGACGCGGTGACATTCTCTTTTTGTCCAGTCGCTTTCTGCCCACCCCACAAACGGACCTGCACCCTCGTCAATCGGACGAGTTACGGCTTAGCTCCCACATAATTAAGTCGCAATTGAAAATTAATCATTGAAATTGACGTCGAGATCGAGTCTGATAAAAAGAAGGTTTGCTTTGATGTGGCGGTGGGCACGGAAGCTTCTTACGCCAATTATTTCGCGGATTATTATTTTGCATCGGATCCCCAACGCCACCCTTAGTCCTCCTCTCTCTCTCGTCAGAGAACGAAATACGTTTTTTTGTGGATTCTGTAAGAGGATTAGACCAGCAGTGTCGCGTTCTCCGTTTATACATATATACCTATATATACTATATATTATTATGTTATTTTATTTTTTCACGTTTCTTTTTTTCTTCATTTTAATGTAACGTCATATTATTTTCGACAAGCTTTTTCTACGAAATGCTGTTTCATCCTCCCACGAATTCAATAGCCGATTTCTTACTTCCTATACCACGATATAAGACCTATAAGATTCGCGGAGAAGAAAATTTCTGTAATATTTCTTGAAATCCACCAGCCCTGGTTCAATCCGGAATTATTATACTCTTTCACGAAACAACCGCATATCCACGTCAGACTTAAATTGCATTATTATCTTGTAACATTCGTTCGGTTATAGTGAGGTACCGATTCAGAGATGACCAAAAAGTGCTTTGATCTCGGTGCGACCTGACGTTGTAGGGTTTGACTCCATGGATAAGAGTGGAAGGGCCCGCGCAGCATACACGTGTCGCGGCTTACCCAGATCGTAGCAGCTACGACAGGGTATTCTCACCGCTGGAGTGTTGTTGCGTTTGATTTTATTGCGAAGCCCTGTGCACCGGTTTCTATCGTCGTCAAAGCTCCCGGAAGCCCCTTTATTTGCGCGTGTCAATTCCTACCTGAATCTTTAGATCGTCGCAGGACGTTTTGTCGCGGATTGATTCAGAGCGGATTTATCATCTTTGATGGGCTTATGCTTGAATACAGAAATTAGAATCTTAGCTATATTATACCCACACCAACGATTTATGAATTTCCAACGAACATTCGAGCCGAAATATTCAGCTCAATGATATTCGGTTGTATTTTGATTCACTGCCTCTTTACGGTATCGCGAAACGCGCGACTTTGCCCAACTTTCCCTCGATATTTTCTGTTCCAAAACATTTTGGCCACCGTCCAGTCTTCTTCCTGTTTGAAAAGCTCGCTATATTTCTAGAACCTAGACCGCAAGTTTATCGTGGGAAAGCATCTCCGATTCTATATAGAGTCAATAGTTGAAGCATATAGATTTCTGTTTATTCATATATCTTTCTCAATGTTCACAATAGAATCAGCTGTTTTCTGTCAGTTTTGACTCGGACCAAAACCGCGCAGAGACTATTATATCTCTGTAATATATCTGCACTATTATTGGGTGTATGAAAGACATAAGTACGACGTGAATACGACACCGGATTCAATTATTGTCGTCCGTGGAAGCTGCAGGGGATATTAGGTTATTTTCTTTGAGTAAAATGAGAGATAAAACACGTAAGATGAAAAAGAAAAAGAGAAAACGGAAGCTGCAACCACCACGCCATTTTATTGAAGGGATCTTGGCAGGCACTCTCCTAGCTCTGCCTCCGCCTCCACCTCCACCTCCGTCTCCGTCTCCGTCTCCTCGTTCTTGAAATCCTGGTAATCCGCGATGAGACATAGATTGAGTTCTGCCTGCCTGGCGGAAGAAAAAAGAGAAGAGAAGGAAAGAAAATTGGAAACCCTGGCGAACCGGGCCTCCGCCAACCACCCAACCACCCACCTGGTTAGCCGGATGATAAAATTGCGGCCGGACGGGTGTTACCGTAAGCCGGATAGACCGACGGATCGACGGACCAGAACTGAGCCAAGCTCCTCTTCTCTTCTCTTCTCTTCTTTTCCCTTTTTGCCCGATGTTTCTACTTGCTTTTTTTCTTTTCTTACGATTAGATCCGCGGATCTCTTCAGAGAGCTGCGTCAGAGTCATCGCATAGTGTTTATCGGGTCAAACAAAAAGCCAGTTTCTATATCGTAAAGAAATGTGTTTTATTATTATTTTTTTTTTTTTTTGTCATTTTGTTAAGGCAATCATTTATACTTTGAGGATCTGTCAGAAAATAGCCGGATATTAAATTCTAGAAGATTTGATACCGGGAAAATTATTTCGATATAGACAATGACATTCGGACTTTTTCTTTTTCTCTCTCTCTCTCTCTCTCTGTGTCTTTCTCTCGACCAATTTCCATTTCGTTGGATGGCCCACCGCGCCAGGTTCAGCCTTTATCTTATCGTCTGTGGAAACCTTGCGCGAGCGCAATAACCTTGCAAGATCCATTACGTTAATTGGCAATTTGTTAAAAATGGATCTTTCCCCCTTGCGCAGATGGCGCGTGTTCTTGGGATGGAGCCGAAACTGGCGAAGAAGGTTTCACTAGCGGTACATTGAGTCTGCAGGGCTACAGATCCGAACCGAAAGTCATCAACACTTTTTATCTGGACGTCCCCTTCGCCTTCCTTTGATTTTCCGATAAGAGCTTGTTGGTATTAATTTAAAACACAGCTTCAACGACTCCCCCGAGCCTCGTCGTTCCTCCCTTCGCTAACGGGTAGTGATTATTTTAATCCAACTGTTGGCAAGAAGTAGACGGGCGTAGAGGAGACCAGGGAGACCCAGAAGGACTTGTAATTTGTTTTCAGATCGTATCTTCAAAGTGGCTCTTTTATCTGGCAAAGGGACACCGGCAACTCGCCAAGGGACGAGCGCGAGTTCACCCAATTCGAAATCATGTCCTGCTGCAGTAAAGGCCGCGAATGGACATTGACCAACGTAACCGTTCGATAGCGATAACGACTTCGTACTTTGCATTCGTTAATTTGATCCTTAAATCATATTTCGAAAAGAGCTGTTCCCCTCGTAGAAGTTAGAGAAATGTAATATGGCGTCGGCCACGTATTCGACTATAAGAAAAAGACGTAGAATTAAATGGTTTACAGGTGCGCGTGGCACGTTGTGGGTATAGTAGGTAAGAAATAAATAAAACTTGGTCCCGGTCGTACCTTGGGGCCCGTATCTCTCACGGCGTATCTTCTTCTATCGCCTCGGAGGATCGGGGTAAGTCGGTAGCACCGTGCAACACACGATGCGCACAATTAATATCGCCAGTATCTAAGATCTCTCATTATTACTTGGGCCGGCACACAGGCGTGAGTATATAAACGCGTTTCGAAGTTTCGTCGAAGCTCTTGTGTCTGTGTGTGCAGCTCTGACCAAACGGGTGTTAGTTGACCGGCTACCGGACGCCCCAGGACATCGTGCCACCGGCCATGCATCATCGTGGGGAGTAACGAGCCAGGACGCATCGCGTGTCGATTCGAATTTAAATTCGAATTTATATATAATTCCAACCCTGCAGGTTTCGGCAGCGAATAGTCGATTCGCGAACTCACCGATTCTCTAGAACGCGTTATTTCCTAGTTTAGCTGCGGACTTCGATTCCGT
Source organism: Tenthredo mesomela (assembly GCA_943736025.1). NCBI lineage: Eukaryota > Metazoa > Arthropoda > Insecta > Hymenoptera > Tenthredinidae > Tenthredo > Tenthredo mesomela. Next base: position 20,320,041 of record OX031016.1, on the reverse strand, counting down.
GTTTATTGCTCGCCGATCAACCCGCCCTGCATCGAGGTACAAATAAATTACGCATTCATACTGTAGGGACGTAGAGGGACGTAAATTTAGGATTTCAATAGACATTTCAAAGTTTTGCATACAAAATACGAAACTTAGTCGATTGGTATGATGAATCATCACGACAATCCATGATCGGAAATGATCGGATAATAAAACGTAAAATAAAAATTGGATATCAGTTGAAATACTTTCTTGAATAATTGCAGAGACAATGTAGTAAATGATGAATAGCGATGTATCCCAGAATTTATTACAAATGATTGATCATTTTTACTATCACATTGATTACTGTCTACTGAATTCCTAGCGATAATCATCAGAACCTTGAGCGTATAATTTTTCAAGAAAATGCAACAATCTAACTTCGGAGCCAGAGCCCAAAGGTTATAAAATACCTAATCTTGAACATAAATCCGTCAATCCATACTAGTAATGATCATTCTTATCACGCATAGAACGTTGATAAAGTAGCGAAGAAATAATAGCCAAGCTTTGGTTTCCGATTGACAAGGGGTAGCAAACCTAATTCAGTAGAAATTATAATACCCACGATATGATAGCTAGTCGAGATATTTCCATCCCTCGCATTGTTTATTGTATATTCTCTGAGCTAATTGTCAGATATATCGTGCTACCGCAAGTGTTTCATTTATACATCGTATTCTGAATAAGGTATTCCAAATATAGAGAATGAGCTTTCCAAACTTAATCCGAGCTGTACCCACTAGGGTGCTCCCAGGGGCTAGACCGTTTCCAAATATATCCAAGAAAAGAAATGTTGTCAAGACCCCAGGTCCCTATCTCAATTTTAAGCAGGTACTGCCCAAAAGTCTTTGCACTTTCCCATATTTAGATAACACACGATTTTTAGTACTTCAGGGTAATTTCTTACTTCCTATCGCATTATCGCTTCGAATAATCTGAAACTCCGCACAATTCTTACCTACAGTAGCAGGTATCTGTGAAAAATGTACAGATTTTGAGCGACAAAATTTTATTCATCACAATTTGAAGACAGGAATTTTTTTTTTTTTGTGCTGTATAGCTTCGAAAATTACATCGTTGAAAATCTGTAGAATTTTTATGAAATACCTACTACTACATGTAAGGAGTGTACCAAATTTCAGATTTTCCGGAGCCACACTGCGATAGGAAGAAAAAAAATCGACCACGAAATGTCAGAAATCGTATTTTATTCAAACGGGAAAATTCGAAGACTTTGAGGCCGTACTTAGAATTGAGATAGAAATCTGGGGTTTCGACTACATTTTTTTTTTTTTTTTGTATATATTTGCAGACGTTCTGGCCCATGCGAGCGTTGAAATTGCAAAGTGATCAAATTAAAGACCACCCAAATACCCACGAACTCTAAATACCAAAAACAGGGTTCGATTATTGCGTCGATTATTGGTGTGAGTTTTGGAGGGACCCTTGTCTCATTAATATTAACCACAACCCTTTCCTTGCCGTCTAGACTCTAGACTTTGGATTTAATACTGTAGACGAAATCCGGGGGACGAAAAAACGTACGTTTGTACAGTATAACGGGGTGTCTTCTCTCCCGGATGAAAGGTACGCGCAGGGGTAAGGGTTTTTCCAGGGAGCACGTAGTACTCACCACGTCCACCACCCGCGCCGTGCATTCCACCCTAAACACATATTAATTAGCCACCGGTGGACAGGAAGACATAACTCCGTCGGTGATAGGCGCCCGGGGTCCCCAGTTCCATGGTATTCGTGTAGTTCGAGTGTCGCGTTACGTGCCCCCGGGTGGCCATTGCACAGACCAGCGGTAGCGTCTCGACGGTCCTGGACCCGCACACCAGATCCCGCGTAGTCGACCCACGGCATCGGAACCCGAGTCCGGCACTCCTGGCGCATTAATAACCCGGGTAGCTGCCCATATGTTAAATGTCTACCCGGGCGCTCCCTAAGGTAACAGGAACGAGCTACCTACAGCGTAGACCCTGTACGGTATGAGAAAAGTGTTTCTTATCGACGGGCGCGTGTCACAGGGTCGAAATTTTCATCAAATTTCTTTATATAAATATAAATATAAATATACACGTTTATTAAAAATATAATATTAATCATTAATTATTAATTAAAATTTTTATTTTTGTTTAAGGTATCACTACCCGGAAGAGGCTTGGAGACCTCCACCAAGACGGTATTCCTCGATGCCACCATCACCTTGAGGACCTCTGATGCCCACGCATATATAGATTATAGCCAACATTATACCGATCTCCTCGGATTCCCATAAATACCACCAAAATTTCCCACCTTTTCCTAATCATTATAATGTAAATAAAAGCACAGCCGTATAGCCTCCTCGCGCGTGGTCCTCGCGGAGATCGCCCAGCCTCCCTAAAATACTGCCAGTCGTATTAACAAAAAAAAATAATGAAAAAACAAAATGAAAAAAAAAAAAAAAAAAAAAAGAAAATGAATAAAAAGAAGAAAATGAAAAAAAAAAAAAAAAAAAAAAAAAAAAAAAAGAGACAAAAACACGAGTAATAAGCTCACCAAGTCATTAATATCGTATAAAGTTAGGGTATATCATTATCTAGGAAAACTCAAGCAAATATCGAAAGTGCACAAATCATCGTTGGTCAAATTATTATTATTATTATTATTATTATTATTATTATTATTATTATTATTATACTATGTATATTGTACATTTCAATTATTAACCCATGTTTTTAATTATATAAATATAGATAATAGTTATATATATACATAATACGGCACATATTATTCGATCTATCACCGGCCACGGTTTCCCGAGGTACCTAATTTGTAAATACCAACAATTATCCTATACATATTTAGGACTTAGGATTCTTAAATAATAATAATAATTATTATTATTATTATTATTATTATTGATTCTCATTGATATATTTTCACATCATTTATCAATATTATTTCTGCTATAATATAAAACCTATTACTTATTATTTTCATGATCATTGCTATAACTATTATTATTATTATTATTATTATTATTATTATTATTATTATTATTACTATTATTATTATTATTATTAAATATTATATACCAGCTGAATATATGGCGGTTATAATAAGAATTTGTTGAAACATTCCTGTAGCATTTACGATACGTCTAGTAGACTTGTGTACCTATATAAGGGAATGAATCGAATGAGTCGACGGGGAAAAATAGTGATTATATAAAATATAAGATATATAATAAAAAAAAAAAAAAAAATAACAACAACAAGAACAACAATAATAAGAAAAAAGGCAAAAAGAACGAAACAAAATATATAATAAAAATTGAATAAAAAGACAATATAATAATTGTTAAAAAAAAAAAAAAAAAAAAAAAAAAAAAAAAAAAAAAAAAAATAGTTAGCTGACACATTTTGACTAAGAACTTAAAAGTTCGAAACACCCACGCGACGTTTTCCACAGCAACGATATTATACTATATGGCTGTAATGAAAAATTAATTATATGACGGAAGAATCATTATTTTTCTTTTTTGTTTTATTCTTTATTTTTTTCTTTCAATCCGCAGCTTATATTGGCAAAGATTATATATATATATAGTATATCGTATATCGTATGTGTACGAATACCCATAAGGATGTAGGTGCAGGTATATAGCTATAGCTATAGTATATGCACGCGGGTAACCGGACTTGGGAGTTTATGAAATATCATTTTTTCGCGGAGTAATCGGCCGTCCTGGTCACAGCAGGAGTCTCTGGCCCAAGGCAGTTTCGTCGTTGGTTTGGCTTTACGACTGGTTCCAGTTAGTATCTCATCCTTTAACGACAAGTTTAACATAACCGGAGAACACTCGATTTTTGACCTACCAAATGCCCTCGCGAGTAAATACTTCGCGCTAGCTTCTAGGGCCCAGGCTATATATACCGCAGGAGGTCGATGGAAGCACGGCAACGCGACGTATCGCATCCTTATCCTACAACGCATATCTTCGAAAGGGAATAATAGCTACGAACGGCGAGTGGAATGTTGTCGAACTTAACGAGCTTACGGCTTAAGTAATCGCTACCACTTCTTGGCCACCGGGGTAACAGAACGTTTGACAAATTTTAGGGACACGAGGAATCCGTGTTGTCTACAGGTAAACGGACCTCCAGGTGCCACCCACGTTCCGTTAACATCGGACTTTACGAAACTCGATATAAATATCATACAATTTTCTTCTATATACCGGATTAAAAAAAAAAAAGAATAAACTCAATATCTTAAGGTGTAACGAAAATTTATGCAATTTTTTATTCCATCGGAAAACATGACGCAAGGAATTATCGTACCTAAGCAGCAACCAGTTTGGAAAAACGTAATCAGAAAATTAATCCGGTCGTTTGTTCGAAACATTTTGGAACACGGGTCTCTTGGAACCGTTGGAGGTCCGGACACGACGCAGTGGCACCTGACTCGACCTATTAGTCAAGAACCCCCGCCTTGCTTAAGGCGGCTGTGTAACCAGCTACACTATGTATATCTCGAGGTCTGGGTTTCCTGCACGTTGTCTCGTGCCTCAAAGCCTTGGAGCCTTGAAGCGACGTTTGAACACCCGGTATAAAACTGGCATTACTTATTCCGGCGATCAGTATGTATATATATGCGTGTAGTATGCATAAAACGGGTATATATACAATCCCACGAGGTGCGTGCATGCGAGTGCGATGGAAGATAGGACCCAGCGTGAGTCCCATTCATGAACGCCCACGCGCGACCACCGATCTCTCGGACCACTAAATGTTGGAAAATATTATTCGTTTCTTGGGTGTGACAGCGCCGATAGCTCCGATACGCAATAATTGAGTGCTCAATTCGTACTTCCTCTTAGAAGATTCATCTCCGGGATAAGGGTATATTTACCATACCAATATGTATACGCTTTTTACTCTTATATTAGTTAGGATTTTGATCGCGTAATTCTATAGGGTTTTTTATGTTCTGAAATCGAGATTTAACTTACATGGTGTATTAATATAATCGGAACTAAAACGCGCAGTTTTATTGATCATCGACCATCATATTATTGATGAATTATTTCTAAACACAGAAAACGAGGCATATAGTATTTTCCTCCGTCAAGAATATGAATATAGGAAAGTCACACGAACTGCATGAGACCATAGATCGAAACATCTTACGAACTTTTACACCTAAAGGCTGATCTAAACCTGTGTCTTCAACTCTTTAGAATACATGCAGTTTCCGGAGTTACCTATGTCCATGCATGATATATGCCGGACTTAATGTCTCCGGTCGTTTGATTCGTGAGAAAATCGCGAAGTCTTATTCAAATCATATACATATATGGGTATACATACATGAGAACTAATTAAGGTAAATAATAATCCCGGATCAATGGATATGGGCTTGTTTAAAGTTCGTACTTTGGTTCGTCCGGGGCCTTATAAGCTGCGATGTGTACTTGGTTGGCCCGTGAGTCCCGTGGGCATAATTTATACCTTTGGTCGTCGGGACTCGCGGAGGGTCCGCGGCGTCGTTGGTCTTTATGGATGCAATTCAACCGCAACAATTAGTTATTTATGGGGCGTTCACGCCTGCAAATAGTCGACGTGGTTCCGAGTGTTGTTGAAAAAAAAAAAAAAAAAAAAAAAATACGCCAGTAGGTATATATTTTCAATACCAGGTAATTCTGTACATTGATAAATTCTTCTATTATTATAGTCGCGTGGGTATACAGCTATACGCGATTACGAGAAATGTGACGGCTGCTATTTTTCTGGGAGCTTATGTGATCGACGATGAAAAAATAATAATATAGATTAACAAATAAATTAATAAAAAATAAAAAACAAAAACAACACAACAATTACTTAAAATTATAAATTTTTTCCACCCGTTGACCGCGCGTGCTTGCATTGCGTGCGTGATTTTGTAGACTGCCTGCCTGCGCGCGTGCAGTGCGTGGGTGCGTCTGGTGAATAAATTGTCTGACGAATAAACGATGGATGTAGTTAATAAACCACGCTGTTGTGCCTCTGATTTATGCCCCACCTCTCCATCCGCGGCCCGCATCCTCCTCTTCTTCGTCTGTGTCCGCGCGTATTTACTATATATCTACGTTGCCTTATGGCACAGGTAAACGCGGACCCAGAAGTACGAGCAGGCTTTGGCCAAGGGGGTTTCACCAAAACCACTTAATGCACGTGAGGCCCCTCTTCACGTGACTCGAATGATGCACAGATATCTTGAAAATATTAGACAGCTCGGAACGACTAGACTGTGAGTTTGATTTACGCGATAAGTTTATATACGATTGTCGGCTGATTTTTATTTTTATTTATTTTTCTCTTTTTTTGTCACCTGGACACATACAGCATTGAAAGGATGGTCGATATCAAAAAAGAAAAGAAAAAAATCGTTATCAAACTAAGCACCCTTGGTCAAACGAAGATCAAATTATTTTTTCAAAAAGCTGTCTTTGCACAGAGTGCAGGTCAGAGAATCATCAAACACTTAGGTAAGTTTGGTCTACATCCAGAGATTCTTCAGAAACAAAACTAAGGTAATCGCATCCTTTTTGTAATATAAAATACGACATCGAGAAATGAAAAAAAAATTCAAGACTTTTTCTGTCAAAACTCGAAACGTTTGGCTTTATACATTTTTTTTTTTATAGTTTGTACATGCACTCAGAAAAAGGTCTTGTTGACACAACCAAAATTTCGGTTATTATATGCGCACAATCAAATTTTTTGTTCAGTCAACCAAAAATTTTGTTGGAATAGCCAAAATTTTGGTTGTCCCAACAAAATTCGGTTTTCCCAACAAAATTTTGGTCATCCGAACGAAATTTTTGGTTGACTGAACAAAAAATTTGATTGACTGAACAAAAAATGTGATTGTGCATATAATAACCAAATTTTGGTTGTGTCAACAAGACCTTTTTCTGAGTGTGTACAATATTCATTGTCAGGGAATAAAACTGGAACCTGTAAATCCAGGGAACCTTTCTCGCAGTGGGTACAGGTCATCGTCATCACTGAACTGCGCGATCCGAGATTCCTAAATACACGAAATACTATTAGGTATGAAATAATATTTTCATATGTCAAGATCAGAATTCGTATATTAGCAGATATGTTACATCATCGGGCATAGTATGCGAGTTTTGGTCCAGTTTAAAATGCCAAACGTCCTGTCGATTCCACGAAGATATAGGTATATACTATAGTATGGGGTAGACGGTTGTCGACGAAGCGGCTGTCGAGGAGATATCCTCAATTCCAGTCTGTACGATCCTGGTGCCGTACGCTGGACCGCATCGAGATGACGCTCGAGATATTGCCGCTCTTGGTGTCCGTGTCTGCTTCTCGCCGCCTTAGCTATCCCAAACCCAGGACCTGGACGGACCCTGTAGAGGACTGACAGGCCGCCCGTCATTACACGGTGACTCGGCAAGGGCCAGCGGGCCAACCGGCTATCTGAGCAAGAGAAACGACGGGTTCGACGCAGGCTGACCATGCCATGCAATGCATGCCGCCGCGAACACCTCTCAAAATTTCATCCACCATCATCTCCCTGTGTAACTAAGGACCAACTATTTATGTGGTGGTATCCACAGGTGAGAAGATACGCATACCTATACCGGACGCTATATTATAGACACGCGTATATATATTGATATCCAGGTATATGATTATACATACCTTCATTTCATGTGCCGATCCCATGACAATATTTTGCAGTACTGATCGATTTCTTTTTCATTCGCGAGACTCCTGTTTCGGGTTCATAGTGCAATTGAACTAATTATGTGATACAGGCGATAATTTGACTCATTATAAGAAGATATCGGCTACACTTAACAATTTTTTCGGGATGGGTTGACTTTTTTTGCCATTAATAAAATGAAAACGTATTGTGTTTGTATGCGTCTGTTCGGAGTCCATCTCATTCTCAGTAATGATGAAAATCCAGTCGTATATATCGGGAATATTCGTGAAACGTCAAGCGATTAGGTTTTGTTCCCACGTAGCCAATGGGCACGTAATATGTGAAATATAAAATCTAATCGCCTGACTTCTGAGTTGCCTGTATGCAGGCGTCCCATGAAGCGTTTCCACGAATATTCCCGGTATATTATCTTTTGTTTCAATTTATGTACATTTTAACAAACATTCTAACAGTTAATGAAATTTTACTTAGAACTGGGTATCTCCTTTTTATTTCAATAATATAATGGAAATTCGATGTTCAAACGTTTGGCAGCTGACATCTCGGGACTTGACATTATTGTCGTGTCTCATCAGATTATAGAATTACCTAGCATATATCTATTATTCAGATAAACAGACAGAGGATATTCATTAAATACAATTACGATCAATCGAAGCATAGAATTGAAAGACTATTTCCCGTTTAAACCGTTGTGCAAATTTTCCAAAAAACGTTTATTATTCCTCCGATACTGAATCGGGAATTCTTAGATGTTTTTTTTTTTTTTTTTTTTTTTTTTTTTTTTCCTGTTCTCGTAATTATGTCCCGAGTGTAAAATCGAATGAATGCTTACGAAGTAATTAAAGCAAGTTGTTGATTGGCCTGCAACGCGGAATGAGTTATGTCTGGCATTTATGGTAGCGCGGTTTAACAAAAAGGCTATCGTGGTCACGCCGGACCCCAGATATTGGGTTACATATATGGTTGGCTTCCGGAATTGAACCGAGCTATACTCAGAAGTTTCTTTTTTTTTTTTATTTTCACGTTCATTTATTTCCCCGTCAAAATATCACCTTTCCAATTATGCAACCGGTGGCTGATTTGCATAAACGAAAATACGTTGACGCGTTAAAAACCTCTTATACAGAAATGAACCTTCCATATATATATGCATATACTATAGCCTGCAGTGCGGATCCGCAAGATTCACAAACCTTCGTTTAGGTATCGTGTAATTTCCGTGTCAATTTTTTTTCGCAGTCAAACATATTTCGCTATGAATATTCACGTCGCTATCTACCAGGTGAGATATCACAAGTCGGTGCTGTCTACGTTCCGTGTAAAGTTACAGCCATTAGAAAAGCTCGTTCTCTCAAGCACCGAGACCGAGCGATTAGTTTGAATCCATTCTAAAAACAGGCCATCTTCTGTTTTATTAGTCGTAGCAATTTGCTCAAGGCTCGTTAGACCGGGCTCTTTGCCAACCTCGACAACTCCATCAAAATAAGTAACGCAAAATCACAAATCATCTCGAGTCACGTGCAGCGCATCCCGCAGGATATTATATACATGACCTCCTCGAACAAGATTCAAGATAAGTTTACTCCCAGCTTGTGATTCGGCATTTGACATCATAAAACATGTGATTTTATTTTTCCCGAAACGAATGGGAATCTTCAGAAAGGATCCTTACCCCTTCCACTCAGCTCAATTCTAATCTGTCTAAAAGCTGCAGCCAAAGGAGATCATCGTGTTCCCGAAAAATCGTATAGCGGTAAGAAACGAACGGATAGTTCAAATCACGAAGATCAGTTCAGTAGATTGGATAATTTCATGATAGGTTTCCGCAGTAGCTTATACTATAACGCGAGGGTGTGGCAGGACGTTTTGTATTTGACAACTTGCCCACGTCGGAACATAACTTTGGTCTAACATATCGCGAAACTAACATATAGGTATATCCTTACGTACGTACAACACAGCACAGAGCAGTTATAGTTATAGTTTCTTACTGACACGATGCTCTTTGTTTACGGTACCCAGTTAACCTTTGCCGTGATTTACAGCAGTGATTTCTAGTTACGTCACTCCTACTATTACTACTACTACTACTACCAGCTACCAGCTATACGTGTATTAAGATATTTGACAAGGCTACGTTACACTCAGAAAAAGGTCTCGTTGACACAACCAAAATTTGGGTTATTATATGCGCACAATCAAATTTTTTGTTCAGTCAACCAAAAATTTGGTTTTCCCAACAAAATTTTGGCTATCCGAACGAAATTTTTGGTTGACTGAACCAAAAATTTGATTGACTGAACGAAAAATGTGATTGTGCATATAATAACCAAATTTTGGTTGTGTCAACAAGACCTTTTTCTAAGTGTATACGTCACTGTCAATTCCATTTCTGGATCCTTTATAAATTTCCTAATAAATTTCTTTGTTTTTGTTAAAAAAAAAAAAAAACTGTAATTATTATGGAAGCAAGGGGTGTTGAAAAGGTTTTCTAAACTGATTGACAAATTTTTTCATTTTTACTTTAGACTCAATTAAGTGGATTTTCATAGATTGTGAAATCTATCGAGTTTTGTCGGTGTAGATAGTTTGGTTGAATAATTTCATTGGCGGTAAATCATTTTGTCTTATATCTGACTCGGAGAAGTAATAATTGATCTTTACAGCGATCTTAAACAATATTCGATACCCGATCAATAACCATTTTACGATATACGTTTATTTACCACCTCTCGTGCCTAATGGTAAAGACACCTGCCGTGCCGTACGAACACCTTTGACGAAAAAAAGTCTGCTTTCAAGTGGGTGGGAAGCCAATCACAGCCAACACCCAATATTTACTGGGCAATAATTTGTTCGAAATTAACGTGCTATAACTTTCACATTAAGGGTTCTTTAGTACCCGGACGACGTTGGACTCCTAGCTAATATTTTGACGCTATGTTATGAGCCAGAGAATGCCTTCGCGGAGCTCCACGTCCCGCAAGCTTTGAGCTAGAGTCGCTTGCATACATTAAAATATTAACATAAACGTTCACCATGCCAATGACTCGCGACTATACTATACGAAGACGTGGACGTCGTGTCGGCAAACTGAAAAAATTAAAAATAAAAATTCAAAGTAAGGGTAAGAGCGCAGGAGGCAATAGCTCCGATCTAGACTTTACTTATGATATTAATTTTTCCTTTCTGTGATCAACTAAATTCTTCAATTAATTTAAGAATCAAAAATTAATAGATTAATTTTTTACAAAGGCGTCAGTTTATATTTCTGATTGCTACTAGATCCGGTGTCTGTGAAAACCAATCAGCATGTCTAGGCGGGTGTGAGAAAATAATAGAAAAAAAAAAAAAAAAAAAAAATTGTTAGATCTCAGTCGCAGATAAAATCGGCAGGTTCGTTGTTACGGTTGTTAGTGAACCGGCAATTTCCGAATTAAAAATAGTTGGAACTTGCTTGGCTGGATGTGCTCACGATGGAATAGCCGTACAGGTGTGGTTTTACTTTTCACCTCTTTATCTCTTTCTCTCTCCCTCTCTCTCTCTCTCTCTCTCTCTCTCTCTCTCATCCTATTCCTTGATCCTTCTGTCTACCTCTCACTCCTTCTTCTCTTATAGCAGCGGCAAAGCGCGATCAAATTCTAATGGAAAGAACGGCCGTGGCGATAGTGTAGAGTCATCGGCTACCTGTGAACCTGCTCACATTTACCACGAGCGTCGAGGTGCGAGAATCAGCAGGGATTCTGATCAACGCCCTTCCTTCCTTTCCTTTCCCTTACCTTACCTTACCTTGCACGTAGCCGCCGACTCACCCTCTGATTGTTGTTAATATCTATTGTTATATTATTATTTCATTACCATTATTATCCTTTTTAATCTTACAATAATTAGCCAACGTAGGTATATAGGCGCATGTATATACCTATACTTTTGAATCATCTTATTTTGCAGAAAATAGAATCGCGTCTACTAAATTGTCTGCAATTTTTAAAACCCAATTTTCTCTTCCTTTAAATGAATTTGTTTCTCGTATGACTAAAGGAATCTAAATCGTTGGGGTAAGGATAAAACCATTTCTACCCTTATGGTTGTTCATTAATCAAATAACGATAACGATCCAGCTATCGATGTAGTTATTAAAGTTATAAGATTTTTGGTATAAATAGGAGATTTTTTGTTGAAAACAATTTTAATCGAGACGAAGGATTAATTGATATAAGTAAAATGATTAAAGGAAGGGTGGAGGAAAATGTCGTGCGGATTTAGCAATAACATTGAAATCTGGAGCAGGAAAAGTTATACTGAAGTCGTCAGCTAGTCGGGGGTCGCTGAGTTGACGGAAAATTTGGAAAATTAATTACCAATATTCGAGAAACTTGAGAACCTGGAGGAAAGTCACTCTCGTTCGAGAGCACGGCGTCCCGGCACTCGACGCCGCGGGGTCCATTGGAAAAGAGGATGTAGGTATAGGGTGGGGCCAGGCCTCCGCGCTTTTGAGTCCTGCACGCGCTCGCCTCGCTCGTATTTTCCCCTGCGGGCTACTAATTAATTACTGTGATTAATCAGAAAAGTTCGTAATTAGAAAGTTTCTTGGCGAAAATTAAAATGGCGGTGAGTGACGAGCTCGCAGCTCTCAACTCCTCCGGTTCCCCACTTCCTGGCGAACGTACGCGGCAGGGATACACTAAACTCTGCAGAGCTCCTCTAGCCCCCGATAAACTCATTAATTAAGGCAGATCGTACACCCAGAGGCTACGTATTACGAGTAAGAGCTTTTCATCCCCTAGCTGTACCGTGGCGCGCCTCCGGAAGGACTAAAACATGGAGGACGTTACGGCCGAAATGTTTTTTATCCCAATTTACCTCGGCTCAAAAAAGGTCCTTATATATATCGGCTAACACCGCCCATGCATTCAGCAAATAACGCGAACACATGCCTACGATGAAGTTCAATGTACATGGCTGTCGAAAAAGTTTGAAGTCTTGAAGCCCAAAGACTTTAAAACAGGTGAAACGTTTCTTCCTTTTTTCTGGAAAAGGTGTGCAAGATTTATATATAATACTTTCTGCCGCACGCAACTTACGTTCCAACGAACGACGTTAATCATCCCCAGGGCCACTCTCAACCTCCTAAAAATGATGAAAATCAATCGCTGAATAAATATGGTAATAATTTCTTAACACCAATTTAGTTGTCATTTATTGAATATTTAATGACAGGAGAAACGAAGTGGAATCATTTTGATGCATCCGATCTGCTGTAACATTGTCGACTGCTATGGATTGATGGTATAAGTATAGCTTGAGCTTTTGATGCATTGCATTAAACTGAAGTTTCAAAATTTGTATAAAATCATGGAAATGATAAGTTGATAAAGTAAAATCTGTTGGTCACCGTTTCGAATTTTAACAATGGTAAAATTTGTATAGAAATGTTCAAACTGCCTTGTCTTCGCCCGCGGGATTTCTTTTAACTAGAAAGTAGCCGGTGGAGATGATTGACAAGCGAATGAAAGATGCTGTAAATTCTGAAAGATGTGCATGGCATGTCGCCAGGGTGAATGCCTTAGACACGGATGAGACGTGTGGCACGTCCTTCACATCGTACGCGATACGAAATAGTAGAGGTTTATAGCTGGACCTCACGTTCGGGGATTCCCAGAAGCGCTCGTTGCGGCTGTCAACTGCCTAATGAGATTTTTTTAACGACTCGATCTCGAAAAAAATTGTCCCGTCGATTTCCGGAATCTAGGATCTAAATTAAATTTAAATTGAACCGTGGAGAACAGACGCGTGCAGGATACTCCGACTACACGTGAGGGAATTAGGCGTCTCTTATTAGTAAGCCACCAGCTTTTGATGAGCCACTCCTCAATTACCAAACACGTATATTATCGAGTAAGGTTCGAAAGTTGGCTCATTTCGTACTCTGTATGTCGAAGAGGTTCAAAATTTGAATACGAAACAAATTCTTGAAAAAAAAAAAAAAATTATCGAATTTTTGTGATCGTCTTTTATGACCTCCTTCTAGGTGGCTATCTGCAGTATCATGAATCCCAAATGAAACAGAAACAGATTGAATTCCTCTGGCTCGTAGAAACGGATTCGGAAGGGACTCCCTCGCCCTAGAGTTACGATCATTTTTTAGGTTCATCTGTGGGGATTACGGCAATCATGCCACACCCCAACTCTGCGCTCGAGAGCTGTAATTCTTCGGCGACCCCTCCGTCGAGTGGCTCCCCTGACCGCGGATTGAAATTCATAGTTACACGCGGAGGGGTGCACACCCCCGATTTCATTATTTTAATCGGAACTGCATCCACCTCATCAGTCACTCTGCGGTGACATTGGAATGCATTTTATACTTCAGTTTCTTCCGCAGCTTCCAATACCAAAACCGAACAACCGTAAATCTGATTCTTCAAATGTTGAAAGACTGCGATGTTCAGGAACTTACGAAAGAAATCCTTCGATGCAGTGGCGTGACATGCGGTGAGTCGATCTTCTCTTCAGCTTATTTCGTGATGGCGTATATGATTTCCCTTTATTTTTACAACGTAATATTCTACATTTCTTTGGTTTTTGATTGTAATCCAAAATGACGAGTATAAAGGTAGAAGAGAAGATGATCCAAGAAGAAGACTCGTAACGTCCATATATAGAGCTGGCTTATAACTTGTTTTTACGCTAGGCAGCCATAGCGGTTACGCATCTCCCGCAGCGAGATGGCATTGTCCAAGAGGCACTCGGCGATGATTTGTGACCCGGTGTCGACCCTGCAGAGTTTTAATTTTGGGATATTGGCAACATTACCGCGGGGAAACGCTCGTAACTCTGACAGGGCGGTAGCTACTTTGGCCCGCGCAACTCCTGCACCGTGCAGGCGCGGGGAATTCGTGTTCGGATGGTGGTTGTTAACGGTTCAGCTCGAGGTCGGACTCCCTCGGATGGCTGGATGAGTTGTTGGAGGGAGGGACTGAAGGGCTTTTGGGGTTGGACCGAGATCTTTTAATTTGAGGCCAAATTCCTCTTGAGGGTAAAGCGCGGGGAGCCACGAAAGAGCGGTTGGATGGGTCGGTGGTGGTCGGGTCGTTGGGTCCTCGGATTGTGGGATCGGAGGATCGCTATGGAAGGGTGGTTCTCTGCTACCCCTCTTGTTCATCGCTCGTCGGAATGTATCCAGGAAAGTCACCAATCTACTGCAGAACCACGAAACAAACTTTCTACCTCTTCGTGGTCTCCTTCAAACGTAGCACACTATCTGAAAACTGATCAAACAGCGTCTTTTTTTTTCTTCCATACAAATCCACCAAATTCGGCCAACATGACCATAGGGGTGGACAATCGGGACTCTGAGGACGAATAAAGTAAACCTTATCACTAGTTGATACTGTACACTCAGAAAAAGGTCTTGTTGACACAACCAAAATTTGGGTTATTATATGCACAATCACATTTTTTGTTCAGTCAACCAAAAATTTTGGTAGAATAGCCAAAATTTTGCTTGTCCCAACAAAATTTGGGTTATCCGAACGAAATTTTTGGTCGACTGAACAAAAAATGTGATTGTGCACATAATAACCAAATTTTCGTTGTGTCAACAAGACCTTTTTCTGAGTGTATACGGAGAAAGCCAATATGCTCACTATGTGTTTCGTAAAATGCGCCTCAGTGCGCAAAGTTGCCTATTTCCTAGAGCTATAGTCCCTCCAGTTCGACCAGGAGATTGGCAACTCGACGTACTGAGGCGTGTCCAATATTTGACGAAGAGAAACTAGTCATTGAAAATAATCCAGCAAACATTCTGGAACGAGATAATAATTGAGGTACCCGAAGATCAGATGATTTGAACATTTCTACCTAGATCAACTGTAAGAAAGTCCGATTGAGCTGATTCCTAAGATAAGCCGAAGAAGACGACCTGATGGGCTCGTCAGCCTCATAGGTGGCCCGGAACGGCCTCACACCTTGCCTAGATCGCCCACGGCCTGGCGCCCGTGTGTCTACGAATTTCTCTATATATACACATGTGTGTTTATATATATACTCTTATATATATCCTTGATTTATGCACACGTATAGATATTTGATACGTGGGTGTGTGTACGGGGAATGCAAAGTAGACAGACTTTTGATCCACGTGATAGGACGCGTTCCATGCCAGAGTCGCCCAAGGGGTTCTTATTGATGCACATATGCGGGAACATGAAATATATTCAGGAATACCGACTATATTTTCTAAAATTTATCTCGATAATGGCTCGTTCGAGGAGCTGACTATCGGCTCGATATGAGTCCTCCGGTATATTATAACTTATACACATATGTTCACAGGTGGAATATATATCTTGTACTGAAACCTGTATCCAACCAAAGTACCTATCGGCTTAGAATAATACTAACTTATGGCTAATTAGATCTCCGTGCTTTTTAAACTTCGATCATCTTTCCGAGACCTCTATAACTGCTATGGGTTTCTCACAATTCACAGCCTACACACTTAGATACACTTAAGCTACAGAAATATCAAGGTCTTTTTAAATGATGGGTTTATAAAACATACGATTAGACGTCGATACTTACGGAACAATCCTATAACAAAGCGTGATTTTCAACCCTTTTTTCTTTCGATTCTGATTATAAAATTGCTGATTATGAGGTTCCTGTTATGTTATGTACGAAAAAATTGCGACATTTCTGAACAAAAATAAAGTTCAGATTGAGGCCATAGCGCGAGTGATGTTTCGATGATTGTGGATCCAATCAGGCTATTAATTTCCGAACAGTTTGAAAGCAGTGCGAAACCAATTGGGAAGAGAGTCTATTGAGGGGCGAGAGTCTTGAAACCAATATCGCAAATCCTAATAGAAATCCAAAGATTAATTAAGTGTCCTATTTACGTGCGTAGCCCCCGCATATATCCCTCGCACGCGTCACTAACGTCTCGGGGGATTCCCGCAGCCGCCAACACAGAACTGACACCTACTACTAGTATGTACTGCATACTGTACTCTTCATCTCCACAATACTTGTATTACTTTTACCAATACTAGTTTGGCGACCACTGCTTCGTCTGCTAGTACTCAGCCCTGACATCCTATGAGCGATAATGAGAATGAGGGTGGGCGACGTTTAAACCGATCATCCCCTCGCCTAGCCTAGCACATTCCCAAAATCCCTGAGGGTGCTGACGCTAAGCCGGCAATATTGATGGAATTAATTAGGTATATATATACCATAGCTAATATCAACTATTCACAAATTATTTTGCATAGGTTTCACTCCCTTATTAATACGAAATTTGAACATTTTTAAAAGTACATTTGGATTGCTCGAATCACGACTCATTGCTTTTAGGAGTCATTTTATTCGAAGCTCATTTTTCTGGCTTATCTCAATTGATGAAGAAAGTGTCATTACTATACCTAAAAGGGTGAAAATGTGGTTCTGATAAATCAGTATCATTGACTGATGTTCGACTTCGGAATGAAAGTGAAGATCGATATTTGTGAAATCTTTACTCTGTCTGTGATTTTTTTGATTTGCTGTCGTTGCATGGCTGTAGAGGCAAATGAATAGCGTAATTAGAACGACGTAAATTCTTGTTCTGGTTTTATCTAACTTTGCCTAATAGCGTTCTTAGCCCGGGTACAGAATCTCATGAATCTAGGTGAAAACGGTGGGGCGTAAAATCGTAGCAAACTTGAATCGTTTTCGGTTGAACGGTTTTCCAATCCTCCGAATACCGGAGTCTGCTACGTGATAATTGCGACATCTTCATCACCTCACACTTTACACTTTACACCCTCGCGGCTCTATACCGGCGGCACAGTTTTAAGTACCCCCCTTCTGCGTACGCACAATATAGGGATCGTGTATGTGTGTAGAGTGTAGTGAACACGCGTAGACACACGCACCAAGACCTATACCTATATCTATTGGTATATTATATATGTATAGGGCAGACGCTAGGACGACCCAAGCAACACCACCAGTCGCGATGGCAATGGAAACGGGGATTTGAACCAGCTGGGTCCTCCTCAACTCGCCTCCCTGCCGCCGAGGGTAACATTGTAATTTCAGATAAGCGTCTCCCAGGAGACACGCATTGTGCGCAACCCCTACGCGCGCGCGTTCTCGCGTAGGCGTTCATTTACGCGCGAACGACGCGATATCTCCCGCACGCGAATCCAGGCCATGGGTTTCGGCTAGGCCTTCTCCTTGCTCCTCTGTCTTTCGAGCACTTCGACACCTACCGTTTTCTCCGTTCAGTTTCAATTGGATCGGAGAATTCGATAGGTGTCTAACCCTGCAGGCCCCCAACCCTTCGCGCGGTCTTGCTACCTCGCTGATAACTTCACAATTCAAACAATCATCGCACTATTTCAGCGCAAGTTATACCCATCTACTCTCTCTCTAATCACGCATCTCACCCCTACCAGGAATTAATGCGCTAAAAATTTCCGAAATTACATTTCATTCGATAAAATTCATTAAACATACATTTCCATAATTTTCCATAAGATGATCTTTTGAATCTAGTATATCAAATTTTTTTCCTGCGCTAACAAATTCGCGCATTATCGTATAATCTTGGTCTAAACATTTCGTGTCTATTACCTGGCTAATCAGAGAACCTCTTGGTTTATTATATTATGGCGGTAGCCGGGAATTTCAATTCGCACGAAAATAAAAGGGCCGACATCCCTGCACCGAGTTCGAGGTCCTGAGTCGGCGTATTACAAGGTGTTGGCTACCGGTTGCCCCGGGGCCCGTAGCCGAGTTACGGCGACGGCCAGGGGGTCGAGTGGACTCCTGGAGGGACGGGCCCGGTTCTCGACGAAACACGCAAGTCGATTTGGCACGCAAGGCGAACACCTCGTACCTAAAGTAATTGAGAATATTCAAACACGCGAGAGGCATCGGTGCGGATGGAGGACCGTCGAGGTGAGAACTGTGTCAGGGTGGAAAACACGGGAAATTGAAAACGTAGAAATTTTAGAATTTGAGATACGTGTGTTGGAAAAAAAAAATTGTGAATATACTGTCACGGTATCGCGTTCGAAGAACTCATGGAAAAAACTAAACACGGATTTTCTTAATGTGGAAAGTATACCTTCTCACGTCTTTCGCGGTTCAACGCTCTTTTTTCATCCATTCCGGCAATTAGACATTTATAGAAGCCAAGGTTCGAGCCGTGGAGAAAGAAAAGCGTCGCAAGGTTTATATTCTGCTTGTAGATTGTCCGGGACGATAATTATTAACTCGTATTTCTGCTCAGGTGAATAACTGGCGTAAGAAAAGTAGAGACACTCTTCAGTTCGTTGATTTATTCCTGATTATGCACCAGAGCAGAAGACCAAAGAAGAATTCCTTGGTAATTTCAATAGCGTGCTTGGCTTGATTTTCATCCGAGTTAAGTTCTGCGCTCGAATCAAGACGCAGATGAGATGCATTGCATTGCATTGCATTGCATTGCATTCGTAAACGAATGATATGAAAACGTACAAAAGAACGTACACGGCCGTTTGCTCACAGCATTAAACTTCTCAAACATTGAATCCTTCGAACATTCAACCTGCAAACGCTACCGTGAAAGACTACCACATTCACGATGTCGCGATTTTGCGGTTTGTCGTTCTCTAATGAGTTCGTCGAGGGGGTTCAACACCACCGTGTTTCAGTCAACCAAGAAAATCTTTTTCTATGACTTAACACTCATGAGGAAAATATTAAAATATTATTCAAACCAACGAACGAATGACTTTGACATGAAAAACGTTTTCATCGCAAAAGCGGTGTAAATTTATCTCTCAAATTTCTCACAGTCAATTTTTCTACACAGTTTTCTTCGGATTGTTCAAAATCGAAGTCCCTCTAACGCATCTTATATAATAATTAAAGTTTTTCTTATTCAAGTGAAAAAAAAAAAAAGCAACCATCCCCCGAAAATGTCGAAATTTAATTTCGGACCTACCGCACTCTCGTGAAAGGGTATAACCTGGTTCCGTTAGCTACGACGATTTCCGTTGCGGAATACATTTTCCCTGTAACTCGCGGTCGAGGAAAGGTGAGATGGTATGAGTAGGTTTGAGATCGAGGGTTTTCCCACCCTCTACAAACGGTCGCACGGCGCGCAAATGAGGTGGAAAAGATAAAGGCCATAGCGAGCGATCATTAACATGCGCGCTTCGCTTTGGAGGACTCATGGAAAGAGGGTAGGGTATGGTAGGGTAGGGTAGGGTAGGGTAGGGTAGTAGGTACCTACGCGCTGTAGAGATGCCAACCTAATGGCGGCAGCAATTAACAACAAACACCGCTCATTAATCGCAAGAGAGTCTTCTCCCGTACCTCGTTCTCCCGATTCTCTAATGCGGGAACATATCCCTTAGCTGATTTTACTCCCACTATGCAGCCTCTTGGCACCGACTTCTTAAAAAATGAAAAATATAAGGTGATAATGTCAGACAAAAGATCTGGTTTAGTAATTTTTTTCCTTCCATATATTATATATTATACATATGTATTTATATATATATAAACATAATTTGTCCACACAAGTAAATAAGGAGAAATGGCATGTGACTTATACAGAGGGACTCTACGAGCCCTAAAGAGCCCTTGCGAATTATCAGAAATTACTTGGATGGGAGTTGAATTATAGCGGAAATGAGAGGCGGAAGGAAGGAGCGCCAAAATCCCGTTGAGACTCCGGGAGTACGGGCGCGCGTCTCCTTAGATGCGCGGTGCCGAGATACTCTTGGAAGTTATTATCATTATTAGGCACTTCTCCTGAACATAAAAGATGAAGTTGAGGCGTAAATTACTGTGCGCGAAGCAAGCCTGGAAAATTATTAAAAGCTAAACTGTGTTTGATTTATAAGAGAGCAGCGGCAACCTGGGCGCTGGGCGCCCTTCACCACCGCGCGAGCGGAACCACCGGTGGAGAGATTAATTTCATTACTTCCGGACGAGTAATTATTGCATTACTTGGCGAGAAAGTTGCCTCTTCGTCGTCCTATACCCTGCGCTTCTTCTTTCCATTCTTAATGTTAGTAAATTATTGCGGAATTTGGCCAGTTCCCGAGCCTTATTTCAAACAACGAGCCAAGAAGAAGATGCGGAGGCGGAGGCGGCAAGGCAGAGGCAGAGGCAAGATGAAGACTCAGCTGCTGCTGCTCTTCCGACATTCAAGACCGGGTCTATTGTCATAGCCACCATTTACTCTGAGACGTCGTAATTAGCGTGAAAAAGATTTCACCTACCCACCTAGAAAAAAATTCAACATGGAACACCCATTCCAGAACTCCGATTCTCTCTTTGCACCAAGATATGAATATAGTAGGTATACACATGTCTATTTCACATTCTTTAAGATTCGAAAACTTGAGAATTTTTTATTTATAAAAGTTATAAGAATTTGGGACGAAAATTTTGAAAGATATTTTAACTTGAGTGAAAAAAATAAAAAAAAATAAAATAAACTCTCGTTGTCATTGTGATAAAACATTCTCTTTGCTACGGAGCCAGGTAGTATCTATTCTTTTCCTTCTTTCAAGATCGAGTTCGTTGACGAAGGGTGATCTCCAAAGGTAAGTATCGGTAAATAATCGTGTCGGACGTTGAATTTCTGTTAGGAATTTATGTTACATATATGAAATACGCATGGTCTGAAGCCCTGAGGGCAGCTATATTCTTTTGCTCCGAGTAGAAAGAGGAGAAAAGATGATGGTTCAAACGGCACGCGGACCAATTTGCCACGCTCCGTTCGTTAGGTGATAAATATCTCGTAATTGATGCGGAGTATCGCTGTCTCATACGTTGGCTAACCGCCGCACTATATAGCCGGTTGGAAAAAAAAAAAACATTCTTAAACTTTCACTGCAGCATAATAGATATAGATATATACCTGTGTACATTTCGGTTATTTGCGAAACGCGATCATGTGGATACGTGTAGTATCCTCATACGATCGTAAATATCGAGAAAAATCATTCTCATCGTAGGTAGAGCAGTCTGAAATGTACTATAGGGCGAAGTAGTTTACTTTTTATTTTTTTATTTTTATTTTTTCACTCTAAATTGTTCTCTTGACACAGATATGAGGTACGCGATGCGATTCTGCAGAGAGAAAAACGGTGGAAGTACTAAAATATATACCCTGACGTTACACCCCTTCAACAGAACGTAGACACATTTACACATCCGGAAAAAATCAGACTTCGAATAAAATCCATTTCTAATCCAAACCACCAGAACTGGTCCATTGCATTTATACAGGTATATCAATCATACATTTTAATTCATACGGCGTTGTTAATTGCTGGACATTTTCTGATGTGAGAAGTTACTCAACTGAATAAGAAACGGACAGAATTCTCATGTGACAAAATTACCAATTTTCAAAGCGTCTTTCCTTGGTATAAGTACAGAGATCGTACATTGCGGTGCAACAGTATTATTGCAGGGTGGGGTATTAAAAGTTATTGGCAATAACGTTTATAAGCGAACAGTTTTGCTCGTTGCGGAACCTTTGACGCTTTGAAAGAGCCCCCAGGTCTCTTAGGAGATTAATTTAATACCTGAGTAAAATCAATCAATGGAAATTAATGCTGCCTCGGTAATCGCGTAGGGCGTGGTGGGGGTGCCTCGAAGTGAACGGAACGCGAGAACCCGAGGGGACTCTCGGGCCCAGGGGGTGTATATTTGCTTTGCGGCTAGGCAGGGCCCGTAATCAGTGTAAATCAGGGGACACGTAAATCACACCCAATACAACAAGGGCTGCACTAACGGGTGACTCTTGTGCGAAATCTTTACTCCTTTTCACGAACCGTGAATTGAATCCTGCCATTTCCTGACATGTTGTGTTGGAATTTTTTTTTTTATATTCGTGATTGACGAGCTAGCCATGGACCACGATCTCGGTCACCGATATTCAACGAATATTGATTTTGCGAAACGACTTTTACCAATAATTTACTAGTTTTGTAAATTAAGACAGTTTTTTTTAATCCCTTTTTTATAAGCCACCGTATGCGCGTGGAGTTTCATACGCGGAGCTCGATCAGCGTTCAGGTACGTAATTGTCGGCGGCGCCCTGTGTGGTCGAGGACGTTACCCGCCTCCAACCCACGCCGACGCTGCCGCACCACCTGTTAATCATAAATGATTAAATTATTAATTTTTTCATAATTATACTACTTCAAAATACAATCTCATGCTTCCTTATTGCTTAGCGATCAGCAATCGAGTGGGCAGCTACTCCACCCCTGGCGCGATTTCGTCGTTCTTTTAGGGTATACTAAATTGCTACCTAACTCACTCCCAAGTTTCTTCTTTTAATTACTCAAATTTATGGTTTTTAATAGTTCATATATAATTCACCCATACCAAAATGACGAGGTCATATCTGGACGAACTGATTACATTCAACGGAACAAGCGATACCCACACGATTTACGCCCCCATAAAACCTCTTACGCCTGTTTTTACCAAAGTTTCACAAGTTCTTCTGCTCATCTGATTGTCAAATAATTTAATTAAACAATCTACCTACTACGTGGGAGGTCATGTGGTAAGAATTTTGTGCAGAGAATATTATGAAAATCCGATGGTCGTATGAAAGCTAATTAAATACTCATCGTAATCCTCGATCGTGTATCTTCAGCTGGATAGAACCAATGTCAATTTTTTTTATTTTTTAATTCATGCTTTTCGCAAGAAGATATATTTTGTAATAATTATTGTGACTTATTATCATCTTTTATCGTATGATAGACGTAGGTGGGTGAAATCATTGGCTGCCAACCCCTGCCGAAGAAGAGTCAACTGGCTAACATATATAAGACCGTCGACATCTATCTGTCTACCCATATCTATATAGTATACCTAGGTAAGAGATGAGATGAGAACCGAAAACGAAGAACGGAGAGTTGAGTGTAGAGAGAATGCCGCGATATCCCTTCAGGCAGAGTAAGACCTCACCGCCAAGTGACCCCTGACCTCTCAGCCCTCAGTATAATGCCTCATTGTAATTACAATAAAGGTTATCAGCTCGGATTCAGAGAAGCAAGAACGGTCATTCAGATGGTAAGTGAGAGACGCAAACTTACAGATG
This sequence comes from Tenthredo mesomela, assembly GCA_943736025.1. Taxonomy (NCBI): domain Eukaryota; kingdom Metazoa; phylum Arthropoda; class Insecta; order Hymenoptera; family Tenthredinidae; genus Tenthredo; species Tenthredo mesomela. The sequence continues at coordinate 20,296,157 of OX031016.1, read as the reverse complement.
CCCAGCCGAGTCTGGGGTCCGGGGTCTGGGGCCCAGGGTCCCCACGTATACTTACGCACACAAATCTTATGCGAGATTAAAGCGCGTGCGCGCACGTGGATTTACTCGGGGTTTTGTGTATCTCCTAAGGAGAAATTCGGCCCGACGTCATGCGGGGGCGATCGGACACAGATAACCTTCCGATATACGTGGTGTGATCTGATCGCTGTTAAAGTATGTATTCCCGATTACCTTACTTCGTGTGCAGAGGGATATCGCATCTATACATGAGTTTGTTCGTCGTCGACAAGTAAATGCCTAGCAACAATTGCAAACTTCGCACATAGCGTATATTGGCACATAAGATGTGCGTTTCCAAGGCTAAGCCGTGTCAGTGCCATGTCGATGCTACCTGCGGGTACCAAATAGTTTTAGGACTCGGCTGTTAGGTCAAAACTGTGAAGAAACCAGGATGGTTCACTAACTCATTGCTATCTAGCGGTCATACTATAGTTTAGAATAAGCACCGCTATGTGGTTATCACATGTGCAGTATCATTTTTAATCCACATCACTTTGCTTGTTAGTTTTTTTTTTTTTTTTTTGTAAAAATGAGGACGATGCCGCGTTGCAGCTACACATCTAGAATCTAGATACCATGCATGCGGTTCCATGAACAAGTCATGTAGCACCCAGATTGATACCACCTAGGGCGTTAGATACTTTTTAATTGGAAGAATGGAAAGTATCGTTACGGGTATGACACGGTATTCGATGTAAGGACCAGGTAGATGCCAGTTCGCTTTACGACATGGCAGTGTCAACTATTGGCCTGATGTAAAATCCTGTAAATTTTCAACATTTTGATCGACCAATTTTTGAGATTTGAGACAGACTGACATCCGACCGAAATTAGTTTCTCGGATATGATGCAAGGCCCGTAAACTTAGATTCGTTGAAAGTAGCAGAAGTCATTTTCGATGGAAGCTATTAAGTTTTTTGACCTAACCAGGTGATGAAATCGATGGTATCAGCTGCGCCGTTTTGGAAATTCGGGAATTATTTCTTTTTCTATAGTGAAATTAGTCTAGCCAGCCGCAAAATTTGACCAATTGCAGGGATCCACAACTCCATCGCAATTCTCGGAAGATCGAAAAAACTTTCAATGCCAAGAAGCGCCAAGAAGAATGCCAAGTCGTTTACTTGTCATGTTGAAATTATGTCTTGACTCGAAATTTAGTCTTCGATTTGATTTCGACTGGATCAGCCCAACGTGTTGAGCACTCATCTAAGTCTCGACGTATAGAAATAACGACTGATTCAAACTTTGGGGTGAAATTCAATTCTAATAAGTCGCCTTTTATACCCGAAAGAAACAAGAGCTTTTGTCAATTTCAACTCGATTGAAAGTAGTACGGAATTTCTTTCGAAAGTCTATCGTTCTCAACCGTTGATATCGCGTTTGACTAATCAACAAAGAAGTGGTTAATTAATCGTCGAAATTATCTGAAGTGTCCCGTTCGAAACAACGGCCAACCACCTGCTACGATCTGATAAGAGAGTCGTTTAATGCGACAAAGCGGAAGTAATTTCGAGTTATCACTGTCACATTCTAGACTGGGTGGCGCGTAGCCCTGCTGCCGCTCCCTTTCATATCAAGATCGACGAGATCTCTACGGCTACGGGTTTCCTCTTCAAGAAGTGGTAATTCATTTATTAACGGGAAACGTTCAAGGAAATATCTCAAAGCCTTAAAAATTGATTTCAGATATGATATCGAGGGTAAATAAAATTTTGAAATTATTACTCACCTAATTTTTTTATTTTACATGTAACATCAAGAATATTTGTGGGGATTCGATCCTGATGAAAATTTAATGATCATCGGCCCCTTTTTGATATTGCTTCAAAGGTGATAATGATGGGATGATATTTGGAGTCCGCAATGCTTGTGGATACAATTCACTTTCCTTTTTTTTTTTTACATTTTTTCATTTTTGATGTATTCTCTCTACTCGCTCAACGTTCTGTTCGTGGTTAGTGAAAATTAGAGAGTGGTTATTTCCACAAAACAGAAGATACGGGCTCAACTTGATATTAGGCTCTTCAATTACGTCCTGCAGCTTTCAGAGTGCGAGACTGTAAAGCCCAGGGGGTTATTTCAGGGATAGTCCTGCTTGGTCCTGCTGGTCTCGTCCAGGATATTTCATCATGATGCTGGGCCGATGGCGTGACACTCAAAGACGCCGCACTGGCTTAAAATTATTCCTGACGGTCATGATTATGCCCGAGTTTGGAGCAATCTTCTACTCAATATTGTCAGTTGGTTGGTGGTGAGCCTGCGTTCAGGCGAAGGGTTTATACGGAGTTTAGTTTGGCTGCAGCACCGAACCCCGTCTCGTACCAAGCATGATATTATTCAATTTCCAGCAATTTCTGTTATTCGGGATTATTATCAGGCCTCGAATTTCGTCGAGGGTGAGGAGCACGGAATTTTGGGTGTAATGCGATACCCCCGTTTCTCGTCTTTCGAGATCAGAAGAGAATCATACCAGCTTGAACGTTTTGGAAATGGTTTAAGCCTTTGACACGTACGTCGGAGAAAAAAAAATAGTAAGAAGTTTCTAAATAATCGTAAAAATGTACAGCTTCGTTTAAATGAACCATCGAATCGCACCAGACGTTGAATATTAAGGTGTGCTTCGCACTTTGTCGTCACGACTGACTATACAATGAAATATTTTTAAATGCGTGCTTCGTCTCGCGTTAATCGTGACGGTTAATAATAAATTCAAGATAAGAAAAATAAAATAAATGAAATAAAAAATACATATCTAAGTTGTGCTTGTCCATTGACGAGGTGAAGGCTCATACCTGTTCGTTGTATTCAATCGATACAGCTTATAGACGCCACTGCATTCAATTTATCGCCTTTTTAACCGATGATAAAAGAGATCGTTAGGATGTTATATAGAAATCGATTCGGTTGACTAGTTATTATTCTATTTTATTTCGTTTCACTTTATTTAGTCAATGTGCCGCGGCGCCGTAGGCCATGCAGACCATCACAAAGGTATAGGTCAGTGCCACTATTTAGAAATTCATCGGTGTCAACCTCGATTTCATGCCAAACCCACCATCGAAGAAAACGGTATATTTTCATCGGACACAATATCGTTCTCGTCATATCAACAAATTTTTCGGCACTTTCAATGGACTGTGAAATTTATTAGAAAAAAATCATTCAACTCGCCTGCACCGCTTATAAATATATAGAAAAATCTTAAGTTGAATCTCCATTAAAATTTATCTTATTTCATCTTAATTTGTTCACAATTACTATAAGAATAGAGTAAGTTTATGTTTGCGAGCTTCTTATTGCTACCAGGTGAAATTTTTGAGCTGATATGGGTTCTGAAAGATTCGATTTTGAAAATTTGAAAGCTAAAGTAGCTCCTAGCATGAGAAGCTTTGCACATTTTCAACTTCGTAAAAAAGAGGAGCGATTTAGAAGCTTTTAAGAAGGAACAGATCGGAAGCACTCCTAAAGAAATCGTCACTTTTCAAGATTTTGGGAAAAAAAAAGACGACAGCGTTCATTCAAAAATAATTTTGTGCCAGGAACCAATAAATAAGATCACAGTCATGGGACGTGCCTTGAAATTTTGTTTCATGATATAATTTTCTGGAATTTTTGAGATAATGTTATTTCGCCTCTTTAATGATTCTAGTACTCGTTAAGAAATGGGTTTACTTGAGTCGAGTAAACCAATATATGTCAAGGCTGGATACCGCACGTATAAACGTGACTATATTGAATGTATCATCAGGGCCACTCCCACACCTGTCGTCAAGGGCAGTAGAGCGAAAAATTCAATTAACGTCACTAATTGAGAAGGCCAAGGAGGTGTGGTATAGCAGAATCAATTTTTTTGGGTTAAATGTCAATGAAATTATTTACCATGTAGTAGATGTGGACCAGCCATACATGAGGAGAAAATCGGCCACCTTCAAATCTAATCAAATCCATAAAATCATTATAAATTTCATAAAATCATAATATGAATTCATTCCGAATTTAGTCTGCCTAATGCCTCATCAATGGTTACAAATGATAATGGATGATTGTATTCTCTTCTAAATGCTCGACACAGGACATGTTCATTAATTGCTTACACAGATTGAGCAAACTAATCATTGCAAGTAAAGTTCTCAGACTGACAATAAGTAGAAAGAACCAAGATACAATCCGACAAGCATTCGATCCTCGACTTCAGTCATACAGTGTTTAAGAACAATAATTCCAAAGCCGAATAGGCACAATGTCACGAGTAATTAACCTTTTGCTAATTTGCATAAATTCATTAGCAAAAGGTGCAATATTACAGGATACTTTATACCCAGACTAGAACACAAATGGCATTAATTTTTTTTTTTTTTTTCAAATCTTTATCAACCAGCTAACGTGTCGTATGCGCGTGCAGGTTACTTGTTGCTGGATAGATACGATGATACATTGATTCGATAAGATCAGAAAGGAGTGGCGGAAGCGGTCAGGATCGCGTTACATATCGTGTCCCAGTGCTAGCTGCCCGCCTTCTCGCTTGTCTTACGCCGTCCACACGAGGAGCTCCGCACTGGGACTGACTTATTATATCTACATTCTACGATACAATTCCTTCCAACACGGATTCAAGTTTCTTTATTAAGTCTCTGATGTCCGGACAGTTTCGGACAGTTTCAACTACAAATCCCGCACAAAAGAATTGTCGGAGACGCATTGCATTGCGTCACTCTAAGACGTCGGCGAACCGTTGCGAAACTGAAACCCGGAGGCCACCTTGACCTCTCAGGGCAACACAGCACTGTTATTATATATCTACTACTGTGATTACTATATGCTGCAGAACAAAACTGTAGCAAGTTCATAAGAGTATCAAGGAAACAAGTAGGCAATCTTACTGCCATGTCAAATTTACTTACCAAGGAATTTTCACACATTCTACATCCACCACATATTTGTATGGACGATAGGGTGATTGTCCTTATCAAGACCCGGCGCACTCGACTAATTTCAATTTTTTTCTTCACGATCTAAACTTAGGTATATAGTTACATGGAGATTGTGGAACGCGGGAATAATCATGAAAGGTTCATTTCTGTACCGTTATGATGATGGTCGGTGAACGATTAAAATGGAAGAAGATTAATAGCAAAACAATTTCGAAGTACCAGCCCGGATTATAAAGAGAATTCTTAAGGCCTGCCACATGATGGGTGGATCCCGTTGTCTGCTGGCATCTCGACCCTAACGGCCAACTGATTTCGGGTCGGCCGAGTCCCAAATTGAATTAGATCACAGTGTTTGACGAGCCCCAGCCGAAACCCTGTTAACCTACTGTTCAGAGCTGTAACCCTTCATTTAAAAACACTTTACCCAACCCAGGGAACTCCTCGATTCTTTATTTGTTCGGGAAACGACAAAATAACGGACTTCCGGGCTACGCGATGGATCCGCCTCTTCTCATACGAATCTTTCTTGACTTTCTCCTTTCCGTGTTTCTTACCGACAACTCAAACGTGTCTGAAACATCGTACAAATCACCATGATATACCTTTCTCATGCACACCATATACTCAGGTGATCGGATATACATACTTAAATGTATTTCGAACAGTGGGGTCAATGTAGCATCCTAATATAGGTATCGAAGTTATGAGCACCATCAAATTGTGAAGGTGTAACCTTTTGATTATCAGGGTGGTCTAAAAAAAATTCCTGAAATTCTAACGTATAAGTGAGAATCAGCGACTTCCAAACAGTCTTTGATGTGGCGCTCATACCCATTTTTTTTTTTTTCAATCAGACTAATTATAAACGAGACAGAGAGCGTGATATTAGTAATTACCAGACTTTCCCAAACCTCCGTGAATTATTTTGCCCCTTTAGCATCAACCGATAATATGGCTACATATATCGAGAGCAATGTAGGTAGAGTAGGTAATTATAAGCTGACTTACCGGTGCCAATTTGTGGTCAGACTTGGACTTGAACTCAGACTCCGATTATGACTGGGCTGTAAGACTAATTGGCGTGTATTCATTGCTTCGAAAGTCAATTAAATTTCTTTCAATATGGATGATACTCGGACTTAACCGGCGAGAAACTGATCGCGGGTTACGTACCCAGGGTGCAGAGACCGCGGACCGCAATCATCAAAAATCTGGTTGCAGAAAAAAAAAATACATATTATATTGAATAGCTTCGCACGTCGATATACGATATACATATAATATATTATAGGTGTCTGAATCGTAAAAGTAAAGTTCTGCACAGATGAGATTTTCAAATCTTTAGACGCGAACTTAAATTTCAATGGGATAAGTGCGTACGGAGTTTGTCGTTCGCCTTTAGGGCATCAGCCGAGATACATAAGGGGTAGTGGCTGGTGGCTGGTAACCCCCTCGGGCATAACGATTGATTTAGATCGAACCTGCAGCCCTCTGATTATCCATCTATGCCGGTGCACGCGACCCCTCGTCAAACCCTAGGCATCACCTTAGCGGTGCATGAAAATTATGAACCTTATTCGAGTGATCAGTGTCAGGGTAAATTGTTCTAGGACAGAAGTGGCCGAGGCCGTGTCGGAATAAGAGCGGTACTTAAACTCCTAAATAAAGATCAGGCGATAGGACCAGTGAAATTGATTATGAAATTGTTTTTAGCACGTTCTTCTCAAGCATCCGGAAGAATGGTGGGAAAATTATAGAAAACAAGGCAAGACCTTTGCGTTGATGGTTCAAAAATATCGCAAAAGCTAAAAAATCCGGCAAAACTGAGTTTGGGAATAGTTTCGTCAGTGCTTCTATATCTGTATAGGATCTATGATGTGGCTCAGGAAATCCGGTACGTTTCGTATACATTCAATCCTGTGTGGCAATGGCGCACTTTCAGACATACTAGTGTACAGTACACAGCCATAGGTACCACGAGGTCATTCCCAGGATGCCTAAGGGTCATCGCGTGTCTCTACGACCAGGCCATTGTCAACGAGATGCGGGTAGAGGAGCTAGACTCAAGCTATCGCCTCTAAAGCATGTGCAGACCGCGGACAACGCCTTGACATCCGCAGATATATCAGCTGAGGATGTCCATAGTAGACATCAGAAGCTTTAAAGGTAAACGTGGTTAAATACAGGATCGATTTTGAATAGGAATTCTTATCGATATCACGGATGCTACAAATTTTACAAATTTACATCCAATTCCTCTTTCATCCCACTGGTGTTATTTGGTCAATTATTCAGAAGAACTGCCGTATATATATACGTATATGATTATGTTATTGTAATTGACGTCTAATCGCAACCTTCAAGCTGATGTGGTCGAAATTGGTAAGAGGTAGTAAGATTTCGAGTATTCTGAGATCTGACGAAAAAAACCGCGAGGATAGAATGCCTGGAGGATTCCCACAAGAAGACTTACGTCTTCTACATGATAAGGATGACGTGGTTAACGGCCCGGGGTACCGCGGGGGTTGCGGAGCGCGTAACATGTGTGCAATGCAAAGGGCGTGTACCCGTTTCGTGGATGTGGTCCGACTGTCCGTAGTTTCGTTGTGGCCGGGAGCTGGGGGGGTAATTACTACATCCTCCAATGCCACCCCAATTGACCAAACGCCATCGCCACGGCTTTGCCGACGAAAGGGCCAAGCGGCTTCCGTCACGCGAGGTACTCTTGCAGCGAGGTGCTATTACCCTGACGCGCATGTTTCGTTTTGCGATTGTATATATACATCGTCTTCATTTTTACGACTAACTTTCGAGGAATTCACACCTTTCATTGATCAAATCAATAAAATGATAAGTCGGCTAAAGTTTTTGGGATTAAACAAATTTCATATTCTATTCAATTTCACCTGGACCATTTTATTTTCCCATTTTCCTAATAGAGGAACGTGGGCGCGTCATCTCCGAGGCATTAGATACGATCATTATCCGTAATTTCTCGAGGAATAACGAAACAAGAAGTTTTATGCAGGGAACCAGCACTGCCAAGGCGTCATCGATCGCCCTTTTGGAAGCACCGAGGCGAACCTATTTATATTGCAATGGTTCCGGCCGAGATTAACCGCGCGAAGATGGAAATGAAGATGAAGTAATAAATCTTCATTAAGGGATGAAAAAAGGCACAATGTGACGACAGACACCATCCCCTACCCAGGCCTACGCCTGCTATTAAAAAATACAGAGATTGAAGCTGGTCTTATTTGTGCAAGCGTCTGCAGAAATTCTTTACGAAAATTCGAATATCTTGCAGCTGATGTATGATGTGGATTGTGAATCGAATATTCACGGCCTCTTTGTCAAAGGTTTTGAAAACAATTAGCGACAATACATGGTCATAATGAGTAACGTCAAACGAACGTTGGTCGAGTCACGGTTGCACGCAATTCTAAAATTGGTGGCATCCAATTTTCCAGCTCTTAATCCGGGGAACTGCGAAGCAAAATTGGCGGTCAGTTAGCCGAGTAAAGTGCCCCAAGGCTCTGAGGGCCCGACACAGTAGGGTTTCCACTATTTGACCATACCAGGCCAATTTCCACATTAATTCATTCCTTTTCAGTGACCAAATCTTGAATTGCCCTGGGCATACGAATTCGTTAGGCTATCCATCATACGGGCTACATCCAAGTACAGTCTTGGTCAATATATGAGATATATCACAAACCATAACGATCATCGACTCACCGCACGCTTGTACTACATCTATATATTGTTCATTGTTCATTGAAAGGTCTTCTTTCAGGATAAATTTTGACAGCTACCTGTTTCAATAAAAATCTTGAACTCAATTTTCTTAATATTGATTCGAGGCCACACTCACTGCAATCTACACCTGAGCAAGCATCAGCCTCGAGTCTTGAGTGCATGTATAACAAAAGGTGGCCATGCCTTGAACGGAAAGTTGGAAGACTTCTCCGATCGACGGCATATGTGGCTTGCGTGCGTGGCAGGGCCAACAGGTGCCAGGCAAGTCCTGGAGCGCAGGATGGCGAAGGCGGTCATTAAAGTTCGGTATTATGGTGATATTATGATTTTTGTAATTACACCGAATCCCACCGCGCGTACATAATTATTTCTACCATCGCCACGTGCGTCGTATATATAGTCTCGTTCAATTTCTGAGACAATTTATTGACCATGATTCTGATCTGGTGGCCATACAGCGAGCGGTGCAATGTCTCGTTATAAATTACGACTGTAGAAAAGCCGCGGTATAAACTACCGTAAAAGAGTTGCAGCAAAGCCCAGAATCCCGGTGGTGAAGGGCGTCAGTTTTGCTGGGTATTAGGCAAACAATGAGTGATTAAGGCACAGCGGGGGTCGACTCTTTGGAGATGGTGTGCGGGAAAGCCAATCCCCCTGGTAGTCCCCTTGAGCTGGTTTGCTTGTTGGATGGTTGGCACAACCCTCGCCTTCAACCTCAGCTTGCTCCACAAATTATACAAGTTCCGAGTTCGTCCTATGGACCGAACGTCACCAAACCTCGTTCGTCTTTCATCTTTGAAAAAGATTTCTGAAGGATCTGCATCTTCGTTCGTTGTTTTGGGACGAAAATCAAAAAATTGTTCATGCAAATTGAGGAATTGAATCATTTGATACAACCGAGACTCATCAATGCAGGGAGAATCGGAAATAGGCTCATTTAGCCTACCATTACTTCATTTAAAACGGAACTAATTCTCATGATTTTTTTCCCAAAATTCTGTTCATAATCGATTCAAGATCCTTCAAGAATTTCTTATGACTTCGAAAATATTAAATTCGACAAGGTGTAAGTTTATTCGAAGAAATGAGAACGTATGCTTTGAAGAAACTAATTTTCTTCACCGACTATGTTTCATTGATTCAAAAATCTGTTCGCACCACTATTTGACGTTCTATACTATATGTAGGAAAAATTAGGCGATCCCAAAAGCCACAAAAAACCAACTTCCGCGGGAATTCGAAAATATAATAGATACGTTTAACAGTCCACCACATGACCGCACCATTTAGAATAGAAAAATGAAGTCGAGAATCATACTTCAGGTCAATCTAGCTAAATCTTGGTGACCAATCCACCGTCGTGGCCTTGCCTTCCCGAAACGTAGAATTTGAACGTCAAATATGGAATCAATGATCCAAAAAACCTCCCAACATTTTTTTTTTTTTTTTTTTCTGTTCGTAATGGATAACTCTTTTCTACTTCTTGACGGCGTTCTTCCATTCTCATTCGCTGTGCAGGTGCATGGGGTATCTATCAATGTTTGGAATAGTCAGCAAGAGAGTTTGAGTGAAAAATGATGGATGATTTTGGCAACACCCTATTGCGGTACGCCACTGAAAGCGTTCGATTAAACTACGACTTTAAGCTGCAGGAGAGAGAGAGAGAGAGAGGGAGAGGGAGAGGAGGGTAGGAGAGGAGGAAGAGAGTACCGGCGGCAAAGAGAGATTAGCGTGAATAATGAAGACATGACCCCGCGAAAGCCTAAGCGAACCCCCTTAAGACTATATACTCCTCGAAGAAGGAGTGAAGGTGGCGGCTGCTTGGTTGTCGGGAAAGCTGGGAGGCAGGAACGGGAGGAAAATGAAGGAAGGAGCTGGCGGGCAGCGGACTGGAAAGGGGGTAGTTAATTACTCCTTCCCAGGCCGGCGTAACGACTTCCCCTCATTTGTCGAGAGGCACAAACAGCCACCCCCGCAAAATCCCTTGCTAAGACGGTAAGACCTTGCCTAAGAACGCCTAGAACCCTATACTCGAGCCCGTGCAAAGGGAGAGATCATTTTCCTACGACGAAGAACCTCCTCCAATACTATCATGCGACATTTTACGCAGCTCTGTGTTCGAGGCATTAAACCCCATCGCAATCACGTTATTACTGCTTCTCTATTTGTTTGCAGATATATCTGTACGCATTGCTCTGTAGCACTAAATAGCGAATATATATTCATGCATACCGAAAATATTGAAGGCTGACATTACCTATACAACACAATTACATATGTACTCGATCTCTGTACATTACATCCAACACCCACAAATCATCAGCGTTTCTTGTCGCAATTTGAAAGCTTACAACTATTTAAGCGTTACAATCGAATCTTGAGATTTTCCATACAGTTTCTCTAATCGCTTGGTCACAGTCATACAATGACTTCGCCAGGTCGAGTGAATCGAAAAAAAGGGCTTCAGTGTCGCCATAATCTATGCATGAAGTGGGGGATGCGCATATCCAAAAAATGAACAAAATTTGGTAATTGTTTTTCGCGGACTGTAGCGCTGACTGTAAGTCTGAAAAAAGGAAAGTGCAACGCGTTTGTGGTCGTCTTCGAACATCCATCCAACTCGGGAAACACCCCAAAGAAGGATTCAAGGCGTCGGACAGACTGCTTACGAAATCAACCAACTGGCGACCGGAAATGGCATCTCCGGGGATCGACTCTGACAGCGTTTTTCGTCGGTGCCATGACTTGCGCACGCAATCGAAAGCAATTCGAGCACACATTCATCTATGGATGTATATATGTTCATACCTATAAATTACAAAAAAAAAAAAAACTAAAAACTAAAGAACATATATTATATCGTTCATTTCCGTGGTACTGCGTGATCGTTCCTATATTATGCATGTTCTACAGTTCTTGCCTGTCGTATAGATTTGCATTGATTCGTCGACCCATGGGTACCGATCATTCCGATCTATAATATACGGTCGTGATCATTTCAAATTCTGCATACTACAAGACTTTTTTCCTCTCCTTTTTCCTTTTTAATTAAAACCCGAGAACTTTCGAATTCGGCATTATATTGGCTCGCCCGAAAGACCGTCGTCAGCATTGGTTTGATTAGTCGAATCTCGAGGGGCGACCCTTTTCCCAACGCACGCTCTGTTATACGTGACATTTCCGCCTCCGCAATAGAGATTGAAAAAGAGCTGATCCACAATTCGCTCGCGAACCATTTCAGACATGCAAAGTTTTCCCCTATGACCCCGAAAATGTACTTTGGCATAATGCTCATTGCGATTAGCGCAGAGTCGATATACCTACACTGAGATCTTTCACGTTTTCTCAACAACAGAGACGGGATCTATATCAAGGATTTTATAGATCCCGTTATACATCTTCCGTTCAGCTCAGACGCGAGAAAGTTTTATTGAACGTGATTAAATCTAGATTCTAGTTTCTATATACCTGCCTACAGTCTATAACTTTACGTAGCCAGAAATCGAGACCAATACTTTGTTGTATTACACTGATCTATGAAGAATTGCGAACGTTTCTAAATCTCGTTATAAATCAGACAACCGCTAAGTGTGCAGTGCCGTAAACTTGGCTTAAGCTCGCAGTTAACACTTGATTAGAGAAAACAAAGGTTCCGCCGACAAACAGAGCACGATGATGCGACAGAAATTTTAATTATTGTAGCCCCCGGGAGGCAGCACCCCGCTGATTGCCCCCAAACTCATCCTCGCTGAGGTATAAACTAAACTCACTACTGCTGTTCTTGTGATCTCGCGGTTCCATCACCCCACCTGCATCTCTGCATCGTACCGTATTTATCAACCATGAAACTGGTGCAGCTCGAAATATAATATGAAAAAAAAAAAAGAAAAAAAAAAGGGAAAAGTGAAAAGTGAAACATTATTTTGCTTTTTCGTGACATTCTTTGAAATATAAGAACTGTGACTATTATATTATGGGGTCGTTGTGGCTGACCTTTATGCTTTATCTTATATGTCTAATTTGCGGGCATGAGGAGTAAAAGATGATAGAAGCTCATAAGGAATGGGTGGAACTGTTTAAGAGTTGTTTCAGTTGAGGTAAGTTGTGGCTCCCCGTTGGGCTCGCCAAACTATGATGAATTAGCTTTTAGTTATCGACGCCTTGCCGACAGTCAGAACTCCAGAGGCGCGAGGAACCCCACTGCGATAATCTCTCACCAATCTCATTTCTCATTAATCGCGGCGAGCTAGCGAGGATCCAACAGACCCAATGTTTTGGGCCTGAGCTGTCTAGTAACAAATAACTTAAACAAGACGCGGCTTAAGATCGAACATGAAATCATTTTCGTATTGAATAACGCATAGTACTATAATAGATCGAACTAGATGCGAAAAAGCTATAGGATGCTAATATTATATATTACAGTGTCCTTGAAATTTTCGTCACTATGTATTATATAATTACTGTGTGACATTGAAGACGTAGCAGTTCTATAGATCACTATGAAATTATAGTTGTCACTACAATTACCTTTTTCGTAATAAGAATTGATGAAAAATGATTGATACTGATTCTCAGATATGTTGAACAATTTTTAATACACCATAATTCCGCAAAAATATATATTAAAATGATTTCGCAGATGATGCAATACATTTCATATACAGGTACTGAGAAATTAACGTAGATATCAAAATGATAAATTGATAGGAGATTGAAATAAATAGACGTTTCGATAACGCAGCAATAGACTTTATTATTCTTTTATATTCTCGCGACTGGTCTCCCTATTCTGGTGATTAATAAACAGCCAGTAATGCCTTAAATTTTCTTTTTAATCAACGTGAATTAAAAAAAAATTTCAAACAATTTATCTATAGGTACGCCTCAGTATAGGCAACTTAGAATCCAGGACCGTAGTATTTACAACATAGTGCAGGAGGCGGTGTCTCTGCTTTCTTGGTGTCGAAGTCGCGAACTATTTTTGCCGCAAACAGTGGGGCGGCAAACGGTATGAATTCTCCAAATATCATATACGTTATAATATTCAGTTTTCATTCTACTGACTTTCTTTTTTTTCACTACTTACATTGAAAGTAAGTGGGATGAAATCTGAACATTATAATGTGCGTGATGTTTTGATATCTACAATAAATAAGGTTCCGATGAATACGATAATATAATAGTATTTCAATCGATATATAGTCGTGAGAGTTGTTAGTTATTTTTTTTTTTTTTTTTTAATTCTTATTAGTCTTTGTACATGTTTAACGATTGAAAGAAAAAAGAAAAAAAGGTAATTAAAGTAAGAAAATAATTAGTAAATTATAGATAAAGAAAGGTAAATAATAAATCGTCGTCATGTTTCTAGAAAACGTTTTTAAATCGATAAAATATTCTGTTACATAGAATTATAATATGGCAAACAATATAATATAAATGCCAGATTGATAATAATAACATGACTAAGCTACTGCAGTAACACGTGACATCCTCCCAGACCTTGTAATATAATTCGTTACACATACACATCTATATTTCATATAACTGTTTGTATGAGGAGAAAATAAAATGTGAAAAATACATCTGAATTCTCAGGAATTCATTAGAACAAAATACTATATGCAATATAAATTTACAATCAAAATTATCTGAAAATCTATTCTTGTTTCTTCTTTAATCACGGTTCGAGAATTCCGACAATTTTAATTACATTCACAACTCTCGTGGAAATACTTTTCAGTTAAATGGTTGAAGCATTTAGTTACATAAAATACAAAAAAAAAAAATATTTTATTGTAACTCAGAGCTTTTTTAAATGCCAGCAAGACTTTTCAAACAATAAACAATATCACATGTATACTTAATATCGATTATTATAAGTGTTTCATCGCATGATATAAGTTTAAATATATATTACTATCAATAAATTTGTGAATATAAAAAAAACAAAAAAATGAATTCTTCAAATTAGATCAATGTTCTTTGTGCTGAGAAGAAAATTCAGGTAGGCTATCGCCGTTCGTTTGTAGTATTAGTAACTCACCTAGGGTAGTCAGCCTAATTTATATCTCGCGGTACCGTAAACTATCAATAAAATAAACTCTGCTTGTTAAAGTTATTATCAGTGTTTAGTAAACAAAGACTTGAAACTTGACTTGAAATCTTTTGTTCAATTACTAATTAAACACTGAATATCATAACAGAATATACATATTGATGCAAATGTAATTAAAACAACAGAGTATTAAAAGATTGAGAGTAAAAAGCCCTTCGAGATCCAAGGAAAATGCTCTTCCCCAAAATGTGATATCACTTGAATACTTCATAAAATTGTGTGACTGATAGTCTGGCTGATATCTTCTAGTAAAAAAGAACAAAAGAAATAAAAAAACGAAAAACAATAATAGAGAGAAAACTAATAACGGATATTTTGGTAAGTAAAAAATAAAGTTTTCGAGACAAATGTAACATTTTTCTTCTGAATTTTTCTATTTACGTCCTACGTCGAGTGTTTAGTACTTGTTGTTTACTAGAATCAATAAATTATTGAATACATGTGATATCCTATGTTGTAACTGTATAATAAACGATAATTGTAGCTTGGTCGTAAAAATGTTGGTGGTGGAGACGATTTTTCAAAGTCTATTTACACTTGTTGTTCTATTCTATTACTGAGGGAGATTTAAAAGGACGTTCTGCCCAGCAGGTAGGTATGAAACTTGACGTGAGCGTGATAGCTGATAGGCAATATCTTCCGCAGCTTCAATTCGCCTAAGTTCAACTAAACCGTCGCCAGCATCGCCAAACGACTTTGCAAGCAACAGGGCGGCTTGCGCATCACCTTCGGCAGTTATAATCGCTGCTTTTTTCTGCTGTTCGGCTTTTTCTACAAGAAAACGTGCCTTCTCTGCGTCCTGCTGTGCAACTTGCTTCAATTCAACAGCTTGTGTGAATTCTTTGCCAAAAGTCAAATGAGTCTGGAAAATTCATAAAAAAAAAAAATAGTATATGAAATATGATGTTGATAAATACAATAGCATCAGAATTCAATCCTTTTGTTTTTTTCTTGTACTTTTCTGGTAATTGACAAAATGCGGTATACTCACAATGGAAATATCGTCAAGAATAACGCCAAATTGATTTGCACGTTCGGTCAAATCTTCGCTAACTTTTTGCGACACTACTTCACGTTGAGTGATTAATTCTCCTGCATCGAACTGCGCTACAACGGCTTTCAATACTTCGGTAGTAATAGACGGCAGTACTCGTTCGTCGTAGTCAACCCCAAGAATGGTGTAAATTTTAGGAAGTGATTCAGGTATCGGCCTGAACAATATACGCAATGTTATATTCACGTTTTGCAAATCTTTACTTCCTGTAATTACGGGCACATTCCTTGGCCGCGATCTTATATCGAACATTATTGGCCTCTGGATCCATGGGATAAAGAAATGCGTCCCTTCGCCAACTACTGTGTTCTTTATTCCCGCAAATCTGTCGAATATCACAGCTCTGTGACCTCCGTCGACTGAAATTTGGCAAAAAATATTTTTGATCAACGCTGCTTTATTGATTAATTATCTAAGATTGTAAAATATTCTGATTAAACGCATCGCCGTATCATTTAATGAAATTTTTTGAAAAAATATATACAAACCATTATAAAGTGCAGAATTAACGACACCGCCAACCAGAGCTACCCCAAGACCGACCTGACCAATTCTATTGAAGAAATTTGCTGCCATTTTTTTTAGCGTGGATCTACGATGTTAAAAATAATAATAAATGTGTTCAATAAATTGATTTAATTATTGAATAAATTGTGTAGGGCTATGCAATTCAGACTGATGTAATAGTCATTAGAATTTGTATATTATATATAACCTAAAAAATTTTAATCTAGTAAGTTTAACGTGAGGATTATTTAATGCAGTTAATCTAAACTGAGAGCGAAAGTTTATAGAAGAATAGAAAGTATAGTGAGAGATTATAACGGGAGATTAATTAGAGCTTATAAATACTTGTGAATTGTGTGTATTAAGTAGTTATAGAAATGACGACCGGAATCTTTACCGGGTTTGGTGTAGTTTTTTTTTTTACAAGGAATTAAAGAATGGTTCTATGATCGGTTCGTGTAATTTTGTGACGTATAATTAGCGGAAATATATTTTTAATAATGATTTTGATAAAGGGAATGAAAACTTACGTAATTTGTACCGTTTTTCTAGTTCGCTTTATCAGTTTTCTCCTCGTGCAGCAGTGTAAAGTCGATAAAAGAAAATGGATTCCGGTATCTGACGACGACTACGCTATGCTACGAGCCGGTACAGACGTAGGACACATGTGTGAAGACTTTGGAGCATTGCGCAAGCGCCTAAGAGACGCAAGTCGGGTTGCGGAATTTAGGCGCGAGATCGAACGCGCTGAGAATTTTAAACAATGAAGATCATGAATGAATGAGCGACTGTCCTTTGTTATCAAATCGAGATACGAATTAGCTTTAAACTTGTATTCTATTATTGAAAATGGATGTATAGAAGTTACTGTTTACTTATAGATACAGCGAAAAAATCGCTATATCTATACATCGTAGATTAAAGAATATTGTTTTACATTGATTTTTATTTTTCCAGTTCCCTCAAATTTCGGCTCTCTCTTTACTCTTAATTAACAAAATGTATCCCTTACGGAAAAAATACTCAAAATAATCATTAAAATTACACTCAGTAGTGACTCTCAACTAAGGTGTACTTTCGTACACCTAACTTGGGTGTTGACTCTCAGTTGAGTGTTGACCCTCTGTTGGGTGTCACTCATTTGGTAGTCAACTCTCAATTTGGGAGTTTGACACTCAAAATTTAGGAGTCAACTCTCAATTTGGAAGTTCGACACTCAAAATTTGGTAGTCAACTCTCAATTTGGGAGTTTGACACTCAAAATTTAGGAGTCAACTCTCAATTTGGAAGTTCGACACTCAAAATTTGGTAGTCAACTCTCAATTTTGGAGTTCGACACTCGAAATTCGGGAGTTAACTCTCAATTTGGGTGTTAAACACTTGAAATTTGAAAGTCAACTCCTAATTTAAGAGTTGCACACCCAAAATTCAGTGTATTTTCCGTATGGGTAATTAGCGTAAGAAATTATGTCGTCGAAGAGAATCAGACGATACGATTCATATACGTAAATTAAGTCACCTTAGTGTTGTGCAGTAAAATCAATGAAATTTTTAACAAAAATCGATAGTTATTGCTGTATCATAGTTATTGCGAAAGAAAAAGGGTCAAAAATTAAACGCCCCCGGGTGGGCTCGAACCACCAACCTTTCGGTTAACAGCCGAACGCGCTAGCCAATTGCGCCACGGAGGCTGTTGTTCAAACGGACATTTATTTATCGCTATCTAATCTAGCTCTATTGCTCCTTATCAATGATAATCACTGAGCTATGTAAAACGATTAGATAAGCTGGAAATAAAATGACAAGCAATCATATACGTCAGCTTTTCCGATATAAGAATAACTATAGCATCACTCCTATGAGATAACGCAATATGATAAACCTGCAACTTTGAACTATACATATACATTTAGCATAACATTGACAATTACGCTAAGTGCGTTCATCACGTGTCGCATGTATACTCTTACGTGGAGAAGAACTCTTCCTATAATATGTGCTAAATAATTATTAAAATCATTCATTTATCTTTTTCAATCATCCCATATGTATAGGGTATGGAAATTAAATGGTATTTTTCATAATTTCATTACATCTATCCTAGAAGAACGTACTATATGCGTACTGCAGAGATTCCTGATGAATAAATTCAGCGGATATTACCGCGACTTGTTATAAATTGAACAATTGATATTTGATAAGCTGCAAGACGAAAGAATCCGTTCATTACAGATAAGATAAACCGATAAGTTATTATAAAATCAGTTGTTATGATTATGAGTAAAAAAAAAAGTCAACTGTAATCTTTACTAATTGATCTACGAAAAGAACTAGCATAGTTTTTCTTGAAAAACGAAACCACTGGGGCTTGAATATTTCGTGAAATTTTTCTATAATATTATCTGATATCGACTTCCGTAAAAAATCACTCAGCTGTTAGCAGGTGCCGTCAATATTACGCGTATATCTTTAATGATCAGACGCCGCACGGCTGACTAACTTTATTCACCTATATATCGACGTATGTTAGATTAGCGTAAAAACATAGCTATTGATAACACGGTGGCTCAACGGTGATAAAAAGTAGACGAGGTAGAAACGCTGCATTGGTTATTCGTCCAGAGGTTGTCGTGATTGACATTTGGTGAACAATAACAATTTCATATTTTTATCAAGTGTTTAGTGAAAAAAAATGGACTAATACCTCTTCGAAATGGGCTCATTGTCACGAAGCGAGAGTCACAATGTTCCCTACACTTTGGTAAGCCTTTGAACCAGCACCATTAAAAGCCTATCAAAGAAAATGGAAAATAACTCAACCTATGCAATTAAATTTACAATATCTACCACAATTTTTTTTTTAACAAAGCAAAAGCGTAGATTGAATTTTTTTTTAAGCAAATGCTCTTCAGTTTAGACGTTGTGTGTTATTTCTTCAAAATAATTTAAATTAAAAAATGTTCGTATTCTCTTTCATGCATGAATCTAGGGCGACCATGTGTGGTTTTGGACGGATAAGAAAGGGACGGAATTTGAGATTCCATGGGGAGGCAAGATCATCGCCGTCAATAAGAATGAGGTGGTGGTTCAGCACGATGCGGGAACTGTGAGATTTCAACAATATACATATCTGATAAAGTTTTAAACAATTAAGAATAAATGGTGTAACCGAGTTTCAATTCATTTTCATAAAATACCACATTAGATATATGTTTATTTATCGCGTCCGGTGATAATGACTAATAGATAAACCCTGAGTGATTATTATATATTTTTCAATGAGATCCTTTTATATTCCTGATTTGACGCACCAATATACTTATGATTCTGTCCCCAATGTAATCGATTGTTCTGGACAATCTAGATTGCAAAATAATACACACGTTGAATAACGTTCGTATTTGTCTTAAGCGAAAAAACCCACAGAATTACCACAGCTCCGATCAAATATATAAATATATATGATTATCTAATCTCAATTTGAATCACCAGATACAAGTTGGTCAAATTCTTACTCATGTAGACCTGCTTACCAAATACAAATTCAAAACTAATTATCAGCGTACAGCAGCTGTTAAGTATTGACAAAACCCGACTAGGTACTCGCTAGCTCATTGAATTTAATGGATGAATTCCTGATGATCCAATCTATTCTACTTTCTTCAAATGATTTTTGTTTTTTTCTTTTTGATTTCTCGGCAACGTTGATAAGATATGTTGCATAAAATATCGCAATCTAGAGTCGAGACTATAGGTGTAGGGGCGAAAAATGAAACTTGAAACTCGATCACATGCATCAATGCATTTTATGTATGTATGTCAAATTCCCATCATAATGAATGATATTTGTCCGTGTAGGTTCCCATGACAATAACTCTAGATAAAATTGTTAAACCAATGCACACGTCGTCCGTAGTAGGAGTTGACGACATGATAAATTTGGGAGATCTACAAGAGTATGCCATCCTAAGAAATTTACATGCACGTTATAATAAAAATTTGATTTACGTAAGTCTGAACTTCAGCGACATTTTTATACCATTACATTGTCATTTCTGCATAAGATAAGATTTTTCACTTGAATTCAACGAAATAATCATGCGGATTTATAGATAGCTGCAAAAGCAGGTACTTGACGATGATTTCGATCGTTCGAATAACAATCACAACTTTTGTACGAATAATTTTCCAACGATCCTTTATACCAATCCTCATGATAATAATTGAAAAGAGTTGCGAATATAAAAAAATGAATTTGAGTTACGAAATCCATATTAAAAATGATACCTTTGCACATCCAGACGTATACTGGTACGATGTTGGTGGCTGTGAACCCCTATGAAGTTCTAAATATCTATACAAATGAACAAATTGAGTTATACAAAGGTGAAAAATTGGGGGACAAACCACCCCACATTTTTGCAATTGGGGACAACTCATTCGCACAGATGAAGGAGTCGGGAGATGATCAGTGCATTGTCATTAGGTGCGGTTATACTCTGTACTAAAAATAATGCCAGCTATTAATCAAAATATAGAATTTAACAACAATCATTTACTCTAACAGTGGGGAAAGTGGAGCTGGCAAAACAGAAAGTACGAAATTGATTTTACAATACTTGGCAGCCATCAGCGGAAAACACTCTTGGATAGAGCAGCAAATTCTGCAAGCTAATCCTATTCTCGAGGGTATGGCAGATTGAATTCGTCAATTTATATGTTTTTAGCGCAAACTTTTGCGTTATGGAAACTGAGCACGTAATTCAACTGAATGATTGTATTATTTCAGCATTTGGTAATGCTAAAACAGTTCGCAACGACAATTCATCCCGATTCGGCAAATATATCGATGTGAATTTCAATAAGACGGGTGTCATCGAGGGTGCTCGTATTGAACAGTATCTGTTAGAAAAGTGTCGAATTGTGTCTCAGGCCAGAGGCGAGCGAAACTATCACATCTTCTATTCGATTTTGGCAGGACTCACCAAGGAGGAGAAACAGAAATTAGAGCTTTTCGACAAAGCAAATTATCAGTACCTGGTTGGAGTACGTATAAACTGATATTGACACACATAGAATACCTCATCTCCTATCCATCGGCAATTGTATACCTAATAAGAAATGTCTTACTTCTCAAGGGAACGAAAATTACTTGCGATGGACGAGTCGATTCAGAAGAATTTTTGGAGGTCCGAGCCGCGATGAAAGTTCTAAATTTTAGTGACGAGGAATTTTGGAACATCATGATACTGCTGGCCGGTATATTGCATATTGGAAACATTACGTACAAACACGTGACAGTTGGTAAGTATGACTTTACCTTCTCTGATTCTTCAATTGTGACGTTAGATTTTACAATATTGTTTGAATCCTCCAGCGAATATGGACGCCTCGGAAATTACTGACACTGATAATTTGAAAAGAGTGGCGAGAATTTTGAGTGTTCCCGAACAAGGAGTGATCGACGCCTTTACAAAGAAAACTATTTTCGCTCAAGGCGAACGAGTGGTGAGTAATAATTTTTGGTACCGATCATGATCAAAAAATTTTACACAATTACAAATGTTAATTTACATCAGGTGAGCAATCTGTCGAAGGATCAGGCCATTGAGATGCGAGATTCTTTCGTCAAAGCCATTTATGGCCGACTGTTTATTATGATCGTCGATAAGATCAATGACACAATTTTCAAACCAAAAGTATACACGAAAAACTCTATCGGTGTTCTGGATATTTTCGGATTTGAAAATTTCGATAACAACAGTTTCGAACAACTTTGCATCAACTATACGAACGAACATCTCCAACAATTCTTCGTCCAACATATATTCAAAATGGAACAGGAAGACTATAACAAAGAGGGAATAGGCTGGCAGCATATTGAATTCGTCGACAATCAAGTGGTCCTCGATTTAATTGGAACGAAGCCAGTTAACATCATGGCACTCGTTGACGAAGAAAGTAAATTTCCCAAAGTAAGTGATGCTAAATTAATTGAATGCAATGACATCATGACTTGAAAACACTGATATTATCTAATGAGGATGATCTTCGGTTGATATTAACAGGGAACGGATAAGACAATGTTGGCTAAAGTGCATCAGGTGCACGGTAAAAACGCCTATTATGTAAAGCCAAAATCTGACCTCGTTGAGTCATTTGGTATCAAACACTATGCAGGACCGGTTCTCTACGAGGTTGTAGGTTTCCTGGAGAAAAATCGTGACACATTTTCCTCTGACATGATACAGCTCGTATCTATATCGAAAAATGGATTCCTCAAGAGTTTGTTTGCCGATGAATTATCGGAAACCGAAAGAGATGGAAAGAAAAGATGGCCAACATTATCCTCAGAATTTCGAAGTTCGTTAGAGTTGCTGATGAGAACTCTGGGCAGTTGTCATCCGTTCTTTGTCAGATGCATTAAACCAAACGAAGAGAAGAAACCCCTTGTAAGTCATCAACGAGAAGTTTAATCGAACAATCTTTCGAGTACTTTTCCGACTATTTTCTAAATTTCATTTTACAGCTGTTCGATCGTATTCTCTGCTGTCGACAACTCCGATATTCAGGGATGATGGAGACAGCGAAAATTCGCCGAGCAGGATATCCTATTCGATACAATTTCGTGGAGTTTGTAGATCGCTTCCGGCATCTAGCACCAGGAATTATGCCATCGCACAAAACGGATGTACGAGAAGCAGCGAAAAAAATCTGCTTGAATACTCTAGCAAAACATAACATGGAATACCAGGTAGGACACACTAAGGTTTTCCTCAAGGATCAACAGGATATATTCTTGGAACAGGAGAGAAGCCGAGTATTAGCGCATCACATTCTGATACTACAAAGAAATGTTCGTCGATGGATATGCAGGAGAGGGTGAGTACGATCAAACATCATATTCAACAAACGTTGAATCCGATATATATTTGCCAACAATTTCATAATCCAAAATGTCCACCTCACATCGTTGAGTTGTTAGTTGGTATATAAATTCGAAAATCCGTTAGACGCTTTTAATTTCTCCTCGTTCTGTAATTCATCCGAAAGCTGCAGTATACATGCTTATGCATACATCTGCACGTTGATTTAAATTAATAGCCCGATAACTCCATAACTGCAACGTAAGATATACAGTGCGTTTTTATCAACCGCAATGCATTGTTACATTTCTTATCCCACCCCAGAATTGTTATCAATTCACTTCTATATTAGACGAACCAAAAAACTAATTATAAGATACGTAGATAGCGATTAACATCGCTTCTATACGATCAAAGGTTTCCGTGACGTCACAAAGACTTACTAGATAACAAATTCGCGAAATTGGTAGCAAGCTGCAACTGAAAACATTTTTTAAAAAGTCAACAATTTTAGCTCAGTGAATATTTATAGCTTTATTCCAAAAATTATATTCTAATAATCGATATGCAGGGTGGTATGAATTTTTTCTTAAATACTGTTACGAATACTGTTGTTCTGATTATCTATAATTTCCATAGATTCGGTAATACCTATGATTCACAGAAAAAAACCGCGAGATTAAACGTGAAGAAATTAATCACAAGATGTCATTCAGTTTCAATTCCAAATAAAAATTATTTTGAGAGCGTAATCTATGTATTATTCACTCTCATCATCACAATGTTCGTATTACATTATCACATTACTCCTTCCCAGATAGCAAAATGTCCGCAGGGTGCGCGCATGGGGGAGGCACGCGTGCCGATTTCTCCGCACGACGTGTCATCAGGTGATCACACAGCTGTGTCCGCATATGGTCTACATGTGCGTCGCACGGCATGCGAGTCGCACGCGTGATGGCACGATGCGGTCACGTAATGTCAGTGTATATAGAGGGTTGATAGTTTTTCATATATATAATATATATATTGTTGGTTTCGAAATTAAGAGTAGAAAATGCATTTCATACAAACTTTTATTAGAAATATCTCGAACCATACAATCTTTGGCAGTAATATGTAATTAATAACTCAGAATTAAGTTACCGGCGATCGAATAAACTTATATTGAAGTTTACAAATAATACTAGTACGATTTTTTTTCACAGTATTTTTTTCTCATACATCTCATAATGTTTTTCGGAATTCAAGTTTGTTAACGAATAACTAGCCTGATCCAAACAATTTAAACCAATAGTACATAATACTTTGTCAGTGTCTTTGAAAGCATAATATCTTCAGTGTGAGATATTTATAAATATATCTACATTTTTTTAAGACTTTTAGTTGAAATACTCAATAATCGTTCAACTGAACAGTATAATACTTTATCAGCAATCTCACAAATAGTATATTTTTAAACAGTCTCATTGATTGAGCTTCTTATTAGATATGAATCCTTCAACTTTGGGAGATCAAGAATAAGTTAACAGGCTTAGAATGTATAGTTGAATTAACAGTATAAAAGACTAGTGACATAACTGAAGATACCATATCTGTCTGTCTATCTATCGATGGTTTCTGAAATTGATATTCATCAATATCCAACATTACGGTGTTTGAAAAAAAAAGAAAATCGATTATTCATGCTCCAACCCCTCAAAGCTTTGGTTTCGATAAAAAAAAAACAGACATGCTCGCACCAGCTGAGCTCTGTAGATTAAGTTTTAGCTGCCCCTCATTGGACATTTTTATTTACAGCAGCTTATAACGTTGTCTATAACACACTTTTTGTGACGAAAAATTTGAGACTATGGGGGATTGTATTTCGAGTTAAGAAAAAGAAAATTTTCATTGAACGCATTTTTTTTTTTTTTTTAATTCAAGATACTAATTCTGTTGAAATTATTTCATTTTAATTAAAACAATTTAAATAATTTTATTTTTTTCTTTCCGTCAAATTTTCAATTATTTTATATAAAATATTTATAATATGGATAAATATTTGGTAAAAATATTTTAATCATTCCAATTCAAATAAAATAACCTAGAAAAAGATTAGAATGTAAGAAAAAAAAAACTTCATTCAATACATTTTTTTTTCTCAACTCGAAATACAATTCCCATAGTCTCAAATTTTAAAGTTTTGAGGGATTGGAGCGTAACAAAAAAAATTTCTTGTTTCTGAAACACCCTAATCTATACATCGTTTTACTTGAATAACTAATTTCTAAATCTTTGAACTTTGAGAGATCAAGTTAGTAACAGGCCTAAAATTAACATCACAGCCAACAGCATACTCTTTAATAATAGTAAAAATATGTATCTGCAGTTTCTATGCGGATAGTTCATAAGAACGGTCTTACGATTAGTAGGATTAGTGAGAGTTTAGTAGTAATTGTAGCATTATGTTTCATCATCTGCCAGTAGTCCGACATCGATGTCATCCTCTGACATTTCTCTTTCTTTCGCGATCTCTGAATCATCATTGTCTTCTTCTTCCAAGTACGTTGAATGGTCCGCAAGCCCCTTTTTTACCCAGTTGCGGTACCTCTGCTTTGTAGCTCGCATGACTTCCTGCATCTCATATTTAAACTCTTGTTTAGTAATGGGAGCACCACGTAGTCTGCCGGTTTTTCCTAAAGTTTTCACTGCCTCTAACAGAAAAAAATGGAGAGAATATTATTTTTGTGTAAATGTCCTGTTTTATGGCGTATTTCTGTTTTCGAAATAGTATCACGAAGTATCTATATCAATTTTATTCAAATCACATTTTCGAATATGACAATTATTTTTAAAATAATAGGAGACGTACGGAACAAAACATTGGAAACTGTAGTGTTACCAAATCGTTGACGACTCTTCGATTCGTTCCAATGGTATTGACAAACTAACTTGTCAGTCATCGTTTCCTTCAGAGCGCAGCTTAGATATTCTCGCACTTTGAATCCGCCCAATAGAAGTAAATGCTCATACTGCAACGTTATCATAATAAATTTTGCGAAATTCATCTCTGGTAAACAAAAATACTGTTGCACACCAGAAAGCTTGCTATTGCGATGATATCTACGTAATTATGACAAAATTCTTACCAGTTGATTTCGTACTTTCAAGCTTTCACGATTGTCGCTATCGAGCTCTAGAAATTCTGCGACCGTATTTAAGGGGAAACCCTCAAGAGGTTTATACAAGCTGTCTTGTAATTTGGTTTGACCTATATTGCTGTTGACTGCATTTAGAGAGATCATTTCTTCATTTTGTTTTATCAATACCGCGTTCTGTTTTTCTATGTTCCTGCACAAATAATCAAGAAAATTGAAAATTAATATAAAATTTAACTCCGGAATGTACACTATTTTTCGGCACCTTCTAATGGTAGAAATGGGTCGTTGGTATCCGCGACATATTCAACTACTTCAAACGTTAATCAGAACTCTGAAAAAATTCATGGGTGTTCCGTGAGGATTTAATTAATAATCAACCAATAGTCATAGTTTCTACTCAATTTCGAAGTTGTTAAATTTATCGTTTAAAAGTAACAAAGTTCAGAAAATGGTCGATCATCGTAAAACGCCGAGGACGCCAATGACCCATGTGTACTGTTCCAGGGTTATACAAGAGTTATCTAATATCTGGTTTTTTAGTCACTTTAACGTTTTCTCGATTTCAGTCCAGTGTTGCTTATTAGAAGTAACTTCATCGAATATTTCTTTTTCCACATTTTCCACTGATCGAAGCTGATCTGTACGCTTCAAATGACCATTATCCATTGCTTTAGTTTCTGTACGAGCAGGAAGTTCAAAATTTTCATCTTTCGAAATTGCTGTATTGCCGTTGGATGATCTCAGTCTTACGGATGAAACAGTTTTTGAGTTTGCAAGCTGTAACTTGTTGGTAGGGTTCGATTTCGACGACTTTCCAAAGTTTGCGGTGGTCAGTGTAAATGAGGGTTTGCTTGTGGTGCTGCTTTGTTGAAGCAATTCATGCTCTACCGATTGATTACTAAATAAAAATAAAGAAATAACATTATTCTAAGCTGGGGTTAATTTATAATAACTTGATGAACGATGTGTCGTTGAGTTTCTTTAAGCACAGTAGAATCATGTACGCTTGGCGTGTTTAATCATGACTGGTATGGAGTCGACACCAGCCTTCTGTCTTGTCTTCTTTTTTCCTTCATGGTTACATAGAGAAGAAAGGAGATAGAAGCCGTGTGGCCAACTTCATACCAGTCATGATAAAACACGTCAAATATACATGAATTTGGGATGATATAAATTATTGATGAAAATTCTACACTCCAATTGAAATGTATTTCTAGTACATTCTCATTACAACTGAATAGTATTTTTGAAATTCGAAGTTTTAATGTATATTTTTTTCTATTGTATTCATTATTTTCCACAAAAAATTAGCCACGACATATGAAATGCATTAAAATTTACGAAAGTGAACGATATCAATTTACTCACAATTCGTTCGGCATAGCAGCGGTGAATACAGAACACAATGGTTCAATGCAACGTGGTACATAGGAATTTGATTGCCTTTCAAGTTCCTTCCTTTTCTGCAGTTGTTCATCGCAACGTGGTACATAGGAATTTGGTTGCCTTTCAAGTTCCTTCCTTTTCTGCAGTTGTTCATCGCAACGTGGTATATAGGAATTTGGTTGCCTTTCAAGTTCCTTCCTTTTCTGCAGTTGTTCATCGCAACGTGGTACATAGGAATTTGGTTGCCTTTCAAGTTCCTTCCTTTTCTGCAGTTGTTCATCGCAACGTGGTATATAGGAATTTGATTGCCGTTTGAGCTCATTCTTCTTTTGTAGTTCCTCAACGATTTTTTTCAGTCGATCTACTTCATTCAGTACAGTTTTCTTAGCCTCAGACTTTTTACTAAGATGAGCATCATCCGATGATGTTGTTTCAATTTTCGATGGACGTTTAATTACTCTACCACTGACGCTGGATACTTTTAGCACTTTACATTTAGCTGACTTCTTAGATTTCTTGAAACCATTGCCTTCGATGTCAGCCGTCATGCTTAGAAAATTGAAACAAACAAAAATTGCATGCTGGTAATATGAAAGCTGTTCAATAATTGCTTCGATAATGGCTCATTGCAAATTGAGTTGAACCCAGGTACAAAAACGAAAATTAATTTGTATAATTTGCAATACTTTCAACTTAAACAATAGGATTGCGTAATCCGTTAACATCGAATTATTTAATTTATGAGGCTGTAAAAATGAGTCGCAGATGTTTTGAAAAGTGGGTTTCATTGAGATGAGACATGAGTGATTGATTTTCATTGTACTTGGTGGTATAACGTTGTCGTTCGACCGTGTATCATTACTAAACAATGTTCATCATTTACTAGAAATCACAATTCCAACGAAAACAACGATATGAAAATATGAAACTGTAGAATGCAGTCGATTGACATGAAAAATTTAGTATTCAGCACACGTATATTCCACAAACTTTGTTGTGAACTTTCATTTCATTGGAGGAAAAAATAGCTGATTGTATTTTCTGGAACGAAGTAAAATCCTATTACGTGCAAATTGGTTGGTAAATATCTGCAGTTTCTTTCTCTTGAATCTAATGTTCGGGAAATACTACTGGTGTCAATAAAGTTACGCAGATCCATTCATTTTCAACTAATTGCTCCTCCTCTCCTTCCATAGAACTCCATTGTGGCATCCTGTAACTTTTGCCTTTCACAAGATTCAAGTTGACTGCATGGTGCCTGTCCAATAAATTGGCGCAATGGTATACACCTACAGCGTCTGATGGTACTCCAATACAATATATCGCAGTTGTGGTTCGGAATTTCTGAACAATCAAAAAAATTTCTTCTTCTAATCGAATAATATTTTTTATGAGGCAGATTTGTAAATCTTGGAGGATGCAGCAGCTGTCCCGCATAGTGGTTGCAAATGTAAATTTATCGACTTCTAGCTTGCGAAACTGTTGGCAAAGATGAGCAGCAATATCGTCTGGAACGGGGCCATCGGCGTGAACTTGTGATAGACGAATAGGATTATTATTGTCTACCGGTGCGAAGAGTAAATCATTCTGTTCGTGCATTCTTTTATACACTTGTGGCAGTTTCAGGTGTGGTTTTCGAACACATTTCCGTAATTGTGGCATATTGTTTTCAAAACAGAACGCACTGAACGTTTCCAATCCACCCAATTCTTCAACATCAGCTACTACATGTAGAAGACCATGCACATTATACGACATAAACTGCTGTCCATAAAGTTGCTCACACAATGTTACATAACTTTCCATAGCCTCTTGGCAAAAAGGGAACATTTCTTGTGGTGTCTCTTCCGAAATAAGAAGGCGTATGACGCTATGGAGTATCATGAAATGGTTGTAAAGATCCTCAGGGAAGACATTCTTCAGAACAGCTGGAGCAGTATACAATAAAAGCTGCCTCCATTCAGTACCTTTGAAATAATGTAACATGGTTATTTCATTTGGACGCCGATTGAACTCTGAGGGGCAGTACATCTGAAGTAATCTCATCCTAGAGTCAATAATATTCAATTTTCGACCATTTAGTCTTTGATGTCCAAATTTCCCCTCCACGTTGGCTTGTATTACTTTTTTGACATTGCCCAGCCAAAGTAAGTGCAGTGATTCAAATGGTACACGTGTGACCAATCCTAATAAAACAGCCAATGGACTTCTGCCCTTATGGTGGTCTTCATCTATAAGATTTTGATACTCTGCGTCAGTTCTCAGTGGATGTCTAGTACCCTCAAAAACCATAGTTCCTCTAAACCCTGGCACTGTACAGCGGTGACCTTCAACTTTACACTTAGAGCATGCATTTGCAGATGTGTGGCCATAATGATTTAAAGCGAATGCTCTGGCGGGTGCATCAGCAATAAAAGAACGTATGATCACAGGTAGTCGTCGATTTCCTATAGATATTCCACCTTCTTCGCGCACATTGACGATTTCCTGAACTAATTGTTCATAAAACTCAAATGGGTTTGAAGGCTTGTGTCTGCCTTGGTATATACCTGCAATAATTGGCCTTTTATCTCTTATATTAAAAATTCGATATTGATGTGGCCAAAACTGATCCATGCCCTTGTCCACCTTGGCACCGTCCGTGCTCAAGTCAATTTCGATATGATCTGGTAACATATTTCTAGGAAGACTTTCCAATTTTTTTATAAGTGTTGATTTGAATCCGATGTGTAAATATTTTCCACCCGCAATTTGTTGTACTAATGTACTAACAACAATCGTAGGAGTGCCCAATAACGTTCTCGGGTCCTTTGGTAATGAAATCAAGTTGAAAGGAAATTCTCTCAATACTTTCAGCAATAACATACCTTGTTTGTTCTTTATATTAGCTGATAGGAATGCATTTTTTAGTATTCTTCTCTGTAAATCCCCTAGGTTTTGTTCAACATCAGGATCCTGGTTCTCATCACCTGAACTGTCTGATTCACTGGTGTGATTGTTTTCTTCTAGATTCTCTACAGAAATGTCACCGTCAAATACTTCGTTTTCTTCTTCGCTTCCTCCTTCGTTAGAACTCACAGTGTTTTCATCAGAACTCACAGAGTCTTCTTCTTCGTCAGCTGATTGTGCCTCGTCTGAATTTTGGGAATAGTCACCGAGCTCAAAAGGATGAGGAATTTGTATTTCTTCATGATCCAATCTTTCCTGTGCACTAGAATGTGAATCGTCAGAATCATGTGTATCACTCTCAGTGTCGTGACGTGCATTACGGATTATAGACAAGCGTCTTCTCTTTTGCCTCTCACTGAGAAGTGAATTTTTTTTATTCCTCTTATCCATCCTGTTCCTTGGCTTGATTAACCACTGTGCAAAGTCAATACGAAAATAATGGTAAGAAAAAATACCTATTACAATATACAATTATCACAGCCGTTTCATACGACTGATCAATAAGACTTATTAAGTTAGGAATGTTTGATTCATGTGTATATTCCCGATAAATACGCATGTGGTAGAGTTAGAGTCATAATATCATTAATTCCATTGGGCACTCTTTCGCTAAGTGACGATTTAGAAATTATACCTGGTTTGCACGTATAGGATTACTCTGGTAGTGTATCTGAGAATTATCAAGTATGGCACAATGAGACATTATGTAGATTATGAAATTCATAAAACAATTTGATTATACTAATACCTCTATAGAATGTATGCCGGAATTAAAATAAATAAATAAATGAATAAATATTTCCAATTACACACCGAATTGTGAATCAGAAAGTTATGATGTCGATTGAAAATCTCGAACACGTGAAAAAATTGAGGTTATGACATCAGGTTGGGTAAAAATTATACTTAATATGTGTACTTACCTTTCAATTCCCGTTACGGCGTAGAGTGTTATATAAACAGAAAACACAATGCGCTATTACATACAACAATCACCCACAAGACCAATAATTGCAGACAAGAGCTATAACGAAAATCGTGAAATGACTCGAATGGCGCCCATGCAGTCGTGCCATGAAATACGACGCGGGTCACGTGGGCGGTTAGGCAGCCGGTGCCGGCTAGTCAAATGAGCGTTGCACTAGACATTTTCGTTGAACTACTTTAAATGTGCATATTTGTTACTGCACGCTACTTGAAATATTAATATTTACAAATTCTATATGTCTATTTTATTTTGATTTCTATTTTATTTTATTTTATTTTGATTTGTATAACGTTGACTGAAAATTCTATAATACATACGCATATATATTTTTTTATGTGAATTTCTTTCATTTGATCTATTTCAAGTAAATATACTAGGGGAGGGTGCGATTACATAATGGACCCTAATTATTTTTTTCATATGTAATATTGGCAGAAATTATTTTTTTTTTATAAATAAACAATTTCGGAAAATTTTATGAATTTTAAAAAATAACAACATTTTGAAGGAAAGCCCATTATGTCCGCTCTCCGCCAAAGTATTATAATATGAAAAGTTTCAATGAAAATCGAGTTATTAGCGCATTTAACATTGCAATTTTGAAAAAAACTGCGCGCATAGTGCCTTCACCCTGTGACGCATAACGTGCATAGTCTCAACACGTAATGCCTGTAGCGTGATGGCGCAGTGCTAGCACTGTGCCCGCACTTGGTCCCTCTCACATTATGCGCGCACAGATGATGCGTATTCGCTCGCACAGCGTGACTCGCATGCCGTGCGGGTAACGTGCCCCGCACGGTTGTTATCTGGGTTCGTAGACTTTTACCTGCTTTGTTTTTCTCCCGTTGTACTTGTTTGCAGATTCGAGTCTTATCATGCCCCAGATTTGTTGTACCTATTATTGTGAAACTCAAATTTCACAACAAACTACATAAGAATTGTTGAAGACATTAGTAATCAATTAGCAAACAACGGTGCTTGAATTTTAATCTTTTTTTAAGATTGTTAGACCGAATGCATATAGCAGAAGCCGAATGCGAAAGAACTTATCTTGTTAAACTGCTCCCTAAGTATGATAAAAATCAATAAATTACTTGCGATAACAACAACCTGTATTTGGTTCTACAGATACTTGAGACTCAGAAACGGAGCCATTCTGATCCAAAAAACTTCGCGAGGTCGTGTCGTCAGAGAACGCTTCAACAAGATACGTAGTGGTTACCTGCGTTTACAAGCTCTCATCAAATCACGACAGTTAACACATGACTATAAACAGAAGAAGAAGTACATCACACCACTTCAGGTATGATCATTGATTTTGAGATCATTGAATATCATCATCTGCAAATTTATTTACTGCGTAAAAGTTTTTGTTCTGATCCCCTAAAATGTCTAAAATGTTCGAAAGGAACTTTACTTGCTCATCATCGATGATATTTTAATAGATCTTATGAACTGCTGTATTATCTTTGTAACTAAATATCGTAGATTTTCCATCTGCTATGAGTAAACGTTAATTTTCTGTTTTAGGCGGCGTGCCGTGGTTATCTTGTCCGAAAACTCTGTGAAGAGAAAACTCAGGTATGTATCTTCAGCCTATTTGTATTAAAGTTGGAGTATTATAGTCGATTAAATGCTAAATGGTATGATTCAAAATCCTTCAAACGTGAATATAAATTTGAAACTGATGAATGGAGAAGTTCCAAGCTTGAATGCATTATAGCAAGCCATTGACTACTTACAGAAGTATATATTCGCGGGCAAACTGATCATTGCAGGTAATCCTGCTAGCATCGCGTGTGTCGATTTATTTTCAATATTAAAAGAAAACTTCTTTCAAAATTCCAATTGACTATTAAGGGGGTATCCCCACCTTTAAATGAGTTAACATTCTAAGAAAGAGATTGATATTTTACAGCGAATTTGAGAGTCTGATCAAATCCAAAAAAATCAAGAAGTTTAGGGAGAGTTTGACCCTCATTATCCATACTTAACATTGAATATTACTTTGAGTCTATTAGTAGTTACGCTGAATATAGAAAAATACAAAATTACTCGGTTGTCGCAAAGAATCAGTAGTACCGTTGGATCGATTTTGGAATTTTTGGTCTTCAATTGTTCAGAAGAGATGCCTCTATCATATGAACATAGAACTTTTTGATATGACTATTTTTGGTTGAGATAATAGAAAAAATAGAGAAAAAAAATTGAAGAATTAGAAAAATCTCAGTAAAAACTAAGCGAGTCAGGCAATTTTCGCGATATCAAAAAGTTCTATGTTCATATGATAGAGGCATCTCTTCTCAACAATTGAGGACCAAAAATTCCAGAATCGATCCAACGGTACTACTGATTCTTTGCGACAACCGAGTAATTTTGTATTTATCTATATTCAGCGTAACTACTATTAGACTCAAAGTAATATCCAATGTTAAGTATGGATAATGAGGGTCAGACCCTCCCTCAACTTCATGATTTTTTTGGATTTGATCAGACTCTCAAATTCGCTGTAAAATATCAATCTCTTTCTCAGAATGTTGACCTATTTAAAGGTGGGGATACCCCCTTAATGCGATTATTCTGCACGGATTGATTTTTTTTAACCAATCATTGGTATGACCAGGGTCGATCTAGACGACGGACCGCCGCACGGAGAGCAAAGTCATCTGGTATGAGCTGCAATAACTGCGGCCTTTTTAAATTTATTTCAAAGTTATTTTCCGACAAGTGTGTGTGCAAATAATGATAATGAAGTAAAATCTAATATGTGGTGATATTATATAATTCAATGATATTTTTTAATGTTATAATCGGGTATAAAGAATAAAGCCTATGCTTTCAAAGTGATAGAGCTTCAGGGCTGAGATAAATCTACTTATTTTATCTCAATATACGTATAAAAAAAAAATAATAATAATAAAGAAACGAGACGATCGTTTATCGTGCATGTCTTCGCGAGTTTTTGAAAATTATTTTTATACTCACACTCACCCTGCAATCCACACAATTACTATAATTGTTTAAACAACAATTTTGCCACCCACCAAAAAGCTCGTCGTCAAGTACAAATGACGGCAGGCAAAGACCATTCCCTACTTCTTTTCTTTTATTAAAATTCATTGAAAAACAGTGGAGAGACAAACGCGCCTTGGCTCTGCTAGCGTTCCACAAAGAAGAGGAAGCGCAATTGAAGTCTGCAGGTAACAACGAGTACAAGGAAATAGCAGAAGCTAACCACCAGCAACGTTTGATAGAACTCCGAAAGGAAGTAGCAGTCTATGAAAAGAAGGATACCGAATCCGTGAAAGAGGTTGATGCAGCAGCAGGGGAGCAGAATATCGACAACATCTTCGAATTCCTAGAAAAAGAACCCAGACATTCAGTTTCTAAGGAGTTGCCCGATGAAATGTTCGCCGTAAGTATCCGACCTGAAAGTTTTCTTCATGATTCTTCGGTGACCACTGCTTTTCACGAAAAAGGAACGCTGATTTGAATGAATTAAAAAAATATAAGATTTGTTTCTGTATTTCAACTGTTTATTAATTCTTACACGCAGGACCTTGTGAAAACAGAAACAGAAAATATCAAGAGATCTGACGTAATCGAGATCCCTGAAGACGAAGAAGAAGAAGAAGAGGACCTCACCGCCTACCACTTCCGGAAATTTGCTGCCGCCTACTTTACAGCCAATATCGCTCCACAATACTCGAAGAGGCCCTTGAAGCACTCGCTTTTAGACCTTCCTTACCCAGCCGACCAATTAGTAAGTTTAATATCAAACCTAGTAATGACATGTTTTTTAAACCTTGTTCCACTTTGATATACATCGGACACAAATCCCTACTTATACTTATAATCATGCAATGCCGAACGTGCCTAACGGTGATGATGTATGTTTAAGTTGTACATTGATGATGAAAACGATATCTTGATCCTTTCAGGCTGCCCAAGCACTATGGATTACTATTTTGCGATTCATGGGCGACCTTCCAGAGCCAAGAAACCCGGTGGACAACCCTGATAACAAGCCAGTGATGAATACCATTTCCGAAACGCTGAGGAAGGGTTGGAGCAAGACCAAGGAATACCAAGATCTGTACAGAAATGGTGATAGAAAATTGATTCACATGACACTGAAGAAGCAGAACAAACTGCACGAGGATATCCGAAGAGGTATAAGCCGCTTTCATTACCCTTGATGAAATGATATTTGGTATATCTATTCTGACTATACTTTATTACACGTTCAATTTTTCTCGAAATTTTATCAGGTATAGTCGAAGATGAATACGTGAATCATGCTTACCAGTCCTGGCTGCAACGTAGAAGTACGAACCTTGAAAAGTTGCACTTCATAATCGGCCACGGTATTCTACGTCCGTTACTTAGAGACGAAATTTACTGTCAAATCGTAAAGCAGCTGATCAACAATCCGATAAAAGCGTCTCATGCCAGAGGCTGGATCCTATTGTCCCTATGCATCGGATGTTTCGCACCTTCGGATAAATTCATCAATTATCTGAGAGCATTCATCCACATTGGACCCCCAGGATACGCTCCTTACTGCAACAAGAGATTGGTCAGAACCTATCGAAACGGGACAAGAACTCAACCTCCAAGTTGGATCGAGCTTCAAGCCACAAAACTGAAGAAGCCGATTTTGCTAACAGTCACTTTCATGGATGGCAATTCTAAGGTCATTGAAGCAGACTCTGCCAGTACTGCAGAAGAGGTAGTGAACACCGTAGCAAAAAGCATTACCTTGAACGATACTTTCGGGTTTTCACTTTTCGTCACGTTATACGATAAAGTATTGTCACTTGGGGCTGGAAAGTGAGTATAAATATATTTTGTATGAAATATTAGGCTGTATGGTAGCTGGTCACCACATGTGTTCATACTCTTCGTTTTTCATTTCAGAGACCATGTTATGGACGCGATTTCGCAATGCGAACAATACGCCAAAGAACAGGGTCAACCTGAGCGCAATGCACCTTGGAGGCTGTTCTTCAGAAAGGAGATCTTCGCACCTTGGCACGATCCCTCCTTAGACAGAGTCGCTACCAACCTCATCTACCATCAAATTATACGAGGTGTCAAATACGGAGAGTACAGATGTTCGAGCGTAAGTAGATTCGCAAATTATTGTACAATCTCACCTCGATAATGTCACGTCATTATCGAAAATCACTAAAGAATTGATGCAGTGCATTCCGTAAACCAGAACCAGAACCAAAACCAAAACTAGAACTCGGAAATGCGATTTTCATTAGAACTTCAGCTAATTTCTGAATCTAGGAATCAGGGGATCTCTTATTAGCGTTCCCGTATTCGTGCACTTTTTTTTTTTATTTTTATTTCCATAATATGAATGAATCCAGGAGATTTATGAAAATTTGAATACTAACAGACAATAATCTGATTCGCAATAAACAATCGCATTGAAATTATACACGGTAAAGTTTTCTTGTTGACAAAATGATACTGTGAATTAATAATAAGCTCAATCACTAGTGAGTAGCGATGAAAATCAGCAACAATATTACAATATACCGTAATCTACGCATCGATTATTTAAAACGCCTATTTATGACGTAACAGCTGATTAGATAATCACGATTGATAGAGATATACGGTTGAATAATAAGTATAAGCGGTGAATTTCACACTTTCAAGATA
The DNA here is from genome assembly GCA_943736025.1 of Tenthredo mesomela. Lineage (NCBI taxonomy): Eukaryota > Metazoa > Arthropoda > Insecta > Hymenoptera > Tenthredinidae > Tenthredo > Tenthredo mesomela. Next base: position 20,258,717 of record OX031016.1, on the reverse strand, counting down.
CTGACGATTCCAGGGGCCACGAATAAAATTGCTCCAGATTCTAAGAAACAGGATTTTTTTCAATTCCCATTTCATATATTCTGGATTATTATTGTATTCATTGTTTATCTAACTACTACGTTGTTCATTGTATGTACCTATAACCAATCGATTCATATGGCCAACACAAATAGCTTCAAATATGCCATAAGTAGGTATAAAGATTTTTACATGCCATACAGGAAGGTGATATCGCGATGCTCGCCGCCCAGCAGCTTTACATCGATCACCAGAAGAATTTCTCTATAGAAAACCTGAAAACAGCTTTACCACTTTATATACCAAATCACCTTCTCCAAGGAGAGCACGTATTGCCGAAATGGGAACAATTGATAATCAATGCTTTCAATAAGGTGACTAAATGAAAGAGTTATCAATTATAATGACTAATCAACGTTATTACAGCGTTCCCACAAATTTTAGATGAGTTAGATATTATTATATTCTCAATAATTTGTAATGGTAGAGTTTCTTTAATTTTTTTTCTTAGAATCTAAGTGTAATCGAAGGAGCATCGACAATAAATGCTAAAGAAGACGTCGTTACGTTTGCAAAATTAACTTGGCCCATTCTATTCTCGCGATTTTATGAAGCCAAACGAATTTCTGGACCAGAATTAACGCAGGACAATATCATAATCGCCGTTAACTGGACGGGGATTTATTTCGTCGACAATCAAGAACAAATGCTTCTGGAATTATCTTACCCTGAAATCACTGGAATCACATTCCAAAAGTAAGAATCAACGGAATAATGATCACATCACCCTATTTAGATGATTAATCAAACCAAAAATCTTTGTTACAGACTCAATGACGCTTTTGTACAAAACTTGATACTGGCGACCGTTCAAAGGGAAGAATTCGTCTTCCAAAGTACCGATGCCGAGGATCTTGCCAACCTCGTTAACTTCCTGATGGATGGTCTCAAGGAAAAGTCACAGTACGTTGTCGCTACCCAAGATTACACCAGCACGAGTAAGTGTAAAGATTAATAATCAGGGCAAGGTGGTCTAAGAGTGCGCACTTTTTTTTATGATGGTCTGTATTTCAGTGAATAAATTTGTTTTTCATTCATTTTTTTTTTTTTTTTTTTTTTATTCATACTCCTTCATAATTCAGGTACAATAAATCACAGTGTAAAATAAAACTTTGTTTTTAGTTTGGTCACAATAATATAAAAATGATGGTACAGTATTTGCGCACTCTTACACATCCCGGTGTGTAAGAGTGCGCAAACACGGCGATAAGAGTGCGCAGTCTAACAAATCACTCACAACTAAATATTAAGAAGTGCACTTCCCATGCCGCCATTTGGCACAATGAAATGAACTCAATCCGATCGTCAACGATTGGTTCTTTATATATTTTTTCGCATCCACTTTACTTTTTCGTTCTGATCAAGTGACTATAGTTTTCGGTACAGGGCTACAGGCAATATTGAACTTATTGGAACTAATATTAGAATTGATGGCATGTCAGATAATGTCTGTGGTTGTGTCTCTGTGTAAAAGCGTCTTCGGTAAAAGTGTCCTTGTTAAATGACGATATTCCAGTTATTCTTGCACATCTTAATACTGCGCACTCTTACACAGCAGGACAACTATTTGCTATTTATGGGCAATGATCCCATCATGTGACAAAATAATAAAGTACACCTATCTGGCGGGTTCAGTATATATTTTGAAGACTTATTAATCAAAAAACCAGGAAAAATCTTGATGCATATGAGTTCAGTGCATCTTCCAAAATCATTAAATATTTTAGCAAATCAAAGAAATTATGACAAACTCCTCTGGGGTCCGCTATTTATGCTATTATCCGAATCTTTTTTTACCGTAGCGTGTGCACTTCTCGAACGAAGAATTAGCAACTGGAGTTAGCCACAAATATCAATTACATGTCAAAATATCGCGTGTGCGCACTCTTATCACCCGCGCACTCTTAGACCACCTTACCCTAACCATCTGAGATTTAAAATAAAATACAAGTAAAAATGCACCATATGAATGTGCTAATTATTTCTACAGACGAAGCACAATCTTTCCTACCCCTGAAAAAAGGAGACCTGATTAAATTGGCCGGTGGTTGTACGGGTTACAGTATAATGACTTCACCTTGGGGTTACGGAGAGAGCCATGGATTGGTTGGAGACTTCCCATCAGAATATGTCTATGTTTTACCAACCGTCACCAAGCCCTCGGAATCTATCGTTGTAAGTTTTAGGTTTTAGGCCCTCTCGGTGTACCTTGGGCGATTTAGTTTAGAAGTTGAGCGTTTTTTAACATTGCGATTCTCGCGCAGGATATCTTCAAGGCAGACTTCACCGGTGAAGAATTCAGCCACAGGTCGCACAACTACATGTCGTTACCTCGCATCAAGAAATACACCCTGATGAAATTTGCGCAAGAGCATTTCAGAAAAAGTTACAATATTCCCATTTCGCGTACTGAAAGTGCAAGCATATCTTCGGCCAGACAAACAACACCGGAAATTCTCTGGAAACATACTAGAGAACCAATGAAAGCACCACTACTGGCTAAACTTGGCGATAGAACTAATGTGGCACAGGAAGCTATCGGGATATTCACAAACATTCTTAAGTACATGGGAGACCTTCCTAGTCACAGACAACGGATTGGAACCGAATATACGAACCACATATTCCGGACACCCTTGGAACATGTAAGTATATCAAGTTTTTAAAAATCTCTTCGATTCCTTCACGCTGATATACTATTCGATTCTCAGGAACCTCTTCGAGACGAAGTCTATTGTCAACTGATGAGACAAGTGACCGAAAATCGTATACGATTGAGTGAAGAACGTGGATGGGAACTGATGTGGCTGGCTACCGGAGTCATGACTTGCAGTGGTCCAGTTCATAGGGAACTTACTCAGTACCTAGCAGCTCAGAAGAATCCGATAGCCATTGACTGTTTAAATCGATTAAACAGGACCATGAAAAATGGAAACAGAAAATACCCTCCATATCTACTGGAAGTGGAAGCAATACGAATCAAAAGCATGCACATCTTCCACAAGATCTACTTCCCTGACGACAGTGACGAGGCGTTTGAAGTAATTAATTTTATATACTATATTAGTAAATCTATTAAACGAGACTGTCTTGTGTGCTCGCAGGATTTTATGTTCATGAACGATTCTTTGTTCAGGTTCATTCGTCAACGAGGGCAATAGACATTTGCAACGATATTGCCGATAGATTGCAATTGAAAAGTAGCGACGGGTTTAGCCTGATCGTAAAGATCACGGACAAGGTGTTCTCCGTTCCTCAGAATTACTTCTTCTTTGATTTTGTCCACGAATTAACGGAGTGGATGAAGGAGTCAAGACCTTCGCGGTCCACGGCGCCGATGCAAGCACAGTATCAAATATTCTTCATAAAGAAACTCTGGACTAGCGTTGTACCAGGTCGCGACAGAAACGCGGATGTCATATTCTACTTCCACCAAGAAATGCCGAAACTATTGAGAGGCTATCATAAATGCGATAAGCTTGATGCCATCAAATTAGCGGCCCTCATCTACAGAAGCAAGTATGGTGACAGCAGAGCGGAACTTCAAGAAATCCCGTGAGTATCTTAGCCTGAAAAAAATCTATGGGACTATTTAGCAGTTCAATTCGTGGTTTTATGTGATAATCATGAATTCATTTTTCAGTCAAAAACTTCGAGAATACATTCCCAGCGATCTGTTGAAACTCCTGAATCCAAATGACTGGAAGAAGCACATCGTTGCAAGTTACAGCGTACAGTCCAGTAAGTAAAAAGTTGATTACCGATCTTTCGCCACTAGTTGGATGATTGGAACGTAAAATTTTCATATCTTTACTTTTGAATTACAGGCATGAGTGCGGACGATGCAAAGGAGCAATTTTTACAGCATATATACGAGTGGCCTACCTTCGGATCTGCATTCTTCGAAGTGAAGCAGACGACCGAAAGAAGTTTCCCCGAATTCGTTATAATTGCAATTAACAAATCAGGCGTAAATATAATTCATCCTCAGTCCAAGGACATATTGGCTGTTTATCCGTTCACACAACTATCTAATTGGTCGTCAGGAAATACGTACTTCCACATGACAATCGGCAATTTCATGAAGGGCTCGAAGCTACTGTGCGAAACTGCGTTGGGATATAAAATGGACGATCTTATTTCATCCTACATAAACTATATGCGAAGTAACCGAGACAAGCAGCCTAATAATATATTAACCATTTAAAATCACCCCATTTACTGATTGTGATTTGTTTTTCAATTTATGGCAATTATTTTATACCTATTGTTAGTTCAAATGACACTGCAGTTTACGATCGTTGAGGAGCCAGGCAGTAAAAAGTGGTGAACGAGATAACCAGCTGACAATATTGAGAAAAGTGAAATAAAATCAAGTTTGCAATTTCTTGGCAAGAACTGCATAAAATATTATGTAATAGGAATGGAATGGGGTTTCGCTTATAATTAGGCAATGAACATCATGTTATGAATTATGTAAAGTAAAACCAATTTCGTATGATAACTGAAGTGATATTACTCAATGATTACTTTAAATAATGAATAATAAACGAATAATTTTATCCTATTTTCGTTTGATAAATATAAAAATGTTTTGGGTACAGTGATTAAAAATCGTATTCTGGGTGGAGAAAATCAAAATGAACAACAGTAACTATTTTTCTTTGCACCTCTTTACGGTATACCACTTCAAGATTTATTTTTTATAATCAATCGTACATGCACAATGAGATATAAATTTAATCTAAATCGTAGTGATTATCGAGTGCGACTAATTCTATGGTATTGATTGAACAAGCTAATTTAGTTACGTGAACATCAGATTGCGGATTGACGAAAAGATTAGCGCCGAAGAATAAGATGACTCCTATATTATTTTATGCTGAATTGCATATCTATTCTAAGAGAATTTCACGGTGAATAACTCTATGAAGAAAGTCAGTAGGCAGAAGGCGACGCAACCGGAGTAGAAAATAAATATATTTACAAATTTGTCAGTCGCCCGATCTTCGTAAAACTCTTCCAACATCTGTTGCGCCAATATCTTGTTAACATCTAATTTTTCGATATCCCAATGATCTAAAATCCCGGCCTCGGTCAAGTGTCGTATTATTTCATTCACCGAATTCTCAAATTTCAATGCTTTCTTCATATATAATATGAAGTGATGATTCATCTCGCAACCTTCCAAAATGTCGAAATTTATAGATTGACCCAATTTTATCATATTTTGTCGCTGATAATTCAAGGACGTACGTGCGCCCAGGAATGCATAGTTTTCATCGGGTTTATCATCATCACGAAACGCCCCAAGTTATACATTCATAGACGTACGGAAACGAATATGAAATCTCATGCCTACGGTAACGCTTGTCAAAGCCTTGTGGAATATTACCAATGGCAATATCGGCATTACGTTCTTTTATTGATCGCAGAATAACCACTGTTCGCAACCCCATCTTTTCACGGCCCAATTCCGGATCAATCAAACTTATATTAAAGTTGAGTTTCTCAGCTAGTGTCAAGATCAGCAACCCTTCACGTCCACCTACTATGTTTGACGAACCGTCTTCGATCTCTTGGATTATCATGTCCGGCTTGGAATTGGAGGTGCACACTCGAACTGAGCATCCATTCAGATTGCGTACTTTATAAGTCCAACCGTCGATCTCAACGTTAGGCAAACTATCCCCAGGTCTCCAAACGGTGATTACCTGAAGGCCCATACAGCAATTTGCTGCGAGGTAATTAGTGTAAAGCTGGACGGCGTTTTCTACGACGTGTGCAAGCTTTACGTATCTTAATTGACCTTCCATAGCTAGAGTGAATATCATCCATATGTCGTCAAAGTGGATAGTGCCATCAGATATGAAGAGAAATTTACATTCTGGGTACCTCGACAACTCGTCGATCCCTTGTTTAATCATCTCCTTGCTTAAATCCTCAAGAAAGACAATGACAAGACTCCCGTGAAATAACCAGAGTGAGTCGTTCATTTGTTTCTTCTGCTCACAGATTACGTACGGATAAATTTCAAGCAATGGTTGGACTTGTATCAGATTGTTGGGTTTTTTAGCGATGACCGTTATCTGACGAAACTCAGACTTTTCCACGTACGGCTTGATGAATCCCAGTAAAAATTTTTCAAGAGGATCGTCGTCGATTTGGTTGCTGGACACGGTCTGATTGTGCAAAAGCGGCTGTCCCAACGAATTTACTCGCTGACAGAGTAGGAAAGGAAGAACCAACTTCATCGTAAGAATGAACAGATACATGCTGAATTTATGAATTATATATTCAGTAATTAGATGATTATTTTTTATATTTAAATACGGCCGGAAACAGCATTCTTTTGTTTGTTTTTATAGTTTAGTTTTTGTTAGTTTAGTAGTTAGATATCAAGTTGCTTCTAATCGTCTGGAGTGCGATTCCATAACTTTTATCACTGCTGTCACTGTCGATAGATATCATAAAACAGTCTATTTTACGTACACGTATCACTCTTATGACATCGATCGACAGTGTGATAGCAGTGATAAAAGTTATGGAATCGCACCCCTGTCTCCAGTAACGATCGCAGTTCTACTAATAATTCAATGTTTCCAATGACTCTGCAGCTGGTTTCCCGTGCATACACCGTGTTTTATACGTGAATTTTTTATCCCATGGTTCCCCTGACACGCCAATCTCTATAGATCCGTCACCCGATACGCTTGACCTATATTTACACATTCGCGAAACCATTCTCCATAGTTTAGTTTCAGTTAAGTATTCGATATCCTCTAGAATTTTTCATTCCTGACAGATTTTACTACCAGAACTGCCTTATTTCGTGCAACAAAGGTAACCAGTAAACACATAGGATGTATTAAATACGAATAAAAGATTTATTAACCTCAGCTGACTTACGGGCGAAAGCCGTAAGTCTTACAGATATATTACAGAAATATTTATGCAACTAAAATATATGTTCTAAACAGTAAAATCATGATAAATTCCATGAGTAGTAAAGTATCGTTATATCTAATCTTATTATATCTCACCTAAGTACCTCGTTTAAGAAAAGTTCATTATGGGTTTTGATTTTCGTAGAAAAGTTCTTGCGTTTCGCGAAAATTCAACTTTCAAACGAATACACTGTCGACATATCATTTACGTGCGTACCGTCCAGGTGACCGCATAGACCCGTAACTCTTCCCTGCAGACTGGTCATCATTCCCAAACGAACAGATCTTTCGGTCCACTCGAGATCAAATGAAGGATTTGTCGACTGAATGACCAAACGGTTCCCGGTAAATGAAATCCTAAAATTTCGGAAAATTATCAGCAACACGATTCACACTATCGATAATTTCATCAGAATCAGAAAGCTGGAGTAGAACATCTTTACTGTATCATAATCAATTTTCTTATGCATTCACTTACCGTAAGATGTAAGATGAGTGTATACGCATAGTGAGACCGCTCACATAATCAATGACATTGCCGTCAAGACTGACTGTAGGAATCGTGGCAGAAGGAATGACTTCTATTGTATGGTTCATGCTGCTCATTAGTAGACCGAGTTTCTTGGGTTCAAGACGCTTGACAAATACGGAGAATGTATGATTTATGTGATCGCCACTGAGCAGAGTCCATTGACCAGGAACGTTAAAAGGTATAAGAGCACCATCACCGTTTAGGAGAACCTCAGGATAAATTACACAGGGTACTGCAAACCAAAAATGTCCGCCAAATTTAGGATCAGTCAAGATGTCGGCCCGTTGCTACCGATCATTAAATGATTGCTAAAATTCACTTACTTATGCGTTTCTTCTCCATATCCATGATGAAATTCTGTGAGAACTGAGCGCTGTCCAAACTCATCAGTCCTTCATGAGCCTTCATATCAATACCAGTATATTTCTCTTCGTGAGATGGAGTACGTAAGATTAAGTTCATGCCTTCGTCACTTGATAGAGGATATTCGATGAACATTTTCATTATTCCCGGTTCAGTATGTGCAGGAAGATATGTAAGACGACCCATTATATTGCTACGTAAGGAATCAGCTATCGGGTGAATCATAGACATCATGTCTTCCGGAATCTGTAAACGACAAGAGATCGCAAATCATTACTTATACGAGTAGATATTGACGAAATCTTCGTGTTATTGTAATGCCAATGCATTCAAAAGAATACCATTCACTTCTGACTTACGTTTTGGTAGAACATGGTATAGCTGTATTTACGCATGAAACTATGAGCCATTGCTTCACGCATGCATGCAAGCGTCCTTGGCACTATGGAGCTCTCAGTGTACAGATAAATAGGGTTTTTCATATCTTTTTGACACAATCCGTCAGCTAGATCGCGCCTCATCGCCTCCCTTTGTTCACTGGTCATCTCAGCCTTCATGTTTATTATTACCGATACGTCGTCGCGAACACATGTTGCATTCTCGTTCTCTCCCATAGTCATCGTTAGCTTTCCAATTATCTCTTGTTTTGTGGTAGGAACACGAACGAAGGGATCAACTTCTTGCGTTGGATAGATTTTATAACCGTCCATGCAAATCTGAAAATTTCATTCTATATTGAATTTCCGCATCGAATGTATTTCGTTCAATTATCCTTCCGAGTGTTCAGTAAATCGAAAGAAGACCAATTGCCCTGATCGAGAAACATGTCGGAAAAACTTGAACTCTTGACAAAAGAAACTTCTGCAAACCTATTCCAATCAGTTTTCTGGCGAGTGCAGATATACATATTAGACAGCATATAATTGAATGAACAATCGAAGTACATATAATAACAAAATAGTGAAATAATAAGAAATAATTGATTAGACGTGCATTATCGGACGAGAGTCGGAATTTCAAAGGTGAAATGATTTCCTGCATTTGGTATTCAACAGATTTTTAATAATACTATACAATACATCTGCAGGCAATGAGTAAGGCTGATGAAAATATGTAGTATATCGTTACAGCATATATATGGTTGAAGAAATTGACTGAAGACTAAGCAAGCTATTCTTCTTTTGATAATTGAAAAAAATCCATAAAATATGAGGCAATGTCACTCGCCGTTACTTTGAACCAGAATCGCGTATTGTGACTAGCAAAAACCGACTTATAAGGAGAAGGAAGAAAATTGTCTTCAAACTTAAAGAGCATCGCGTATACCTGGAGGTCCGCTTGTCCTGGAGTCCTTCGCGTCATTTGGACTTGCAGATTATTATTAACGTGCCCTTGGGAGGTAGTCGCCTTAACAGTCATGATCCAAGACATTACAGAAATATTTGTAGCTGCGGCCTTGGCATCAATGTGTACACGGAAATTCATTCTCATTGCAGGAAGAACGTTCATTATCGTTGCGTTCGGGGTTTCTCTAGTCATGCGCATGTTCACGTCAACCTGAAAATATGAAATCGTGAAAAAATCATAGCTTCCATAGTTTACTCGGGTTTCACATACAGACTTGACAAATCTCACGTATATAGGAACTTACTTCAGAGGTTGGATACAAGATGCTTGGCTCCAGCCTGGCAATTTGTCCGCAATTCCCAAGTTCAGGACTGATGACTGAGAGGAGATAATTTTCGCGGGCTGTCATAACTGCTAAAATCACGGCATGACCCCTGAAGGAAGATGTACGATTAGCGAAAAGCATGATTTTTTTTTTTTTTTTTAACCGCAATGCTCGTTCTGAATCAAAATTAAACTCACCATGCATTCTTAGCCTCCCCGTTCATCATTTCAGCGACAATTTCAGAGTGCGATTTTCGCGGAGTTATTCTTTCGCAGTCATATTTAAACATGCTGACATGTAACCCCGTATCTCTTGAGTCAAAATTCATCAGCGTAGTATTTCGTCTGTGCTCTGGTCCCTGGGTCACTATCTCTGCTCCACGACAAGTTCCGCAATGCCGCTCTAGCATGCCACTCTCTGCCCCCATCACCATAACACGAGTCTGCGCATAAGACCGGAAGCCAGAAATCGAGTATTCGGTCAAAGGGAGCCTGGGGAAATTCATCTTCATGGTACCAGTCAGCTCGTTGTAGCTCATACTCATGCTCATGGCTAGATTATCGTCGTAGGTTGATAGACGACGAATTGCATGCCAAGTATCAATAATCGGATTGTAAACTTCCATAGAGTGATAACCATGACGCCAATTTCTGACCATAGCTTTCATTTTCATGCTATACAGTGGTGCAGTGATAGTTTCTTCATTGTTTATCTCTATTGACATCATGCGCGGCATAATGCTGTGTAGAAGACTTGGTAAACCTAGGTCATTCGGAACCTGCATAGTGTAAAGTTCGTCGAAATTCAGGTGCTGCATATTCAATTTCAGGTCCGCTGCCATATGAATCATAGCCATCATCTCCATAGTGCTGGGTATCTTATCAAAGTATCTGGCCAATACAGTGTGGCCCTGAAGCATCAGGACCAATTCTATATGGAGTGGTTTCTCTTTTGGCATGTCGTCGCCAGCTTGTTTCAAAATACGTCCCATTTCTGCTACTAAAAGTTCTGGCCTTTCCATGGTGGTATTAAAAATCATGTGTGGAAGATGAACACCTTCCATTCTGAGAAATATCTATATTAAAATAAAAGTTTTTTTTTTTCATTTTTAATACCATTCAGAGTGTGTTCAATGAATATAATCAAACTAACGATGAAATCGCTCGAATTAATTGCTTCCTGTTGTACTTACTGACATTTGATGCACCGGCTTGCGTCTGTTCATTGTCGTGTACTCCATGAGGCCACTGTAAGGCATTCCGGTAAGCTCATCGGCAGCCATCATCATTGTTATAGCTTCTCCAAAGCCGAACTTTCTGTTCTCATAATCTAAGAGCCAGGAACCGGTCATAATACCAGAAACTGGTCTTACTCTGATAAAACGCATGAGCTTGCGAGCCATTTCCATCATCGGTGCCATACAAGGATCAACCGTATCCGCCAAACTCTTCATCGTCGTGTAATGGTAGTTGTACATATGTTCATTTTTCTCATAGACCATGAGCCAGTACAGACTCATCAATCGTTCCATTCGGGGTGGTTGTTCGAGGAGAATAGAGTACGCGCACATCCTCAGCAACAGAGGTAATTTGGTATTGGATAAAATAGGAAAATAGAGATTGTGAATGTACTCTACATCGCGGGGTGCTCTCCAATTAACCAGCATAGCGTGAAAGCGAAGATATTCAGGTTTCTCAGAAATCATTTGCTCGCCACGAATCATGGGTTCTAAAAGCTTGTGCACATCGCCGATTTGGATGTTTCTCATGGCTTGCAGGAATACCATTTTCATTTCGAAGGTAGGCTCGTCTGTCGAGAAGTTTGTTTTTGTTTTATTATCAGATTTTTAGAAATCATTTCATTTGTACTACGTGCTATTCCAATTAGCCAATGAATTCATATACATGCGTGTAGCATGAATAAGTCATCGATGATTGATGGCGATATAATACTTACTAAGCACACGATCAAAGTAGTACTGGATCCATCTGTTAACGAGTTCTGAATCCACAGTACGAAGGTAGCTCTCATGCTGATGCGCCTTGTGAATCATAGTAGCAAAGCATAAAATACCAGACTTTCGAACTTCCAGTGATATTTCATCTCCCAACCTCATCAGACCTTCCATTTCTATTAACAATGAATTCGTAGGCTCACGCATGTTGAACGGTAATCTGGTCATCATAGCGATGGCCATATTGTCTTCGATCTTGTGCTTTCGGATGATGTTTCGAGTGAATAAGAAGGCAGCATTAGTTCCAACGTAAGGAACCACGTTCAAAAATAAGTTCCTGTATGAAAAAGAAAAAACAGTCATTATTACAGCGAGATTTCCCATTCAATTGATCATCTTCGACTTTGATAACAAAAAATTCTGCCAAGTTTGAGCCCTTAATATTAATATTAACGCGACTCCCAAGACGACGAAAGTTTTGAATGGGAAATTGCATGTATTTTTTAAAACTAAACTTTGAATTTTCACAACTTCGATGATTGTTCATCATTAATTATCGGAGTCGACCTTCGTCGTCTTGGCAGTCGGGTTGATATTAATATTAGGGGCTCAAACTTGGCAGGAATTTTTCTTTCACTTATTTGGAAGGGTTTTAGGGGGGCAAGTCTATTAAAATACCAAAATGACCAAAATAAGGACCACCCTAGTACCTACTATTATATTAAGCATATACTTACATGATAGTAACTTTTCTAGGGGATGTTGCTTCTGTAAGATTATTGAAAATGCGTTCAAGAGATGGAAGATCCATACGAGTCATCGCCATCATGATACGGTTAATTGTCTGCCCGTGCTTCATTTCAGGTGAAGTCATCACCAAATTATTTTCATTCATATAGTCACTAGCTTCTCCTAGCATTTTTAGTATATTTGCTATCAAAGTCTCAAGATTTACAACGTGGCGTCCATGAGTGGGGTCTACACCAGCATTAACAGCATAAAGGGACTCTGATCTTTGGAATGCAACATTATCCATCGTCTCCATTTCCCTCATATCTGCTTCTGGCAAAGCCATATCACCCACGGGGATCATAGACTTAAATACCATGGATTGACTGCAAAGAATGATAAATAATTAGCTTCCCTCATCGTCTCGAAACACCGTTATACACCATTGAGCGATAATACTTACTTGGCAAGAATGTAGTGAGCATCGGACTTAGCTCTCATAGGAAAATAGTTTATCACTCCGTGGGCAACCAATTTCCTGATCAGAAGATCTTCTCCCATATTTTCGATGTGGAAAACCCTTCGGCTAGCGGCGGTCATTTCTTCCTATGGGAAGAAAAATCAGCTTGTATTTTTCATTGCGTCATGCTTATATAAGGGAAGTTTTTGTTTTTTTCTAGTATGGCTAGTTCGTAATTACCTCGGGTTCGACCAGACATCCTGTGGATTCCTCGTGATTAAATGTATGCTGTCTAAACTTGGTGCAGCTCATTGGGTCCATCATTTTTGTAACCATGAAGTGTTTGTCTTCGAGTCCCAGCATACGATGGACATTGTAGGAAACGGCGCACTCTCCGTATATAGAATCCTGGTAGTAACAACCAAAGAGAACATTATATCGGAAACGGATGTTCCCCTCAACTGTTACTTACCTCTTTAGTTAAGAAGGCCTGCGGTTCCATCGGAGTTTGCATACGCATTGAGGACATGTCCAATTGAAGCATGGAGGCCATAGATTTTTTCATATTCCGGGACCATCCAGGCTCGTTCTTGTTTACCATTAGGCTTTTCATCTGGAATTCACAAGAATTTAGAACAATCATATATTATAGAATGGCCAGATTTCACATCAAGTTTCTCTTTCCGTTAGAATAATTAAACCTAATCAGGCTACTAAATCGTGAGACAGACAAATAATCTTAGTTTCACAAACTACCCTCCTCTATTTTTACATACCTTGCCATTGTCATCGAAGATAACGATGAAGGGATCATTCAATGCTCTAGCAGCTTCGGGAAGAGCATGCAGGTTGTTCTGAATATCCTCGAAATGCTGAATTGCACCATTTCGCATACCGTGAGTAACGTTGAGCATGATGTAAAAGGCATTCCGCATATTCGGGTTACGGTCCTCACGTTTAACGTGCATGAAACCAGTCATTGCAAATTCGGAAGCAAAAGGTGTAGGTTCTATATTTCCGGTTTTAACGTCCGCATAATAGTTGTACGTGGTGACTTTATCTCGAGGGAAAAGGCCTGTTTCGAACAAAGATTACAAATAATTAATCGAATCGTTGCATTCGTAACAATTAACTGGAAATTATTATTTGATTTCTTACCGGCACTCGCCACGGCGAGGCATACGAGTAGCCCTGAAAACGAGAAAACATATTATTTCGGAGAAACTACATAGGAGTTTTATGAGGTAAATTAGTCCCACTCTTTAAATTGGAGAATTTAATCGGACAATTTTGTATAAAACTTCACGGATTTCGTGAAAATATACATATTTTTTTCAATGCAACGTTAAACTTTTGCAGACTAATATAGGTTTTTCTAAATCATTGATGAAAAAATCAGAAGTTAGTGAAAAAAAAAAAAAAATGACGATTGAAAGACGCGAATTTGTACAATTTGTAAATTGTATTGTGTTGACATTTCGACTGGAATTCAATATTTTTTTACTCACCGATCAACAGTTGCAGCAGTTGTCTCATGATGAAAGACTAGTGCAGTTGGCTGCGAGCTTCCTTTTTATATTGGGATTAACTGTATGTTCACCACCAGTCGCTATATGCAGATACCACACCGATAACCCTAAGTAAGAGTGTATTGGAGTAATCTGCGTCCAAATACACGCATAATTTTATTTGTTCAAAAGAAAAGCACAATAAGATTGCCACTCAGTAATATTTATTAATTGGTGCTATAATCGTTCCCCAAATCCATAATTATAAGAAAATAATTTCGATGCAGAGAACATTAATCTTGAAGTAGAAAAATGCAGTGCGCCTCAGGCTATACTTTTACATATAGAATTCTTAGCTTATATAGATTTAATTTTACAAAAGCGATTTCATAAATGGTTTCAAACTTCGTTCAATGATTTCGCTAATAATATGACACGATTTATCTGAAAATTTTCATGTACCGTTTATACGGAAGTTTAGTGAGTAGTTCCTACTTTTTCCTATACTTTTACATTAGTATCGTTTATCTCATGACTTTGTTCTGGTGATATGTCGTAGTAAACAAATTTCATCTTACCCCTTAGAAAATGCCATGTTCAGATAATACTTCGAGAAACAATATTAAAATATAAAGATTTGTCAGCGCAGAATGCAAGTTATGAATTTCTCGATCAACATATAATGCCTCTCATTCCAGTGATTAAAATTCTGTATCATTTGTTTGTCTTATTCTGTTATTGCTGCAGTCTCATGTTGATGGTTTTTCGACCACAATAGCCTTTCCCTCAATCTCTTCCAAGGATAAGGTCATACTAAGGAGTAAACACGAAAGTTGGCAATTCGTATGCTTCGCACAGTTATTTATAATCATTATAGCAATTGAGAAAGGGATTTCTAAGTATTATCGAAATACTGATTACATAAATGCACAAAATTCCAGCTTCTTGATCAAGTACAATTATAATATCGATGATAACCCTTCTATTGGCACTGTCGACTAAGAATTTAATTATTATTTCTCCACTGGATCGAAGTTTGAAATCAAAGGGTGGCTAAACATTTCTAAGAACAATACCAACAATTTGATCTATCAAATATAGCTTCAACTTTCTATTGAAACATTCATTTTTGACTTGTAAATGTTTCAGTGATAACTGTGACTCGTATTGTTCAATCGAACAATATTATCATGCGATACATGATTCTCTGGCCATACAAAAATGAAGGGAAACCAAACATTGGTCGACAGAACGATGACGAAATTTTTTTATCATTCAAAGGATTACCGTATAATTAATTGACTCTATCACAGGTTGTTGACTATATTGAAATTCCACAATTAATGATTATAATAATCAGGAGGGAGAATTCTAAGATAAATTACAATTAGGAATCTAGTTAGAGCTGAATCGCATTAGGAGCTCAAATTTAGCAAAATACAGTTGATATTTTCTTCGAATTCTCATTTTCGTTCCATTTTCTTCAGATTTACTTTCAACGAGTACTAATCACCCAATCTTGCAGGAACTTTCCTACCGCTCAATATTTTTCTGCCATTCGAAGACCCCTGAGCTTTGAATCTATTGCAACTTGTAAACCTTCATGCTGTAATCCACCTTTGACATTACATCATATGAAACGGTGAAATATATTGCATTGGCAGAATATGATGAAATTTTATTTGCATCTCACAATCAGATCGTATACTTCAAGCCAGGGTTGTGAAAATTGTAATTAAAAATGTAATTCCATTACATTTTCGATGGATATCATACATTTACTATGTGGCTATTATATAAATGTGGAATATTTTGAATGGAAACAAAATGTTTTCGATAATAAATATTATATTTTTAGTAACGATCGACCCCTCATAACACGCCTGTTGCATGTCTTACGATATTTTCATGCAATAGCACAATACGCAATATGAGGGGTACACTGATCTTGGATTGCCTCTGTTTTTGCGATCATAAGTTAACGTAAAGTGACCACAGTAGCCTCGCAACATAACACTTTTGCAAAAGATAAACATCCCATGTTTATACAGTCGATTCTATAGTCAAGCGCAAATTCGATCAAAGCGAATTTCTCCCTGATTTTCTTTCAAGGAGAAGAACAGCTTTTCCCATCCAAGCCGCGCTTATCCAGATTTTCATATTCCGTTCATTTGATAATAGTGAGGAGGCGCGTTGTACAAATAAATTTCTTACCCACTTCTACATACGGATAAGTCCAGCTTGATTGATGTGCTATGTCGGGAGAAGTGTTTTCGCCACATTTATATTTACATACACCCACTTATGACTAAAGTGCATTATATCCAACGTTGTAATAATAACGTGTTTAAATGAATTTATATGTTAATTATCTATAGAAATATTTATACCGCGAAATTGACCTTACTTTGACCAGAGCTTCAAAACAACTTATTATATTGTAATCGCAGAAGCAATTATCCGATACATATCGAGGGGGGAGGGGATAAGGTTGATACGTTATAAAAAAAAAGCATATCACATTTTTTTTGACGACACAGGTAATATATATTTATTTATGTATAATTAGTGTATAATAAAATGACAATTGAAGAATATTCTGTAGAATTTTCATTAATAATTATGCAGAAATGAGCCATTGACAGCAAATCTTCGCTGTAGACGCATTAAAAAAAAAGCTACATTGCGGTGAACCGCATATAACTCATCACTGGATCACCTGGAATCAAAAAACCAAAAAAATTGCATTAGTTGATAAGTTCCTTAAGGTAACGCTGTCAAGTTTTTTTGTTTTTATCGATTTTTTAATTTTTGGTAACACTTAGAAGTCAAAATACCGATCTTCCATTTAAGAAATCGGAAATTTTTTCATTGTAAAATAGATTATAATTGAAATAAAAAAAAAAGCTCGATAGCGTTACCTTGAGGAACTTATCAACTAATGAAATCTTTTTGGTGTCTTGCGATTTCAGATGATCTAGTGATGAGTTATGCAGTTTACCGCAAATGTAACTCTTTTTTTTTAGGCGTCTGCGAAGATTTGCTGTCAATGAGAAGAAGAGTCCGTCCAAAGATCATTCATTATGTCGTAAATTATATGCAACAATTAGCGATTTTCAACAGATATTCAGGTGCTAATAACATTGGATTCAATGGAATTACAGCGTCTAACAAAAAGTTTAATAAAGATATGGAGATTCATATAACGTGATTAAAAATTTTTTTTTTTTTTTTTTTGAAATTATTGACTTGCGAAAATCACTTTTTGATATCGTTATTTCTGTTTTCGAGGCGTGAATTAAAAAAAAAAAAAAAAAACCTCATCATCATTATTAGAACCCGGCGATACACTCTTTTTACTTATTTGCAATTTATTATCAATGTAAACAATATTAATACTTGAAAAAAAAAAAAAAACCTTACCTCGTTCATACCACAAGGATCAACCATGAATTTTTTCCATTCAGATTTGAGCTTTAGTTTCGTCAAAATTAATTATTATTGAATCGATGTAAATTCTAGGCGTCGCGTTCCAGCATCTCCGTGGCGGCATACGTGCAAGCGGGCGGCCAAACGTCATTTGTTAAATTAATATCTCCGCTAAAAAGTATCGTTGGAGGATAATTTTTTGTTTTAATTTCATTATTTTTTTTCAGCAGCAATCGGAATATGATAACATAAACAGTTTTTTATTTTAATTAACGCTTTATGATTTTCAATTTTTTTCGTTCAATTGTAATAGCAATCAAAACTGATCATTAATAGCGAATATATATTATGCTAATTTTTTTAGTAATAGTAGCAATCAAATCTATATACCTACAAAAAATCGGCCTAACTCTACTCAGAAAGAATAGGAGCCAACTAGACTATATTCTGTATTATAATAAGTGAGTGTTATCAATAAAATCTGTTGATATAGAAATACAAATATACCTCAATTTATCGATGGAACTTACGCGATATTACATTTGTCCAGAAAAATAGATTGATATAAGTTAAAATAAGTACTAAAAGTATATATATTAGGGTGTGCCAAAAAAAAAAAAAAATTCAAACGCACATCAACATTCCGGTGAAGCATCTCAAATAGAATATCTCAGTCAAATATGAGCTCTTAATATTGATATTTAGAACTGCCTAATTTAGTTACTAATTTCAGTTACTAATTTTAGTTACTAAAATAGGCAGTTCTAAATATCAATATTAAGAGCTCATATTTGACTGAGATGTTCTATTTGAGATGCTCTACCGAAATTTTGATGCACGGTTGAAAAATAAATTGTTTTTCCCAGAGTCGTATGACTCTACGACGCTATGACTCAATGTTTATAGGCGAATATCTCTTAATCGGTGAGAGTTAGGAAAATTCTATCTCAGTACTTTTTTGTAGAGCGTGAAATTTCCTATAAGAATCTGTATTCAGATAGTTTCTTAATCAAGCCGGTTACGAGAAAAAAACAATTCGAAAATTTTCCGATTTTTTTTCACGTGTTATTCAAATCAAAAATGGGAAAACTGAGTTAGGCAGTTCTAAATATCAATATTAGGAGCTCATATTTGGCTGAGATATTCTATTTGAGATGCTCCACCGGAATGTTGACGTGCGTTTGAATTTTTTTTTTTTTTTTTTGCACACCCTAATATATATGGGGAATTCCACCAATTATAGGCAAACGATCCGGGATCAAAATTTCGATTTGTCTGCAATTTTGATATCTCATAGTGTGTATTGAGATGTAAAAATCCACCAAGTTTTAGACCTCTAAGCCTTACCGTTCAGGAGAGACGCGCTGATTAGTCTTTCAACTTTGAGCACATTGACTTTTACATTCGAATTTTTATCCCATCTCTATCGCGAAAAAAAGAATTTGATCAAACGTGTTTTTCGTGTAAAAATGTCTGATCTTTCCGAATATCACATTCATTTTAAGCTAGATTCTCAAAAATGGTGACAAAAACACGTTTTTTCGAAAAAAAACGTATTTTTTCAACGTTCCCCAAACTTTTTTTTAAATTTGATATTTTTATCTGAAAGCTTGCAGTTTTTCACTGAAGAAACTGATTTTTATTTTGGGTGCTCGAAATGGGATCAGGCGGGAGTTGCATTTTTGTTTATTAAATTACGTATGAAATATTTTTTTTTCTTTAATCAGCGAAGAATCCTTATTTTATAGTATGTAAAAAATATAGCACTTCCACAAATGTGAATAAAATGAATATACATCGCTGAAAAAAAGAAAAAAAAAATTTTACACCTAATTTAATGAACATAAATGTAACTTCCGCCTGATCCCATTTCGAGCACCCAAAATAAAAATCAGTTTCTTTAGTGAAAAACTGCAAGCTTTCAGATAAAAATATCAAATTTTAAAAAAAGTTTGGGGAACGTTGAAAAAACACGTTTTTTTTCGAAAAAACGTGTTTTTTTCACCATTTTTGAGAATCTAGCTTGAAATGAATGTGATATTCGGAAAGATCAGACATTTTTACACGAAAAACACGTTTGATTAAATTCTCTTTTTTGCGATAGAGATGGGATAAAAATTCGAATGTAAAAGTCAATGTGCTCAAAGTTGAAAGACTAATCAGCGCGTCTCTCCTGAACGGTAAGATTTAGAGGTACAATACACACTATGAGATATCAAAATTGCAGACAAATCGAAATTTTGACCCCGGATCGTTTGCCTATAATTGGTGGACTTCCCCATATACTATAGCTTATATGTATGAGATAAGTCCAATTAATTTTAATTCTGTTTGATGAAAGAAACGATGCAGAGAATCAAAGGAATCTATAAGTGCATAATATAGTCAATAATTGGATCGATGCAAGAAGAAATAAGATAATGTGTAAATGATACTGCAGGATATAGAGTTATTATTTTTAATCAATGATTTATTCAAAAAAGTAAATTATACATGAGGTATCTTATGTGAAATTATAATACAACTCGATACATCTATATCGTAATGTTATTTTCTGCCGCTAAAATACGTATATGTAATTAAATTTACTGCGTAGGATATTTAGAAAAATAATCTTTCAACGCCGCGAGAGCTTTGCTACGATGTGAAATTTCGTTTTTAATATCTTTCGGTAATTCAGCGTAAGTCTTGTCGTATCCATCAGGTTGAAAGCACGCGTCCCATCCAAACTCTCTCGTACCTCTGGGACTGACAATGATACCATTAGTACGTCCTTGAAAAATTTCTACATCGCTTTCAGGATCGCCGTTAGAATATCCAAAAGTACAAACTGCTTGGGCGGATTTATCTTCCCAACCATTTAACATAGTAGGAAGTTGATCGACCCCTAATTTTTCCATAAACCATTTAATATACGGACCAGGCAGACCGTTCATTGCATTAAAACACAATGAAGTGTCTTCAACGATAACAGGCCCTTTAACAATTTCCACTGCAGCTCTGCACTTGTCTCTGCATATATCGTCAATCTCCCCTTGATATTCTGGTAGATCGATTTTTCTGCTGGTTAATTCTTTGGGAAAATTTTTCCCTAATATAGCTACAACTTCTTCAAGCTTCTTCGCATTTCCAGTCACGAATACAATTCCCTTTGACATTTCGAAATTCTCCCGCTCTATAACATACCACGTGTATATATGCGTTAGGGTTAAGTTGGCAACACTTGCGCCGTACTCAACAATGCGACAGTTTATTTATTTATTATTACATAAAATCAATTATATATTTATAATATCAATCAATTTTATCCCTATTCGTTTAATATTACCAAAATTTCGATTATCCAAGCACGAATTTATCCAGAAAACAATTTTAATCTATCTACTTTTCTCCGCGTAGTGATACATACGACTTGCAGACGCCTCGTTTCACAACCTTCTGACGTCACGCACTCGAAATTCGAGTTTCAACCGTCAAGTAAGTAACTCCACCTAGTTACCAACCGAGAACTATATTGCCAAAGCATAATTTCTTCTTGCTATACAGTTTACGCGAAGGTTCATTGCTATTTGCTAAAGTGTAAGTCTGATCAAAAATGCCGAGTCAAGAAGTCCTTACAACAAAAGTAGTGGTTCATCCGCTAGTTTTATTGAGTGTAGTTGACCACTTTAATCGTATGGGAAAAATCGGTAATCAAAAACGAGTTGTTGGTGTTCTTTTGGGCTGCTGGAGAGCGAAGGGAGTCTTAGATGTATCGAATAGTTTTGCAGGTTAGAATCGGCATTTTAATACTTTTAACCTATTTTCTTTATCCCCTATGCCTCATATAACAGAATGAATAACATATTTCGATGATATTTAATCAGCTGATTTCAACAACTATACATTTATCGATATATCAACTAGTTTTATATCAATTTTCAGTACCATTTGACGAGGATGACAAGGATAAATCGGTCTGGTTCCTCGACCATGATTACTTGGAAAACATGTATAGCATGTTCAAAAAAGTGAACGGTAATATCGCAAAAATGAAAATAGAAAAAAACGAATTTATTTTTACAATTTATGTAGAATTTTGGGAAATATTTTTTTCTTTTTTTCTTTTTTTTTTTTCATTAAATTTTCGCCTAGTTTTACACTCCCAATCGTGAACCTTCGTCAAATATGCAAAATTCTTATAGCTCGTGAGAAAGTCGTCGGCTGGTATCACACAGGCCCTAAATTACACCAAAATGACGTAGCGATCAACGAGTTGATTCGAAGATATTGTCCAAACTCTGTCCTAGTCATCATCGATGCTAAACCAAAGGACCTGGGACTTCCCACAGAGGCGTATCAAGCTGTTGAAGAAGTCCACGACGTGAGTTGTTCGTAGAGAAAGAAAAAAAGATGAAGATTTTTTCATATATTGTTGAATAATTAACAAAAATATTGACTAATTCTATAATTTTTTTCAATTTAGGACGGCTCGCCTACTTCTAAAACCTTTGAACATATTCCGAGTGAAATTGGAGCTGAAGAAGCAGAGGAAGTCGGAGTCGAACATTTACTTAGAGACATCAAAGATACCACCGTTGGAACACTCAGTCAAAGAATTACAAATCAATTGTTAGGATTGAAAGGACTGCATGCTCAAATTCGAGAGATTAAAAATTATCTTGTTCAGGTTTGTTGCTAAGATTTATTACTCTTAGATGGATATTAATATAGTTTTTTTAGTAAATTGGAATGATAAATTTTGTTGTGGTTTTTTTTTTTTTATGATTAATAATAGGTCGGAAGTGGAGATCTGCCAATAGATCATCAGATAGTTTACCAGCTTCAAGATATCTTCAATCTTTTACCTGACATGACGCAAAATACTTTTGTCGATTCGCTTTATGTGAAAACAAACGATCAGATGCTTGTGGTTTACTTGGCTGCACTTGTCAGGTCGATTGTAGCTCTGCATAATTTAATAAACAATAAATTAACGAACCGTGATGCTGAGAAGAAAGAAACTGACAAAAAGGAAACTAAAAAAGATGAGAAGAAAGAAGAAGAGAAAAAAGATGATAAGGAAAAGGCTAAAGTTAAATGATTTATGAATAATAAATGGTTTTGAAAACCCGTTCGATTCATTTACTTATGCAATAAGAGATTTGAATTTTTGTTACTTATTTAAGTTTAATTACACGCGGAGCCAGTTTACGATATAAACGAAATGACGCTATTATTTAATACAAATCACAACAATAATCAATAAATATCATATTATTTTCATTACGAAGAACACTTCGTGCATAATATTCATATACTATATACTACATCAGTTTACTACTGTGGAAATTTATCATCATCATCAATTTATTGCTATCGCAAATTTGTACGAATAATTCTGAAATTCAATTAAACCTTGAATTAAAAATGAATCTACTATTTCGTTTACTGCAATAATGAAAAGAATTAAATTTAGATAGAAAATTGTACATCTAAATATATGTAAGTAGTATAAATTTCCATGGAAGTTCACGCAAAATTTAGAGAATTTTTTTAATTTTTCTTCACATCGAAAAATTCAACTAGAACAAATATCGAATTTTACTAATTAGATTCAGTTAAAAAGTTCATATTTTACAGATATTTTTCTTATTTTCTTGTCACAGAACTATTATTACAATAGCACATACATATAGTAATTATATTATGATTTTTTTAATTTTGTACATTTCAAATTAAGCCGGAATATTGAAAAAATTCATGGTGATACATACATAATTAGATAATTCTAAAGAGAGAATAATAAAATGGAAATAAATTAACTAACAGCGTTTATCTAGGCTTAGCGCAGTATTCAGCCGATTTATTCGTTTTTACATAATAGGTAATTTTTGTCTGAAAAACATCGATTCGGACTCTGTCGTTGTAACTCCACAATCAGTATAACTGACCCGCGCGAATAAAGCATTCGAGATTTTCTCTTCGATGAAAAATGCTTTGCCGCATTAACGGGACAGTCGAACTTGAACTAACATTGTATTTTATAATAAACTTAGCTTTCGTGAAGGCCATATTATTATTTTTTTTTTTTTTTCTATCGCAACCTCGAATAAGAAATCCGATATTAGATACTTTGATCAAATTTGATCATTATTCTATTTTACTTCCAAACAGAATCGAGATCAATCATTGGAACGAATAAATTACCCATTCGTCACAATAAGTCAACCGTTCTTTCTACATTTACAATTATATACAATCGCAGGTTTCTACATATATGTACTATAAATCTACAATTCTAACTAAATCATGCAGATACATGACGTTGTAAAGTCAGAAGCTAAAAATGTCTTTGTAATTCCGAAATAGAGAAGATAGACGTTTTTTTATTCTTGAAGAACCAGTGGATAAGAAAAAAGAACGAATTTCAAGTTTTCGCCACTCTTCTTATAACTGGAGAATTAAGAAACGTCTGTATCGATCGTTAGGCAGTAATAATTGTACGAGAATTAAAATCTAATTTTAGCCAGGATACCAAAATCTTAGATTGATAATTTCGCTCGATTGCACTTTAGAAGCATCTATCAATCGGAAAAATTAAATTCATTGTTTATATAATCTAAATTTTATAGAATAATAATAATTAGCTACAATGAAAATAAATTAACGACGAATAATTATTTGTTCAAATTAATTTAGAAAATACTAAATAAGCTACAGGTGATAACGTAGCTAATATATTTCCCCGACCAGCACCGCTATCAATCGATCCCACGTATGGTTCCAGGTTTGAATCATTATAGTGTTGAAAATACCAATTGAAGGCATTGTCTTCAACAATTTTAGCGTTTTCATCAACGCTACCGGCTTGTTCCAACAACCTTTGATCTGTATTACTCTGGTATAATTTATCCTTAATCATCTGCTTCTCGTAATCCTTAAGCAAAAATTCTGGTAATGGTTTATCCAGATCGGTTTGAACCTTGTCATTTTGATATTGTTCTGCCACCGGATTAAGACTCGGTGAGACGACCTTGGTGATCGTAGATCTTCCCAAAGGTCTATAAGGCGGTATTTGACCACCAGGTACCAATAATGCTGAAAGAGATGATGCCTCCTTATTTCGAGTCGTAGAAGTAGTCGTGTATGCTATATCAGTTTTAATAATTGTAGTCGATGTTGGTTGTCGCTCCGTTGTGGTTACCGGAATATCTGCAAAGTGAAATCTGATTAAAAATCGCAAACGAAGTGAATCACAACACTAGAAATCGATTTTTGATCATTTTGAAAAACTGACCAGTAACTTCGGGCTCATCGGGCTTAAGGGTCGTTGTCGAACTCGAGTGAAAAGGACCTTTGGGTTTCAACCAGTCACCAAAATCCCAAAAGCTACTTTTATTCTTGATTATGCTGGTAGAATTTGGCCGTATTGTAGTCGGTGCACTGATTTCTTGAATGAGAAAATTTGGCGGATCTGTTGTGCTGGAACGTGGAGTTGTCCAGACGATTTTGCTAGCGATTTCACCATGGGCTCCGTGCTTCGTGGTGACCGTTTCGGGAAATTCTTCTTCATGGATTTCTGACGACATTGAGGTTTGATCAATTTCCAACTTCTTTGTGACTTTTTCAGGGGACGTCACATTCACATCCTTCGTAACGTTGATCGAGGGCTTTGGAAAGTCCTTGAATGTAACCAGAGACGGAGATGTTCCGTTCAATTTTACATTTACAGAAACTATCGTTTCTGGTTTAATCAGTCTTTCCTCATTTCTGCTCTGTTCGGGTGATTTCTCGGTTTTATTCTGTGGCTTATGAGTCTCATTCGAAGACATTGAATAGTTCGACATCTGCTTTAACGATAAACGAGTGTCGCTCTTCTTGTTCACTTGTTGAACCGTAAGATTTCTATTAGAATATAGCGAAGACCTGTTCATTTCCATCTGGTATCTTAGCTGTGGATCAACTATAGGAACAAATCCACTCTGGCCTCGAGGTAACGGGTGGAAACCGCCTCTGTGTATTTCTGGTTCTGTTGGTGGAAACATGTGCACCCTTCCTCTTCCGGGTCGTCCCAAAGAATCGCTTTTCCTGTCTGCCTTTCTCCCAGAATTTCCCCACAAGTTAAAATTCAGGCTAGGTAAAGGCACACCGAAAAATGTAAACCCAGAGCTGCTGGGTGACGGAGGCACATCTTTCGTGGGTATCAGCATGGTCTTATTCTTCCTATTCGCTGCACCGGACCCGGTGGCTGCATAAATCGTTGGGGTACCACCTGTGATGGGATAAGGCATTTCCGAAGTCACCTCAAGATTTGAGAGCTCTTCAACGGTTGTAGCAGTCGTCATAGACGTGGGAGAATTATCTGGGATGATTGTGCTCGAGTTTTCATAAGGATAGTCTACATACTCGTCGTAAAAATATTCTGACTCGTTTGGTAGCGGTGGAAGCGGCGTACTTCCCTTCAGGTTCATCCATGGAGAGTTAACTTGAGATGTGCCAAACACTGCGGGGTAGAAAAATGAATGAAACTTGTGAAATTCATATGATTTAACTCATTAACTTTGGCCTACTCACGGGAAGAACCTTCGATCATTTCAGTCTCACATCCGGGTACTGTGGGTTCAACCTGTCTCTCCCTCTGGCAATCCTGACGGGATAATCTCACCTCTCTGAAAAGCGATCCATCGGCACAACGAGGCCCCTCAGAGGATGCTTGTTGTAGCCATCCTCTAAGCCACAACATTCCACAAGCACAAGACAGTGGATTTCCTTTTAAAAGACATGAAATTTGCGGTTTATTTAATTATATTTAAATAGAGAAATAGATGTGTGAGTCACGCAATATCGCGAATTTATTTTAGCATTACGTCTGAGGATATAGCGTGTGCAATTTTACCGTCTATATCTAGAACCGCGATATTAGATCGTAATCTTTTGAAAGTATTTTCGAACACCGAAGACATTCTATTGTGGCGAAGACTCAGCACCCGAAGACGTGGCATATCGTCGAAAGGCGAGCCTTGAATGGAGCAAATGCGATTGTTGTCCATCTGAAAAACAACGATAACAGAAGACTGATCTAGTTCAATTTTTGAATGGTAAATATCTTATGTTTTAACGGTCTGATGCGTGCCTTGTAATATACTTGGACTCTATAATAATTGTAGATGGAGAAAAAACTGAAATGAATTTCTAGGAGGGCAACGACATGTGGAGTATTAAAACTGCCGTTTCAGATTCGCGTCGTTAACAGTTATACGCTGTTTGCAACAATTGTTAGTCGAATGATACACTCGACGTAGTTCGAAAGACTTCTTCCTCTAATCTCCAAGAGCTGTAAGACGCAGAAGGTCTGCAGACTCCGTGAAACGTGTTCGAAACTTTGAGATCTCTTAAACTCGATCTCTCCAACGCTATATGTCGACATTGAATGTCGTTGACAATTATCATAAAAGGGTGCTATTAAAATAATGAATTATAATTGCAACTGAAAAGAGTCGCATGTTGTGAAAGTGTTTTTAAACACACCTTAAGTTCAACCAACCATTCCATGGCTGCTAAACTCTTGCTCGATACTCTTGCCACGCGATTATGACTGACATCTAACACTTCTAAAGAGCTTAGGCTTTCTAGACCCGCGTTTTCAAGTCCAGGCAAAAGATTGTAACTCAAATTAAGAAATAGTAATTGAGGTACGTTGATGAACGCGTTGTTTGAAATCTCTTCGATACGATTTTCTTGAAGTTCAGCACTCTGAAGAAGAGGAAGTTCCACAAACGCACCGTTTGGTATTGCCTGATGATGAATATTTATACTGGTATTTTTATAGCCATAAATATTCAGAGGTATAGGTAATGAATGGAAATAATTGATACGGCGACGAATTTACCTGAAGACGATTTCGTCCTAAACGAAGAGCTTGAAGTTCCGGCAGTGCTCTTATAGCGTTTCTTTCCACAACTCGTAGATCATTGTTCTCTAGATCTATGAGTGACAACCTAGGTAATCTGTGAAACGCTCCTTCCCTCAGCTCTTGGATTTTATTCTTCACTAATCTCAGCTCAAGCAACGATGTCAAACTGCTAAGAGTTTCCGGTGATAGAATATTCAGCTTGTTGAAACTCAAGTCAAGGACTTGAAGGGCTGTTAAACCGTGCAATGACCTTGGCAATTCCGTAAGAGCGTTGTGCGAAGTATATACCTCGCGAAGGTCTCTGAAAATTTATTTCATTTCATATACGATTGTGAAAAAAAATAAATAAAAAAAAAAATTGTGAAATATTTTGAGGATCAATAAGAAGCCGACAACTGGGTTCTAAAGTCGAGGAATAAAATTGGATGGGACATTTTTTTATAGAATTTGACGACCGGATAAATTCCTGAGTTATTGCGCCAATAGATTTTTAAATTTATACCGACACAAAGAACTTCGTTATCTTTTTCATGCTTCGGTTAGGTAGCTGTGAGGAAGGCGTGACGACGACCTGCCCCTTGGGGAAGTGGTAGCAGCGTCGACGACGTCGCACATCATGCTCCACACTTTCTAGGTGCTGAATTTTCAGTGACGCAACCTTCCTACTCGGTTAAGTCGTGAGTGAAACCAATTTTCTACAGGTATGAATAACTAGAATGCCCGCAACTCTTTCAAACAGCCTCTGGCTGTATAATACTTTGCGCGAAAGTTTATATGCAGCTATTTTAATTTCTGAAGAGATAAAAAGAGGAGAAAAAATAGAAAGGAAAATTAAACTATTTCGCTGACAAAAGATCGCTTATAACATTAAAACGACAGATATTTTATCGAACAGTTTATCCTACACTCTAGTCTTCGCGAGACTCGATGTGTAAATATTTACAGAAATTTGTAAATTAAGCAATTTCGCAATTTCATACCATTAGAAACGGTAGATTCACATCTGGTGCAGTTTTTTTTACCTCGATTCGACTTACCTGCACGATCAATCGAGAATACTTCGCGTTAGTAAAATGGCTAATGAGTTTTTTGAGTAATTCGTTAATTCACACAAAAATTATCAAATGTAAGTTTCTAACATGCCCCACTTACCGTGTATTGGCAAAAGTAGCGTGAGGTATTTCTGCTAATCTGTTTCTGCTTAGATCCAACCTCTGCAGACGAGCATTATTCTCAAATAAATCAGGTCTGATCGATTCCAATCTATTTCCTTTCAAATTGATATCAACCAACATTCTCAGGTCTCGCAAGCATCCGCCGTGCATAGAAATCAGCCTATTATCTCTCAGGTCTAATTGTTCCATTCGCAAAAGTCCGACGAAAGCCCCATCCTCTAAATGCTGAAGTGCATTGTAGCCAAGTTTCAATCTTTTCAGATTAGGTAAAGTGCTTAACGAGCCTGGGGGTAATCTTTTGATTCCGTTTGCACTCAGGTCCAGTAATCTCAGAGCAGGAAGTGCCAGATCAGGAGACGGTGGCATTGGCAGATTCAAAATCTGATTCATCGGCATGTAAAGGTATTCGATGTTCCGTGGCAGGCCTGGTACTATTTCGAATAGTCTGTTCCATCCCACGTCCAATTCGTAAAGATTGATGAGATGTCCAAAAGTCCGAGGGTGAATAGTCGACAGGGCATTTCCTGAGAGGTTGACGTACTCCAGAGCAGGATTAGCAAGAAATGAAGCCGGGTCGACAAGGTCGATGGCGTTTCCGCTGATGTCTAAGCGTCGTAGACTAGGTAGATTTGCTAATAATCTGGGCTCTATTCGCCGGAAATAATTTTCAGCCAAATCCAAACCCTGAAATAATTTTTTCGAGTAGGTAGACATAGTTGAAAAGGTATCATTTATGTAAGTGTTAATTTCTGACAGACGTATACTGCACCTTCAATGCTGGTAAATTCCAGAGTGGTCCTTCCAGCAAATTTGATAATGAATTATTCCGCAATCTTAATTCTCTCAGAGCTGGCATAGCGATGAATGCCTCCATCTGAACCATGTTTATTCTGTTGTGATCAAGGTGTAGTCTTTCCAGAGTAGGATGTCCTCTTATAGCACCAAACGGTATTTCCTCAAGCATATTGTGGCTCATATCCAAAAACTTTAGCCTCGGTAAAGTGTCCAAAATTGTGCGTAACTCTGCTACGTGATTTAAATCGTTGTTAATCAGCCAAAGTTCTTCGAGACCGCTGTTAGTTCTTCGGAAAAAAAAATCCGGGTGGATTCTATGAATCATATTGTGATTCAGATCAATGGTACGCAGCATTGGCACTCTGTGGAAAGCTCCTGGAAATATTTCCGATATTCTGTTTCGAGATAGGTAGAGTTCAGTGAGCATGGGTAATTCAACGAACGACGCTTCTCCCAGATGAGAAATATGGTTTTTATCTAATCGTAGGGTGGCTAAACTTGGGAGATCTATTACAGTACGTCCAACCATCGTGGCATCCGCTATCGAGTTTCCGACTAATGAAATTTCCTTTAATTCTGGAAGCCCAATTATCGCTCGTGGATGAATCCAATTTATTCCACAATCGCTAATGTTCACCAAGCTCAAACTTTGGAGATCTTGTAGAACTCCGGACTCGAGCCTCGTCAGCTTTTGGCTTCCGAAAATATGTAGCTGTTCAAGATTCGGCAAATTCCTGAAATGCCTTGGCGTAAGTTCCGCCAAAGACAGCGAATTTATCTGCAAATATCTCAGCTTCGGAAGTCCCGAGAATTTCGGTAATCTTTTCATGGATCTACTTTGCAATGTTATAGCTTCTAACCCTCGCAGATTATCGAGGCTATCAACAGGTAGAGATCTCAGGTCTGGTTCGACGATAAAAAGCTCGAGAAGAGAATCGTGGAGTCCTTCAAGCCATCCCGAAGAAACTCTCTCCAATCTATTATTCCGTAGCATCAATCTCAGAACTCGTAAATTTGCGAACACTTTTCCTGGTAGACTTGGCAGGTTGTTATTTTCTAAAATAATCTCATCTATGGGCCGAGTAACGTAATGGCTCACAGCGTTCAAGCCTTCAAGAACTTTGGGCAGCTCGCTGTGACTGCACCTATGAAAGGATCGAGTAATTATTTGCATTACAAATGAAACGAGTTTCTCTACAACTACCTATCAAAGTATTGTTTTCATCGCGTGGTTTACCATATCTGAAACTCCATATCCCTCGTCGAGCATCTACATGGTAAGATTTTTTCTTGCGGAGGACAACCATATTCTGGATCTAATTGGGCCGTTGTACAAGTAAAATCAAAACTGAATAGACATACTATCAGCAGGAGAATATTTCCTCTCTCCGGAGGCTTGCCCATCGTTTCCGCGGATGGTCACCTCAGCTTCTTCGTACCCATTAATCTATAATAAAGATCAAAAGTGTTTGACATATCGTTTGCAAACAGTAAATCATAAATGAGTGTACAATGATTAAAAATCTATGAGACTTATCGAACGAAATAAATTCACAGCGAGATCTTCCCTCGTCAATAGTGTTTCATGTTACATTCGAGTAATGGAGTGGCCCTTGAGTGTCACAGAATTGTTAAGTACATTGCGTCACGGTCACAGGCGACAAAATTGTTACCGTATACCGCAAGGCCCGACTTGAAGCGAAACAAGGACCGCTAGGGTAATTTTTTTTTTTTTTTTTTTTTTTACCGCAATTATTATCACGCGTGCCTGCCTATCGTGGTGTTATTTCGACATCGTTATGACTTTAAATATACCGCACTTAACTATAACAATGAATTGTATGTTCACCCTCGAAATCTGCAGGCTTTGAACCATCTAAAATACCTATGCTTAAATATTATAGGAGCGTGCAGTCGCTTTGATATGTAGAATACGGGTTTGTATCCCATTCGAATTTCCAGCCTATACACTGAATCAGAAATTTATATGCTGGCATAGGATAAGACGTATGTCATTCGGCCAGTCTGCTAACGCAACCGCATCAGAATAATTCCGTACGTTGAGTAGCCCGGAACTAAAAGATATAAGTGAAAAGACTGAATCGATCTGAAACCAAAGCACTACAGTCGAGTTTTGTAAGATAGCTCTAAAGACTTTCCAGGAAGTGGGTACGCCCGGTTGATCGATGCGAAAATAGTGATCGGAAATAGAGGTGTAAAATAAATAGGGCACTCGTTTCAGTAAAAGTGATTGGCGACGGTTTGAAAAAGTCTGTTTTTTTACGGAGTCATCGATTGGAACCACCTTTCTATAATAATTGTCGATTTTTTAAAGACTTGATTTGTATATTATCGATTGCACTATCACGTGTCTCATACGTGTTTAACAACAAGTTCAAGGCAAGTGATTACAATTTTGTAAACCATCAACCATCGAGCGATAATTATTTCGGCTGACTTCCAAAAAGCTCTACATACAAGGAACCCCATCTTTTTATCTCTAAACTTATATATATCTTTTTAAATAACTCATTGATTGACGTACGATTAGAGTAACATTGTTCTTCGTCAGCGAAACGTGCAAAAAGATCATGTTAGCCAATATCAGATACGTAGTTGATGTATAATATAGGTGCTTATTGTTAGATATTTCATAATTTCTAGAATATCATTATTAAACGTTTGGGAACAGGTCGAGATGGTTCAGACGAGTCTAGATGCGATAAAAAAAACGTCTTCATTATTTTTCTTATGAACTTCCGCCTAGCCACTGGTCAGTAGCCGAGTGAAAGCTGAAAAGCTCTATACGGAGACTTCCTTCGTGCATTTCTACACGCCTTCTATCTCACCTTGTTATACGTAACAATTTCGCAACGAACGTACCTTTATATTGTTCATCTTTCCATCAAACAGTCAATTTTAGAAATCTTCAAATGTAGGCATATGCCAACAGTATTTTTGATCACTTAATGTTACAGGCCCCATTTTTCGTCACATATTTCCGATGTAGAACTGTAACTCTATGCAATTATTCTAATAGGGCGATTTCCACAACTCAAATATCAACTTAAGCCTATGTGAGCCTTTAATGAATATTTTAGCACGCTCCAATCAAGTATAGTGGTGAAGATGATGAGCACTGCTACTCGTTAAATCGCATAGACGTGAAAGTAAATAATTGCGAAATACCTGTGTGCTTAGAAGTGGTATTACATCCAACGTTGGATTGATAAATACAAATTTTTATGTTTAGCGAAAGCTTTCGAGCTTTTTGAGTAAAATTAATATGATAACCGAACAATACTGCGTATGATTTCACTGTACATGTATAACACAATGTCACTGTAAATTATTTCACGAGTACCCAGAGATGTTCTGGCGCGTGCTTCTTGCGTTAGACTAGTACGAAATGCAACCAAAGACGACCGCCAAGTATTGGAGGAGGAGTATTGCGAAGTAGATATGCAGCCACCGTGAAGACACGCTTCCAGGAAATCTTCCCTTTCTCCAAATCCTTGTTTAGAATCGTTAAAAAACATCAATCTCCTCTTCTTTGGCTGTTGAAATCGACCAAATTCCTTGAACCCGCACGCATGCAGAGGATGAGTCGCAGCATCAACCCGTTTTCCAAATGATTCATCCCTTGGGCTACTGTCTCATTGTAGCACATGTGATACGCGAAATCAAAGACGTGATGAATAAATAAAATATGTCAACGTTGTTTCAATCATCTATACAATTTTGTGGTGCAGTTTCAACCCCCACTTAAAATACGCGTTTATCATTTTTACCCCTTCTGAATGAATTAAAGGTGAAGAAAAGTTTCGAGGTATCACCATAAGGTACAATCTTCCCTGCGACAGAAAAATTGTGGAAACAACTAAACAGTTAAAAAAAATGGAAACAACTGAAACTTGGCTTCTGGACAGCTTTATGTGAAGAATCATGTTGAAAAAGGCAATAATGATTCGGCAAAAGATCCTTCTAATTCTTTTCCACACGGCGTGCGCAAAGTTCGATTTTATGCACGCTCCGCGTGCATAAAATTCAACTTAGCGCGCGCTGTGTTGAAAAATGAGGTTCAATACACGTGCGAAAGATGATTCTCGACTCGTGTGATTGTCACCCTCGCTTCGCTCGGGCGAAAAACTTCACACTCGTCCGAGAATCAACACTTTCGCACTAGTATCGAAAAGTACTATTAATTAATGTTATTTTTCCACATGGCAAAAGCCTGTCGTAAACTCTTGGTATAATCTTTGTGGAAATTGGCTGATCCCAGACGTGGTTGGTTACGTTTTACCTAGTTATGACTGTTGCAATTCTCAGTGATTCTTAATGATCTCGGTAATTAAGCCTAACAAAACGGCGTATTATCAAGGAAAGTCGAGTCCTATGAAATATTGCACAGCAGGACGCGTGCACTATTCATGGTTTGATGGCTCCTTAAACATAGCGCAGTTACACCGTTCCAACCCAAATGAGACTCAAAGAAGAGGCGAGCTCTCTATACCCAAACACACGAGCCATTCTTACAAAGTTTCATTATATTATATCATTATATACTTGCCACGATAAAAAAAAATGCGATATCTGAGTATGATGATAAGCCTTATCGAAATACATCCAACAACCAAGACGAAGTAAGCTTACAATTTATTTCCTTCTCCGTTATTTTTTCCTGTATCTTTTTCGATGGACTTCACCTCTTCAGGAGCTTCAATCGCAAGTCATATAATTATTCGAAAAAGGGAATTCATTGATGATCATTAAGAAAAAGGAAAAATAGATGACAAATACTGAAACACCTTCTTACATTTGAGAATATATGAAAATTGTCTGAGTTCTGAAACCTTGTGGGATACCTTTACAGTGCTTTTGTGTTGCACCGTCTTATCCATTATAGGTAGCATGAAGTGGCATTCTGCAGTACTAAACTGTTGTTCGTGATCATCTAATCATGAGGTTGGAAACAATTATTGAACGAATTAACGATACATTATGTGAAGAATGAATGCCAACATGTAACAAAAATCAATTGCGAACAAATAATCATGGGAATATGAATATTCCGACATTTCCCAGATTTCCCATATTTATATATATATATAAACCTGACGTATCACGCCTGGAGTTGACACGCATGCCGCGTGATACAGTAATATATCTGTATTTCGTTAGAAGCGGGCTGGCTAGTTGTCACGTTCAACCGGGATTTCTTGACTAAGATCCGTAATTTTCCGATTACGCGCTAGTTGCTATCTAGACAAGACATTAGTGTGATCACGCAGCCTCGCATTACACTGCGTGCAATCAACGACGCCTGGTCCTCACTCGACTCCTTGATAACACCTCTAATATTCGACTTTATTAACAAACCAAAGTTAGTTTTTCAAAATTAGCTTCATTTAACTTTTACCTAAAACTTTCCGATAAACCTCTGCAGATTCTGACTCCTTTAATCCTCAACTTGTATAAATTAGTTCCACCGAGGGGAAGTACGATACGTATTATGTTTCGCTGGTGAGAGATCTATAGTTGAAGTGCAGATATTCCCTGTGAAATTTAACTCAAAATAACAATTTTGAAAGTACGATGCTGTTCTTCATCAGCGGGAGGGAATGTATATTCCCTCCCGCTGTTGGATATGCGGTACTCACGGTCGAAACACATGATTTCCCCCCCTCCCGACAAGCATGAGAGAAGGCTCATTTCATGCCCGTGTTATGAAAAAAATATTTAGTCATCGTGATCCGTCGTAATCGTATTGAATGCATAGATTAGGCAGTGTAATCAACATCCATTATCGTGACACATCAAAATATCCGAATGAAAAATAATTCCGCAGTAGATCTTAGCTTCAGTAGAAAGAATAAGACACATTGCTTTACAGTTAATTGCTACAATCTCGAGTACATGTTGATACTATGTTACCTTGCTGATTGTAGACAACAAAAACTTGTATTGAATAAAAATCCTCCAATATATGGAATCGCTATGCGCCAAATTATAAACCAAATCAAAGAATTTAACGAATGATCACCACAGTGACCTACCAAAGACATATTCGATTTTCTAATTATTCGTCGAAATAATTAGATCTAAGATATTGCGTATTCACAATTTTAATGACACGATTGCACTCGGCGGACAGTGTATAGAAGTTAATAAAAAGTCGGCCACGCGGAAATTTTCGAAACTATATCGAGTTTTTATGCAATACGAGTAATTTTCAAATATCTTCCTTATGAAAGAATCATACACTGAAATGTGCACAACGCTCGATTTCATTCTGAATTTCATACAAATTATACAAATAACGTTTAGATAATGTTTAAAAAAATACCCTCAGGTTTGCCTATCTCAAAACATGAATAGCGATATTCTTTGTAGCCTTGCCATATCATGTCCACACGATTTTGGACCCACTTTCTATCCTCATTTGTTTTACAGATATTTTGATTTTTTATTTCTCATATGGTTTTTGTTGATAAATCTTCTCAAATCCAGTTTGAAGTCAGATTAGTCTTGATCAATTTATCATTAGATTTTCAATTGTGTTTAAAAATTGTTAAGAAATTATCAAATATTGAATATGAAATTTTTGTAATTTTTTTAACTGTTTTACTAATTAGAAAAAGCCTTCATAAATAGATAAAATAAATAGATATGGCCGGCTTTCTCTATATTTCGATTCACTGTGCGGCGTTCGAGTTTCGAATATATAACTTAACAGTAAGGTAAACATCCCAATAACCGGACAGCTAACGTTGACGTCCCAATGGCCGGACATCCATACGAAATCGTATTTCTGTCTCTCTTGCACACACTTTCTGTCCGGTAATTGGGACCTGTCCGGCCCTTGGGACGTTTACCTTATTTGTTGGAATAACTGCAAATCATCGTGAGGCAAGCAATAAGATTATCTATACGTGTTACATGAAAACTCTCACACGCTAGTGCAGCGCTCACACACTTGGAAATCTGTTTCTCGGCGTAAGTTAAATCATTACAGTGATCTCTTAATTTTTCAACGTTGGGATTATTTGAGTGGGGGAAACTATGGTGGATATATAAAGAAGCCTTCCGCAATAACCTGTTCATTATTATCTAATCGCGAGTTTAGGCTGGTCTCATCAACGACGTGTAATTCAATCAATCACGAATATTTGAACAGTTTAGGAGCAATTATTCAACGAATCAACATTATTTTACCTCAAAATTGAACGCTATATTTCATTCATGAAAATATTTGCTGATATTGAACTTTATTGCGTTGACTTCAATGCTCGATGAAATACTGTCAGAGAGTTGATAACGTTCGTGTGTAATAAAATGTGTAAAATCTTTTGAAGTGTAATCATTCGTCTGTCTTTTTGCCGATATTTGGAATATGGCATCGCACTCCGCGTACTTTGTCGTTGAATTATCCGGAGTGATAATTGCAATTACTTGCGCTCTTTACATCTATGTAAAATATGTGTGCTACAATTACTGGAGTTCTAGAAACATTGATCATGCCAAGCCTGTCGTTCCCATTGGCAACATGTGGCCCTTGCTCTCTGGGGAAGCTTCGCTCGGTAAGATAAACTCGAGCTGAGAACTTCGAGTATATTATTATACAGCAAAGAATCTATTGAATCTGGCAACGATCAGGGAACATACCGTGAAGATTCGTGGACGCGGATCACTTGTTGATGCTTGACAATGAATTCACAATGAATTGAACACAGATTCATTCAACAAGTAATCTGCATCCAAGTGGACGCTCTTGATCAATGTAGTCGAGTCAGTAGTCTAGTTGATCAAGGTCTACTCTTATCTACTAAAGTTAAAGTGTTATCATCAAAATGTACAATAATGATATATGAATGTTACAGGCGAAATGATGCGTGACAAGTATCTGGAGTTCAAGAAAAACCCGGTATTTGGTTTCTACTCATTTCACAGGCCTACACTTGTGATCAATGACCCCGGGCTCATACGTGTTGTTCTGACAAAGAATTTTTTCAACTTTCACGATCGCGGAGTGTATTGCAATGAAAAGATTGACCCCCTGTCAGGGCATCTCTTCTCGCTGCCTGGTGCCAGATGGAAGTATTTGAGGACCAAGTTCTCTCCTACGTTCACTTCCAGTAAAATGAAGCAAATGTTCTTCACGGTCAAGGACTGTTCCGAAACACTAGCAGCGTACGTGGCTGAAGAAGCTAAGAAATCTGAACTGATCGAGGTGAAGGATCTAATGGCAAGGTTGGTTGACAGTCGACCTACTCAATTAAATTGGAATTCGTGAAACCTACTCTTTTGATACAAAATAACAAACGTTTGCCCGGTCTGAGTGCAGATTTTCGACCGATATCATCGCCTCAGCAGCCTTTGGTATTCAGTGCAACAGTCTCGAGAATCCAGACGCCGAATTTCGCAAATGGGGTCGGAAGGTCTTGGAGCCCAAACCATTTCTAACCGCATTGACGAACACGTTGCCGAAATTGTTGTACCTGTTGAATATTTCTACCATTGATAAAAGTGTAGACAATTTCATCATGAACATGTTCAAAGAAACCGTCGAGTATAGGACAGCCAACAACGTAGTTCGTAAGGACTTTATGGACCTGGTCATGCAGCTGATGAGCAAAGGTTACATAGAAGATAACGACAAACCGAAGTCTGAACATACGTCAGGTAATACATTAATAGATTCTGTTTCATACTCTCTAAATTCGAATCAGTGGAAAGTCACTGATGGCAGTGATAAGTATACCAGAATCACTGACAATCAGTAACATTTTCACTGATTGTCAGTGATTCTGGTATACTTATCACTGCCATCAGTGACTTTCCACTGATTCGAATTTAGAGAGTAGAGCGGGAACGCGGCAACAATTTTTTCCATACTTTATTCCTGACACAGATGCTGACACTGAGAGAATCACTATGCTCGAAGGAGCAGCACAAGCTTTTGTGTTCTGGGTGGCAGGCTTCGAGACCTCTTCATCGACGGCAACTCATTGCCTTTACGAATTGGCGCAACACCAGGATATTCAGGACAAAGTGGCTGACGAAATTAACACCGTATTGCAAGAATCCGGAGGCTTGACTTATGAAAGCCTGAAGAAAATGAATCATCTGCACAAAGTTGTTTCCGGTTGGTGTCCTGATATGATAAATTCATTTTAACCTCGAGTGTCAACTTGGACTAATCAGTTTTTCGTCAACCACAGAAACGCTGAGAAAGTACCCATCTGTACCGATACTGAATAGAGAGTGTACCCAAGAGTTTGAACTGCCTGGCATTGGCCTCCGTGTCACCAAAGGAACTGCCATCATCATCCCAGTTCTTGGAATTCAATCGGACCCCGACATCTACCCTGATCCAGAAAAATTCGACCCTGAACGATTTACCCCAGAGAATATCGCCAGCAGACATCAGTATACTTATCTACCGTTTGGCGAGGGTCCCAGGAACTGTATTGGTACGTTGTTATCGTTGTATTTGAGTTATCGTTGTATTTGAATTATTCTGAATTATATGGACCGATTTCTTATTGCTTTTATTGCAGGTATGAGGTTTGGATTGGTGCAGACTAAGGTTGGACTTCTTAGCTTGCTCTCCAAGTATCGTTTCAAGCCAGGACCAAACATGAAGGTACCGTTGCAGCAAGATAAAGGCAATTTTGTGCTTTGCCCAATAGGTGGGATAACGCTTCGAATAGAACGACGATAATTGCATGATTTGAGTCGTAGGGGGTTCAAGACCGAAATTGAGATCGCTACTGTGTTTTCACTATTCATATAATGCAGGGTGAGTTTTCTCTGGATTGTCATGCAAGAGTGGTTTCATCTGGCCAAGTCTTCGCCCCTAGTCTTTCATATTTCTATTTGTGTTTTATTATTTCTATTGTTAATGATCTATTGTATTTTGATCTTCTGTTGATGATCTATTGATATTGTTCTTCTGTTCGCACTCACCTGTATTTCTACCACATCCTAGGGGACCCGTCCCATGGGAATAAAAATCTATTTTATTCGGTATTAGTTATTTTTTATGTGAAACGAGCACTGGCTGTGAAATTCTACGACAGTCACAAACCCATTATGAGGTTTACCCTATCAGGTTTGCATCAGGTTTCAGTATCAGTGCCTCATCGAAATTCTAGTTCGGCACCCGGTAATATTAATAATTGCAAAATTATTTCCACCATATCCACGTATTTTATTAGGTATTAATAATATACATGTCGCTCTCGGCTAACCTAATCGCTATCTTAACTAATTCCATCAATCTGTAACTTATATTAATTATTCGCTTGAAAGTCTGAACGCATCGCAGTTACATTTTGGTACGGTGAATGCCTCTACTTTATATACAAACGTTGATCCAGTCAGTGATAGTGAGAAATATTTTTCTGTTCGTCGCCACCTATCGGCGAAGTGGAACCCGCAAAATTCGAGTCTCTCAAAAAAGCACTGAGCATGGATGTTGTCTTTGATATTTGGCTACCATCGGATGCACTCGGACATTTGCAGCGACGAGTTTGCTATTCTCGCTGGTAATGACGGAACACCGGTGTTAATTGAATAGAAATAGACTGATATGAACGTTGCATTCGTCAAAAACTCAGTTTGAACTTTTGATGTAGGGCAAATTCTGCAGTTCCTGATTCGGACCTAGTGATACAAACCTCGTACAACTACGAATTTTATAGCATAAGGATATCCGATGTCAGTCCCGATCAGGATTTCATCAGGCATACCATACTTTGGCATGCCTCACAACTACCCGATCGGGCATACCGTACTTTCCCGTGCAGAAATTTGACCAGTTTGCCTGACTTCTGGCCAGGGCCAGTCGTGGATTTGCTGGCCAGAGCAAACTCGGCAAGGCCGGACCTGGCTGGACCTGGTACTGGCCAGAAACTACAGGCAAGAGCGAACTCAGCAAAGCCGGACCTGGTACTGGCCAGATACTACTGGCCAGAGCGAATTCCGCAGAACCGGACCTGGTGCTGCCCAGCATTCTCTTGGATTCACTGGCCAGAACGAGCTTGACAAGACCAGACTTGGTTCTGGCCAGAATTTTCATAGATTTAGGGCCGATTCACACTATAGGTCCGCTCACGGTCCGCTCTAGCTCCCGTCTCGGTCCAGTAAAATATTGTTTCGTTGTTTTTAATGGTGGTATACACACTATGGGTAGCGTTCTCGTCTCGTTCCAGTTTCGGTCAGGCAAAATCAAGTCGAGACAATATTTGACCGAATCGAGCCTGTACTGTTCCGATACCTGACCCATAGTGTGAATCACTGGCATTGCGGTAAAGGTCCAGGCACGATCTTCAAAGCAGTTCTAATTTTCATCTAGCCGTAATAACATTGTAATGAACCGCAGCAAAATACAGTGTCTTCCCTTCTAATTCCCTATCAATTGGACTCGGATAAGCCCAGAGTCCTCTTTTCTTATCTTTCCTTCGCGATATTATTTTTTTTTTTTTTTTTTTTTGCTTTCCAGTTTTCGTTTTTTTGTCATCTAGCGCTAAGGCAATCATCATTAATTCCTTTACTTTTAAATATTTCGACATTTTTTCACGGCAAAAATTATGAATTATATTATATATTATTATATTATTATCTGATGTAAACTGATTGTCTCAGGAACGAAGCTTGATCGACAAGTGTGAATACATTAGGCTCGTGATCGAACCGAGAGCGAGGCTAGAGCGGACAGTGAGCGGATCTATAGTGTGAATCGGCCCTTACTGGTCAGGCCGAACTTGGCAAAGTCTTTCCTATAGTCATAAGTATTCAAAAAAAATTGGGCGATTTTTTGGAAAAAAAACCTTTATCCCTGTCGGGAAGACGTATGCCAAAGTTCAGTACTTCGTAGGCACTACTTCGAGTTGACCCAGACTCGAAGTTTCGCCTGCTTTATTTTAACTGCAAACTTTTTCTACCTTGTCTGCAGGAAATTTCAAACACACCCTAAATATGGACTACCCGTGCCTTTTTAGCATACTAAAACCAAAAAGGTGTGAATACTTTTCTCAAAGTTTGCCTATTATTACTTTGAAAATATGAAAACAGGATGAAAAGTAGAAGAAAAAAAATTATAATTCTTCTGAAAAAAAAAAAATGCATAATGCATATGAGGCATTCCCTCCCAAAGCGACCTGGCCAAAATCCTCACCATGTTTAATTTTTTTTTGCTTTCAGTATGTTGTTCTTCATCACAAACAAGCTCGCCACACCAAGTTTGAAATTTATTGAAAAATTGGTGTGAACGTTATAATTTAAAAACGCAAAAAACTGTTCGGCCAATCCGATTTGGATAAGATTCGGAGAGCTGAATCTCTGTGAGAAAACAAAATTTTTGAGCCATTAGCGAAGGTAAGCGTGGATCTGGTTTTGGAGGTACAGGGCAATGAATTTTTTTTTTTTTATTTTAGATATAATTCTTTTTTTTCTGATCCACCTTCTCTAGGCTACTAGTCAGCCAGTAACATTCACTTATAGTTCGAGCCGAACAAATTGTAAATGTACCAGAAAAAAAAAGAAAATTAATATCGAAAATAAAAAAAAATTCATTTCCCTGTATCTCCCAAACCAGATTCACGCCCACCTTGGCTAATGGCGCAAAAATTTTATTTTCTCGCAGAGATTCAGCTCTCAAAATCTCATCCAAATCAGATTGGACGAACAGTGACGTTTTGCGTTTTCAAATTATAACGACCAGACCAATTTTTCAAAGAATCTAAAACTTGGTGTAGCGGAATTTTGTATGATGACGAACAACATACAAGGAGGTAGAAAAAAAAAATAAAAAATGGTGAGGGCCTTGGCCAGGTCGCTTTGGGAGGGAATGCCCCATATGTATGTATAATTATAAGTCTTTTTGGTTTCAATTTTTTTTTTTTTTTTTCTATCCAAATGTCCACTTTAAATTATTCTAATGTCATTAGCCAAAAACATTTTTTTAATTTTTTTGCTTCTAAGGTACTACGCACCTTTTTGGCATCAGAGACGCGATATCATTATAACGGAATCTGTGGGTATCAATTGATAACATTATATATCAGCTAATTCCACAAATTATCATAACTAATCTTAGTTGCAAATCAAAAGCTTTATTTGGTAGGTAAATTATATTTCTCCTCATATGGAACATAAAATAATTCCAGACAAGCCGTTTAGCGAGATAAAAAACAGCGTTTCATTGTTAACGAGTGAAAAATATTTATATAGTCATCGTGATCCGTCGCAATCGTATAGTCCCCATAGATAATTGTAATCAACATCCATTATCGTGACACGTCAAAATATACGAATGAAAAATAATTCTGTAGTAGATCTTGGCTTCAGTAAAAAGAAGAAAACATATTGCTCTATTAATACAGTCTCGAGTAGGTATACAGGGTGTCCCAGAACTATAAGTGCAATAAATGATAGTGGTAATAGAGGGGGTCGAGCTGAGTAAATTGACCCAGAGAACATATTGTGGTCTCCGAGTCTTGAAATTTTCGAATTCAAAAGTGTTATGACTCGCATAACAATATGAGTAATTTTCAAATATCTTCCTTGTGAAAGAATCATACAGTAAAATGTGCGTTACGCTCGACTTCATTCATAACTTTATACAAATTATGCAAAAATAACGTTTGGATTCGGTTTAGAAAAATCGCTCAGGTTTGCCTATCTCAAAACAGAATATCAAATGACGATATTCTTTGTAGCCTTGCCAATCATGTCCATACGATTTTGGACCCACATTCTACCCTCGTTTATTTACAGGCATTTGAATTTTATATTTCTTATGTCATCGTTTTTGTCTAAAATTCAATTTCAAGATTTTTTCTTTCAAGCATTTGTTGATCAATCTTCACAAATCCAGTCTGAAGTCAGATTTAATCATCAATTTATCGTTAATTTCTCGTTTGTGTTTAAAAATTGTTAAGAAATTATCAAATATTGGATACAATTTTTCCCTCATTTTCCTAACTCTTGATGACATTTACTAATGAAAAAAAGCCGTCAACAATCATTCTTAATAGATATCCGATAGAATGAATAGATATGGCCGGTTTTCTCTGTATCTCGATTCACTGTGCGGCGTTCGAGTTTCGGAAATATTACCTAACAGTATTTGTTGGAATAACCGCAAATCATCGTGAGACGAGCAATAAGACTGGGGACCCAACTTTGCGTGATGCATCAAAACTCTAACACACTAATGCAGTGCTCAAACACTTGGGACTCTGTTTCTCGGTGTGAGTTACATCATTACGGTGAATCTTTTCAAGTGGGGGGAAAACATGGTAGATGTATAAAAGCGCCTTCTCGAATGGCCTATTCATTATTATCTGATGGCGAGCTTGGGCAGGTCTGATCAACGACGTGTAACTCAATCAATCACGAATATTTGAACAGTTTAGGAGCAATTATTCAACGAATCAACATTATTTTACCTCAAAATTGAATGCTATATTTCATTCATGAAAATATTTGCTGATATTGAACTTTATTGCGTTGACTTCAATGCTCGATGAAATACTGTCAGAGAGTTGATAACGTTCGTGTGTAATAAAATGTGTAAAAT
The DNA here is from genome assembly GCA_943736025.1 of Tenthredo mesomela. Lineage (NCBI taxonomy): Eukaryota > Metazoa > Arthropoda > Insecta > Hymenoptera > Tenthredinidae > Tenthredo > Tenthredo mesomela. Next base: position 20,214,593 of record OX031016.1, on the reverse strand, counting down.
CTTTTGAAGTGTAATCATTCGTCTGTCTTTTTGCCGATATTTGAAATATGGCAACGCACTCTGCGTACTTTGTCGTTGAATTATCCGGAGTGATAATTGCAATCACTTGCGCTCTTTACATCTATGTAAAATATGTGTGCTACAATTACTGGAGTTCTAGAAACATTGATCATGCCAAGCCTGTCGTTCCCATTGGCAACATGTGGCCCTTGCTCTCTGGGGAAGCTTCAATCGGTAAGATAAACTCGATCTGAGAACTTCGAGTATATTATTATACAGCAAAGAATCTATTGAATCTGGCAACGATCAGGGAACATACCGTGAAGATTCGTGGACGCGGATCACTTGTTGATGCTTGACAATGAATTCACAATGAATTGAACACAGATTCATTCAACAAGTAATCTGCATCCAAGTGGACGCTCTTGATCAATGTAGTCGAGTCAGTAGTCTAGTTGATCAAGGTCTACTCTTATCTACTAAAGTTAAAGTGTTATCATCAAAATGTACAATAATGATATATGAATGTTACAGGCGAAATGATGCGTGACAAGTATCTGGAGTTCAAGAAAAACCCGGTATTTGGTTTCTACTCATTTCACAGGCCTACACTTGTGATCAATGACCCCGGGCTCATACGTGTTGTTCTGACAAAGAATTTTTTCAACTTTCACGATCGCGGAGTGTATTGCAATGAAAAGATTGACCCCCTGTCAGGGCATCTCTTCTCGCTGCCCGGTGCCAGATGGAAGTATTTGAGGACCAAGTTCTCTCCTACGTTCACTTCCAGTAAAATGAAGCAAATGTTCTTCACGGTCAAGGACTGTTCCGAAACACTAGCAGCGTACGTGGCTGAAGAAGCTAAGAAATCTGAACTGATCGAGGTGAAGGATCTAATGGCAAGGTTGGTTGACAGTCGACCTACTCAATTAAATTGGAATTCGTGAAACCTACTATTTTCATACAAAATAACAAACGTTTGCCCGGTCTGAGTGCAGATTTTCGACCGATATCATCGCCTCAGCAGCCTTTGGTATTCAGTGCAACAGTCTCGAGAATCCAGACGCCGAATTTCGCAAATGGGGTCGGAAGGTCTTGGAGCCTAAACCATTTCTAACCGCATTGACGAACACGTTGCCGAAATTGTTGTACCTGTTGAATATTTCTACCATTGATAAAAGTGTAGACAATTTCATCATGAACATGTTCAAAGAAACCGTCGAGTATAGGACAGCCAACAACGTAGTTCGTAAGGACTTTATGGACCTGCTCATGCAGCTGATGAGCAAAGGTTACATAGAAGATAACGACAAACCGAAGTCTGAACATACGTCAGGTAATACATTAATAGATTCTGTTTCATAGAGCGGGAACGCGGCAACAATTTTTTCCATACTTTATTCCTGACACAGATGCTGACACTGAGAGAATCACTATGCTCGAAGGAGCAGCACAAGCTTTTGTGTTCTGGCTGGCAGGCTTCGAGACCTCTTCATCGACGGCAACTCATTGCCTTTACGAATTAGCGCAACATCAGGATATTCAGGACAAAGTGGCTGGCGAAATTAACACCGTATTGCAAGAATCCGGAGGCTTGACTTATGAAAGCCTGAAGAAAATGAATTACCTGCACAAAGTTGTTTCCGGTTGGTGTCCTGATATGATAAATTCATCTTAACCTCGAGTGTCAACTTGTACTAATCAGTTTTTCGTCAACCACAGAAACGCTGAGAAAGTACCCATCTGTACCGATACTGAATAGAGAGTGTACCCAAGAGTTTGAACTGCCTGGCATTGGCCTCCGTGTCGCCAAAGGAACTGCCATCATCATCCCAGTTCTTGGAATTCAATCGGACCCCGACATCTACCCTGATCCAGAAAAATTCGACCCTGAACGATTTACCCCAGAGAATATCGCCAGCAGACATCAGTATACTTATCTACCGTTTGGCGAGGGTCCCAGGAACTGTATTGGTACGTTGTTATCGTTGTATTTGAGTTATCGTTGTATTTGAATTATTCTGAATTATATGGACCGATTTCTTATTGCTTTTATTGCAGGTATGAGGTTTGGATTGGTGCAGACTAAGGTTGGACTTCTTAGCTTGCTCTCCAAGTATCGTTTCAAGCCAGGACCAAACATGAAGGTACCGTTGCAGCAAGATAAAGGCAATTTTGTGCTTTGCCCAATAGGTGGGATAACGCTTCGAATAGAACGACGATAATTGCATGATTTGAGTCGTAGGCACTCAAGACCGAAATTGAGATCGCTACTGTGTTTTCAATATTCATATAATGCAGAGTGAGTTTCCTCTGGATTGTCATGCAAGAGTGGTTTCATATGGCGAAGCCTTCGCCCCTAGTCTTTCATATTTCTATTTGTGTTTTATTATTTCTATTGTTAATGATCTATTGTATTTTGATCTTCTGTTGATGATCTATTGATATTGTTCTTCTGTTCGCACTCACCTGTATTTCTACCACACCCTAGGGGACCCGTCCCATGGGAATAAAAATCTATTTTATTCTGTATTAGTTATTTTTTATGTGAAACGAGCACTGGCTGTGAAATTCTACGACAGTCACAAACCCATTTTATAGCATGAGGATATCCGATGTCAGTCCCGATCAGGATTTCATCAGGCATACCATACTTTTGCATGCCTCACAACTACCCGATCGGGCATACCGTACTTTCCCGTGCAGAAATTTGACCAGTTTGCCTGACTTCTGGCCAGGGCCAGTCGTGGATTTGCTGGCCAGAGCAAACTCGGCAAGGCCGGACCTGGTACTGGCCAGAAACTACAGGCAAGAGCGAACTCAGCAAAGCCGGACCTGGTACTGGCCAGATACTACTGGCCAGAGCGAATTCCGCAGAACCGGACCTAGTGCTGGCCAGCATTCTCTTGGATTCACTGGCCAGAACGAGCTCGACAAGACCAGACTTGGTTCTGGCCAGAATTTTCATAGATTTACTGGTCAGGGCGAACTTGGCAAAGTCTTTCCTATAGTCATAAGTATTCAAAAAAAATTGGGCGATTTTTTGGAAAAAAAACCTTTATCCCTGTCGGGAAGACGTATGCCAAAGTTCAGTACTTCGTAGGCACTACTTCGAGTTGACCCAGACTCGAAGTTTCGCGTGCTTTATTTTAACTGCAAACTTTTTCTACCTTGTCTGCAGGAAATTTCAAACACACCCTAAATAAGGACTACCCGTGCCTTTTTAGCATACTAAAACCAAAAAGGTGTGAATACTTTTCTCAAAGTTTGCCTATTATTACTTTGAAAATATGAAAACAGGATGAAAAGTAGAAGAAAAAAAATTATAATTCTTCTGAAAAAAAAAAAAATGCATAATGCATATGAGGCATTCCCTCCCAAAGCGACCTGGCCAAAATCCTCACCATGTTTAATTATTTTTTTCTTTCAGTATGTTGTTCTTCATCACAAACAAGCTCGCCACACCAAGTTTGAAATTTATTGAAAAATTGGTGTGAACGTTATAATTTAAAAACGCAAAAAACTGTTCGGCCAATCCAATTTGGATAAGATTCGGAGAGCTGAATCTCTGTGAGAAAACAAAATTTTTGAGCCATTAGCGAAGGTAGGCGTGGATCTGGTTTTGGAGGTACAGGGCAATGAATTTTTTTTCTTTATTTTAGATATAATTCTTTTTTTTCTGGTCCACCTTCTCTAGGCTACTAGTCAGCCAATAACATTCACTTATAGTTCGAGCCGAACAAATTGTAAATGTACCAGAAAAAAAAAGAAATTTAATATCGAAAATAAAAAAAAATTCATTTCCCTGTATCTCCCAAACCAGATTCACGCCCACCTTGGCTAATGGCGCAAAAATTTTATTTTCTCGCAGAGATTCAGCTCTCAAAATCTCATCCAAATCAGATTGGACGAACAGTGACGTTTTGCGTTTTCAAATTATAACGACCAGACCAATTTTTCAAAGAATCTAAAACTTGGTGTAGCGGAATTTTGTATGATGACGAACAACATACAAGGAGGTAAAAAAAAAAATAAAAAATGGTGAGGGCCTTGGCCAGGTCGCTTTGGGAGGGAATGCCCCATATGTATGTATAATTATAAGTCTTTTTGGTTCCAATTTTTTTTTTTTTTTTTTTTCTATCCAAATGTCCACTTTAAATTATTCTAATGTCATTAGCCAAAAACATTTTTTTAATTTTTTTGCTTCTAAGGTACTACGCACCTTTTTGGCATCAGAGACGCGATATGATTATAACGGAATCTGTGGGTATCAATTGATAACATTATATATCAACTAATTCCACAGATTATCATAACTAATCTTAGTTTCAAATCACAAGCTTTATTTGGTAGGTAGATTATATTTCTCCTCATATGGAACATAAAATAATTCCAGACAAGCCGTTTAGCGAGATGGAAAACAGCGTTTCATTCCCTGATGGCCCCTGCGGACATGAATTTTGTCCGGAATCCCGTCCTGCGCATGTCCAGAGGACATTTACGTGTCTCTATCTATGTCCGCCAGACATTCAGGCGTCTGCAATGGTGTCTTGAAGACTTGGTAGCGTCTTGAGTAGTGTCCCGAGGTCCAAATAGCGTCCATTACCGTGTCCTTGAGACATTCTACTGTCCTCACCCAGGTCCTGCGGTCATCCTCAATTGGATAACGAGGTCCGGAGGACGTCCCGAACTATTTGTCCGAATTCGAGTGTCCTTAGTGGTGTCCTGAGGATCCAGCAGTGTCTCTAGGTATGTCCCCAAAACATTTCACTGTCCTTACTCATGTCCCACAGTCATTCGCGGTATAATGCTGCGGCCCGGAGGACGTCCTGATTTTTTCGTACAAATTTAAATGTCCTCAGTGGTGTCTTAAAGACTCAACGATGTCTCCGACAAGTCTTCGAAACATTTTAAAGTCCTTACTCATGTCCCGCGATCATTCGCAACTCAAGGTTGGCGTCCAACGGACGTCCTGATGACTTCGCGCAAATTCGAATGTCTTCAGTGATGTCTTGAAGACCCGGCAATGTTTCTAGCCACGTCTTCGAGAAATTGACCGTTGTTACTCATGTCCTGCGGTCATTCACAACGTAAGGATGAGGTCCGACGGATGTCCGAATAGCTTCGCACAAGTTCACGTGCGCTTAGTAGTGTCTCGAAGACTCAGCGATGTCCTGACCGTGTCTCCGAGACATTTGATTATTCTTTTTCATGTCCTGCGGTCATTTACAACTTAAGGTCGATGCTGTCCCCAGGTCGAAACGCCTTTCACGAAAAAGGGCTAAGGATGAGGTCCGACGGATGTCTTGATGGCTTCGCGTGAATTCGAGTGTCTTTGGTGATGTCTTGAAGAACCAGCAATATGATTTGTAACCAGCAATTATACGTCCTGATATTCTAATCATGTGTCTTATACATGTCCCCCACGTGTCCCCAAACCCATCGAAGATTTCGACCAGACATCCTGAGGACATAGTGAAAACGTCCCGCGGACGTCCTGATATTATAGTCATGTGTCTCATAAATGTCCGCCCTCGGTCTCGAAAACAGGAGAAAAATGTGGGGGTGCATCCTGAGGACATGATTAGGACGTCTTGCGGATGTCCGGGGCGTATCTCATCATGAATTCACAATGTCCTTATTCTGTCTTCGAGCCGTCCTAAAATGACACACTAGGACGTCCTGAGGACGTCCGCGACATTTGTCCGGATTTTGTCCTGTGTAGGTCCCAAGGGGCCATCAGGGTTGTTAACGAGTGAAAAATATTTATAGTCATCGTGATCCGTCGCAATCGTATAGTCCCCATAGATAATTGTAATCAACATCCATTATCGTGACACGTCCAAATATACGAATGAAAAATAATTCTGTAGTAGATCTTGGCTTCAGTAAAAAGAAGAAAACATATTGCTCTATTAATACAGTCTCGAGTAGGTATACAGGGTGTCCCAGAACTATAAGTGCAATAAATGATAGTGGTAATAGAGGGGGTCGAGCTGAGTAAATTGACCCGGAGAACATATTGTGGTCTCCGAGTCTTGAAATTTTCGAATTCAAAAGTGTTATGACTCGCATAACAATATGAGTAATTTTCAAATATCTTCCTTGTGAAAGAATCATACAGTAAAATGTGCGTTACGCTCGACTTCATTCATAACTTTATACAAATTATGCAAAAATAACGTTTGGATTCGGATTAGAAAAATCGCTCAGGTTTGCCTATCTCAAAACAGAATATCAAATGACGATATTCTTTGTAGCCTTGCCAATCATGTCCATACGATTTTGGACCCACATTCTACCCTCGTTTATTTACAGGCATTTGAATTTTATATTTCTTATGTCATCGTTTTTGTCTAAAATTCAATTTCAAGATTTTTTCTTTCAAGCATTTGTTGATCAATCTTCACAAATCCAGTCTGAAGTCAGATTTATTAATCAATTTATCGTTAATTTCTCGTTTGTGTTTAAAAATTGTTAAGAAATTATCAAATATTGGATACAATTTTTCCCTCATTTTCCTAACTCTTGATGACATTTACTAATGAAAAAAAGCCGTCAACAATCATTCTTAATAGATATCCGATAGAATGAATAGATATGGCCGGTTTTCTCTGTATCTCGATTCACTGTGCGGCGTTCGAGTTTCGGAAATATTACCTAACAGTATTTGTTGGAATAACCGCAAATCATCGTGAGACGAGCAATAAGACTGGGGACCCAACTTTGCGTGATGCATCAAAACTCTAACACACTAATGCAGTGCTCAAACACTTGGGACTCTGTTTCTCGGTGTGAGTTACATCATTACGGTGAATCTTTTCAAGTGGGGGGAAAACATGGTAGATATATAAAAGCGCCTTCTCGAATGGCCTATTCATTATTATCTGATCGCGAGCTTGGGCAGGTCTGATCAACGACGTGTAACTCAATCAATCACGAATATTTGAACAGTTTAGGAGCAATTATTCAACGAATCAACATTGCTTTACCTCAAACCTAAAAGTTGTATTTCATTCATAGAAATATATGCCGATATTGAACTTTATTGCATTGACTTCAATGCTCGATGAAATACTGTTAGAGAGTTGATAACGTTCGAGTCTAATAAAATGTGTAAAATCTTTTGAAGTGTAATCATTCGTCTGTCTCTTTGCCGATATTTGAATTATGGCATCGCACTCCGCGTACTTTGTCGTTGAATTATCCGGAGTGATAATTGCAATCACCTGCGCTCTTTACATCTATTTGAAATATGTGTGCTACAATTACTGGAGTTCTAAGAACATTGATCATGCCAAGCCTGTTGTCCCCTTTGGCGACATGTGGCCCGTCCTGTCTGGGGAGGCTTCAATCGGTAAGATAAACTCGAGCCGCGAATTTCGAGTATATTCTGGGTGGGGGTCGATATTTTGAAAGATCAGAATTCAGAACGGCCAAAAATTCGAATATTAAAAATTTGAATACAAAAATAACAAGAGACAAATTAATTCGAAATTTTTATTTTCGAAAGATCATTTCTTCGAATGACTTATTCAGCAGGCGGTCACCTGTCAGAACGCTGGTTTATTCGAAAATGTATTTTCTGATAATTTTTACTCTGAATAAGTATAATGTAGAAAATATAAATGTATAAAGTCAATATTTCTAAATTTTTAATCTTCAGAGACCAGAAGTTCGAAAGACCAAAATCTCGAAAGATTTAAACTTCGAAAAATAATATTTCGAACGTATTTTCTCTGCGTAGATGAATTTGGATCAAAATTTTTATTGTTTATTGAAACATCATCCAAAAAACCGTATGAAAGATTCGAGATTCTGACCTTTCGAATTTTCGGTCTGTCGCTAAAATATATTCGAATACGTGAAGATTCGAAGTCTCGACAATTCGAAATATTGAACTATTCGAATTATCAGACGTTTCGTTATCTTTTCAATTAGATATTTCGTCTTTCGCAATTCTGACCGTTCCAAATTTTTATTTTAGTACAAATATCTTTCTACATTTCGATATACGTAATTTTTTAGTTACTACTTGATAGGCCTTCTTTAAACTGGCCTTTTTGAATTTCGTACCATCGCTATTTTAAAATTCGAAATATTGGTCATTCGAAATATTGGTCTTTCGAAATTTTGACCCCCACCCGTCTTGTTCAATCTAGTCGAGTCGGTAGTCTGGTTTTTCAGGGCCTTCCTCTTATCTACTAAAGTTAGTATGTTATCACCAGAATGTACAATATATGATATATATATGTGAATGTTACAGGCGAAATGATGCGTGACAAGTATCTGGAGTTCAAGAAAAGCCCGGTATTTGGTTTTTACTCATTTCACAAGCCTACACTTGTGATCAATGACCCCGAGCTCATACGTCTTGTTCTGACAAAAGATTTTTCGAACTTTCACGATCGCGGAGTGTTTTGCAATGAAAAGATTGACCCCCTGTCAGCGCATCTCTTCGCACTGCCCGGTGCCAGATGGAAGTATTTGAGGACCAAGTTCTCTCCCACGTTCACCTCCAGTAAAATGAAGCAAATGTTCTTCACGGTCAAGGAATGTTCCGAAACACTAGCAGCGTATGTTGCTGAAGAAGCTAAGAAATCTGAACTGATTGAGGTGAAGGATCTAATGGGGAGGTTGGTTCAATTAAATTGAAATTCATGAAACCTATTATTTCCATTATAATAACGAACGTTTGTCCGGTCTGGGTGCAGATTTTCGACCGACATCATCGCCTCAGCAGCTTTTGGTATTCAGTGCAACAGTCTCGAGAATCCAGACGCCGAATTTCGCAAATGGGGTCGGAAGGTCTTCGAACCCAGACCATTTTTAAACGTACTTTCGCACACGGCTCCGAAATTGTTATACCTGTTGAATATTTCTGCCACTGATAAAAGTGTGGAAAATTTCTTCCTGAACATGTTCAAGGAAACCGTCGAGTATAGGACAGCCAACAACGTAGTTCGCAAGGACTTTATGAACCTCGTCATGCAGCTGATGAGCAAAGGTTACATACAAGATAACGACAGACAGGAATCTGAACATACGTCAGGTAATACAATAATAGATTCTGTTTCATAGAGCGGCAACGCGGCAACATTTTTTTTTTTACACTTTATTTCTGACCAGATGCTGACACTGAGAAAATTACTATGCTCGAAGGAGCCGCACAAGCTTTTGTGTTCTGGCTGGCAGGCTTCGAGACCTCTTCATCGACGGCGACTCATTGCCTCTACGAGATGGCGCTACATCAAGATATTCAGGACAAAGTGGCCGACGAAATTAACACGGTATTGCGAGAATCTGGAGGCTTGACTTATGAAAGCCTGAAGAAAATGAATTACCTGCACAAAGTTGTTTCCGGTTGGTCTCCCGATATAATAATTCTATATCTCAACCTCGAGACACTTCCGCTCAACGTTTTTTTTTTTTTTTTTTTTTGTCAACCACAGAAACGCTGAGAAAGTACCCATCTGGACCGATACTGAGTAGAGAGTGTACCCAAGAGTTTGAACTGCCTGGCACTGGCCTCCGTGTCGCCAAAGGAACTGCCATAATGGTCCCAGTTTATGGACTTCATTCGGATCCCGATATCTACCCTGATCCAGAAAAATTCGACCCTGAACGATTCAGCCCAGAGAATATCGCCAGCAGACATCAGTATACTTATCTACCGTTTGGCGAAGGTCCCAGAAACTGTATTGGTACGTTGTTATCGTGTACTTGAATTATTCTGAATTATATGGACCGATTTCTTATTGCTTTTATTGCAGGTATGAGGTTTGGATTGGTGCAGACTAAGGTCGGACTTCTTAGCGTGCTCTCTAAGTATCGTTTCAAGCCAGGACCAAACATGAAGGTACCGTTTCAGCAAGATAAAGGCAATATTGTGCTTTGCCCATTGGGTGGGATGACGCTTCGAATAGAACGACGATAATTGCATGATTTCAGTCGCAGAGCACTCATGACAGAAATTGAGGTCGCTACTGTGTATTCACAGGCATTCATATAATGCAGGGTGAGTTTTCTCTGGACTGTCACGCAGGAGTAGTTTCATATTATGGCGAAGTCTTCGCTCCTAGTCTTTCATACTTGTTATTTGTTATTTTGAAGGAACACTGCTTGCAAAATCCTACGGTGTATACTTACTAAGGCCTTTATGAATTTAACGATACAACTGATGTCGTTAATCGCGATGGATTAGAATCAAATGAAAAATACATTGATTTAGATGATTTCCTTGACTACATGTGATCGATTGATTCTAAAAAATACATCGCATATGTCAATGAATTTTGTTGAGAATGATTACACTCCTACACTGTGAACAATTATTATTAGATAAAAAAGGTGATCTTGACAATGAATGATTTTATTTCAAAACTGTTCAGTTATCGTATACAAAGATCATGATTATGCATGAGGGTTTTAGTACTTTGATTTTTTACATACGTACATCACGTTGACATAAAGCACATCGAGGCTAGCACTAAGAATTTATTTATATTTAATACTTTTTTACCATAAGCATAAGGTTCAGTATAAAATATTATAGCACTTGCGTACGAGAGGATATTATGTTTATTCAATATTTCACACATTAACTGAAAGTGTATAGTGGTCTCTCAGTAATCCAGCAGATATCAGACCAGAGGACTGCCGGATTAACGAAAACGCCGGATTAGTGGAGGCTCATTTAAAAAAACGCATTTGAACAGCAAAGCCCATGTTGATTGCATAAAAGATTACAAAATATAATTGCATTTTCGATACGCAGTGTTGTTTTTTCTTTCACGCTTCCCACTCGATCCCCTTCTGAAAACGCCGGACTACTGGAAAGGCCGGATTGGTGACGTGCCGGATTATATAGAGAAATTACTGTATCAGATATTATACCAACACAACATTTTTTACCAGTGGTGAATTTTTTATTTTTTTTCTTGTCAACCGATGAAGTTGGAGACTTCGACTTTGCGGCACAATCTAGCACAATTTTTGGACTAGTTGATTCTGAAAAGTAGAGGGGTAACTTTACACAAGTATAACCACAATATTATATATACAGTTTCTTATAGTATTTCTCTTCTCGCGTTTGGCATTCATAACTGCTGGAGAAAATAGATTACATAATGCTACCTTCACTCCAGGGACAGAATATGTCTCAAAATTGTACTAACAGAATCGGGGTTTGATTTTCGAGCACTGAGAGCCTGATTTCTGGAGACTGCAAGAAATTAAATCGTTTCACATATTCAAATTTAAAAATTGTTAGATATTTCATAATTTCTAGAATATCATTATTAAACGTTTGGGAACAGGTCATCTCGGTTCATTACGAGTCGAGATGCGATATAAACTTCTTCATTATTTTTCGTGGGAACTTCCGCCTAGCCACTGGTCAGTAGCCGAGTAAAAGCTGAAAAGCTCTATACACTCAGAGAAAAAACGAGTTAAGTTAAGTACAAAGTTACAGTTACTAAATAGCACTTCAACTAGATTTTTGGAGTTTTCATAACAATAAATATAGTTATAATAAAAATCTAAAAGTAATTATTTTTCATCATGTTGAGTATCATAAAATGAATTTAACAAAATTAAAAAAAATTATTAGGTACGATAACAACAATTTCTGCTTACATATACTAAAAAAAAAAGTTATATAGTTATAGATGAAACTCACTTACTCTCAACTAAATTTCTTTAGTTACAAAAACAATTTTAGATTACTGAAAAGTTATTGTTGTAGGTACCTACTAATCAATTTGATTAAGTTTTGGCAATGACTAAATAGTTATACGTACTATAATAATTAGTATACTAGAAATTGATTTCAAATAGCTGACCTTTTTTAGTTAACATGACTATCGTTTTTTCTGATTCTGAGAGTACGGGCGATTCCTTCGTGCATTTTTACACGCCTTCCATCTCACCTTGTGATACGTAACATTATCGCAACGCACATACCTGATGTTTATGTATATTGTTTATCTTTCCATCAAACAGTCAATTTCAAAAATCTTCAAATGTATGCAAACAGTAGGTATTTTTGATAACTTGTTACAATCCCAATTTTTCATCACATATTTCCGATGTAGAACTGTAACTCTATGCAATTATTCTATTTAACCAATTTCCACAACCAAAAAATCAACGTAAGCCTCTGTGAGCCTTTAATGAATATTTTAGCACGCTCCAATCATGTATGGGTGACGACGATGATCACTGTTACTCGTTAAATCACATGGATGTGAAAGTAAATAATTGCGAAATACCTGTGTGTTTAGAAGTGGTATTATATCCAACGTTGGATTGATAAATACAAATTTTTATGTTTAGCGAAAGCTTTAGAGCTTTTTGAGTAGAATTAATATGATGACCAAACAATACTGCGTACGATTTCACTGTAGGTACATGTATGACACAATGTCACTGTAAATTATTTCACGAGTACCCAGAGATGTTTTGGCGCGTGCTTCTTGCGTTAGACTAGTACGAAATGCAACCAAAGACGACTGCCAAGTGTTGGAGGAGGAGGATTGCGAAATAGATATGCAGCCACCGTGAAGACACGCTTCCAGGAAATATTCCCTTCCTCCAAATCCTTGTTTAAAATTGTAAAAAAACATCAATCTCCTCTTCTTTGGCTGTTGAAATCGACCAAATTCCTTGAACCCACGCGCAGGCAGAGAATGAGTCGCAGCATCAACCCGTTTTCCAAATGATTCATCCCTATAACTGTTTCATTGTAGTTCATGTGATACGTGAAATCAAAGACGTGATGGATAAATAAATATGTCAACACTATTTCAATCATCTATACAATTATGTGGTGCAGTTTCCACCCCCACATAAAATACGCGTTTGTCATTTTTACCCCTTCCAAATGAATTAAAAGTGAAACGAAGTTCCGAGGCATCACCATAAGGTACAATCTGCCCTGCGACGGAAAAATTGTGGAAACAACTAAACAGTTAGAAAAATGAAAATAACTGAAACTTGGCTTCTGGACAGTTTTATGTGAAGAATCATGCTGAAAAAGGCAATAATGATTCGGCAAAAGATCCTTCTGGTTCCTTCAATAATGTTATTTTTCCACACGTGCAAAATCCTGTCGTAAACTCTTGGTATAATCTTTGTGGAAATTGGCTAATCCCAGACGTAGTTGGTTATGTTTTACCTAGTTATGACTGTTTTATTATATTATATTATGATATACTTGCCACGATAAAAAAAAACTGAGATATCTGAGTATGATGATAGCCTTATCGAAATACATTCAAGAACCAAGACGAAGTAAGCTTACAATTTATTTCCTACTCCGTTATATTTCCCTGTATCTTTTACGATGGACTTCACCTCTTCAGAAGCTTCAATCGCAAGTCATATATTAATTCGACAAAGGGAATCTGCGTCGATGATCATTATAAGAAATTAAAAATCAATGACAAATACTGAAACATGTTCTTATATAGATCACAAGCCTTATTTGGTAGGTAGATACATCTCTTAATCCAGTTGAGATACCTGCTCATACATACGATTTTGCCATAACAGTTTGCGGTAACATTTTTCTTACAGTTTTCTACGTCCTGAATTCAATGGTGCAAGAATTTTTGCGCTATTTTTGCTCTTTCGGAAACGGTTGAAAAAAAATTTTGAAAATTGAAACTGCAATATAGCGATAACGACAAAGAAATTGCAAAAAAGTTTCATACAAGAGTTGTAGACAAAAAAAAAGCCACGTAAAAAACAATTGAACTTTTTTTGTCTACAATCAATAGGTGAGCCAGTGGAATTAATTTAAGATTTTGAATAACTATATACAAAAATGTAGCAATGGGGCTACCTAACCTAATTAATTATTTTCATTGGCTCACCTATTGATTGTGGAGAAAAAAAGTTCAATCGTTTTTGACGTGGCTTTTTTTTTTGTCTACAACTCTTGTATGAAACTTTTTTGCAATTTCTTCGTCGTTATCGCTATATTGCAGTTTCGATTTTCAAAAAAAATTTTGAACCCTTTCCGCAAGACTTAGCGCAAAAATTCTTGCACCATTGAATTCGGGACGTCTCACGATATGGAACATAAGAAACCAGCATTTCATTGTCGACAAGTGAAAAATGTTGATTCATCGTGATCCGTCGTAATCGTATAGCCTCCATAGATAAGGCAGTGTAATCAACATCCATTATCGTGACACATCAAAATATCCGAATGAAAAACAATTCCGCAGTAGATCTTAACTTCAGTAAAAACAATAAGACAAATTGCTTTATTGCTACAATCTCGAGTACATGTTGATACTTTACCTTGCTGATTATAGACAGCAAAAACTTGTATCGAATAAAAATCCTCCAACATATGGAATCGCTATGCACCAAATTTTTATGGCTGATATAAACCAAATCAAAGAATTCAACGAATGATCACCACAGTGACCTCCCGAAGACATAATTTCTTCTAATTATTCGTCGAAATAATTAGATCTAAGATATTACGTATTCACAGTTTAAATGACATGATTGCATCCGGTGCACCGGTGCACGGTGTGTAGAAGTTATTAAAAAGTCGGTGACGCGGAAATTTTCGAAACTATCGAGTTTTTATACAATACGAGTAATTTTCAAATATCTTCCTTGTGAAAGAATCATACACTGAAATGTGCACAACGCTCGATTTCATTCTGAATTTCATACAAATTATACAATTAACATATTGAATACGACATTTTTGTAATTTTCCTAACTCTTTTACTAATTAGAAAAAGCCGTCAAACAATCATTTTTAATAGGTGTCTGATAGAATAGATGAATATGGCCGGCTTTCTCTGTACTATTTCGATTCACTGTGCGGCGTTCGAGTTTCGAAAATATTACAGTGAAACCTCCCGTATTGTCCACATTCGGGACCCAGGCGATCCCGTATAGTCCAACGGGAGTGGGGGTTGACCACTTCCCACTTGGTTATAGGTGGGGGAAAAAATACACAGGATGGTCGGTTGTGGTGGGAGCGATTGGGCATGGCTTAGGGACAACTCGAGATATCTAAATCGGACAACTCGGGAATCGTGGACAACTCGGGAGCGGACAATACGGGAGGTTTCACTGTACTTAAGGGAAATGAAAGGTGAATTATACACCTCGAATTTTTGGCAGCCCGTTTCCCAGCTGAAGGATATTCGATAGATGTGAAATTGATACCAGTGACGCAAAAAAAGTGCACGGAGGGCATGACGCTCTTGGATTTTCGAAAATCGAAACAAGATTCACAGATTTTTATTAAGAGTGCTCTGTAACGAATAATCGTTGCTGCTGACGTTGTACTTGATAAATATAAAAACACCCGAAACCTTTTCGTTTTTTGAAAATCCAAGAGCATCATGCCCTCCGTGCACTTTTTCTGCGTCACTGAAATCAATTTCACATCGATCGGATGTGTTTTAGCTGGGAAACGGGCTGCCGAAAATTTGAGGTGTATAATTCACCTTTCATATCCACTTGACAGTATTTGTTGGAATAACCGCAAATCATCGTGAGACAAGCAATAACACTGGATTATCTTCGCGTGTTACATGAAAACTCTCACACGCTAGTGCAGCGCTCACACACTTGTAAATCTGTTTCTCAGCATGAGTTAAATCATTACAGTGAATCTCTTCTTCGACGTTGAGATTATTTAAGTGGGGGGAGAACATGATGAATATATAAAAGAGCCTTTTGCAGTAGCCTGTTCATTATTATCTAATCGCGAGCTTGAGCAGATCTCATCAACGGATTGTAACTCGATCAATCACGAATATTTGAAGAGTTTAGGAGCAATTATTTAACAAATAACATTACCTCAAAACTAAATGCTATATTTTTTTCATAGAAATATTTGCTGATATTGAACTTTATTGCGTTGACTTCAATGCTCGATGAAATACTGTCAGAGAGTTGATAACGTTCGTGTGTAATAAAATGTGTAAAATCTTTTGAAGTGTAATCATTCGTCTGTCTTTTTGCCGATATTTGGAATATGGCATCGCACTCCGCGTACTTTGTCGTTGAATTATCCGGAGTGATAATTGCAATCACCTGCGCTCTTTACATCTATTTGAAATATGTGTGCTACAATTACTGGAGTTCTAAAAACATTGATCATGACAAGCCTGTCGTTCCCTTCGGCAACATGTGGCCCTTGGTTTCTGGGGGAGCTTCGATCGGTAAGATAAACTCGAGCTGAGAATTTCGAGTATATAATTATTATACAGCAACGAATCTATTGAATCTGGCAACGATCAGGGAACATACCGTGAAGATTCGTGGAGGCGGATCACTTGTTGATGCTTGACAAGGAATTCACAATGAAATATATAGTACATATGTGAATAAGAGGACGCTCTTGATCAATCTAGTCGAGTCAGTAGTCTAGTTGATCAAGGTCTACTCTTATCTACTAAAGTTAAAGTGTTATCATCAAAATGTACAATAATGATATGTGAATGTTACAGGCGAACTGATGCGTGACAAGTATCTGAAGTTCAAGAAAAACCCGGTATTCGGTTTCTACTCATTTCACAGGCCTACACTTGTGATCAATGACCCCGGGCTCATACGTCTTGTTCTGACAAAAGATTTTGTGAACTTTACCGATCGCGGAGTGTATTGCAATGAAAAGCTTGACCCCCTAACAGGACATCTCTTCGCGCTGCCCGGTGCCAGATGGAAGTATTTGAGGACCAAGTTCTCTCCTACGTTCACTTCCAGTAAAATGAAGCAAATGTTCTTCACGATCAAGGACTGTTCCGAAACACTAGCAGCGTATGTGGCTAAAGAAGTTAAGAAGTCTGAAGTGATCGAGGTGAAGGATCTAATGGCAAGGTTGGTTGAAAGTCGACTTGCTCAATTAAATTGGAATTCGTGGAACCTACTATTTTCATATATAATAACAAACGTTTGCCCGGTCTGTGTGCAGATTTTCGACCGATATCATCGCCTCAGCAGCCTTTGGTATTCAGTGCAACAGTCTCGAGAATCCAGACGCTGAATTTCGCAAATGGGGTCGGAAGGTCTTCGAGCCCAGACCAATTCTAAACGCATTCTCGACCACGGTGCCGAAATTGTTGTACCTGTTGAATATTCCTACCGTTGATAAAAATGTGGACAAATTCTTCATGAACATGTTCAAGGAAACCGTAGAGTATAGGACAGCCAACAACGTAGTTCGCAAGGACTTTTTGTACCTGGCCATGCAGCTGATGAACAAAGGTTACATAGAAGATAACGACAAACCGGAGTCTGAACATACGTCAGGTAAGACATTAACAGATTCTGTTTCATAGAGCGGAGACACGGCAACAATTTTTTCCACACATTATTCCTGACACAGATGCTGACACTAAGAGAATCACTATGCTCGAAGGAGCAGCACAAGCTTTTGTGTTCTGGCTGGCAGGCTTCGAGACCTCTTCGTCGACGGCAACTCATTGCCTTTACGAATTGGCGCTACATCAGGATATTCAGGACAAAGTGGCTGACGAAATTAACACCGTATTGCAAGAATCCGGAGGCTTGAGTTATGAAAGCCTAAAGAAAATGGATTACCTGCACAAAGTTGTTTCCGGTTGGTATCCTGATACGATAATTCTATCTCAACCGCGAGTCACTTGGACTAAACGGTTTTTTGTCAACCACAGAAACGCTGAGAAAGTACCCATCTGTACCGATACTGAATAGAGAGTGTACCCAAGAGTTTGAACTGCCCGGCATTGGCCTTCGTGTCGCCAAAGGAACTGCCATCATCATCCCGGTTCATGGAATTCAATCGGACCCCGACATTTACCCTGATCCAGAAAAATTCGACCCTGAACGATTTACCCCAGAGAATATCGCCAGCAGACATCAGTATACTTATCTACCGTTCGGCGAAGGTCCCAGGAACTGTATTGGTACGTTGTTATCGTGTATTCGAATTATTCTGAATTAAAATAGACCGATTTCTTATTGCTTTTATTGCAGGTATGAGGTTTGGATTGGTGCAGACTAAAGTTGGACTTCTCAGCTTGCTCTCTAAGTATCGTTTCAAGCCAGGACCAAACATGAAGATACCGTTTCAGCAAGATAGAGGCAATTTTGTGATTTGCCCATTAGGTGGGATAACGCTTCGAATAGAACGACGATAATTGCATGATTTAAGTCGTAGGGGGCTCACGGCCGAAATTGATATCGCTACTGTGTTTTCACTATTCATAAAATCTTCGCCCCTAGTCTTTCATATTAGTTATTTCTTATGTGAAACAAGCACTGGCTGCAAAATTCTACGACAGTCACAAACCCATTAAGTTCTAGATGTATACTTACTGAGCCCGTAATAAATCAAGGAGACTCGGTAGGGTCTTGCGTCAAGTACGTTAAGAAGAATTTTGAAGTATTTCCGGTGCAAAAACCTTTCGCCAAGTACATCAATGTTCAGAACCATAGATATATCGATGGGCAATTGACGCTCCCATCGGTGTAAACAGCAAACATGAAAAATTAAAAATACAAAGAACAAATCAAAAAAAATTTGCAGGTCGTGGTACTTGGCGAGCCTATATTTCATATCACAATAGGATTATTGACATAGTTCAATTGCTGTTTTCTTGTATTTGTCTGCAAAAAGCCTGCCAAGTATTACTACCTCCAAATTTTTATTTTCTTATCTTTTTGTTGTTCATGTTTTCCGTTTACACCGATGCAATGGGAGCATCAATTGACCATTGCTATATGTATGGTTCTAAACATTAATGTACTTGGCGAAGGGTTTTGCTTTTTAGGGGTTTGATTACCTATACAATTGATGCCGTTGAGTTAATCGCGATGGATTTAATTCAAATGGAAAAATACATTGGGTTAGATGACTTTCTCAACTGCATGTAATTGATTGATTCTAAAAAATACATCGTGTGTTAATTAATTTTATTGAAGATGATTACACTCCAACACTGTGAAAAATTAACACTAGATAAAAAAGTTGATTTTGACAATGAATCATTTCATTTCAAAACAGTTGAGTTATATCACATAGAAAGATTGTCTTTTATTAGAAAAAAAAAAAAAAAAAAAAACGAATTCGGCTTGTCTGTCTAAGTCTATTTTCAATCCAATTTTTGTAATTTGGTGATACTGTCGTTCGTTGATGCGTCATATGTTTTGAGTACTGTAATTTGTGACACATATCACATTGACGTAAAGCACATATTTTTATGGCGGCTGGCACGCCCAGACATGAATTTATTTATATAGTTGTTACTTGTTATTTTTTTTAACATAAGCTTAAGGTTCAGTATAAAATATATGTATATAGCATTAAAAAAAAATATAGCAAAAAAAATTCTTGGATCAAGTTATTCTTTTTTTCTGTGTACGAGAGAATATTATATTTATTCAATATTTTAAACATTAACTAAAACTATACAGTGGTCTCTCAGTAATCAAGCAGATATCAAACCAGAGGACTGTCGGATTAACAAAAACCCTAGATTAGTGGAGGTTCATTTAAAAAACGCATTATAATTGCATTTTTGACACGCAATGTTGTTTTTCCTTTCACGCTTCCCACTCGACCCCCTTCTGAAAACGCCGGACTACTGGAGAAACCAGATTGGTGACGTACCGGATTATAGAGAGACCACTGTATCAGGTATTATACTGACACAAAATTTCTTTCCACTGAAGAATTTTTTTTTTTTTTTTTTTACCGATTAATCTGGTGGTTTCGGCTTCGTAGCACAATGTAGCACGATCTTTGGAAAGTTGATTCTGAGAAGTACGGGGGTAACTTTACACACGTACTATAACCACAATATTGTACAGTTTCCCACAGTATTTCTCTTGTGTTTGGCATTCATAACTGCTGAAGAATAGTATTTTATGTGGCATGCCCGTAAACCAAGTGTTTTTCGGCGAGGATAATGATTTCAGTACGAGCTGAAGGCGAGCCGGAAGCGAGTTCTGAAATCATTATTCGAGGCAAAAACGGTTTACGGGCACGCCCCATACGATATTTTTTTCGACATAGGCATGAAAAGTCAGTTTGACGCCTGTTGAGATTCGCACTTGATACGACGAAGAGTGAGGTTATGGCGCGATCTGTCGCGCACTTCGACTGCGCATCGAAACTGCCATAAAAAGACTTTTTACAGCAGCTTTGGATTGCGCACTTCGGACTGCGCATCAAAACTGCCGTAAAAAGACTTTTTATGGCAGTTCTGAAATGAGCCGTATAAATTGCTACTTTACGGATCGAAAACAGGCGTCAAAATAGTACATTATGTCACTAGGCCGATTAAGTATTTTCCGACGAATTTGAGTTTATAATCCGAGCCGAAGGCGAGGATTATGATGAAATTCGTCAGAAAATACTTTTTGGGCCGTGTGGCATACAGAATTTTATGTGTCCAGGCCAAAAACCGCGTTTTAACCGAGCGAAGCGAGGTTAAAAACGCAGTTTTACGGCCTATGACACATAAAGTGACTTTTCAATGCCTATGCCGAAAAAAAACAATTCCGCCGTAGATCTTAGCTTTAGTAAAAACAATAAGACACATTACTTTATTGCTACAATCTCGAGTACATGTTGATACTATACCTTGCTGATTCTAGACAACAAAAAATTGTATTGAATAAAAATCCTCCAATATGTGGAATCGCTATGCACCAAATTTTTATGGCTGATATATAAACCAAATCAAAGAATTCGACGAATAATCACCACAGTGACCTCCCAAAGACATATTTTTTTTCTAATTATTCGTCGAAATAATTAGATCTAAGATATTGCGTATTCACAACTTTAATGACATCGCGTCACTAATGCCATAAGGGCGTAAGCGCCAAAAAAAAAAATTTCGTGTTTTTGGTGGCAAAATCTTTTTCGTGCTATATAACATCGTTTGGGCATATCCGCAAAAAAAATAATTTTTTGGCGCTTACGACCTTATGGCATTAGTGACGCGACATGATTGCACCCGGTGCACACCCTGACGGCTTTTGACCAACGTATAACGTCGGTATATCAACCGTGAACACGTGGTATTGGTATAAACAGAGTAACCGCACCGTAGTAAAACTGTGTGTTGTAGGAATAAATACCGTATTTTTGAGCTCGGATGCATACCGTCTATACACCGTAGGTAATCACTAATAATACGGTATTGAAGCGGAATGTTCACAGTCGTAATGGCAGATGAGGTACGCACGAACAGAGTATGAGTCACGTATGTAAATCATATATAAACGGTGTTTTTTCTCGAAACATACGGTATGTATCGAGTTCCATGACGGTATTTTTACTCCAAAAATACCGTATGTATCCAGTTGTACGACGGTATTTTTTTACCAAAAATACGGTACTATGTACCTTAGTTATATGACGGTATTTCTGCTCACAAGTTATTTTTCCAAAGGATCTAGATAATTTTCGGATAATTCATGAGCGTATAACACACCTAAGCGTATAAAGCGTATATCACTGTACACGCCTTGGAATGAAATCCTGAACAATGTTGTAAAAAAAAATGTGGAAAATATTTTGGGTATATTGGGATTCTGTACTGCAATAATTTCAAACAGCAATTTGATTATCAGTATAAAAATAATATTTATTATGTGAAAATAACGTGAATGAAAATGAATAAATAATAATAAATTTGTAAGTTTGAAACCACTTAGTCGTTTCAGACTTCTCTCTCTGCTACCAACAAGAGTCTCGACGTATATATAAACAGCGCTCGCCATCGACTCGGGCAGAGTCGTTCGAGACATTCGATATACACGGAATGTTCTCTCACACACAATTATTATAAAGCTCATCAATGTGTTAACACCTCATTAGTTATCACTGTATCAAACCTGGTCATAGAAGTGATTCAGGTATAATAGAATAATTGTATATTGTATATAAACGAAGTATGTTATTGGTTATTATTTATTGTTAAATCCATTTGTATATGTTTTCAGTAATAAACTGCAACACTTTCAACCAGAGTCCATTTGTTCAAATAGTAAGCCTGTCGACTTACAAAATTATATCATATTATTTATATATATTATTTATATAAAAATCCTACTAATTCAGCGAAACAAAAGTATATGAAATTTATGACTCATGAAATACGTTAAAACCGTTATGGTAGTTCTCCAGCAGGACGATAAGCGTCGCGGCGTTCGCTCCGCCATGCGTTGACCTGTCAAAGCGGTATACTCGTTCGCACGTATTAGCATAGTTACTCAGCTTTGTATTCAAATCAGTCGTCAAAAAAATTGGTGAAACTTCCTTGACTCTCGTGTGTATGTAGCGTTCATCTCTGATGTTACGTAAAGCCGTTGTACAATGCCTCGATATACCCGCGTTGGAATACGATGAAAAGTTAGAGACATAACCTAGAAAATAGTAGGTACATTCCGCAGCGTGTTAATAATTTTCAGAAGGTTGGTGACTACATCGAAGGAGTGTGTGCTGGAAACGAGCGATACAACAGGACATGTGGTGATCCCGGAAGAAAGCGTCAAAGTATCAAGCTCGTTCCAGTCACCACGGAAGGTCTTATAACGTGTTCTGAAGGATTATTAAATGTTAATATTATTGAAAATTGGGTGAAATCGTTTATTGAAATTAAGCAGGTACCATGGATGATGTGAGAGGGCAAATGTACTCGAAACGCACCGAGTATGCGGCTGCTGAATTATCGAGGCCGCCTCCGACGATATTACTTCGTCATGCGAGTCATGGAAGACCGTGATACTACGGACGGGAAAATGCAGTTATTCCCAACTAGTGTTGCAACTCACCAATTACATTTTTAATTAAATTACTCATAAGCGAAGAAAGTGAATTATTGTAATTTCCTGTCATCAATAAATACCATGTACAGAATAGTCCGATATATGTCTTGCTCAGAAAAGAGCGACGCTTTGGTATGAAGGCAAACAGGGAATCTTCTTTAGAAATCATGCTATCCCGACGTTGGTTGAGATCTGCTGAAGAGCTCTATTGCTCAATGAAATTCGCTACATGTCTTCTGCCGCCAAGGCGTCGCTGTCTCGCACTTCCCGATTTTTTTTATTGAATTTTTTTTTCAGGTATGGATGCGGTTCAAATAGGGTATTGATGTGGTGTGAATGTGGTGAGAATACGGTATGAATGTGGTAAGAATACGGTATGAATGTGGTGAAAATACGGTATGGATGTGGTGAGAATACGGTATGGATATGGTGAGAATACGGTATGAATGTGGTGAGAATACGGTATCGAAACCGTCGAACTACGGTACACATACTGCGGTCAAACCTAATTTTTTGAAGGGACCAGGAAATTTGTCGGTTCACACAGGGTACGGTAACGGTGTTCATACCGTATGAAAACTGTGTTCAGTACCCATGAATACGGTAGAAGTGCCGGTAAAATACGGTATGCAGAAAGGTGCAAATATACTGTATTTCTGAAGTGATTACCCGTGGTAAATCCGGAAATATACCGTTTAATATCGGTATATAAACCTTCTCACAACCTTGCGCAAAAGTCGTCAGGGCAGTGTATAGAAGTTAATAAAAATTCGGCCACGCGGAAATTTTCGAAACTATCGAGTTTTTATACAATACGAGTAATCTTCAAATATCTTCCTTGGGAAAGAATCATACACTGAAATATGCACAACGCTCGGTTTCATTCTGAATTTCATACAAATTATGCAAATAACGTTTAGATAAGGTTTAAAAAATAATCACTGAGGTTCGCCTATCTCAAAACATGAATAGCGATATTCATTACTTCACTCCGTATGATTTTGGACGTTTTACCCACGCTTCGCGTGGCTAAAACCCCCATTTTCACACCTCCCGAAGTAAAATTTTGTCAATACTCGACGGAAAAACTTCTTCTGATCTCGTGTGATTGCTAAATTCACCTTCAGCTCGTGCTGCAAACTCACACTCGTCAAAAAAGTTTTACCGGACTCGTATTGTAATGTACTATTGTAGCCTTGCCATATCATGAGATTTTGGACCAACTTTCTAACCACATTGTTTTTTACAGATATTTGAATTTTTTATTTCTCATATATGGTTTTTGTCTGAAAATCAATTTTAAGATTTTTCGTTTCAACCATTTGTTGATAAATCTTCACAAATCCAGTTTAGAGTCAGATTAGTCTTGATCAATTTATCATTAGATTTTCAATTGTGTTCGGAAATTGTTAAAATATTATCAAATATTGAATATGAAATTTTCGTAATTTTTCTAACTTTTTTACTAATTAGAAAAGCCGTCAAAAATCATTTTTAAGAGATACCTGATAAAATAGATGAATATGGCCGGCTTTCTCTGTATTTACATTCACTGTGCGGCGTTTGAGTTTCGCAAATATTACTTAACAGTAATTTTTGGAAAAACCGCAAATCATCCTGAGACAAGCAATAAGACTAGGTAATTATCTTTGCGTGTCATATCAAAACTCTCACACACTAGTGCAGCGCTCACACACTTGGAAGTTTGTTTCTCGGCGTAAGTTAAATCATTACAGTGAATCTCTTCTTCGACGTTGAGATTATTTAAGTGGGAGGAGAACATGGTGAATATATAAAAGAGCATTCTGCAATAGCCTGTTCATTATTATCTAATCGCCAGTTTGGGCAGGTTCTTATCAACGACGTGTAATTCAATCAATCACGGATATTCAAAGAGTTTAGGAGCAATTATTCAACGAATCGACATTACTTTACCTCAAAACTGAATGCTCTATTTCATTCATAGAAATATTTGCCGATATTGAACTTTATTGCGTTTACTTCAATGCTCGATGAAATACTGTCGGAGAGTTGATAACGTTCGAGTGTAATAAAATGTGTAAAATCTTTTGAATGATTACATTCGTCTGTCTTTTTGCTGATACTTGAATTATGGCATCGCACTCCGCGTACTTTGTCGTTGAATTATCCGGAGTGATAATTGCAATCACTTGCGCTCTTTACATCTATGTAAAATATGTGTGCTACAATTACTGGAGTTCTAGAAACATTGATCATGACAAGCCTGTCGTTCCCTTCGGCAATATGTGGCCGCTGCTCTCTGGGAAGGCTTCAATCGGTAAGATAAACTTGAGCTAAGAATTTGGAGTATTTTCTTATACAGCAAAGAATCGATTGTATCTCGCAACAATCAGGGAACATACCGTGAAGATTCGTGGACGCGGATCACTTGTTGATGCTTGACAATGAATTCACAATGAATTGAACACAGATTCATTCAAAGGTGATCCACATCCACGAATCTTCACAGTAAAGTATACATATCGAGTCAGTAGTCTCGTTGATCATGGCCTTCTCTTATCTCAAGTCAGTAGTCTAGTTGATCAAGGTCTACTCTTATCTACTAAAGTTAAAGTGTAATCATCAAAATGTACAACAATGATATGTGAATGTTACAGGCGAACTGATGCGTGACAAGTATCTGGAGTTCAAGAAAAACCCGATATTCGGTTTCTACTCATTTCACAGGCCTACACTTGTGATCAATGACCCCGGGCTCATACGTCTTGTTCTGACGAAAAATTTTGTGAACTTTCACGATCGCGGATTTTATTGCAATGAAAAGATTGACCCCCTGTCAGCTCATCTCGTCGCGCTGCCCGGTGCCAGATGGAAGTATTTGAGGACCAAATTCTCTCCTACGTTCACTTCCAGTAAAATGAAGCAAATGTTCTTCACGGTCAAGGACTGTTCCGAAACACTAGCAGCGTATATGGCTGAAGAAGCTAAGAAATCTGAACTGATCGAGGTGAAGGATCTAATGGCAAGGTTCGTTGAAAGTCGACTTGCTCAATTAAATTGGAATTCGTGGAACCTACTATTTTCATACATAATAACTCGCATAATAACAAACGTTTACCCGGTCTGCGTGCAGATTTTCGACCGATATCATCGCCTCAGCAGCCTTTGGTATTCAGTGCAACAGTCTCGAGAATCCAGACGCCGAATTTCGCAAATTCGGTCGGAAGGTCTTCGAGCCCAAACCAATTCTAAATGCATTGGCGAGCACGGTGCCGAAATTGTTGTACCTATTGAATATTCCTACCGTTGATAAAAGTGTGGACAATTTCTTCGTGAACATGTTCAAGGAAACCGTCGAGTATAGGACAGCCAACAACGTAGTTCGCAACGACTTTATGAACCTGATCATGCAGCTAATGAACAAAGGTTACATAGAAGATAACGACAAACTGGAGTCTGAACATACGTCAGGTAATACATTAATAGATTCTGTTTCATAGAGTGGAACCAATTTTTTCTACACTTTATTCCTGACACAGATGCTGACACTGAGAGAATCACTATGCTCGAAGGAGCAGCACAAGCTTTTGTGTTCTGGCTGGCAGGCTTCGAGACCTCTTCGTCGACGGCAACTCATTGTCTTTACGAATTGGCGCTACATCAGGATATTCAGGACAAAGTGGCTGACGAAATTAACACCGTATTGCAAGAATCTGGAGGCTTGAGCTATGAAAGCCTGAAGAAAATGAATTACCTGCACAAAGTTGTTTCCGGTTGGTGTCCTGATATGATAATTCTATCTCAACCTCGAGTGTCAACTTGGACTAATCGGTTTTTCGTCAACCACAGAAACGCTGAGAAAGTACCCATCTCTACCGATACTGAAAAGAGAGTGTACTCAAGAGTTTGAACTGCCCGGCACTGGCCTTCGTGTCGCCAAAGGAACTGACATCATCATCCCGGTTCATGGAATTCAATCGGACCCCGACATCTACCCTGATCCAGAAAAATTCGACCCTGAACGATTCAGCCCAGAGAATATCGCCAGCAGACATCAGTATACTTATCTACCGTTCGGCGAAGGTCCCAGGAACTGTATTGGTACGTTGTTATCATGTATTTGAATTATTCTGAATTATAATAGAACGATTTCCTATTGCTTTCATCGCAGGTATGAGGTTTGGATTGGTGCAGACTAAGGTTGGACTTCTTAGCTTGCTCTCCAAGTATCGTTTCAAGCCAGGACCAAACATGAAGGTACCGTTGCAGCAAGATAAAGGCAATTTTGTGCTTTGCCCATTAGGTGGGATAACGCTTCGAATAGAACGACGATAATTGCATGATTTGAGTCGTAGGGGGCTCAAGACCGAAATTGAGATCGCTACTGTGTTTTCACTATTCATATAATGCAGGGTGAGTTTCCTCTGGATTGTCATGCAAGAGTGGTTTCATATGGCGAAGTCTTCGCCCCTAGTCTTTCATATTTCTATTTGCGTTTTATTATTTCTATTGTCAATGATCTATTATATTTTGATCTGCTGTTGATGATCTATTGATATTGTTCTTCTGTTCGAACTCACCTGTACTTCTACCACACCGTAGGGGACCCGTCCCATCATGGGAATAAAATTTTATTCTATTCTATATTAGTTATTTTTTATGTGAAACGAGCGCTGGCTGCAAAATTCTACGACAGTCACAAACCCATTAAGTTCTAGGTGTATACTTACTGGGCCCGTTATAAATCAGGGAGACTCGGTAGGGTCTCGCGCCAAGTACATTAAGAAGAATTTTGAAGTAGTTCCGGTGCAAAAACCTTTCGCCGAGTACATCAATGTTCAGAACCATAGATATAGTGATGGGCCAAGCGATTTCCAAAGTATTGACAAAAAATATGTGGTCGCGTTATCTACTATAGCGCATTTTATTAAATATCTCAAAAACAAAAACGAAACGCATTATAAATATACACTCAGCAACAAAATTAACGGCGCACCTGGCACTCGGCGAAATTTTGCCGATTTTCAGAACGCTGTAACTCAATGAAAAATTGTCGAAAAAAATCATTCGGGGAAACATTTTTAAGGTTAAAACTTCATCTTTAAGATGGTTTTTGAAAATTTTTCCTACGGCCATTTTTGACCTCATGGCGTAGGTTTGAGTGCCGGGTTGCGGAACGTCAGAAAATAGTATATTATGCTGCAAGGACCGAACGACAGTGATTTTTGACCAGGGTGAAGTTGGCTGAACGAGACGAAGGCGAGGGCGAAGCCCGAGCCACAGTCGAGTGCAGCCAACTTCGCCCGCGTCAAAAATTACTGTCAATCTGTCCATGCTGCATACCATACTTTTCATAACAAGCGCACAGAAAGTGGGGTTTGTCCTCATTTAGAGCGGAAAATCAGTCTTTGAGTCAGGATTCAGGTATACCACTAATATATATTCTAACTGGATAGCCGATCGACCAAAATCGACGTCACCGCATGGTGGCAACGTTCGGAACTGGAGGACAAATATTTTCATTTTTGACCAGCATTTTTGTCCTAGGACCTGAAAAACTAACGAATTGGATCCTGACTCAAAAAGACTTATTTTCCGCTCTCAAATGAGGACAAAAAAACCCCACTTTCGGTGCGCGTGTTATGAAAAACAAGTTTTTCAAAGTTCTGTACGGGGCGTTAAAAAAATCGCAGAGAACTTTCGAGATAGCCATTTTGTAGCCTGAAATCTCTTTTTCGAAATGGGTCCTAGAAATTCGTTGCGCGATTTTTTTTCACCGAATTATTCAACTTTTGGTGAAGCAATGTCAATAAGGCAGTGATTTGGCGTTATCTAGGATGCACCGCGAGGAGGTACAGTCTACCATGTGTGTGTGTGTGTGTTTTTTCACATCAAGTACCCAGAGATGTTCTGGCAGTAGGTGCTTCTTACGTTAGACTTGTACGAAATTCAACTAAAGACGACCGACAAGTGTTGGAGAAGGAGGATTGCGAAGTAGATATGCAGTCACCACGAAGACACGCTTTCAGGAAATCTTTCAGAAAATCCCTTCATCCATTTCCTTGTTTAAAATCGTACAAAAACATAAATCTCCTTTTGTTTGGCTGTTGAAATCGATCAAACACCTCGAACCCACACGTGCAGAGGATGAGTCGCAGCATCAGACCGTATTCCGAATATAATTCATCCCTATAACTGTTTCATTGCAGCCCACGTCATATATAAAATCAAAGACGTGATGAATGAATAAATATGTTAACGTTATTTCAATCAGTTATACAATTTAAACCCTCAAATAACACACGCGTTTTTCATTTTCACCCTCCTAAATGAATTGAAAGTGAAGAGAAATTTCGAGGTATGTATCACCATAAGGTACAATCTTTCCTGCGACCGAAAAAATGGAATTAACTGAAACTTGGTTTCTGGACAGTTTTATGTGAAGAGACACGTTGAAAAAGGCAATATAATGATTCGGCAAAAGATAATTCTGATTCCTTCATTAATATTATTTTCCCACATGGCAAAAGCCTGTCGCAAACTCTTGGTATAATCTTTGTAGAAATTGGCTGATCCCAGACGTTGTAGCTTACGTTTTACGTAGTTATGAATGTTGCAATTCTCAGTGATAAAAAAACGGTATGTTATCAAGGAAACTCCAATCCTTAAAAATATTGCACAGCAGGACGCGTGCACTATTCATGGTTTGATGACGCCTTGAACATATCGCAGCTACACCATTCCAACCCTAATGAGATGACCTTCAAGATTTCTGCATCTGCAAAAATGAACTTTGGCAAGCTGTAGCTTCCAAACGATCCATCCGAGAGCAAAGTTCTACTAGGATTTTTTCTTCGTTGTTCGATTATCCACTGGCGGTATTTTTTAGTTTTTTTTTTTAACATCAACGCAAACCCCGATTTTTCATCGATTAGTACTTTGGCACTACATAACTCCGGAACGATTCGTCTGAGAGCAAAATTCTACTAGGATTTTCTTTTCGTCTTTCGATTATCTAGTGGTATTTTTTATTTTTTTTTTTTTTTTTTTTAGAGACTCGCGCAAACTCCGATTTTCCATTGAATAAAATTTTGGCACCACGTGACTCCGAAACGATTCGTCTGA
Organism: Tenthredo mesomela; assembly: GCA_943736025.1. Taxonomy (NCBI): domain Eukaryota; kingdom Metazoa; phylum Arthropoda; class Insecta; order Hymenoptera; family Tenthredinidae; genus Tenthredo; species Tenthredo mesomela. The sequence continues at coordinate 20,184,680 of OX031016.1, read as the reverse complement.
GAGCAAAATTCTGCTAGGGTTTTTTCTTCAGCTTTCGACTATCTAGTGGCGGTATTTTTTTTTTTTTTTCTTTAGAGACCCGCGCAAACTCCGATTTTCCATTGATTAAAATTTTGGCACCACGTAACTCCGGAACGATTCGTCTGAGAGCAAAATTCTACTAGGGTTTTTTCTTAAGTTTTTTCTTAGAGCAATCAGTTTGACGAAAAACAGACTTTCCGTCGGTCTTATAAAAAAAAAATAAGAAAATTAAAATTAAAATTGAAAAAAAATTAAAAAACAAAGAAAATTTTTAAAAAATGTAAAAAAAGAAAATGAAAAAAAAAAAAAAAAAAGAAGACGTTTAAAAAAAAAAAAAAAATACCGCCACTAGATAATCGAAAGCGGAAGAAAAAACCGTAGTAGAATTTTGCTGTCAGACGAATCGTTCCGGAGTTACGTGGTGCCAAAATTTTAATCAATGAAAAATCGGAGTTTGCGCGGGTCTCTAAAGAAAAAAAAAAAAATACCGCCACTAGATAGTCGAAAGCTGAAGAATTTCACTACCTGGTAGCCGGTACTTTGAGTTTACCCACAGACTCCAAGTTTTGCGTACTTTTTTCTAAATTTATTCGCAAACTTTTTCTACCTTGTCCGGAGGAAATTTCAAAAATACCCTAAATTCGGACCACCCTATACTGTTGATACTACCTTGCTGATTCTAGACAGCAAAAACTTGTAGTGAATAGAAATCCTGTAATATACACGTAAAAAAATGATACTGTTGAATTTACCATCGCAGCGGTGAATATATGGACAGCGCTTTTTTTGCAGTGTGAATTACCTTTTTGCAGTACAAATTACTAAAATTCTAGTATTTGGCACATTAGAGGCCACTTGCTCCACTGTGCCAAATACTAGAATTTTAGTAATTTATACTGCAAAAAGGTAACTCATACTGCAAAAAAAGCGCTGTCCATATATTCACTGCTGCGATGGTAAATTCAACAGAAAATTTCTTTGCGTGTATGTGGAATCTCTATGCACCAAATTTTGATAGCTGATATAAAACCAAATCAAAAAATTCAACGAATGATCATCACAGTGACCTCCCAGAGTCATATTTTTTTCTAATTATTCGTCATAATAAGTAGATCTGAAACCTGGCGTATTCACTGTGTAATGGCACGATTGCACCCGGCGCACAGTGGATAGAAGTCAATAAAAAGTCGGCCACGCAGAAATTTTTGAAACTATGGAGTTTTCACACAATATGAGTAATTTTTCAATATTTTTCTTGTGAAAGAATCATACACTGAAATGTGCGTTAGGCTCGATTTTTTTCATAATTTCATACAAATGATCCAAATAACGTTTTGACACGGTTTAAAAAAAATCGCTCAGGTTGGCCTATCCCGAGTCGAAATTTTTCCCCTATTTACATGCTCTAAGCACTCAAATCAACCTATTTTGATACTGCCCAACCTATAGCGCCTATTTTGACCCGCGGAGTTCTACTTACAGTAGAAATTGTACTCCTATTTTGATTCTCTAAAGCCTACTCAACCTCATTTAGTACTGTTCAACCTGGAACCCCTACTTTGAACCGCTACGTTCTAATCAGGGTTGGGAGTCAATAATTACTTTTTCAATTAAATTACCCATTTAATAACACATTATTTAAATAATGTGCGATTGAACTATTTTCAATCATCTATTACATTGATGATATGTAATTTAAAAAAGTTTAATTAAAATGTAATATGTAATGGAAAAGACTTTGAATTTTGATATTTACCCCATAAATCCGCGTGATCACGAATTTCTAGGGTCTGGAGGGTTCAATGAGGTTCTCGGGAACTCCTATTTTGAGCCTAAAAGTGGCAAATTGTCCGATATCTGACTGTTTTAGGCGCAAAGTAGGAGTTCATTCTACATTGAAAGTGAACCTCCAGTGACCCTGTACAACCTACTAAACGGTAGGAGTTACAGGTCGAAAGGAGGAGAAAAATTTCGACTCGGGATCTCAAAACATGAATGGCGATATCCTTTGTAGCCTTGCCAATCATGGCCATACGATTTTGGACGCACGCTCTACCCTAATTTTTTTAATACAGTATTTGAATTTGTTATTAGTTACATTGTTTTTGTCTAAAAATCGATTTTAAGATTTTTTCTTTCAACCATTTGTTGATGCATCTTCACAAATCCAATTTGGAGTCCGATTCGTCTTAGTCAATTTATCATTAATTTTTTAATTGTGTTGAAAAATGGTTAAAGAATTATTTAACATTATATATATGAAATTTTGATAATTTTCCTAGCTTCCAATGACATTTACTAATGAAAAAAAGCGTAAGCATACTCATTTTTAATAGATATCTGATAAAATAAATAGATATGGCCGGCTTTGTCTGTATTTCGGTTCACTGTGCGGCGTTCGAGTTTCGAAAATTTTAACAGTATTTGTTGGAATAACCGCAAATCATCGTGAGACAAGCAATAAGACTGGATAATCATCTTTGCGTGTTACATAAAAACGCTGACACACTAGTTCAGTGCTCACACACTTGGAAATCTGTTTCTCGGTGTGAGTTGAATCTGTTCGGTGAACCGGTTCTTCAACGTTAGGATTGTTTAAGTGGGGGGAAAACATGATGGATATATAAAGGAGCCTTTTGCAATAGCCTGTTAATTATTATCTAATCGCGAGTTTGGGCAGGTCTCATCAACGACGTGTAACTCAATCAATCACGAACATTTGAAGAGTTTAGGAGCAATTATTTAACGAATCAACATTAATTTACCTCAAAACTAAATGCTAAATTGTTTTCATAGAAATATTTGCTGATATTGAACTTTATTGGGTTGACTTCAATGCTCGATGAAATACTGTCAGATAGTCGATAACGTTCGTGTGTAATAAAATGTGTAAAATCTTTTGAAGTTTAATCATTCGTCTGTCTGTTTGCCGATATTTGAATTATGGCATCACACTCCGCGTACTTTGTCGTTGAATTATCCGGAGTGATAATTGCAATCACCTGCGCTCTTTACATATATTTGAAATATGTTTGTTACAATTACTGGAGTTCTAAAAACATTGATCATGACAAGCCTGTCGTTCCCTTCGGCAACATGTGGCCCATGCTCTCTGGGAAGGCTTCAATCGGTGAGATAAGCTTGAGATAAGAATTTCGAGTATGTTTTTATATAGCAAAAATCGATTGTATCTGGCAACAATCGAGAAATATACATGTGTGAATAAGAGAAAGGTCTTGATCAATCTATGTAGTCGAGTCAGTAATGAGCGTCATCATTAAAATGTACAGTACATACTACGTATAGTATATTATGTGAATGTTACAGGCGAAATCATACGTGACAAGTATCTGAAGTTCAAGAAAAGCCCGGTATTTGGTTTCTACTCGTTTCATAGGCCTTCACTTGTGATCAATGACCCCGGTCTCATACGTCTTGTTCTAACAAAGGATTTTCTGAACTTTCACGATCGCGGAATGTATTGCAATGAAAAGATTGAGCCCCTGTCAGGGCATCTCTTCTTGTTGCCCGGTGCCAGATGGAAGTATTTAAGGACCAAGTTCTCTCCTACGTTCACTTCCAGTAAAATGAGGCAAATGTTCTTCACGATCAAGGACTGTTCCGAAACACTAGCAGCGTGCGTGGCTGAAAAAGCTAAGAAATCTGAACTGGTCGAGGTGAAGGATCTAATGGCAAGGTTGGTTGACAGTTGACTTGCTCAATTAAATTGGAATTATTGGAACCTACTCTTTTCATATATATATACATATATATATATATATATATATAAGTCGGATCTTCCCGTCATACATTTGACGAGAAGAATAAGTAGTTCTCCGGTATGATTCAGGAGGCATTTTAATATCAATTAATTTGTTAATTCACAATCTCGAGAGAGACGTCACAGTTCCGCGGGCTTCCGATCAATTCCATCAATAATAATCGAACATCAGATCTTCTAAATAAAAGCCCAGCAACCGATAGTCCTTTTGATGACGAAGCGGCTATCGATGCTTTGACGGCTCTGTGCGAGCAGATCTCATGACGTCGGAGATCATGCTCCGTCTTTCTCATACACTCCCACTTATATATATATATATATATATATATATATATATAATAACAAACGTTTGTCCGGTCTGAGTGCAGATTTTCGACCGACATCATCGCCTCAACAGCCTTTGGTATTGAGTGCAACAGTCTTCAGAATCCAGACGCCGAATTTCGCAAATGGGGTCGGAAGGCCTTGGAGCCCAAACCATTTCGAACCGCATTTGCGAGCCTGGCACCGAATTTATTATATCTGTTGAATATTTCTTTCATTGATGAAAGTGTGAGCAATTTCTTCATAAACGCGTTCAAGGAAACCGTAGAGTATAGGACAGCCAACAGCGTAGTTCGGAAGGACTTTCTGGACCTGGCCATGCAGCTGATGAACAAAGGTTACATACAAGATAACGACAAGCCGGAGTCTGAACATACGTCAGGTAATACATTAATAGATTCTGTTTCATAGAGCGGAACCGCGGCAACAATTTTTTCTACACTTTATTTCTGACACAGATGCTGACACTGAGAGAATCACTTTGCTCGAAGGAGCAGCACAAGCTTTTGTGTTCTGGCTGGCAGGCTTCGAAACCTCTTCGTCGACGGCAACTCATTGCCTTTACGAATTGGCGCTACATCAGGATATTCAGGACAAAGTGGCTGACGAAATTAACACCGTATTGCAAGAATCCGGAGGCTTGAGTTATGAAAGCCTAAAGAAAATGGATTACCTGCACAAAGTTGTTTCCGGTTGGTATCCTGATATGATAATTCTATCTCAACCTCGAGTCACTTGGACTAAACGGTTTTTTGTCAACCACAGAAACGCTGAGAAAGTACCCATCTGTACCAATACTGAATAGAGAGTGTACCCAAGAGTTTGAACTGCCCGGCACTGGCCTTCATATCGCCAAAGGAACTGCCATCATCATCCCGGTTCATGGAATTCAATCGGACCCCGACATCTACCCTGATCCAGAAAAATTCGACCCTGAACGATTCAGCCCAGAGAATATCGCCAGCAGACATCAGTATACTTATCTACCGTTCGGCGAAGGTCCCAGGAACTGTATTGGTACGTTGTTATCGTGTATTTTAATTATTCTGAATTATAATAGAACGATTACCTATTGCTTTCATCGCAGGTATGAGGTTTGGATTGGTGCAGACTAAGGTCGGACTTCTTAGCTTGCTCTCTAAGTATCGTTTCAAGCCAGAACCAAACATGAAGGTACCATTTCAGCAAGATAAAGGCCATTTTTTGATTTGCCCATTAGATGGGATAACGCTTCGAATAGAACGACGGTAATTGCATGATTCAAGTCATAGAGCACTCAAGACAGAAATTGAAATCGCTATTGTGTATTCACTATTATTCATATAATGCATGGTGAGTTTTCTCTGGATTGCCATGCAGGAGTATTTGATATGGCGAAGTCCTCGCCCCAAGTCTTTCATACTTGTTATTTTTTTATGTGGAAGTAACACTGCTTGAAAAATTCTACTACAGTCACAAACATAATATTAAGTTCTAGGTGTATACTTACTGGGTGATATTCCATGAACATCGCAGTAATGCAGGTCTCGGACCGTCAGGCGGCTGATAAACATGCGCGCGATCGTAGCCACAATCGTAGATGGGGCATAAAAGAAAAGAAAAATCAACCGCTACGATCGATGGCTACGATCACGTGGATTGAATTGCAACTATACTATACCTACCTCATAGTCGAGCGGCGAACCTGATAATTTCGCGTACATGTTTATCAGCCGCTTGACGGTCCGAGACTTGCATGCCTGCGATGTCCTCGGAACATCACCCTGTAGATTTAATTATACAATCGATGTTGTTAAGTTAATCGCGATAGATTCAAATCAATTGAAAAATACATCGTATTCTAATCAATTGTGTTGAGAATTATTACACACCCACACTGTCAAAAATTAATAGATAAAAAAAAGTTGATTTCGGCAATGAATCATTTCATTTCAAAACAGTTCAGTTATCACATACAAAAATCGTATTTTATAAAAGAACTGAATTAGTCTTGTCTGTCTGGCGAGCTGTCTGGTCCATGTTCAATTCTATTTTTGTAAATTGGTGACACTGTCGTCTGTTAATGCCACTGAACTCTAATATATATAGAGTTGAGTGGTTAATGCGTGATGTTTTTAGTATGTACTTTGAATTTTGACATACACGGAGAAAATTTTTTCGTGAAACTTTACTGAACTTTTGAACAAAGTTGGGATATACTAGAGACAAGTTGATGAGTCTTTCACATTTTTGTAGTAATCAATGATACACCGAATGTTATAAAATACATGACAGTTTGGTAAACTTTAATAATGTACAGTAAAATTCTCATATATGAAGAGCGTATAGCAAACTTTGAAGGATTTAGTTTCATCGACTGTCATTCATTTATTCGTTTCATGTGAATGTACTTGAATTTTCTGCTATGTCCTCAATCGCGGTTTACTCAACTGTTCAGTAATCTGGATCTTATGTTCATTATAATATTTTACGATTGTGCGCATTGAAATTTCCACAACCAAGTGCAGTATTAATTACAGTTAAAGTTTGGTAGATATTCTTTTAAATTTATCAAAATTTCACTTTCTATGCATTAAGTTTTCTTGAACTTCAATTTACTGAACTGTAAGTAAAACCTTACCGAAATGTCCCTATGTTACCAGTTTACTGAACTGAGTTCGGTAAAGTTTCGCGAAATACATACTTTTCTACGTGTGCATCACGTTGACCGTCGTAACAAGAATTTATTTATAGTTAATATTTATTATTCGTTTACGGCTTACCATATATAAGCCTAAGATTTAGTACAAAATGTATAGCATTTAAATATACGAGAGGATATTATATTTATTCAATATTTCAAACATTAACTCAAAGTACATCAGGTATTATACCTACCAACACAAAATTTGTCACCAGTAGAGAATTTTTTCTCTTTTGTTTTCTGAACCGATTAAGTTGGGGACTTCGGCTTTGCAGCACAATCTAGCACAATTTTTGGAATATTTGATTCTGAATGGTGCGAGGGTAACTTTACTTTTTTTTTTTTTTTTTTTTTAATTTCAATTTCAGTTATTTTTGCTTTTTTGGTGCAATTCGTATAGCGGAAGTGATGACGATGAAACACTGTTGAGATATTCTGGTATAAAAGAACTTCATAGGTATACTAATATCTCCATCGTTATCACAATTTTCAGAACCAGCAATGAAATACGATTATTTGCAGTGGCGTAGCCAGGATGGGGCAGGGGTGGGCAAGGCCACCCCCAGAAGTCCCGGTGCCCACCCCAGAAGAAAAACGATAGTACTTAAATTCAAATAACCGATTAAGATTATCGATAATATCATCATATATGTGACGAATTGTTTTTTTGTCAATGCAGTCCCCTTTAGCCCCCCCCCCCCCCCCCCCCCCCCCCCCCAGAAAAAAATGCTGGCTACGCCACTGATTATTTGACGCAAATTCAAATTTGTTTATAATAAATAATCCTTTTGAAGGAGAAAGAATAAAAAATAACAAATCGTAATGAGGTGAGAGTGTGGGAATTAAGTAGACAGCTGTACATGTGCATGTATGAAACGCAAGATAATATGGATTGCATAATGCTACCGTCAATCCAGGGACAGAAATATACCTATATTTCAAAATTGTACTAAAAGAAACGGGGTTTGATTATCGAGCACTGAGAGCCTGATTTCTGGACATTGCAAGAAATTAAATCATTTGACGTACATGTATTTAAATAAAAAAAAAAAAAAGAGTCTTGCTTCTTTTTCTTCTTCTTGTCATTGACGAATTAAACGTACTACCTATGTATATGTAATACTGAAATGTAAATGTGATAGTAATTTTTTGAATAATAAAAAAATAAAAATAGATTATTTATACATCGTTGAAAAAAATTAACGATAAATTTTATTCCTACCTATACATCAGAGAATAATTTCCAGTATATAAAATCAATACACCATCAACGAACTGGGATTCTATTGCAGTAAGAAATCATCAAGATCAGATCTTCATCTTCTGATAGTAAAACCAGTCCTGTTTTGCGGAGGGTTGAGGAAAAGTATATCTTGCCTGGTAGATCAGATGTGGAAACAATCTATTGGCGAGTCAAAATACTCTATTTATTGATGAAATGATCATCCGAATGACTAAATCTGTTCATCCCATGCATAATTATTATTTTTATATCATGTATTACAAAGCTAAGTATGTATCAACGATCGAAGGTATACGACATCGTAATTATACAAATATAGGACATTTCGCGCGAAATGTACTACACGCAAAAAAAAAGTGCTCTCAAATTTACTATGTGGGCAGTAAATATAGGGACAGCACTTTTTTTGCAGTAGAAATTATCACAATTGTGGTGACTGGTGACATTCACTCATGTAGACATTGAAGGCCACTTGCTCCAATGCACCCAATACTGCAATTGTGATAATTTCTACGGCAAAAAAGTGCTGTCCCTATATTTACTGCTCACATAGTAAATTTGACAGCACTTTTTTCTGCGTGTACACACAGGCCTCCAAACTCGCCCCTGTAATAAATTTATATAATATGTTATGACATCGTACTATGTTGTTCAATTTTTTGCGAAAGTTTCTTTCTAATGGTTCCAATTTCTGGTCCAGTAAGATTGAAAAGGTATGAGATTAACAGGTGCACACAAAGAAAACAGTTTATTTATAGTTAATAAACGTATATGTTTGTATTTGAGCAATTAAATATTTATTTATTGTTATTGCATTTTATTTATTACAATTTGTTTGATTATTCGCATTAACAAATATTTAATGATCCAAATGATATTGGGTTGAGTAAACTCATCTATGTATAAGTCGTTGATTGACTCGACCCAATATCATTATTGGAACATCTTATATTTGTTAACTATAAATAAATAATTATAATTGCTCAAATACAAACATACGTTTATTATTTATAAATATTAAACTGTTTTCTCTGTGATGCCAACTCACTTTATGTAAGTTACCGATAATACGGCCCTGTGTGTTACAAGATACTACAATACATAGTCTATACCAGTTGCCCTTGAGATTTTTTTTTTTTTTTTTTAAGCCGACAACTGTACTCGTAAGATTTCTATCCACTGATCCTTTCACCTCTTATGATCGAACGTATAGTGTGTTTCGGTGTATATAAATCATGCACACGAGTCCGCAGATCGTATGAGTTCAAACAACCAATCAATTCTTCAGAATGTCTGCAGAGTCCCCTACGAGCCTCCGTCGAGCCTCCACTTTTCTCCTTTTTGGTAATTGATAGTATACGACTAATGGCAAAATGTATAATGCAAAATTTTTTACGACGTAACTATATATATTCGAAAGAACAGAATTAATTATTTGTTGTTTTTGTTCGAGATTTTAATCGTTTATCGCTAGAGGCAATGACTTAACGCAGAGAGAGAGAGAGAGTGGTCATCCGAGACTCTTTGACGTCACTGTCAGTAGAATAGTTTGGCGAACTAATACGGAGAATGGTAATCAAGGTGTTACAACATAGGGTATATCAAGAATAAATAAAATAAGTAAGCTATAAAAAAAATTCGAGCCACAAGGCTACAGGAGAAAAACATCGGTACGAATGGCGTTACTACATAATGTAAATCCTACTTAAACGCCCTCATATAGATCTGACATATTATACCAAGTAGCATATCTTGGTAGAATTTGTAATATTTAATTAAACTTACGGAAGTAAATAAAAAAAAGACAACGTAGGTATAGTACAATAAAATGATGAAACTGATTCCGAAATATTTAAACATGATTTCACTAAATGATATAGCTAATTCACAGATTAGTACGAGATACAGTTTTCAAATTAAAGTGCTAAAAGAGAGGAAGGAAATGGAAAGAGTCTGCAATTAGTACTTCAAAATGAATTGTGAGCACTTCTTTGATCGCATAAATAACTTATATTTAGCAATAAATATAAAACTTCAAGGTTTTATAGACATAAAATCTGATCCTTGAACACAGCTTCCTACTTGCAGTTGAGTTCAACGTACAACAAATTGAATTTCTGAAAATTAAGTCATCACATTCGACGAAGAGTACGAAGACAGAACTTTATATGGATTATAGATTATGGAAAGTTGCGTCTGAAAGGAAAATATATTTATCGTTTTCTATTTTTCTATTTATTCATTTCCATCTGATGAAAGATCTTGTATTTTTCTATCTATATAATTTTTCCGTGTTTCGTCTATTATTTAATATCAAATATCCGTTTGCAGTAATGTGAAAGGTTTTTCCGCCTCCCAATATTAATGCCAAAATGTATACTCGTGTGTATATTGTGCTAATTACTATAGAGATTAAAGAGTTTGCGTTAACACCAGCACGTTCATCTATGGGTGTGCGTGAAGTGAAGCGGGGCTTGGTAGTTCGTCTTGTGCAAAACCGGTATTAATATGAGCTATGCTATGATGCCTAGCGCTCTTTGATTATTCGCATATTTAGTTCTGCGAGAAAAGCGAAATTATCAGTATAGTGTAAGAGAGCGTCGAAGTCTGTTGTACCTCATTGCTACAGTGCCTCGAATTACTGCAGAACCAGTTGTAATTATATTTTTATTTAGGGAATACTGATTCTGGCCTCAATTTCTCACACAATCAGTTCAAAGTGAGTTAAGTAATGTTATTTAATGTTTATATAAAATTTGAATGGTTTGAATGGAACAGCTCCACGTCTTTCACTTTCGCAAATCGCTGGACATTAGGATCTAAAAATTAGTCGACGGACGTCTATTCGCTGCACAAAATCAGTTTCTTTTTTTTTTTTTTTTTCAATGATTACCTACAACCACTTTGCAGATTTTATTTGTACATAATTGCATCGATTTAATGTTTAGGAGTGCTCGCAAGTTTTGGTGAAAATGCTTGCCGGGCAAATGTTGGCTCTACACGCCCGGAAGATCATTGTTAGAAACTTCAGCGCCAGTGCAAAACTGAAGCAAATCTATGATCACAGTATTAATAGAAAACCAAAAATTCTTATTACTGGTAAGTAGATTTCAACTAACAGCTAAAATCCGATTTCTGTTAGAAGCTTTACCCGAGGTACTTCATTATATTTCGCGTACAAACGTCAATAATGGTAAATTTCGTTCAGGTGGATTAGGCCAACTTGGTACCGAGTGCGCGAAACTTTTGCGCAATAAATATGGAAATGACAACGTTATACTATCCGATATCATCATGCCGACTGACCAAGGCCTTCAAAATGGACCATTTATTTTTGCTGATATCCTAGACTTCAAGGGTTTGCAAAAAATAGTTGTGAATCATCGCGTTGACTGGCTGATACACTTCAGTGCACTTCTTAGCGCCGTTGGAGAACAGAATGTACCTTTAGCTGTAAGAGTCAATATAGAAGGTAATAATTAAACTTTGCAAACGTATTGTGATCACGATTTTATTAATTGCACAAACCTTGCACCAGACCTTATTGAACATTAAGTCATTTGCATCGACTATTATGAGGCGTATAACGCTGATTGAGCATCTTAGATATATTTAATAAATTGAACAAACAGCAATTACGATTTTTTACTTTCACTAGGAATGCACAACGTCATCGAGCTAGCAAAACAGTACAAACTACGAATATTCGTTCCCTCAACCATCGGTGCCTTTGGACCAGAATCACCGCGAAATCCGACGCCCAATGTCACCATTCAACGTCCACGAACAATTTATGGAGTTAGCAAAGTTCACGCAGAACTTCTTGGAGAATATTATCATCATAGATTTGGTCTCGACTTTCGATGCCTTAGGTTTCCAGGTGTTATTAGCAGCGATCCACCGAGTGGTGGAACTACTGGTAAATAAAATAAATTAATAATTATTATTACTGTATGAGTCTTAAGCCTAAGAATCTAAAATCTTCTGGCATTTTATTGGAAGCGAGTTCAAATGTGAACTTTTCAGGTAATTGGTAATTTCAATGCACAAGTCATCATCGTATCATACCTATAGCATAGATTTCAATAATTGTAATGAAAAACGTGATCTATTTGCATATAATACAAAATTATAATTACCGTTCCGGTTAAGAAACGATCGCTAAGTTTGAACCGGTATTTACCTTTCCGCGAATTATACTATATCTAGCAGTATTGTTTCATGCTTGTTGAGAACCTTAACAGAGAAATTTTTCCCTTTATCTGACGTGAGATTCGATCTAAAGAAACTAAAGGGGAATAACTTAAAAATGAATAAGTTAAAACTGACCTAAAATGAATCTAATTTTTTGATTGACATAAAGTAAATAATAATTAATATGGCAAAAACAGATATACGTATAGGTATACGTAAATTGTAAGAATTTTTGGATAATTATTTGACCTAATTGCCCATAACATCCCCAATTGGATACTTAAATATCCATTACAGTAATTCAATGGAAAATACTACTATAACAGCGTAGTTGTTTTGATTGCAGACCAGAAACTGGATAACCGTTTTCTCAGCAACTAGACCGCGTATAAATAATATGCGCTTATTCTAACGAGCTATGACGTATTAAGATTAACTGCAATAACAATAAATACAACACTTATTTACAAACATTACCTAGCTGCTCGTTTATTATATACTTTCATCAGAATAAGAATCACCATTTTAATATATTCATAGAACACGGTTCAATCTATACCTACTTGAATGATGTGACAGCCGTAAACAGGTGCGCTGCAGTATAATAATTAATGATTATATTATATCACGGTATATTCGTATAGCAGCTTTTGAGTGTATCGGCGAGTGTACCTTTAAGGGGATATGAAAGGTGAATTATACACCTCGAATTTTTGGCCACCCGTTTCACAGCTAAAACACATCCGATCGATGTGAAATTGATATCAGTGACGCAGAAAAAGTGCACGGAGGGCATGATGCTCTTGGATTTCCAAAAAGCGAAAATAAAATTTACAGATTTTATATCAAGAGTGCTCTGTAAAGAATAATCGTTGTTGCTGACGTTGTACTTGATAAATATGAAAACACCCGAAACATTTTCGCTTTTTGGAAATCCAAGAACATCATGCCCTCTTCTGCACTTTTTCTGCGTCAGTGATATCAATTTCACATCGATCGGATATGTTTCAGCTGGGAAACGGGCTGCCAAAAATTCGAGGTGTATGATTCACCTTTCATATCCTCTTAAGACCGAATATTAGTACAGATCCGGAAATTCGTATTGGGCTGAATTTTTCGAAAAATAAACTTAAGCGAGAAGTAATTATGAGCTTGAATCTTGTGCATGTGCATTATGTAATATCTAAGTTTTTCAGATTATGCAGTTTCGGTATTCCACGAGGGTTTGCGAACTGGAAAATACGAATGTTATTTGGAACCACAGACGAGAATGCCTATGATGTATATCGAGGATTGCCTAAATTCTTTATATCAATTCCTAAACACACCTAATGAATTATTGCGAAGAAGAGTCTACAACGTAACAGCGATGAGCTTTACTCCTGAAGAACTCTTTGCTGAGATAAAGAAATACGTTCCTGATTTACAAATCACGTATAAACCCGATAGTCGACAGCTTATCGGTAAGTTAAAACTAAATATTATATTCCTTAAACGAGATTTTCTCGACTTCAACGTAATTCTAACACCATATACACTTATGTGAAAAGTCTCTGTTTACTTTCTTTCTTTCTTTCTTATTTTTTTTTTTTTTTTTTTTTTTTTTTCAATTGACGACAGCCACGAAAGTCTAAATAAAATAATGAATGAACGTAATTTTTCAGCCGATTCCTGGCCCCAAGTATTCGACGACAGTGAGGCACGACAAGATTGGGGCTGGACGCACAAATACGATATCAACGGTCTAGTTTCTGCTATGGTTCGAGATGTGAAAGAAAATTTAGTCTTTCAAAATGAACAGCAGCAAGCTAATAGTAACTACACGTAATTAGTCCGATCTATATAGCACAATGCTTGCATTTTGAATTGTAAAAAAAAATTGGGTTTGTGTCCGGATGTCTCGCAAGATATTGCAATTTGCATTGAACATAATGATAAAAGAAAAGAAAAACGCGATTTTATTCATCATCGATCGCTCAGGACAAGGGATGATCGTTAAAAACATCACCCATCGAAAACCTGTACGTTTATCAACTTTTAAGATGAGCTGATACGAGTTGGTCAGTTTAATCACCTGTTCAATTAATGCCATGATCAATCACACACCAGGATGCAGTCTATAGAATTTATATTTCAAAATTCCAGACCGTTTCCAGTATTTCCCTCAACATTTTTATTTTTTTATATTTTTACATTATTTTTTGTATGATACTTGGTTTTAATTGCGATATCGCAAATATAAGAAATCATCAATCATCATACTACAGCACTGGTGATCAGTGTGGGAACTTTTTTTAAACAAGTGTTACGAATTCCGCGCCTGATTTTATGCAACTCATCCTACCTTCTTGAAATTATACGATACGTATTCAAAAATATTCAAGGTAGTGTCTTCCCGCCTCTGCGGTGACCAGTTTATGAACTAATTTTGCCGCAATAATTAGGCGGCAAACATTTCAAATTTCGAATGTCATAGAATTTAGTCAATAGAATTCCGATACAGAGAAATTATGCCTGATATCAATTCAATGATCACAACAACAGCGAATTCCTTTTATAATATACTATAATGGTAGGTAACATGTTATTGATTTATAGAATCAATGAGAAACCAACAAGTTTTACTGCTAAGAATAAAGACAAAATTAATTCTGCGGTAAAATTATTTGGTACTAATGATAAGAAAAAAAAAAATACTTTCTCATATTTAATTATCCCCTAATTTCTAATCCGCGTTCGGTACTTCCCGTGATATTTAAAAGTTGATGAAAAAGCCGCGAGAATTGAAGCGTGGAGTAACACGGAAGTAATTAGGTATAACTTAAGAATTGCAGAGAGGAAAGAAGAAATTAGTTATCTTCTAGTAAAACATTCATTTATTCATGAAAAAAAAAAAAAAAAAAAAAAAAAATTATCAAATATTTTCTACATATAACATAGTAGCGAATAAATTTAATAGAAAATGATACCTCTGAGTGGGATAACAAATACATAATAATAATAATTATACCTAGATTGCGTATTTATTCATATAACTAAACACTAGAACATAACATCACTAAAATCGAAATCCAAGCCATCCATATCGTTTATTTTCGGATCTGCTTTACTCTGTTTGACTTCGCTCTTTTCAATTTTCTCACTGCTCACTGATTGCCCTGAAACGAGTTTTATATTACTTGGTCTTTCAAATTGTTCAACTAATATTAAACAACTAATACAAGCATTGTAAATGCCAAACAATGATTATATTTATACCTGTAACGCCTGTTGACTTTCCATCAGTCAATACCTTCTGGCTGTCTCTGAAATAGCCATTTGGATGCAAGATCGCATTTTGTGGTGGACATTTATGCAGAGCTTCAAAGTACTTGCTACAAGCTATCTGGTAATGATGGTTTTCAGCAAAGCCTGTTATATCTTGTATAGCTGTAATACATTATAGTTCAATTTTAGTGCTTAAAGTAAGTTAAAAAAAAACACGAATGAATCATTAAAACAGTAAAATAAGCAAATTTATAACGTAACTAAAAATAACAAAAATAACAAAATTTTACTCCATACCGCTTGAACTTATGCCGTAGCTCAATAATCTTTGTCTCAGAGTCTTGGCGTCTGTTTCTTTGAACGGACAACCATGAGTCTGATCCGGTCCGACGCTGGACTGAATGATTTTGAGACAACTGTAAGGGGTGTAGTTAGTGCGTTTCCCTGCCTTTCCATAGTTATGTTTGATGTTGTACAAATGGTCCTTTTCGAACTTATCAAGTTCCATTACTTTTGAAAATTCATCTCTCCAGAAACGAATCGCATCGTCAAATAACACGCCAATACCTTTTATAAATAGTCCGTACTGCTGCCTGCCTATGTGTTTCAAATGGTGTTTAGCCCTCAGTGATTCGTGCATAAACCTCATGCACAGAGGATAAGAGCTCTTTGATAACTGAAAACGATCGTTTTATTAGCTTACATAATAACAAATGATGATATTTTATAATTCTAAATCTTATGGCTTCCAATAAAATTCTGTTATTTAGTCGATAATCGATTCTAAATGTGTTCAATAATAAATCAACCCCACATAGTGATTCAATACAGATTTTTCAGATCATATCTGAGTCAAAACACGATTGACTTACACTAAGAGGTACTACAATATCATACTTTTGAAATACATTTCGTAAATTGAACATCATAAGTAGGAATATTTTATTTACCGCATCCAAACTTTCGATTGGAATGCCTGAATTTTCAGCAACTGTAAAGTCTGTGCCGGTATATGTGTTGTGAAGACTTTTCAACATAGTGAATATTCTATCATCTGTGTTCAAAATGGGGAGTCCTCGCTTGGTGTACTTTATTAAAAGATATTAATATGATTAATTACGTATGTTGAATTGATATGATATAACATATGTTTAAGAATCGCGTATTTCAACACAATATTTCAACTAATACTGACTGCCAATGCCGAAGCAAGCTGCATTTTCAAAATTGTTATAAACACAGATATCAGCTCTCTATCTGGAATGTAAGCGAACCCAGCTCTGATGTAAACTTTTCTGTATCTGATCAAATCTGTGACTTCGCAAAATGATACTTTGTAGAAATCATGAACCTCGATAAAAGCGTCAGTACAAGCGACCGTTGATTGGCTAAGGTATTCCTTGATGTCTGCTTTTTCTTCCTGTGATATCTGCAAAATAAAAATTTCAATTATTTATTGGACTAGAGTAAGTTGAATTAAAAGCTAAGTAATTAGAGGCAATTAGATTTTGAAGAAATCAGATCCATCGCAAACTTTGAAGATACATAAAAAAAATACATATTTTAGTAATAACTTTGTGGTTTCATTAACAAGGTGGGATAGATATTCCAGAATACCTACAGGTACGTAATTAAGATCATTTATTTTAAGAAACTGTCGAAGACCCTCAGAATTTAAACTACTATATCGTAGTTTAAACAATTCGACCTCCCTACCGATGAACCATCTTTTAAGTTCATCGCTTGTACAATGTGCCAATTGTAATATAAAATGTGAAATATGATCTTTTCTTCTAGCTTTTAAGTCTGATTCACCGTGAAGATCGCATCCAGTTCCCTGTAGAAGTTTAACATAATACAACAAACTGTTGTCGTTTCTTAATTCGCTTAATACAGTAGCCAATCGCATATCTGCCTCGATGTTAGGCTGTATATAAACGGATTCGACTATGCGAAGAACTGAAAAGAAAAAAATAGACAAAACAAAAGACAAAAAATGTTGAAATCAAATTATGTATAAAAATGAAGAAAAACTTTAACTCATCGTAACGTTCTCAATTCTCACCTTTCAATCTTTCTAGTGCTAATTCTTGAAATTCTGATAAACTAATATCACCAGAGGGTGGTGTTTGGTACAGTTGTAAATCATGTGGATAAGTCTCTTTGAGACTTAATATCTCAGGTTTAATCCTAGATGTTTTTCTTGCGTAATCCATTTTTTTTTTTTTTTTTTTTTTTTTTCTCCTTTTTTTCTAGCTTTAGCTTTAGCTTTGTTTCCTATAAATGAATAAATAATTGCATTTCTGTGAGAAAACACTTCATGCACTTTTCGCGCCAAATTTATTTCTACATAACCTATAAACATAACCTATAAACATAACCTATAAACAGTCACTTATAATAAACTGTATAATGATTAGATTAGATGGAAAAATGCAGTCGATATAAACAAATGAATAATAAACAACATAATACCACAAACCAGTAAGATAACACTTCGAGTTGATTAAGTTATGACTTATGACTTATGAGTCATCCGCCGTGGTCACTACCACTCCTTTTATGCCTTCTTATCTGCTTATTTTTCACTGCTTTATATGTATTTTTATTATCTAGAAACTTTGAGCGACTCAAGACGAGTGAAAAAAATGATTATTCATGTCAGTGTATCTCCGCAATTCTATCCATTCCAGAGTTTTGTACCATAACGCCGAACGCGGGTAAAACGTTGATACCTGCGCCACCACGTGTGTTTGTGTATAACTCGAATAGTCGAATAGCATGCAGTGTACCACCGCTGGTAACTGCGAAATATACTAAACACGCGCGTAGTACTTTCAAAATTATCGCACATGTTATATGTACGATCTCTTTAATCAAGATTTGCGGCATCTAATCGCCGCCAAGTATTATAGTATTTACTTTACTTAATTATCACGCCTATAATATCCGGCAGAAATCCTTATTAATCCTAAAACATTGGCTAATAAAAACGCGTCTATCTTATCGGTTATTAAGATATCTGCAAATCCGATTTATAATCCCGTTTTACCATGCCGACACAGTGATTCAGGTAGGTATAATAGTCAACAATCGAAAGGTCGAATTCAATTCTAAAATGGATTCTTCAACCCTGCCAGTGCCAGTAGCAGTATAATATCTCAGTAGCTTAATAGTGTGCACAAGATAGCATGTTGACTTTTTAAGCCACATCAAGTCTGCTGATCGATTAAGATATTATAGATATGTGTAATCATTGCTATTGCAATGAGTAGTACCTTTCATCCGTGACATTTATTCTATTACTTTGTGATAATACAGTAAGAACCTATAGTAGTACGTGTATAACTACATATATAACTATATAAATTATACCATACGCAATTCATGAAGTAAATTTGCGATTATATTTATCCAGTGCGCGGCTGCAGTGTCAGATAATGTAAATGCAAAGATTGTGCAGTGTGTTTCGTTGAGCGTTATGTATGCTCCTGTCATCCGTGATCCGTGAGAATGTATACGTCAGATGATTCATCAATACGTCTGTGATAACATTGCTGATGTCCATGCAAAAATCACGGACAAAAAAAAGAAGGTAATTTTTAAACATATATTATATCTAATCTGGTACCAAGTATCCATATAAATATAAATATCGTATAATATCCATCATTTAAATGAATTGTCACGTTGAGTTATTACGTCCCAACATTCAGCGGTCTAATTATCTGTGTATTTATTTTTTCTTCAATGATAATCATTTAAATTTAACAAATATATAAAATATCAAGTATATTCATGCGCAACGAATGAATATTAATTAAAAATCAGTACAAATGTTGCTCAAAATAAGAATTTAAGATAATATAATAAATTCTTATCTCATCCTAATCAATAAGCTAATTTTTCATCATGTTAATACTTTTGAAATTATAAATTATCTCATAGATGTTTAACTTCGGAAGAATTCATTTAATGCTTGTGATATGCTACTCAAGGTCTGTTTTAAAGTTTCAACAAATATTTACGATTTCACAAGCTATCCTAACACTATTTTAAACTCATAGCTTTATATCGGTCTGTTATATGTCTGGGTTATTAATATAAATTGAGTAAAAACGTAAATAAATGTATATATAAAACAATGAAATTATATTCGTTTTAAATTGATCAATAAAATATTTGAATACCTAAATGATTTAATTTAAACATGTTATACGCATGTGTGTGTGTGTGTGTATTTTTCACAGATGGATAGAGCACGTTTGATGCCATTGGAATTGCCACCAGCTAGTAGTCTGAACATTAACTTATCTGGGAAAGGAAAATCATCATTTTTCAGACGTTTTGGAGTGGGATTTGGGCTGCTTGCAGTACTTGGCTTATTGTACTTCCCAGCATATTATTCTGCCCAAGGGCCCAGCCAAGGCCTAGGTGAGATTCCTATCCCAAGCCCTCCAGTGGGCTCACAGTCCATGGGCTCCTTAGGTATGCATTTTCTGACTCGCTTACTCATCCACCGTTGCTTATTGAGTATTGAGTATTAAATTGGAAATTAGACAAAATAGAAAATAGAAAATCAAACACCTTTGCTATACTTTGCGATGTGCGACATTGAGGATGGCACGTAACAAAAGAAACAATTTGCGCCAGTTCTCTGTTGTTTATTCTTTTTATAAAAACTAGGATCATTAATGATTGAGATTTTCTTTCTATCTCAATATGGGAGATCTCAAAATCTCATTTCTCCAGTTTCTAGTAAAAAAATAATCCTCAGGATTGCGCGACGAATTCAGATTATATTTGTTTTAAAACAGGTTGTTGGTTTCCCTTTTTTTTTTTTTTTTATTCTTTTTTTTTCACCATCTTCTATGACCTTGATACATGAGTATATTACAGAAGTATTTGTTGTCGACCTGATGAATAATAATTATCCTTGAATGTATTTTATGTGAGAGAAAAAAAAAGAAACGTGTAGCATACAAATATGCGAATAAAAAAACAGATAGAAGATCCAGTTTCCAGTTCCAGAATTTCATTGATCTTCTTCCCATAGCTTAGTTCTTACTTTTTATTTCAAGATTTCATTCCCGATTGAATAAAAATGAATTAGAGATATTCATTTACATGCATGAAGTAGAAAGCAATGATTATTTGAAAACTGCAATCGTTTAGCAAGGTGTTTTTTTTTTTTTTTTTATATATATATCTATGAGATAAACTTAGAGATTTCAGAGATTGAATTAACTTGATAACAGACTCAGATTTGTAACAACGTAATAACACTAATCTGTGGACTATACAGAATACGATTATTTTTAATAGTCCTAATCATAGTGTCATCGTATTTGTTGAAGAAAACAGACCAATGTAAGGTATGATCACCACATAAACGAAATTTCGTTTAAACCTTACGCAATGTAGATACAGTAGTATGATGATATCATAATATATCTGATATTCATCAAGCATATTGATATTGTGTCAGCAATAATTAATCAGCGTTTTAGTTACCCTTAGCCCAGTAGTTTCACCTAGAATTTTGATGTACCCTGATCCCCTCTTGTCATGAAAATAAGATTATAATTGAATTTTTTAATATAAAGAGAGAAATTTCGCAGAAATACAAGCAGAATAACAAATTTCATTTAGCTTAGTGCACATTTTTATTTTAAATTCAAGTAAAATTGCTGTAATAAATTAGTTTCTTCGACGGTTGTTTTTTTTTTTTCTATCTTTTGAGCTGAAATATATTATAAGATGTACTAAAAAAAAAACCAAATTAAAATTATGCATGGATATAGGTATTATATAAATAAATAATTGTAGTCAATGAAAAGTGGGTGAAATTCATGTGGGATCCCATATTTTATCACCAACATGTTTATTAAACAACGAACTATTGTAATGGTGAACATCCTGCATGATATGGATAATTGATTATTGATTTTCTTCGGTCTAGTGAAGCAAGTCACATAAACCTTCAGTGTGCATGTATGGGTTCAATTCTATCAATATCACTATAATATGATATCATGAGAGCATAGAGTATAGAATTATATACTATAATCCGTAAGGCAGTAGAAGCCCCGCAAACCTCAGACTAAACCGCGAAGCCAGAAAAAAAACCCAGTGGTTCAATCCAAGGCTATGCATAATCGATAGGTACTAAACCTTCTTTGAACTAGCGCAAGAATGAAAAATAAATAGTAATCACCTGCTGGGATAAATTTTAATAAAATGAAGTAAATGGCAAAAGCGAATCTCTGAATTAAAAAATTTAGAATAAATTACCGCCTCTACCTTGTGTCTGCAATATTATTTATACACTGTTCATCTTGCATAGTCCAGTTCTGTTATTATCATAAGCTAATGCAGTTCTGTCTGGGGACCTGCTTCCTCAATTACTGGTATTGCGTAGTGTATGCTGTTTGCTTGTTAGCAAACACATGCTGAATGAAAATGACCGAGAAACACTGTTCATAGTTATCGTTTCAATTTGAAAATCCCTTTATTCCTTAACTTTGGATAAATGATTATTTTAATGACGAGCCCTTTTTATCCCTCAATATTGGCTATGAGATTTTTTTTATGAAAATGTTACAGCCCCAATAAGATTCCTCCTAAAACCGTTTCTTTATTTCAATTGAGAATACAGTGACATGAGATCTGGGTAGTACAAACTAGGTGATAAAATAATCTCACTCATTCGCGCAGTAAGTTATATTCACCCATCATAAATCAGGAAAATAAATTCAAAATTCAAAGCATGATGCATGTGTGCGACAGAGTCCAAAATGCAGTTTCTTTGCTTAATCTTGATCTTAAAACTAATTTATATTATTTAAATTATGCAAAAGTGTATTTTACGAATACATATCCCACTCTGGTACGATGTATTTTTATTTTTTTATTTTTATGCACTTTCTATTTGCGCATGAAATTATTTTCTATTAAAGCATGTCATTTTTGAGCCATTATGTTTTTTTTTTTCTTACACTCACCTTACATAACTCACTAATCCAAACTAACTCCTCAACAATTTTATCGCTTTTTAAGACCTGATTGATTCTTTTTATCAATTCTACCCATCGTAGATCTCAGAATCATTTTTAAATCTGAAGTATTTCGTCTTGATAGAAAAAGATTAATCAATAGTTTTTTTTTCATTACACTCAATCTGTTGGTGGATTACAATATGTGCAAAGAAATTTAATTAGTATTTAAAAAATATAATGTTAAATCTGTTTTCAAAAAAAAAAACCGTATTCAAAATTTTATCAAACATTATAATAATTAATATATTGGTGCTAGCAGAATTTTAGATTTTATTTACCAGAGGTATTCAAGGTATCAGAAAGTATTTCTATTACATCTCTGGATGTATTATTGCATTTATATATTATTGCTGTAAATAGCTGTTGGTCAAATTTCAAATATACTTCAAATGTTGATGATAGACGTTCTGGTTTTTTAGCACAACTACCTGATTGGTCATACAATACAACGAGGGATGTTCGTGTATACATACAACCAGAGACTAATACCACGATCATTACCCCAATTGGAATTTGCACTTCTCCGCCACTTTTGATTATAATAGTTTGTTCGTCAGTCTTAAATCAGAAAGAGCGACAAGCCATAAGAGATACTTGGGCGAATAAAAGTAATATAGAAAATGTATATAACTCAACGGTTGAAGTAGCGTTTCTTGTTGGAGAGAGCAACAATGAGACGTCAAATGTAAGATTAGCTTTTGGTTTCACAATGTTCATTCATTTGATTCATTCTTTTAGTGAAACTCTCTATGCTCATAAATGTCCTCTATTGCTTTTCAGGAGATTCTAGAAAACGAAAACTTACAATATAAGGATATAATACAGGAAAAATTTTATGACACTTATAATAATTTAACAATAAAATCCATTATGATGTTAAAATGGGTTACATCAAACTGTGGTCAAGCTAAATTTCTAATGAAAACTGATGACGACATGTTTGTCAACATACCAGTACTGGTGAAACTCTTGCAAGCAAGATCCCAGCCAAATGGGGCTTTGGTAGGGTCGCTCATATGCAATGCTAAGCCTATTGTGGATTCGAAAAATAAATGGTAAGCTTCTATTAGTATTTGATGAAAGAATATATTTTCTCATAATTAATTACGTATTTTTTTTTTTTTTTTTACTCAACACAACAGGTATATGCCAAAATATATGTATTCTGAAGTGACGTATCCGAATTATCTTTCGGGTACTGGATATGTAATGAGCATGGACGTCGCTTCTAAGCTATACCACGCTGCGTTGGATACACCATTGTTGCATTTAGAAGACGTTTATTTAACAGGAGTTTGTGCAAGGCGTGCAAAATTACGTCCAACTAATCATCCAGGGTTTAGTTTTGCGCCACGCAAGGCAGACCCTTGTGTATTTCGAACTATAATCACTGCGCACAAAGTTTCTGCATCTAATTTATATATTATGTGGAAAAAGTTGAACAACTCAGATTTGAAGTGTAGCAATTCTAGTCCAAATAAGAAATTAAGTAGAAAAGGAAGAAACGCCGGATATTATTCAGTTCGCAGAAGACCATCGAATAGATGTGTTTGACTAAGTTAATGAATATCAAATAAGTTTAAGATTATATGTAATTCGAATATGGGTTCAGGTAGATTTAGTTGAGAATTCATGATTCATGTTTAGTCGATATAAATTATTCTTCACTTAGTTTTCAGCTTCATATTAAGATCATAGTACCCAGTATCAAATATCTTTAATCAAAAATATCTAAAATTTCTATAACTCAAGAAACTCAAGGATTTTTTTTTTTTTTTTTTCTTTCTTTTTTACCTTAAGACTCTATAAAACTGAAATGTTTTTATTTATTGTGCCATTATGGGAACAAAGATTGCATTAATACATCCACTATTAAATATTGAGAATGATTTTGGTACTAATAAGCGTATAGTCTTAAGACTTGTGGATTGGATGTGTCGTATTTAATGAAAAGAATATTTTGCGCAATTGATACATCAGGAATCTTACAGAAGGTTTAAGAAATCTTAATCTTCTTTATTCACACTATTATGTATATCTATCGGATATCTGTATAAAATTCATCTATAAGGTTCCAGTTGCGTGCAGATTTAGACCTAAAACTGACATTGTCAGTTCCCAATTTGAAAATTATTTAATTTATCTACATGGAGATAAAATAAAACAAATTTGATTCCTCGGGATAGAATTGTAGTCGTAACTGAAAACGTGTTTGTAAAGCAGAATGTAGAAATATACGTGTATATACTCAATAATTGTTAATGACGGGATAATATTGTGGAACTTGATGTCTCATCGAAGACAAAATTGTATTTTTGCATTGAGAGCAGGAATTGAAAATCGTCCATTAGAATACCTCGGTTATTTGTCTATATTTTCAAAATCTTTTTGATGTTTGTATTTCGTGAACAAACGGGCGCTACTAAATTGATTTTACAATTTTAAATTCATTCGTTTTAACTTTCAATGATCACAGCGAGTCTGAAAATCGAATTTTGAATTCTCAAAGCACACGTAATAATTATATATAACAGCCAAGAAATGAATGAAAATGCATTTTCGATTGCCTATGTATATCAGGTCTCTGATATTTTTTTTTTTTTTTTTTTTATCGTAATGAAGTATAGTCATTATAGTTGAATATGAAGATTCAGGAATATATAACATAACTATAATACGCACAATATTCCATTACAAATAGGTTTTATAATAGATTACTGTTTTATTCTGTCACTGCATTACTTCATTACTATACAATAGATGTATGATTTTCAGTTTTATTCTAGGACTTGAATTTTAGCACTTCTAACGCTTTAACTATTTAGTACATACATATAATTTATCTACACAAATACTGAGTACTTATCTTATACCGGTAATCATATTATGTTTGAATCAATTGCGCACCAACTTTTCACACATGGCTCTGAGGTATCTAGAAGTTAAAACCCAGGTCACCTAGCTCTGGGCTTAGAATCGGATTTACTAATCGCTGTGAGTGTGAAAATGAATTGTCGCTTGTATAGAAAATTTTGTAAACATGTTTATAATGTGAATATGTTAACATCTGATTGAACTTTGACATAAAACATTCAAGAGTTTTAAAAATGACGCTATTGTTAAGATTTAAAGAAAGAAAAAAGTTCTTAGATTATATCAGTTCTGAAGGTTGTTCACCCTCGACAGCTATATTATTATGAGATTTATCTTTCTTCAATTATCATTATTTTAATAATATCTATAGGTATAGGAGTGTTCGATATTAACAACTAGATCTTTAAATATTAAACCCACACTTTTTGTATATACCTCATATTACTAATTCAATATTTCTTGATAACATATTTATACTCAAGGTATTATCGACTACTCTTCCTATAGACATTATTAAATGATATTTATGCTTTTACTAACTTCTAGTTCATGGGCCAGTTTTTGGGATTTAAAAACAATAGTTTTAATTCAACAGATAAAATTAATACGAGTGTATTGAATTTTCCTTCCCTCATGAGTGATCATGATTGAATTTACTATCTGATTACTCGATACATTATTTACATCAATTATTCTGGTACACAAATATCATCTCTGGTCCTTACGCTATATGTATATAATATACAGGCTGAGTTTTTTTCCAAGAGAAAATTCATTTAGTACATCTTAATATGGATATATAATAATAAGAATAAGATTTTTATCATAAGGAATATTATAATTTAAAAATGGAACTAACGTTTCATCTATTTCGCGTGTGATTATTAGGATAATGTGTGTTTTGCTTATAAGGCAGCTATGACATTTTGAAACTGGGTCAGAGGATTATTTATTTATTCATTGCCAATAATGACAAACAAATTTTTTTTTTTTTCTTCTTCCTTTTTTTATCTAATTCTAACTTCAGAATTGAACAATACTTAATGTATAGATTTGAGACATATTATTATTATGCCTATTGAATTAAAGCTTTTAGATACTATGATTTATTATTAATAAGTATTTATAAGTATAATGACAAGATTTTTTTTTTTTTTTTTTTTTTTTTATATTTATACAAAATATTTGATAAATATTGCAGAATTTTATTCTTTTTTGTCTTCTTTAGTTTTTCCTTGATTCCATTTAAGAATAAGACAAGAATTTAGTATACATGTATGTAACTCGTTTATCTGTAGATATAGATCGGCAACAGTTTTGAAAACAAATTTGTAAATTAATCCTTTGCATTCCAATGATGTTAAATTCCAATATTATTTAGTAGTGGAGTATAAATTTTCTAGTAAATTTGCAAAAAAAAAAAAAAAAAGTTCAAGAGACGATTTTTACTATTCTTAAAAATGAACGCAAAAGATAAATATAATATAAATATAATATAATAATTTTCTTGAAAATTCAAAAATTTTAAACAACAATATCGTAAAGTAAGAATTTTATCACACAATGATTGAGGAGAATATCCGATGTTATTTAATAACCTTTTCCAAAGGCTTTTTCTTCAATTGTATACAAATATCTAGCTTATCTTAATTAACTTCTCGCATATATTTTTTAATACAAGATATACCTATATATCACTCCGGTTGTAACTATGGCAAGGTCTAATTTTCAGACGTGCTAGCATTGCATCGCATTGCAAATATCATCAGAAACCATGATCGACATGGTTTACCTGGAACCATATTACGATTTGACCCACAAAACCCTAGTGGCCTTAGAAAATTGATTTTAGCCTGTTGGTATAATTATTAATTAATAAATAATTGTAAGTATATGTACGTCGCGAAATTCAAATTCAAATTAAAACGATTAAATTTTTCAAAAGAATTCGCAGGTTTGGTGCTATTATAGAAATTAGCTAGGATTATTCCACTTCTTATATAAGGAAAAAATAAAAAGAACAACAAAATAAAAGATATTAAATATTTATCCAAATTATAATTACGAGTTTTTATCTATAAAGTTATACTTACCTCAAATGCGATACAATACATAGAATCCTTGTGTTAAGGCTTCGATGTGGGGAACAAGCGATGACCATGAATCTACAATTTCTCTTCTTGTATCAACAAATTAAATCTTCTTTTTTCCACTGCTGTTTGCCCAATCTTTTTTTTTTTTTTTTTTTTAATCCATTTTTAGTATCAAATACTTAATAAAAAAAAGTTATATTATAAAACTGAAAAAATTATCGAAAGACGATATTTTTAACATTTCTTTTTTATTATAGGATTAAAAAATAAAATTCAATGTTGTATACAACAATTCACATTTCTTAGTTTTATTCTTGTATTATTTATATTCTATAACATTCGTCGAATGGATATCTGATGTATAGAATAGAATATTTCGGAAATCCTGCTCTTTAAACAGACCTCTTATGTTAGATAATATGCAAATATTAATAAAGCAGCATGGAAATTGCAACGAAAATTTTTTTCAGTAAATACTAAATCAGAGATATTAGATATTTTTTTACAATCTATTACTATATCATGTTATATATTCATCAATAGGAGCCTGTGCAACATGAAATAAGAAATAAGTATTGAGTACTCCTCTACTTTAGATATAATAGACGAAAATCTTGCGAATGTGTATGTATGTGTATTGACTGATAGTGAGTATTAACATTTTTATACATCATGTATTTCGAAAATCGTTTTAACTAAGAATTTTTTTTTTGCAAACTAAGTAAATACATACTTCGTACTTCGTACTACGTACTTCAGTCCCCTCTTAATAACATTTTCGAAAACTCAATTATACTCTACAAATATTAAACCAAAATTACCGTTATCATTGTTTATAATGAATACTATAGTGAATGTTTGTTTGTTAATATTATTTGTAAATAATGAAATTTATCTTTGCATCGACGTCAAGTTATAATTCAAATTTAAAACTATCTTCTGTATGATTTGCTTCAGGCATGTTTTCGAAAGCCCTTTGTCTCATTCTCTTTGTTTTTTTTTTTTAATGACGATGGGTGTTCATTTTTTGATCACTTTCAAGCCTAAATTCTACGTTATTCGTTAGCTGCTCAGAGTATGTTCATTGAACAACAACAATTCAGATTCAACGAGTTGGAGATTGATTGTGTTAGCTAAATTTCGATTTTTATGCTTTACGCAGACAGTTCAGTTAGATTCATTTCAGTTACTGTGATTATAACTTTTTCCAACTTTTTTCATATATTTTGTTTTCAATTCATTGTATTTAGTTTTGTAAACTATCATAATGCTATGAAGTTTTTCATATTCCTCTCTAGCCAGTTGTAATCTGTACTTTAATTCATTGTCATCTGATAACGTAGAGCGCGGTCTATCTTCTTTTACTTCACTGCAGTTACCAAGATTTTCCACAACCGAAAGTATATGTTCTAGACTTTGGTTGATTTGTTTCAATTTTGGTTCTGCACAGCATTCGTGACTACAACTTTGTCTTTGCGAAAGCGTGTCACATCGTTTAGTCAAATCCCTGTTCTCTAGAATATTTTTCAACGCTTGTACACCACCTAATTTCTTTTCAAGACATTCGTATCTATCCTTATACTCCTGCAACTGAATCATCGCTCTCTCTGTTTGGCTTCTAGCTGCATTCAATTCTTCACAAGTAGATTTAAGATGCTCTTTCAAATGCTCATTTTCAATCTCCAAAATTGTATCAACATTTAGTAAGTTAGGTGTATTTGTAGACGATTCACTTTTGTCGTGGATTCTTGCCATCATTGAGGAGTTCTGAGTCAATAACTCTTCGTTCATAAATCTGTATAATATCAACAAATATTAAGTGATACACAAAATATATTTTAAACCCCAATAGTAGAAATGTCCAAGCGTTCAACGATTACTCACGTTATTCTTTGCATTTCGTTCTTCAATTCTCGAGACTGGATTTCCTGTTCACCAAGCATAGCATTTTTAGAAAATAAATTAGCGATCTCTAGTTTAAGTTCTTCTTTTACTCTAAGGAATTCCATCTTTAATGTGTCGATTTCACAGCTCATATCATGGATTTCTCCATCTTTATCAGTCAAACGACGGACATAATCATCTATGAGCTCTTGTTGAGCGAGTAATCGTTGTCGCAGTTTATCAATCTCGTCCTTTAGCTAGAAGTAAAGTAAAGATTGTTAAATACAATATTCGGGACCGCATATATTTTGGCTTGTACAGAATTCTTGTTAAAACCAAGAATACTTACTGCAAATACACTTGCTCGAGAATTTACTGTGCTAGTTCCCATTTTATGTGGCTGACTTCCAACATTATTGGTACACTGAACTGGTGTACGAGAGCTATCCGATGAAGAAACAATGACAAACTCTTCGGAAGTTGATTTTTCCTTTGATAAACTTGTCTCTAAAATTTCATTCTGAACTCTTAATGCCATATTCTCTTGTAGACGTAATTCGTTTTCTTTTAATGAATCATCCAACAACTTTGACAGAGTTTCAACTTGGTTTGCTAAAGCCAAAGATTGATCGGTATGACTACTACTACTACTACTACTTTGCTTTTGTTCTACGGTTCGTTCTTCATCTGATACTTCATCAAGACGATACTGTAATTGGGCAACGCGTTTTTCTAGAGTACAATGATCCACGCAAACATTTTTTTGCGCATCTAACGTATCCTCTAATACTTGTTTCAAGGTAGATTTCTCATGTTCCAATCTGGATATGACCAGTTGCATGTCTTCCGTTGATCTAAGTAGCTTTGTATTATTCATAATCAACCTTCCTTTATCTGTAGACGAGTATTGCCCAGAAAAACTCTGGTACATCTCCTCTGATTGCTTAGCAATCCTCAACTCTTCGTTTAGTTTCTTGTTTTCTTTCCCAAGGTCGTCCAATTCTGCCTTAAGTTTTAAACTTTCCAACTGGGTATTGTTCAGATTAAATTTACACACTGTAAATTCATTTTCAAGTTCGAAATTCTTTGTTATCAAACTTGACTTAGTCTGCTCACTTTGTCGGAGATTTCCATGTGCAATCGCGATCTCATTTTTATCTGGAAATTAAGATGTAGTTTAGGAAAATGCATGTGCAATTCGATTTTCTACAATATTCTGAAGACTCTTTTTCTGGATGAATAATCTCACATTGCTAATGATTACAAATGCATAAACAAACATTGACAAAAACATTTCGCAATTTAATACGTCGGGCTAATTATTTATTATAGAATTTAAAATCAATATCAAATATCAATGTATTCGAAATATTGATAAGAATTAAATAGAAATTTTAGCTATTTAATATTTGAATCTTACGGGTTTCATGTTCTTTTTTTAAAGTTGTAATATGTTCAGTAGCTGCCAGCAAGTCATCTTCCATATCTCTGATCATTATTTCAAGATGTTGATTACGGTCTTGTACCGCATTTACTATATCAACATCTTTTTGCATTTTTTTCTTTTCTTGCTCAACATTGTCCAGTTTAATTAGCGCTTCTTCTAATTGCGTTTGTACGCACATCATTTGTTCATTGATACCTAACAGCCGAGTTTTCTCTTTTTTCAATTCTTCATTCAAGGCGTTAGATGTACTCAATGTTTCTTGCAATCGATCTAAACGTCGCTGTGTTAAACTGTGCTTCTCTTCCAAAGAGCGTAGTTCTTTCTCGAGATTTACTTTCTCTTTATTTAGATTCTCTCGATCTAGTTGAGCCTGATAAACATATCAATGAATAAATAGTTATAATATTCATTCATTGTTTCAATTATTGTCAATGAAAGATAGTTTTTTTTTTTACCATATTCACACTGGGTCTGGGTAAACTAATTTCATTTTAGAATTACCTAGAGTGAGAAATGATGTAGAAATAGGAAATGGGAATTGGAGAGTGAGGGAGAGAGCTGATAGTTGCAGCAATCAATACCACCTCACCTTTAACAGTTTATCTTGAGCAACAGCTGTTGATGATCGTACAACAACCATGTCTTCTTCAAGTGCAAAAGTTAACTCTTCATTATGAGGAGTACGAACTTGAAAAGGTACGCTGGCACCGCAAACTGCACTTTCGTTGCTGACATAGCAGACCTGAAAAGTAAATAACGATAAAACTTATCTTCTGGGAAAACATGTTTTATATGCTTATTGGTATAATATATGAATTTTACAAACCTGATAAAATTCATTCACATCTTTGGGCAAATCTGAAGCTTTAAATACAACCGTGAAATCTCTTTCATTTTTTTCGGGAATAGGAGCCCATTCAAAGACAACATAATCTTTTATCGATGACCATCCAACAGCAAATAATACGACCCTATCTCCAGGCGCTGCTTCAACTCCATCGGTCAAAGAATAACGACATACTATATCACTATCTGTAGGATAAGTATCAGCAACTCCGTGGAAGACGACCTATGCATAACAAGAGATGATTAGAGGATTGCCGTCGGATCTTTATACACATCAAAGATGAATAAAAAAAAATAATCAGTATTGAATAGCTGGTTGAACCAAACGAACTAAAATAATAAATTTACGACTAAGAAAGACTGGAGAGAAGAGATTTTCTAAACCAAACTATAAACTTTAACGCTTTTTGCTGGTAACTTTCATTTTCCAAATTTGACTGACTCTTTCAGATCTTCCAGACTAAAATTGGAATAACAATTACTCTGATTATATAGAGAAAAAATTTCTCCTAAACAAAGCCTGTGAGAACATTTGATGACAAAATCCAAGATTCTGCATTTGCATTATTATAGTGTGATAAAAGATTATCTGTGAATCATAAAAATTCATATCACAAATGAGTCCATCATTGAGTGGGGAAAAAAATCTTAGTCACAATAGTCGTATGACTATTTATATAATTATATGGACTTTTCCCAGTTATCTCAACTGGAACAAAATCTTATCCAATGAATTGTGAAGAAGAGAAGAAAGTGAAGTGAGAGAAAAATAAATGTTTAAAAAATATTTCAGACCCAAATGGAACTTACCATTGCATATTGAGACCGAGTTAAAGAACTCTGTGGTTCTATCGAACTTTTGACCAATTCAGGAAAATTTGGCAAACTATAGCCGGCTAAGATTCCATCATCGCTGTCGCTATCAATAACAAGTGGATTCTCAGTTTCTACAAAAGAGATTGTAGCATTCGGTGGATCTCCTGTATTCTTCTCCATAATTCTCTGCGCAACAATACAAACTATTGATGTAAAAATTGTCCGTAAAATCGAATAGATTCAAATTTCTATCAAAATTAAAGCAGCATTTATTTTTTATTCTTTTTTTTTTTTTTTTTTCAGTAAATACTCATGACTCCCTGAATTAGTCTGAAGCATCAGTATAAAGACAAAAACTCAGGCAAGTTATTAAAGCCAGTTAAAGATTTACCGCGTTTATTATAATCAGAGGAGGAAAAATAATAGTCAATGACATCATAATATGGTAAATGTATGTTTTCAACTTATCAAATGAAAGAATGTAAGCATTATTCTCTCTGACACATCACGGTCAAATAAAAACGAAGAAAACAAATGTTGACTCATAAGGATGAGTTCTGGCTGCGTTTTAGGCATGACCATAAGTTAGTTATTTTCTTTTTTTCCTTTTTGTTTTGTTTTTTTTTTTTTTTTTTTTTTTTTTTTTTTTTTCAAAATTAATTCTAAGAACAGTTTCAAACATGCGAATATGATAAAAGTCATATGAAAGTATAACGCGATTGCAATACTTAGATTAGGAAGATTAGATTAGAATGACTTTCAAGATATGCGGTATGTGTATTCGTTCGTGGATATTATGTTGACATAATGGAAGAATATCGTCCTACTACGATGATTAAAATTTCTATAATAAACGGCTGTAGAAATTAGATCGTAAAAATATGTTGATACACAGATGGACTATTACGCTCTTACCTTTTATCTTCTGAATTTAACGTTCGGACGTGTTGTTGTAATATTTACGGTTATAATAAGTAAAATTTTATGCTGAATTGATACTTTTTTTCACTGACATATTTTTAAAAATAAATATGGCTGGCTATAACGCCTTCTGCCTACAATACGACTGAAAACAACTGCTGTGCCGAGTTATTTATCCTCGTAAATCCACGTATACCAGACAATTTTCAATTTCCTTTACAGTCACCATTAATTTACGGATTGAAATATATCGAGTAAAAATTACGATTTCAATTGACGTACAATTATTTCACAGTCATGCATTTACATGACAGAATTGATCAATTTTAATTCATATATACTGATATTATATTATGTAGATGATACGACTTTAGTTAGGCTTAATAAGGTATGTTGGGTTGCTAGTAATCAGGCGTTTACCGTCCTGAACCGATGGTTGAAAAATAGAAAAGACGGTCAACCATGCGACTCGAACTTCGCGCGTTAAATTTTCGCATCGATGCAGCATTTTTTTTAAGAATTTTAAAAACGTCGATAATGTAGATATCTCTCTCTCTCTCTCTCTCTCTTCAAGCCACGATTCCCCTTTCCCGTGTGTCAGCATTCAACTAATCGCAGTATATTATTATTACTTGACTAACGTATATGTACGCAATAATTTCTGTCTACATTTCTAATTGTCATAACCTCGAAGTTGTAGGTCTAAAGAAGTGATTGTTGACAAGTTATACTTATTGTAAGAAATATATTATCCTAACCATGGCGTTAAAATTACAAAATTGTGCAAAATCTGGATATTTAAACATTCTGCAAACCACTCTCTCACGTCACAAACATACAGGTATTAAAAATGACATACATAATAATTTCGACATTTCCACATATACTACGATCAAATTTTGTCTACTCATTGATTCATTTTCCTATGAATTTATTATTATCGACGGATTTCTTCTAATTTTAATAAAAAATTCACCTAAAATTGTAGACTAATTAAAAATTTCAACAGCAATTTCGTATTCAATATTTTTCTTTAGCCTCAATTCTGGGAGGAGTACAAAATAACAATGACAAAGGTAAAAATAAAGGGCTTCACGCCACTGCGGTAAAGTCTTATCCATCAGCTCCGGCTATACCTTTACCTCGAAATATGACACAAATATTTGGGAATGAAACTGGCCGTTTTACACCTGAAAGAGCACGGGATATAAATGGGCCGGTATTAGTCTATCAGACGAATGTACCAACCCGTGATAAAGCTAACTTTGAAGGATTCAATTTTAGCGAATCAATGGCAGAACCAAATCGCAATGATTCGTATAGCGATTCTTACGATTGTACCGGAGCTGTGAGTCTCAATAGTTCAATGCAGAGCAACGTACCACAGCCTTTCTCATCTGAGGGTAAATCAACGCATTTAAATATGCCTGGAGGACAATGGGCAAGAAATGATAAATACATTGCTGATGATATGCAGAAATCACACTATGCCAGGATTAAACCTCATTTTGATAAACTAACTAATGGAAAAGGTTTGTGAGAGGATTGGTAATCCTTGAAATTTAACAATTCATCATTTTATTGAGAAGGAGGACTTTGAACCAGATTTTAGCATGTTAATAACTTCCATAAAACCTGATTGACCGGTTTTTTTTATACCTGCTTATTATGATACAATCTGATACTTGTTGCTCTTACAAAGTGGAAAAACCAGTCTTTGTAAATGATTTGTTGAATAGCTTGAGTTGGAATTATCTGTTTAATTTTTTTCAATTCTGCAAAGATAGCATTGTATTATGCAATCTATTTCATTGCGCTTAACTATTGCTTTAATTCAACCATACTTCTAATGCTGCTTGAAATACTCAATTTTTTGCTTTTGGTGGTAGAAATTTGATCATTATCTTACAGCTTGATGAGCTAATCTTAATCTATTGCTTGATTTCATGAAACTGCTCTCTCACAAAAGCTCTTTAAAATATGTCTATAACACGTCTGATATTTTTGATAGTAATTAGTTGAGATTGATAATCAATCTGTTTAATGTGATGAAGCAATAATAGCAAAAGTCTGTTAAAAAGCTTGCAGAAGATTCATTATATTACAGACTCAAACTCTAAGCAATTGAATATTTCTCATCTAATGCTCAGGTGCTGACGTTAACATCTTTGCGAGAAGTCGACTAGCGCAAAATTTATACTACCCAATACAGAGTCATATATCAAGGTATTCTACAAGCACTGGTACGACACCAAATGAATCTCAAAAACCGTCTAACGAATCAGTTAGTAATGTTAACGAAACTGCGGTAACAAAGCTTAAAAGAGCATTCAAGGATTATGGAAGCACCGTTGTTGTTTTCCATGTTGGAATATCATTGGTATCTCTTGGTACTTGTTACGTAGCCATTTCTAGGTTTGTTGTTTGATGAATAAAATTTTCATTTATTTATTGGGTAGGAATATAGAAATTCAAAACTATTACACACTTTAATATAAATTTTATAATGCATAATATATATACAGGCTTTTTCGTGTCTTTACTTAAATGTAAAATTGGCTTTGGTAATCAGCGTACAATTAAACTTTCATGTTATTAAAAATAAAAATTCATCTAATCTTACTTGAAATAATATTTAGCTAGAAGGCAAGGCAAGGACTAACTTTTTATAAAGTGTGCAGCTTATAGTTATGAATTAAATTCTAAATTTCTTCAGAAGGTATTTGGAGCAATTCATCAATTTCTATCTGCTAATGGGAAGAAAAAAAAATTCTCTAATTAAATTTCAGCATATAAATTAGCAGTAGTTAATAAAGTTATTATTTAAGTGAAGTAATATGATGATATAACGATTGAAACGCAAAAAAAAAAAAAAAATACTGTGCTTTCTAAAGAAAAATATTTTTGATTTCTCTTTCCAGTGGCTTAGATGTACCATCTCTGATTAATTATCTGGGATTTGTGGATAATGAGAAGATTCAAAGTATTTTGTCGAATTCGTCAACCTTTGTAATAGCATTTGCTGTTCACAAATTATTCGCCCCAGTAAGAATATCCATAACATTGGCAACTACACCATTTTTAGTAAGGTATCTGCGGAAAGTCGGTATTCTAAAAGTAAAATAAGGATTAATTTTCTTTTATACTAACATTAACTTCGTATTTAGATTTAGATTGAGAAGATATTCCAGATAACAATTACAATTCAGGATTAATGTTCATTTGAATTAAAAATTTATCCGATAACAATTAATGGATTGTATTAGTCTTTAATGCGCGAGAATAAGTCTCTGGAATCTGAATAAATCATTGAAACTAATCGCAAGGCTACAGGGCTACTAATAATGATAAGATTTAACTAGGAGTAAACATATACAAATTTTTCTATTTCTTGATCAAAATCGAAGCAGCTGGCTGTGACCAGTAACATGGACATATGTAATAATGTAACGTGTAAGTCTGTATGTAATGATTAATGAAATAATTCTGTTTTAGAACTCGTGCTGTAACTTTTTTTTTTTTTATCATACTCTGTTGATCAGATCTCTACATGAAGCTACTAATGTTGTTTTTAGGTGATATCGCAGCGTTGATCTATAATAATTATATTTGATGGTATAAATTATATAATTATTATTATTATGTAAATACAGGGAAAAAGAAATAAGTAGTGGATTGCGATTGCATTGGATATCGTATATTATTCGTTTTTACATACATTATATAAATGATTGTTACAAATATTACGTGTTTTTATATTTAAAAAAAAAAAAAACGATACACCTTACAAAAAAAATAAAAAATATTACTTAGTGTTGATTAATATTCATCATAATTAAATACGTAAATAATGTAGTAAAATTCAATTTTTTCAAAAGTTTGAAAAAATTTCACCGTCACGTTTTCATAACTGGTTAAAATTTACGTTATTTAACAATCAATAAATAGTAAAAAGAGAAGAAAAAAAAAAAGAAAAAATTCTTAAAGCCTCAATTGACATACTTCTTCGCGGCTGCTGCATACGAATTATTTTTAATACTTGTAATGATACAGAAATAAAATAAGGTGAAGGAAATTGATTTATTAAAAATGTTATATTCGCATTCAAAATATCCCTGTCACAAATACTAACAAAATTTCATGTTCGATGATACAAGTGAAAAATTATTACTTGCTGATTTGTTTTTGACAAATATAGCAACCACATATTATCGTTTATGTATTTTTGATTGAAATAGTAATACTAAAAAAATTTTCTCATAAACCGAAATCAGCCATTTGATCGTGTATTTATAACAATGTGTTTAATTTTGGTGATGCAGTATAATCATATAGTAGGTATATGAATCAGCCTAAAACCTATATCTGCGTTTACTTACTAGGTATATTATATTAATTTTACTATAATATTAAAATATACATACTAAATGTAGCAAGTTATATAATAGCGATAGAATTTTCAATTCTGTTTATGTTCTGGATATTTGAGTTTGAAGGAAATCGTCAAACCAGTTCTGGCAGTGTTTACGTGCGTTTACACTTAATATGCAAAAAAAAAAAAAAAAAAAAGAAAGAAATTTTCACCTTGCTACTGCACATAAGATTAAATTCACTTATTTATAAAAGAAAAAAAATATATACACATTAGGGTGTCACAAAAAAAAAAATTTTTTTTTTGCTACCTTCTGAAGGGATAGTTCTCGTCAAGACAGAGAGATTCCCCGCTGGAAAATGTCCTATGTCAAGGCTAAGTGGTTCTGAAACTTTTTTTTAGTTTTCCATTTAAGTTTTCCACACCTATGGAAAATTATTTTTTGAATAAAGTTTAATTCTAAGCATTTCGAAGATCAAAACTTCAGCTTTCAGAATCTTTCTCTATACTTGAAAAATATCGAATAACTACCGAACTATGTGGATTGCCCCGAAAATAGATTTTTTTGTGTGTTAAATAAATAGAAAACAACAAAAAAAGTTTCGGAACCACTTAGACTTGACGGAAAAAAGTTTTACTATGCGGGATGTCTTCTTTTTGATAAGACCTAGCAACTTAAAAGGTAGCAACATGAAAATTAAAAAAATATCTGACACCCTAATACACATATACACATAATGTGTATATATCTATAAAATTCATCATTCAATCATCGTTGGAATATCCAACAGAATACATTTTTATATCAAACAGTAAAGATAATTGTATTATTTAAGTTATATAGTACATACCTATGTACTAATTATTAATTTATTGGACTTGAATTTCAACCAATGTAATCTGATTGAAGTGATTACTTATTTCTGTCTGTAAGGAACTATGGAGTACATTTAAGTTTCAGGCATTTGTTACCAGAATATACATATGTATTGCATTAATATTTTTAAGTCCAAGTTAGCATATTATAATAACATTGCAATATTGATAAGTTATAAAAATGATTAAAAACGAAATTATCTTCGGGTGAATTTTTTCACGATTATACTGTGCGCACTTGGCAAATCAGAGATTGAAGACATAATATATAGAATAAATTTGATAAAAAATTTGGCAAACTGTATAAAATCCAGTACTATATTGTCAGAATGTAAGATAAGAAGCTAGTTTTTTTTTTCTTTCTTTCTTTCTTTTTCGCTATTATGAGATTAATCATATGAATAATTCGTAATATAATATACAAAATCACTTAAATTAGGTAATTATAATTAATAATATATACATGAGAATAGCTTGGACTACCCTCCATTTAAATGTAAGAACATTCAGGAAGTTAAACCATTGTTTATAAATAGTCCTCTTAATTATTATAGCAAAAAGATAATATTTTTGTTTTACAGTAATAATTTGGTAAAAATTAGGACGAATAATATATTTTCTAATATAATCAAGTTTTTCTTATAACTTTGAAATTTAAATTACCACCTTGGTACACATAGATTAAACTACATATAAATTGATACAAATTTACCCCACCATATTATACGTACGTAATACATAAATGCATCAAGACTCACACCTCAGACGTTCTTTACGAAATTTAGCTTTCTTAACAAAAGAGGCATTTCGATTTTTCCCATATATACATACTTGAAATAATAACGTTCATAAATTACGTATACGGGTGAAAGCTAAGCCAACTGAACAACAGTTCAAGTCTGAGGTGTGAGAAGAATACTAACATAACATACATTGGTAATATAAAAAGTTAGAGATTTACGACATGATTATTTAACTGTTTGTAAAGAACGCTGTGGAAGTGCATATACTATCATGTTAATTTGCATAAAGCTGATCGCACAACTTCCAAATCTTGTCATCAAATTATTCTATACTTACTTTCGTCTAGTACGAACAAACTTAAATTAATTATCTTTACTAATTGTTTGTTCATTTTTGATAATTTTCAATTAAAAAAAAAAAAAAAACTTGTTCCAACGTCCAAGTTGTGACTTATTTCTTTTAAACGTATATAATTTTTCGTGCACACTTAAACAGTTTAGAATTCATTACTTTGGCATACATAGGTATATACATATACCTGTTCAAGTGATTGAACACTTTTGTATACCCAGCATATATATGCCAAAGAATACAGAGTTTGTACAGCTTTGAAAATATAAAATTAGCATCTATCCGTAGAAATAGGCTTTATTCAGGCTTGTCATCAAGAGCTCACTATCCCTGAGTCAACTGATTTCTTCTAAGAGATGGTTTCCAAGCTATTTTTGTCAACCAATTTACTTTGCGTTAATATATTATCGAAGCAAAAGCCACATTGTTTTTTTTTTTTTTTTTTTTAGAATAAGATCTTTATAGGGACATTGGAACTATGTATTTGTTCTTTTTACCTTATGCTATATATATCTTATTAATAGTAATGGTATACTTATTTTTACTTTATGCTTCTATGTATAAAGAATAAAGTACTTATAATAATTTGACACAAATTTACGTAACGTAATTAGTATTCACGTGTGCGACAACAGAAACATGCACACCTATATCAGTTTTATAAAACATTTTTTTTTTTTTTTTTTTTGCAAGCGTTTTATAAGGAATTAACACGACACACAAAAGCTCGATAGTTTCAATGGACGAATTGATTGGTAGTTACAAAATGATAGTTATAAATGTCAGACAGTTATAAGCCGTCAACGTTCAATAACAAAAAAAAAAAAAAAAAAAAAAAAAAAAGGGGGGAAATAAAATTCTTACATCTTTTTTCAATGTCTGACTTGAATAGTAGGGCTATCAAACTTTCTTTAATTAATATGCAGTCTTTAAAATTCAGCTACGGTACAATTAACAACCATTGTATTCGATCTTTGAGTCATTGGGTATAATTACTTATAAAAGATTAAGTAATTTCAGGTATATGAAATAATAAAAATCTTAATTTTTAAAAAGGCTTCACTTCAGTTTCTAACTTGTGTATACTGCCAATAAGAGTTAAATATCCTTTTGAGATAAAAAAAAATTGATCTAATTATTATTATTTTTTTTTTTTTTGTATGAAATCTATTGTTATTCAGCGTTCTAATAATTTATGTATACTTATATATGAGTATTTAAAAATATAATATAGTACACAATAACTAGAACTGCATTTATATACAGGATAGCCTATTGCAGCATACGTTTTCTCTTTGTACCTAAAGAAAATAATTACTAGAACTAACTTATCCATAATAGGTGCATTCTCACTGCAGATATAACATTCACAACAAAACAGTTAAAGTTACAGTAAAAGTAAACGTTATCTTATAAATACAGTTAAAAAATGAGTATTGAGATTACAGTGTCTTATCATTGATTGTTAGTTAAAATATCGTCTGTAGACATTATAATAAACATATTAATTCTTCTAAGGATCGAGAGTTCATAACTAAATCGACAATCAAAAAAGTGTCAGTTATGATGATTTCTGGCATCTCGAAATTATTTGTATGTATACATAATTTAAGTGCCAGTAAAAGGCGCATTGATTTTAGATTTGGTTTAATCATAATTGCAAGCACGCATACCCTAGCACTTAAAATATATCTGACTGTAAAATAAGATGCTAAAAATAATTTGATTTCATCGACAAGTTACTCAGAATAAAAATGACATTCAATTAATATAGTTAATTTAAATAACAAGTAATGAGAGACTAACATCATACTAAAATATTAGTTCAATAATATAAATCAGACTTTTTGAGATTGATGCCAATTGGTTCAGGTATGAAATTTTTAATACCAGTCAAACACGTTCATCAGATATAAAACATTCCAACTGATCTATTACGGAGACAAATTTAGTGCGTTGCCAAAAAGTGCACAATTTATGTAAATGATGAATTTTACCAAAATAAGCAAAACTTATTATGGAGAATATAACTTGGATACGTAAAACTGCAGCTTGGAAAATTAATAATGCTGCACATGATTAATGGACACATGGAAATTTGTCAGTCTGCTAAAAGTATACGTGGAAACAAATAAATAGAATCTATTTCCGTGTCAAAAGTGTCCAAGTAATTGAAAATGAAAAATAATTAAAACTAGATGAATTTGGACGTGACGTTAACAACGGTCCAACGAGAGCGTCAACTAAGTTTAGCACAAGGCTTAAAATAGCAATAAAAGTATATGAAAATCTATACATATGCTTCAATACGACGTCCTTGGATACGGTTGAAAAATTGTCGCCAGCTTGTGAGAGTCTTGCTTGACCATACCCAGAAGCTGCTTGTTATTCCAACAATCATTGCCATTAAATACTTAATCATAAAAACTTCAAATTCTGGACGACGTAAATTGCGAGAGCGTTCACCCATTGGGCATGGAATTGGGTAAAGAGATTGTACCCCTGGTCTAGAGCATATTTCCATATTCCAAGAAACCATCCAATAATCAAAGTACGCTTGCTCGTAGAATAAACAAGCGATAACAATCAATGCAGGGACCGTATAAAGTACAGAGAATATCCCAATACGAATCATCAGTTTCTCAAGTTTATCTGTCTTCGTACCATCGTGTTTCATCACCGTGCGAATTCGAAACAATGAAACAAATCCTGCTAGAAGAAAGGCTGTCCCTAATACTAGGTACACGCAAAGTGGCGCTAACACAAATCCTCTCAATGCCTCAACGTTCCATAATCCAACGTAGCATACTCCCGATAAGATATCCCCTGTGAAAGTTAATTAACATCAGACAAAGTGGTAGTAATTTATCATAAATATAGAACACTAATATGCATCTAAAGGATAATCTTGATACTCTGTTATGAGCAATTATTTTAATCATTGTTTCTACAGGCTGATAAAATTCACAGAGTCAAAAGGAAATGAGAAAGATAAGAGCGTGCTGCTTTATCTATATTTGCAGACTCGTTCGTTGACCCTGTGTTTACTATAACTACATCCCACATATAACGAGCAGACTAAAGTCCATGATATTTGACAAGAATCTGCAGTGTCTCTTACGCTCAATTTCATACAAACTGAAAGACAGAAAAATTGATTTGTGGATCTAAAAGTGCTTCCTCGTCGATG
This sequence comes from Tenthredo mesomela, assembly GCA_943736025.1. Classification (NCBI taxonomy): domain Eukaryota; kingdom Metazoa; phylum Arthropoda; class Insecta; order Hymenoptera; family Tenthredinidae; genus Tenthredo; species Tenthredo mesomela. The sequence continues at coordinate 20,141,695 of OX031016.1, read as the reverse complement.
CTTACCCTCGACCTTTCCCATGGCAAGTATTGTGATAGTTTTTAATGCAGGAACGGCCCAAGCAGCCAAATGAAAATACTGCGAATGAGCTTCGATGGCTTCGTGTCCCCACTTTAATCCAGCAGCAAGGAACCAAGTGAGTGTAAGAATGACCCACCAGATGCTAGATGCCATGCTAAAGAAGTATAAAACCATAAAAAGAACGGTACACAATTCGTGCTTAGTTCCTTGCGTGATTGTCGGGGACATATCAGTCCTTAAAGGCTCTCTGCATGATATTGAGTTACCCGCAGCCCATCCGATGACATAAACCAGAGCCACCATCATGTAGCATACTGATAAAAATATTATCGGTCTTTCCGGGTATCTGAACCTGTCCGTATCAATGAGGAAAGTCAAGACAGTAAAGAAACAAGAAGCTGCGCATACCGCAGCCCAAGCTCCGACCCAAATTCTTGAAAACCTAAGCTCTTTTCCATTAAAGAATATGTCGTCACATGGAGCGCCGCAGTCCGGCTCTACCTTGTCTCCGACTTTTAAACTGTACCCTAATTCATGAGGTACTTTCAATTGCATTGGACATACAAAGCCGTAGTCACGAGCATCGCCGTTGTAAGTTTTTAAACCGCCGTTCCAGCCTGGGTGAAATTCTGCGCTAGGTATAATAGGCGGCGAATCGTCTGGTATTATTCGTTCAGTAGTTGCCGTTGTGTTGTCACCAACGCATATTTCTGTACCACCAGAAACGGGAAATTTTGAACACTCCAAATTGTCTGGCCATAAAAATCCAAAACGATTCATAAGCGATTCGCAACCTGCTTTAGCACTTTCGCAAAGTGATCTACACGGGGGTATTGCCTGATCTAATATAGTGCAAACCGGTACGTACATTGAACACAAAAAAAATTGCAAATCTGGACTACACTTGACTTTTACCAATGGTAAAAATTGGTGAACTTCAAGACCCGCGTCTTCTTGCTTTTGATGGTTCATTAAATTTGGCATTATTGTTTCGTTGTATGGTATGTTCATGCACAATGGTATTGTTATCGGTTCGCATCGTCCATGATGTGGTAAGGAATCTCTTGCATGGAGAGCGTTCACATTCACTACAACAACGATTACGCACAGAAATAGATACACGGACATTTTTTTTTTTTTTTTTTCTTTTTAACTAGCGGGTGTTAAATACAGCGAGAATTATTATTGATAAAATGAAATTAATAATATTTAAGAGATTTCCGACATCACAACATACACATATTTTAGTTTTATTTTAAATCCTTTTATTCACCTAGTTCACAATTCAATTCACACGGTATCAAAATCATCACATGAAACACATTACACATAGCTTTATAAGTTATCAGCGTACGCCAAAGACAAGGCACTAAGTGTAAACAGACCACTAACTGTACGCATAGCATGAGACAGACACACGGATGATACCCGTAGGCCCTTCACCAGAGATTTCGCTGAGACTTACAACGACTCTTACGGTCGTATTTTGTACCAAGTTTAAAACAACCCCATGAACCTGAACGACCGGCCGGGGAATCCCGCTGATTCTGTCGTTTCATTTTTATTTATAATAATTATATAATCCTACTACCGCAAAATAGCGGGGATTGAATAATTAGGTTCTAGCTGTGTTAAAAATATTCGAGTACTATAAGCGCAGGGTAATTTATTATTAAGGGGATAAAATTCTAGAGTAATATGAATTTTAAAATTAATAGAACGCAGAGTTTATGATTTCATTCGAAATTTTATCAACTTGGTTTTCTCTCATTTTTTATCTGATTGTGAGTTCTAATTTATATGCAATCCGAGAAATCTGGCATTTACAAATTTTACACTAGTATTAATTATTTTCAATTACTATAACTTGAGATGGTAATATATGTTCGGATTCGTAAATTGTAATTGAATGAAAGTTATATAACTGACTGAAAATATTCAATGTTGTTCAAACGAATTTATTTTATATTATAATTAGCTCAGAATCAATAAAGAATGTATCGCATATATTTATTTAGGTTTAGTTTATTGGAGTTGGGGAATTTGGGAATCATGCCAGTTGGGATTTGTTCATTATGGAAAAAAAAAACTATTATAACAACGTGATAATTTGCTTGAACATAATCATTTATTTTATAGTATAGGGAATGCGAAATTTTGTATATTTCACTTAAAATATTTACGATAAGACGGAAATATATTCACTGTGTATTCCAAAGACGTTTTGCATGGTCCTATCGTATCGTTAATAGAGAAAGATATAAGACGAGTGACGGTAAAGAATAATAGATATAATAGTAACATTGTGGTGATCTTAGTCGTGATTACGGCCAAATCTCATGTGGCCATAATCATCGAATTGATCTCGTTTCCCGAACCTCATGTGCCCATAATCGTCAGATAATTGTCGTTTATTAAGCTCCGTAATATCTTCGTCTTCGCTAAGAATGTCGACCACTGGATACCGGCTGTAAAAAACGAAAAAAAAAAAAACGAGTTATACATTTTATAGACACGTAAAATTCGCACGATTATAATCGCCTTCCTTTCAAAATGAGAAAAATGATTAAGCGGATTAAAAGTATAACATCAAAAGTATAATATATGCTCTCTAAATTTTTTGGAGTGTAAAATTCACTCTGTTTCTTGGAGTGGTGTTATTTTCAATTCGAGGAAGTGAAAATTCACTCTGCTTAGAGTGAAATTTACTCCATTCAAAGTAAATTTTCACTTTTTTTTTCTCGGACTGATGAAATTTTCACTCCAAAAAATTAAGAGAGTGAATGATATAAGTACCCAGGAAATAAGGAGCGCCCATAAAATCTTCGATTAGTGTTAGAAGTTGATTCTCGGGCAGCTTGGCACTGATGATCAATCAAAAGCCAAGCAAACATAACGGCGATTAGGATGAACAAGAACTTTGCAGACATTACAGTGGTATTGTTTTAGTAATCGTCAGGTAGTCGTCGAGAAGTCCACTAGTGAGATAAACTTGATACGAGTTTCGATCTGTTAGGAGATCGAATGAATTTCGGTCCAAGGGTTTATTATAGGGATTTAAGAACAACGAACAACGAACAACGTTCACGGTGATCTATCTGAGGCGTTGCGAACGAACGGAAGTCAGCGGTTGAATGCTACCGACGATATTTTCATCCCCCTATATATACTCAGTTGGTTTCTGAAGGCAAAGCCTCTTGTGAATTTTAATTCGCGACTGATAAACAATTTTCTTTATCCCACCCGCGCACCGACAACTCAATAATATTTCAATGCGGTATATGATTGGCAGGTATGGTAAACGAATTAACTACCGAAGTTGGGCTCCCTCAGCACCATATTTTTCATTTTCTTACTTATCATTCTGCAAGATAATCCGACCTGCCTTTCATCCCTACCCAACCCCACAGACTAGCTTATTCTTAAACGTCAGAAGAATCGCTTCTACTTGATATGTACAGCAGAACAATTGCTCAACGTCTATCGGCCACGTTGTGGAGGCTGCGAACCTTTTGGCAAATTTTGTCATTTTTCGTTCCAAAGCCACTTGGGCCTAGATTTATATCGAGAATTATGGTAAATCTCTCTAAGGAAATGTTATTGGATTTACTTGAAAATGAAAAGATAAGGGGCTCATCTGTGGCATCAAAAAGCACGTTTCAATGGAGAATAAGATGTGACCTTACATGTTCACGAACAAGTCATCTATAATTAGGTACAGCCAACAAATGGCATTAAAGATATGCCATTGATGAAGTATCTGTAATCTACATGCACGCATCTTTCCGGAGTTGAAAAAAAAAACTTCAGATTTGGAATTATTTTATTCAGAAACGCAAAGATCGGGACGAAATCTCTACGGTATTGCGAATTCCTTCCATTTGCCCAATTTGAATTGAGATACCGAGCTTAATGGTGATTGATTAATGAGCGTAAATAACACTTTTACATACATCATCTAGTCTCCCGATACAACATGAATCCTAGACGCATTGTAATCCCAAGATTGATATATTATTAATTATAAATTTCTTCGTAAAGAACGAGTTTAATTGGATCGCGTTTTGCTGGCTAGTCCAGAAAAGATCCAACAGAATTGTAGATCTAGGTATTATCATTTTTCATCTTACCATATAATTAGAGAAAATTTACCTTTGTAATTAGATCTTGGATAATGAATGTAATTTCTTCGGATAAAAACAATCCGAAAAATTCTACCACTTCACTGTGCCTTTTCAATTACCATATTAATAAAAATAAACGATCTAGAACGTCGGTAAATCTTCTGATCTTAAAAATATTTGGCATATGGACACCAAAGCTCGACAGTGTGATTTTTAACGGTATTTAGTATTTCTGGAGAATGATCGCAATTCTCATCATCAAATTTCTTCACCTATAATAATTATATCAGAAATTCAAACGCAGTGGCGGTCTTTCAATCTTTACGAGTTAACTCATCCAGCATCTGTGTATACAATTGAAAAAAAAAACTTGAATAAAATATCATAAAATAAGACTTCAGTTATGCATATCAAAATTTGGTTTTGGCACTGTAACTACAATGATTTTTCTTCAAGTATAAAAACATTGTTCGCAAACCTGTATAATTTCACGTAAATATTTCTACTTTTAAATACCGTCAAGTACCTACAGATATATTCTTATTTCAAAAACGTACTGACCACTGATCAATTTTTTTGCATTAGGGAATTTTTTATTGTAACTCATTGGGAGAGAATTGTGAAAATACAGGTACACTCCAGTAACAAGTAAAGTCTTATTGATTCTTTATAGTATGAAATATTTCTATCTTACTCTTTCTATTATAATAATAATCGTATCAGTTCATATCAAAATTTGTGATAACTTATCAGTTTTTTTTTGGATTGGGTAAAGAAGATGAAATTTTTAGTTTCGGAGAATCAAGCAGAATGCAGTATACTATTATGTTTCGAATTCTTGGACAATCAGATCGTTAGCACGTTAATAATGTGGTTGAAAAAACTTCCAGATTTACAGAACTGAACTGAAATAGATTTGTAATATAGAACTGAAACAGATTTGAAAAATATTTAGTACTGTCGTATTCGTACAATCTTTAAGCACATGATTAACATAATATGCTCTATCATGATTTTGATAATTTAGGTAAGATATTTTCATGATACTTTATTTGTATAATTGCAATCATCTCTATCCCCATACATCTATTTCTACTTTTGACAGCAGAATATTTCCGCATAGTCAAAATGTTGCAGAAGCACTATAAGGAACAATGCCAGCTGGATCAATCTGCTATGACAGTTCCAAAAGGGATAACTCTAAATTATGGTTCGATCTCAGAGACCTATGGAGGATCAGGGCTGGACGGATGCTAAGGTCATTTAGAACTTGTTTCTGTGAACTCCTGCAGCTCTAAATTTCAAAATCTGGAGAAAAAACACGTTTTGTTTTTAATCAGATTGGTTTGAAATTGATGAAAAATTTTATTATTGTATTTTCACCATATTATCCTCACACAATACACTCAAGTTTGAAAATAAAAGAAACGAATTATTTGAGTCTCTAATTTTTTTCGATTTTATTTTAACCCACCAGCGAATTATGAATATTCACGACTTATCTGTTTGTATACATTCTGTGCAGTTAACACTTCTATTTGATAGAAATTTTTCGTTTTTGGCAATAAAAAATCTCATTATAAGAATCTGTTGATTAACTTGTGATCAAGAGTGTATTTCAAGTCGGTGAAAGGGTCTCTTAATGCTATTCTGCGCTCAACATTGATAAAATCTTATTTCGCCGCTCGATCAAATTTGTTTTATTCCAACGAAATAGCTTACATAGATTGATATTTTCAAGTAAGTCTCCTGAAATACATAATTAGAAATTCAGGTAACACTCTTTCCCATCAAAACGCAGCGTTTAATTACAAACCAAGGCTTGGAGTACCATTTTGTAATTTAAATACTATAAACGCAATAAACCTGAATAAAACTATAACGTGAGTGATTCGTTGGGGTCGGTCAAAGAAGAAGACATTTCCCTGCTAAAAATTTCGTATAGAGACGGATAGAATTGCAGAAAACGCTATAGAAACGGATAGCTCGCCTATCCGTTTCCATCCGTTTCTATCTGTTTCTTTAGCGTTTTCTGCACATTCTATCCGTCTCTATACGAAATTTTTAACAGGGTTATCTTCCCCAACGAATCACTAACGATACAAATCTATAGTCACTAATCTTCAATCAATTAAAACTTGAACCACCTGAAATAAATACCTGAAAATCCTCTCATCGTTTTTAAGCTATTCTCGAATGTTTTTTGTTTTTCCTCAAACGAATTTCGACACCCCATTTCGGGGCAGATATATTTGTCTAATACCAGGCGCAATTTTAGACTTGAGATTTTCTAACAGTAGTATAAATAAATACATTAACGTGCATGAAGACACGTAAGCTTATACACTATCCCTATTTTCCACCAAAAATTTCAGCACACCTCCTCAGGTCAGATGTTCTCCTGATACCAGGAGTATTTTTCGAGTTAAAATTTTTCAAATCGTCAAAATAGCTAGTATAATAAACTATATAGAGACGTGCATGGAGAAACGTATGCATGCCTATATCGATACACTATTCTTTCCCCCTCCAGAAATTTTAGCACACCTCCTCGGGTCAGATGTTCTCCTGATACCAGGAGTATTTTTCGAGTTAAAATTTGTCAAATCGTCAAAATAGCTATAGAATAATAGACTGTATAGCAACATGCATGAAGCAACGTATGCATGCCTATATCGATACACTATTCTTTTCCCCCTCCAAAAATTTCAGCACACCTCCTCGGATCAGATGTTCTCCTGATACCAGGAGTATTTTTCGAGTTAAAATTTGTCAAATCGTCAAAATAGCTATAGAATAATAGACTGTATAGCAACATGCATGAAGCAACGTATGCATGCCTATATCGATACACTATTCTTTTCCCCCTCCAAAAATTTCAGCACACCTCCTCGGATCAGATGTTCTCCTGATACCAGGAGTATTTTTCGAGTTAAAATTTCTCAAATCGTCAAAATAGCTATAGAATAATAGACTGTATAGCAACATGCATGAAGCAACGTATGCATGCCTATATCGATACACTATTCTTTTCCCCCTCCAAAAATTTCAGCACACCTCCTCGGGTCAGATGTTCTCCTGATACCAGGAGTATTTTTCGAGTTAAAATTTGTCAAATCGTCAAAATAGCTAGTACAATAGACTGTATAGCAACATGCATGAAGCAGCGCATGCATACCTACATCGATACACTAGTCTTTTCCCTCGCCAAAAATTTCAGCACACCTCCTCGGGTCAGATGTTCTCCTGATACCAGGAGTATTTTTCGAGTTAAAATTTTTCAAATCGTCAAAGTAGCTAGTACAATAGACTGTATAGCAACATGCATGAAGCAGCGCATGCATACCTACATCGATACACTAGTCTTTTCCCCCGCCAAAAATTTCAGCACACCTCCTCGGGTCAGATGTTCTCCTGATACCAGGAGTATTTTTTGACCTAAAATTTGTCTAACTCTAAATAATGCTAGCATCAATAAACCTACATAAAATAAAGAGCTTGCAGGGAGGGGATAGTGGAAAATAACGAAGCAATTGATTATTCATATATCGAAGAATTTATTGTTGCAACAATCGTATTCATCGTCACAGTTATGTAGAGTTCGTAAATTATAATTAATTTTTTTAAATAAATATCAAATATAAATTAGTCCAGCATCTTTATTTGCTTCCTGGCATAGGATTTATCATAAAATAATCTAACTCTGTATTACAATAAGCTCCTATAGTATAATATAATTAATTTTACAAAGAAGGATGAATGTTATAGTATTATTGGGTTCGAAATATTCCTATCGAGTCTCGTCAATGCAACCCCATACGTATTCATCGACGCTACGAGGGCCACTGAGGTCACTGACCCCTTAACAGGTGCCATTTCCCTACGTCAGTGCACCTTGCCGGTCAGTTTACCAGCAGGGTAACAAATGGTATCGCCATCTCACGGCCGAATTCACGAACTACTTTTGCCGTACAAACATGTGTGCCTGCACATATGCAACTCACATGTCAGAAGTTCTCAGCATGTCTAATGGATGGCGATACCATTTGAGTCCCCGTTGAGATGATTGTAGCTCTTTGTGTATTAATCCTCACAACGTAATCCACGCCGTAATCACGTACAAAAGCGCCATCTCTGAAAATAATAAATAACCTTATAACTGCGAGCCTTCTTCATATTCTGTCGTCTGCTATCGTTGTCAAACAGAAAATGCGAATTCTGATTGGTTAATATTGTCAAACTAAAATTGTTTATTTTCGCGCTTTCGATTGCAATAACCCCAAAACATATTCACACCGATTGAATCTAATTCCCATCATCAAATCATCCGGCTTTATCAAAATAATTGATAATAATTATCTGGATAAACGAGTGGACATGTGCAAAAATGTTTTTTATTCGCGTGCAAAATTTTTATCGACATTCTCACTGATCACTAGTTTCACAAATAGAATAGTCTCAATTTATAACTATAACTTTTAATAGATAATATAGCATGAACGTTGCAAAGGGACTTTTAACTTCAATAAAAAAAGAATCTGACGAAGATATTTACGATGAAGATCACGATCGAAAATCAGCGTTATTACCACCTCCTACAATGCCTGATAATAATTTCATCTCTAACGATGATCCAAACGAAGAATTCCTTCGTCTCACTGCCATGGTATATCATATTTATAAATTAGTCTCTTATATCCAAATAAGGTACGATGTTGATGTCTAAATGTTATGTTTATGTCTCTTATACCCAATGCATGCCTTTTAGACGCTTGAAATGAAATAAAATGAAAATTGAATGATAGATATTCTGAAATCTCTTCTCTCATCTATAGGTCAGAGAGGTGTATTTTTCTCACCTTTATAAATCGCTGATCAGTAACTACATAATCTGCTGTCAATCAAAAGGCCAGTTTAGTCGACAACCAGATTTAAAGAAATGCGCCGGTCAAATGGAACTCAATGCTGTTAGAGCTTCCCTCGAGGCATCACTTTATAGACAAGCGATGCTTAAAATGGTACATATAAACTTTAGAAATTGAATTTTCTAAAGTAAAAATGGTATATTATATATAGTATATCAGTATATCCCTACTGTTCAAACAACAGTCACTATTATTATTTCATTTCTTTAGATTTCAGATGTAAAAGCACACACTTCTCTTAAAAGGATGCACAAAAAATTGGGCTCCTTTTTGAATACGCCCCAAAGTATGATAGATGTTGGCGTACAAACCGATGAGATAACTTCAATTGAAAAACATCGAGATCCAGATACAACATTTGTAAATGCAAAGGATTCTCATGTGCAGAGTTCGTCGGTAACGTCTAATTATGACGAATCTGTAGCAGCACCGCCACTCATTCCACTAAATGCAACAAGAAAGTCTAGTCTAGATGAAAGAGTATCGTTAATTTTAAAATCTGAAGAAGTTACAACTATAGTAGATGAAATTGTTGTCAAGTCTGAAAAAGATTGCGAAGAAATTTCACAATCAGAAATGACGGACAGTAATTTGGATTTAAAAAATGATGATATTTTCAAAGCTATAGAAGACTTTGCATGCCTTCAAACGAAAAATATTGAGCGGGCTCACAATGATATACAAGAAATTTTTGGTGAGGATAATACGGTGGATATTATAGCCGCTCAGAATGATAACAACGATTCACAGGATTCTATTTTACAACATATGGAAGATATGTTTTGCGAAAGTAATGATAGTAGCGATTTAATGGCATTAATAGAGAAACATTCTGGTGTTTCAAAAGCAAACATTGATTTAGAAATCGGTCAAATGTGCCCAGAGATCAGCACACCAAAACCAAATGCGAAATTAATTGTAAAGAGCAAAGATAACACTGGAGAGACTTCTGATATACATCAAAATAAGAGAAAACTAAGCTTTTCGAATTATAAAAAAATGAAAAAACGGGCTAGGGGAGAACCTCCTTCGCCAAAACCCGAAGAAACTGCAGAAGAAAAGAAAAAGAGAAAAGCAAGCGGTGTTTGGTTCGTTGAACGAATTCATCAAGTTTCAAAATTGAAAGCAAAAATGACTGAAATTTCAGTTAATAACTACCGCAAACACGGACGAATAAAAGCAAAATTTTTAGAACTATTTGGCGAAGCTGATGAAGAAGAACTGATGCCTGATTCACCAATATGCATAGAAGAACACCTGAATGCTTGTAAAGAACGTATTGCACCTTGGGTCGTTAAATACCTGATGCCTTTCTATAAAAAAAAACGGATTACAGATAGGAGATTATTCAAAACAGTAGCTAAGCACGTAGCTGACATGCTAATAATTGAAAATACTTTTCCTGGTGAGTCTACTACCTTCATTGTATCTATTAAATATCAATACTTAATATCGCTAGATCAAACCGTTACACTCATTCAATAAAGAAATTGAAATCTAATCTTGTGCTTGCAATTGAAATGAACAAAGTTTCGTCTAATTTCATTTACTAATCCCAACTTCTTAACATTGCAGAAGAAAATGATGTGTGCAGATACATACAGAAATACTTCAAGAATAAGAAGACAATAAAAACTAAACCAGATATATATATATAAGGCTTAAACAGTCGAAATTGATCCGCAATTTGCCATTTTGTTACAACAATTTATCCGGAACTTAGAACTAGTTTATCTGGTACTTGAGAATAATTCTCAATTACCAAATGCGACGTGATTGAACCCACGTGAAAATATATATATAGGATGACTAGTTTACATATGTAGAATGTTAATGTAAATATGTGTATCACATAGCGAAAATTATACATTTGCGATCACTATGTGTGTATGTAGATAGAGTACATGTATAAATTATTATAACAGTATAAAATATGTAAATAGTTAGTTATGTTACCAAATCTCTTGGTAGAACATTTCCACGACGACTGTATAAAAGAACAAATTTTCAAGCGACATATCTAATGAGTAATAATTCCGGAGTGATAGGTAGATTTAAAGTTTGTAACTTTTACCTAACAATAAGCTTATTACCGAAGACTGATTATTATTTAGACATTTCGATTCTTATTATTTACACATGTGTTGTACTACGTGCTGATCTGAAGATATTATTTATTTATTATATTTATAGGCTCTAAGAAATGGAATTGAATTTTTTTCAATATACATACCTACACTCAATGAGTCCCGTTATCTAACTTTCAATTAATTTTCATTTTATACCATTTTACAGCGGTCAATCTTGTAATATAATAACTTACTATGATATAGTGGTAAAAAAAAAAAAATTAAATCCTCTAAATGATAAGAGAAACGACTCCTATTACTATTCCACACTTCATATACAAAATAAAATATAGATTACATCGAAACGTTATGTATATTGACTAATAAATAATCTATTCAGATTAATCCTGTTGTTTGTATTCGGTATTTACAAATTTATCATTACCAATCCAGTTGAGAATTTAGTTGAAAATTGCATCTAAGTATCAGATTATACAGTATTATAGGCTTTCTTTGCCTGCAGAGAATATTTTGTACGTATACATAGTGTCGTCTAATCTGCAATAACTATGATTAAATTATTGGTGCCTACCTGAATATTGCACTATCGGTATTTCTATCATAAATCAAGGAATAGAATACTGAGATCAAGTAAATTAATCTTTATGTATGTATAGTGTAACATAATTGTCACTTGAATAAAATAAATGTAAGTTTATTACATAATAAAAATCTGTTTACATAACAATAATGAATGAATCAAAAATTTACATAATATATACGTATACACACAAGAGTTGAATAATATGATCACATATGTCAGTAATACCGGAATACATCGAATCCACAAAACAACGTTAATAATATATTTACAATATACTGAAGACTTTAGGTACGTCGGTAATTGTAGTATAACAAAGTTGCAAATATATATTTATAATTATATTGATCTTTATAATTATTGTATAATAATGTGGCAATTTAATTGCCAATTTTACAAATATTATCAAAGCCTCGATGCTTTATCTAAGCTTTTGGAATGTTTCGTATAACATAAGCTGTATAGTAAGCAAATAGCAGTGATTTTTTTCCATCACACATAATATAATAGGTATTATTCTTTCATATGAATATAATAAGAAGATAAATCCGAAATCTCGAACTTTATTTATTTTATTTTATTTTATTTTTTGCATATTTGAACGTACTTCTGTGCTGTAGTGCAGAAAGCTAATTTTATTATATAGATCTGACTACAATATCATTTATTTAAGGATTTGAAAATTTTATTCAGTATTCAGTATACGCACAATAAACAGCAAAAGGAAATAGAGTGCCTGAAAATCCTGCAATTATGTAGAATATAATCAATGTGAATGAATTCAAGAAAATTTATCTAAAGACAACAACTACTGTGGAATATTGGGAAACAAAAATTTTTTTCTTTCTTGTTTTTTCCAACCATATTACTGTGTTCGTTAAAAATTGAGAAGCAATTCAGTAAAATGAAGTCCAATAAAAATGAGAGCTATTTGAGGAACAGATATTATGATATTATGATATCATTTTAAATGAAACGAAATTTTTAAGTAGCACAGAACATGCTATGTGCATTTGGATTTGTAATACATATGAGTATGTGCCCTATTATTTACTACCCGACATTAACCCGTGAGAATTGACTGAAATATATGCGATATTTGTATAAATTCACATATTAAACAAGTTGCCGACTCAATTCCACCTATGTTCTTTAAGATTTGGATTGCGACAATAAGATTGCGTATACTATTTAATTATTGAAAATCTCATCATGAATGAAGAAGTATTTTTATATCTGCATGCTATTTTTTCAACTTTAATAAATTTCACATTCGAAACATCGTAGTTTACTAAACGGAGTAAAAGAGTAGTAACATATAGCAACTGTGAAAGATTATTATTCATTACATATAAATTCTCGAACTCCATTTCAATCTTATAGATTTAGATTTATGTTTAGTATAATAGTTTAAGCCAACTTTCATTGTTACAATGATGGCAAATGAAATTTTGAATTTAATTATGCAAAAGTTGAAATTTTTAGTAAAGCTTTTCTCAAGCTACGTTATAATATAGTTAACACGATATCATCGTTTGGTTTTTTTTTTTTTTTTTTTAATATATCAGTAATTCAACAGCAAAACGTCGAAACATGATTAGACATAGATTCATAGATCTACTATTTTTCATTAATCGGCAACGTTATATGAAAACTATGCTGTTTTCAGTTCTCATCTCTACATTTATAACAGTTCAGCCTTCTATTAAATGTCTTTTTCTCAACTATAAATCTTAAACTAGTATATTATATTAATAACGATTTATTAATTAATCAACTGTTTTCTTTTTGTTTTTTTTTTACGATGTAATACCCTTTTTAAAAAATTACATGCCACTGGATTTTATTTATACTTAATTTATACCCTTCTGATTATGCTTTATAATTTTCTATACCGCACACATAAAAAGCTTTGGTGAGGAGGGCAATGGCTGAGCAACTATAGTTTAGTATGATCTTAAAATTTTGTCTATCCGCAATTCCAGATCACGCAAAACGTTTAAGTTCTTTCTAAGTAGAATTTTTTTTCTTTCTATTTACTTTCTATTTACTATAAAGCGCTGCTACATCTTCGTTCATCTTTTCTCATGTGAGAAAGTACGTATGTAGTATGTACTACCAATTTTTAATTTCAATGATAACAGTAAGTGATCGTTACCATAATATTAGGTATTAGGGTAACAGTAATAACATTTATATACAAGTACATTCGGCCACCTATTATAGATTTTCCGGATATCTAATTATCATAATACAGGGTGAGTTCTCTCAAAGCTTGAATATTGGTTGCGGATTTATCATCGTGAACTAGTATCCTATGTTCAAATGAAATGAGTGAGAGAAAACCGACATTAAGCAAAGGTGCTGACTCTGCTTAATTAGCAAAACCATGTTTAAGCTTTGAAGAGAGTCACGCGCTGTACATCGTTAGAGTAATAAAACTATTAAAACAATAAATATAATATGCCTATAATATTGTATAATATTGTGCCTGAACAGCAAAAAAAAAAAAAAAAAAACAATTCCTTAGTTTTAAACCAGTTTCGTGGTAAATTAGGAAATATAATAGAGAGATATTAATACATAACATAATAAAACTTGTATACTAGCTATTAGTGTAATATAGAACGATCATAGAAATGACTTGAATAAATTTAGCAAGATCAAATTGAAGGTAATTCAAATTGATATATGCAATTGATATGATACAGGCGATTATTATCAAATCGTTACACTGTTTCATATATATATTTCTTTAATATAACATAATATAAATTAGGGTATTCAAACACCGGCGATTGTAATTCAATGACATTCTACAAAGCTGTATTTTGTATTATTCTATATTTATAATTCATGGAAAGTGCTGGTTGACCTGATTTCTTTCACTGAGATGGGGGCATTGTTGTTAACATTAGTATAACTACTATAACATTATTGGCTGAGTAACGGCATAATATATAGTATTATGAGAAAATTGTGTTGAGAAACTCTTGATGTTTCTCACCAAATATCGTATGTACAATTAAAGCCAGAATGGGGCCTGACACTTAACATGCAATTCTATAAATATAACTATTAGGTATATTATTTAGTAATAATATTAGAGCGAGATAGATTTTTCAAATACCAAATTCAAAATGATTCAGTTCTCACAATTCTACTATTCGCTATACATCAATCATATCTCGTTATAACGAATATTATTCAAAGAATTCTTCACACCAATGGTGCACACAGCAAGAAAATTTATATCATTTAGGTATTACAATGCTAATTGAAGATTCAAATTTGTACAACATTAAATGGTTGTTACATAAAAAAATTATAAAGCTGTATTTGAGTAACACAACTCAAATAGAAATAAATATTGGGTAATTTTCATTCAAGCAAGGAGAATCGTATAATCAATTTTCTTTTTTTCTTTTTTTTATCTACTATAAATAACGTATCGATTGAAAAAAAAAAAAAAAAAAAAAAAAAAACTAGAGGAAACTTTGACAATATGTAAATTCAGTTGATTTGATTGTCATGTTAAAATTCATCATTTTCATTGTTAATTAAGTTTAAATTTTTAAAGAAGCAGTGTATCTTAGCATTTGAAAATATAATTGATGCTTCAGCTAGCTTAGCTGGTTTTCGTATACACCTCAACGAATTTCAGATATTTGCATCTTCTGTCAATCCAGTTAATGGAATTTCACTGTTTGAAGCACATGGCGTAATTGCATTGCAGATTACTGCGCTGACGCTTCTCATCTGGTGAAAATAAAAACCATATTTGAATAAAGTAAAAGCAAAAGTTTAGCTAATATTTTGATAACATGGCTGTGAGATATGTTGAAGAAATTGTAAATCGTACTCACCACGTTTCTTTAGTCTCCAATGATCTATCACTCCATAATTTTAGAATATACTGGATAATGAAAATCACAGCAACAACAATACCGGTATCCATTAAATTTCTCGACAATTTCATTTGGTTCGCTTCTATGTTCTGTTCTCTTTGCTTAATAGCAAGTTGTTCAACAATATTCTGAATTCTTTTCAGCTTTTCCCCATGGTCTACCATTCGCGAGTCCATTTCTTTAATAACGTCAATAATTCTGCAACAGAAGATATTCGTTTCTCTTATTTTTTATTTATATTTATCAAAGCTGGTACCCGTAACGTTTCACAAATTCTAAATCCTGGGAAAAACTTTTAGATCTGAAATCTCACGAACTTTTGATACAAAAACAGAAATAATGTTCATTATTCTAATATGATGATCGTACTTAGCAGCAGAACGTCGCCTTTTGCCTACTGACTGACTAGAATCAGAGTGGAACTCAGCGGATGAGCTGCCTGAATCATGGGCTGCTTCTGTGAGTGGCATGTTGTTTGTTAATTGTCTTCTCGAAGATTTCAATACAGATAAAGATGAACGAGACTCAGCTTGTAGCAATGGCATCTGTAATTTGAATTATTTTGTTGCTAATTATCATTGAAACTAGATGATCTGATTATAGAATAAGGTCTCTAAATTTAAACTAGCTTTTATGTGTTCGACGCTCTTAACTAGCTTATACAAAATTACATATAAATTAAAATAACTGAAAAGAAAATTGGGAATGACTTGATTGATGAATGATGACTTATTGCTCTAATCCATTAAGTTAACAGTATTGTTCTATCACCCATCTATCAGATTGAATAACGATGTCAAGTGAGAGATGAAAATATGCGTAGATAGAATATATAATTGATATTGTACCACGATGCTAATATTTGAGTTGAGTCTCAAAAATGAAAACTATTCAGGTATTCTTAATACAGAGTGTATCCCTTTCTTTTATACAATATACATTGTTATTTATAATTTCTGAAGTTCCTGAGATAAGACGAAAAATAAATCACACTAAGAGACTAACTGGAACGAATATCAAATTGAGAGACTTGAAAACTGATAGTTAAGATCATGAACAATATTATAATCTATCGATTCCCATAATTCTCAAGTCTACTATAAATGATATAATTTTATATTTAGTTTCCTAAAAACTTTTGGAATATCCATTGATTAAGGTAACTTACCTGGAGAGATTGTAAAAATATGTAACTAATAAAATGAAATAAAGAAATAAAATATTAAGTTGAAAAATTAACAAAACGTAGTCAATATAACGCGAACAAGAAGAATTACATTTATTACATATAGTAACAGCATTTACAATCCATCCAGGCTAAACTACTATAGTACAGCACAATAAGTTATACGTCAAGCTAATAGGTCATTTACTAATACGATGAATAGTTGGGTGTTGCTGGACGTTCTATTTATTCTTCAAGAATAATCTTTGGCATATAGACAATGACTTTGAATAGGATGTAGTTGCAGATCTTTGGGAACGCTGTACCTGAGTTTGTGGTTCAACTGAGATGATACTACCAGTCCTCATTATCGGTGTTTTATGTCTGGTTTTAGTTCTGACAATATAATCGTACTCGTACTGAACAACGTCGTTTCTAGGATCCCAAGGCCGTAGGTCAGCGTGTCGATACATCCAATTTCCTGAGATTATATCCTGTTAACAGAAGATAAATAAAATAACTCTTCAGTTATCTGGACATTGAACTGATATTCAAGCTTAATAACATCTTATGGTCTTATTCTCCCGAAGAGCAATTTTGCTTGTGAAAGACTGAAGAAACCATTTGTTTTTTTTTCTCTTGCTAGAACTTTGCTGCAGCATCTTTTCTTGAATCTGTACAATATTCACAAACCTGTGCAAAATATTTTGGAACCCATTCCAGATTTTGTGCCTTTCTGTCCCGAGCACGTTCCCTCTGAGCTTCTTCTAGAACAGTTTTAGCCTCTGTTGCGGCCACCTGATCGTCATTATTGATTGCTAGGGTAACGGCCTGCCACAGATTTTCACTTTCCCAATGTCCTTGGCTTTCAAGAGGTACTGTGAACTTCTTTAATCTGTTCTTGCGAATCTCGGTTGTTGGGTTGAAAAATACGCTATCATTCTGTGCAGGAAATATATTACTATTGATATCCTATCGATGGCAAAATATTGTTTAATTTCATTCACCTAATTAGAGATTTTGATATATTATTTGCATTGAATAGTTGAAAGTACAAAATCTAGTTGGATATTGGTCGGATGAATTTTAAATTCTATTTAATACATAGTTTAAAATTTCTTACCCCTGTGCGTTTGTCGGTAATGATAATCTGTCCATCCCAATATCCTGAAATAGTAGCAAGCGTTTCTTTCCCAAGTCGAATTCTACCTGTGACTTGATTCATCTGCTCTGCACCTCCAAGGAATGGCTAGAAGAGAAAACTAGAGTTACGGAATAGCTGTGAAAGGCGGAGAACTTGAGTTCAAATTTGAAGTAAAGAAATCTTTAGAGTAATTTTAGTCTACCTACAACACAGTTAATCTATATTGCTTGTTCGTTGGATTGTTACATCAAAAGTGATGTTTCAATAATTGTAAACATTAAAACACAGTAATAAGAGAACTTTGAACTGAAATGACCACCTAAAATAAAACTTAAATGTGTATCGTTATGAATTTTCTTGATATTACCTTAAGTTTAAATTCCAATTCCGTTTGATATCCTGTCTTCTCGCAGTTGATGTTAATCTTACCACCTAACTCCATTGATAAAGTCCCCATTAAAATACCCTTGCAATGGGCATACGGAATAGTCATAGTGTAATCCTCGCCTCTTGGCAACATAGTCAATACCGCCACACCATCTAATACTGCTGATGTTGAATTCCCTACATTTGCCCAAATTTTATTAGAGTGTGAATACCAATAAGTGGTTTATGTTTGATCTGTGCATCCTAAGTCATATATCAAGTAATTATCGCATATATATAAGTAACTCTGCGATACATACCATAAAATCTAGACTTGGCAATGATCGTAGCACTAATCGTGAAACCATCTTGTCGATTGGTCACATAGAATCCAGAGATTGGCGGATGATGAGAAAGCTGAAAATAATCAGTTCATATTATCCATCGTTATCTTAATAGTTTTCTTCATAGACGTTTCATTATTAAATACCTGTTCGGATAGATAGAAAGTTCGTGAACCATTAGGGTGCTGCCAGTAGCAACGGTATGTCTCTCCGAGCAGTGGATTATAAGGTTTTTTCAAGCCTTGTGGTTTTTTGTAAAATCCAGATAAATACCATTTAACAACGCCCTTCATACGTGTGAATGCATCATCCTCCAATACGGCCCTGATTTAAAAGAGATGTTGATAAAATTACTACGGACTGTGAATGCACAATCTGGATTCAATTTTTGGTAATAAACTATTCATAACTAAGTTAGGCAAGCGTATCGTCGAAAATAACAAATTCATATAGTAATTGGAGGGATACTCACTGAGACAATAGGTCAGCGTGATAATAGGAATCTGCAAGTTTTTCCAAAAAGGATCTTGGCTCTAATATAAAGGTCGGCAATACAACTTTGGAAAGGTCCATTCCTGGCCTGACTTGTTTCATCAGGAACCAGATCAAAGATTTCTGTTCATCTTGTAGTTCTGCTACTACTTCTCCCGCCTGTGTGACAAAAGTGATTATTTAATTATTATTATAACTGATAAAATTAATATAAACTAAGAATGTCTCTGTGTGTAAACTCTTACTGATCCAAGAACTTCATTTTCAACAACAGCATAAGGAGTTTCCTCGATTTGATCAGGTTCTTCCTCCTTGACAGAAGGTTCTGAGTCACTGTCAGAGGCACTGATTTCAGCATCTGCGACGACTCCGTTTTCCGGCTGGCTGATGTCGTCCAGGTCTGTGTGCGAAGCGAATACAGGGTCTAGCTTTACTACGTGTCGGGTCTCGTACTCTAGGACATGGACAGAAGGAATGGTCATGCGGCGAGATAAGGATATTTGGGTGGCTTTAGGAATTGGTGACGGTGAACCAGATATACCATCAACTGCATCTGATTCTTTCCTAGATATTGGTGAAGTAGTTTCAGGATCTATTGCAGGAGTTAATGGTCTAGCGTCAAGCTGTTTTTCCCAATAAGCTACAGCATGGTACAATTGTTGAAACATTGGTGTTGGAGATGGGCATAAACTCTTTGGAACGTGTAGTATTTTGGGAGACATGGACTGCGGACATGAGAGCAAACGCCTTTGTGGCGTGTTGGGTGATCGAGGGGCGTAGTCGCGCAAACATACCAGCGGAGCGCTGAGAAATTGTTCTGAAGGTGACCGATAAATAGCAGCAATGCACCGATAACAATGAGTGTTAGTGACCTTACATATTATACAATATCATTCAAGGCATCAGGGTACTAATTTCCGCATATAAAATGTCTCTAAAAAATCAGTTCAATAATATTTTTCAATCATTTTCATTGCATTTCAAATTTTTTTTTTTTTCAAACTAGATCCTAATATAAAGCAATAGATGTATAACAAAAGTTGTTTATGGATTCGAAAATTTTTGGCTGCCCATAAACTGAATGTGATATTTCATGGTAACTTAATTGCAATCCCTGCTCTTTGATCAATCGTTTTAATTCGCATATACTTTGGTTTCTTTTGAGGGAAAAATTGATGTCTGATGTAGATACAGGTAATTAAACAATGAATGAATTATTACTATACTGCGATAATCTTCCCATGTATACAATTGTATCTTCAGAAATGTTAAAAATTTGTAATATTCTCATCAAAGTAACACTTTGAAGTGATCATTATATTCAGAGACAAGTACAACGCGTTATATTCATAGAATATTACAAAGCAACATAAATATATTTGTATGAACTCTAATAAGTCTCTTGATTGCATAGTTAATTCTGGCGGTAATAGTCTTTCATATACATGGCAGAATTGGTTTAAAGCTAATCTTTGTGAGACGTAACGATAACAAAAGTCATAAAAAAAAAAAACTGCATGAAAACAGCAGAACGTGAATGTTTATTTGATCTGGTCATATTTAGCTGATTAATATCAATCCTATGAATTTGATTAAAGAATAGAATTCAGGGCTCACCATGATCGTTGAAATGTTTTTCGTAGTCAGCTTCGCTCCATTGAGTCTCGTGAGTAGTAGTTGCATCATGCTGCGGTGAACGAGGGAGAACGCTACTTGACCTAACAATTAGCGAAGAACAACGCAAAGACAGCTCTAACGCATCTAGCCAGCATTTACCAGCAGCCTGAGATGGAGCTCGAAAGATTAGATAAGATGTGGGTAAGGGCTGGACCACAGCACCTAAGAAAAAAGGTAAAAAATGTATTGAAACTAGGTAATGTGTTGAATTTTTTAATAATAACAACGATGTGAAAAAGCAATCCTGTGCAATTGTTCAAAGTCTGTTTGACAATCTGAAAATGAATTTTTTTTTTTTAAACTCGCTTACCAATTGCCTCTTTTTCAGGACCTCGTGGTGCCCAAATCGATTGCTCTAATGGATGGAATAATTTAAAGCAGAACCCGTCTTTTTTACTAGGTCGTTCTATTACCTGACATATGTTGAGTAAAATGGTACCAACCCAATTGTTACTCTGTAAAATTAAATGAATAATATAGGATATGATTACAACTGCAATGTTTAGTTTATTTTTAAATCACCGATTATAATTTATAAAAATAGTTACCATTGGCATATCTAAAAGCTACCTTACCTTAATCTTTGGATTCTTGTATAGCAGTAATAATCCAGGTTTTAAAATGCACCATAATTTAGTCCAACTTTTAAGAGTGCCTCGTACTTTAAGCCAATCACTCATCACCACAACAGTTGGATCTTTGAGCGAACTGAGAAGTTCATTAGCCACTCTTTTCTTCTCCATCCGATAATTTTTTCTTTGTGCCTTATAGGACTCTTTGCGAGTCAATTTCCCAGTATCACCAGACTATAAAGATTAGGTAGTTATTTATTAACTCATGGGAATAAACTGAATTTTTTAAATAATTGAAACAAAAGAAATTTCATTTACATATTGTAAATATATTAATCTAACAATATTTGCAATGTCTATGAATTGAAATAAAATAAACAAGTGCTCACCTTCTCGGACGAATTGTCCGCAAGTTTGGGACAGCTTTCACCCATGGCAGGCGGACCTTGAAAGAGTGTAAAATTAATTTCTATAAATTAATGCAGAAAGTTTCCTGAGATTTGAGGGGTGTTGATTGTCATTATCGGTGAATGACCAAGAAACGAAGCCGTAAACTCTGAATAGGTAAGGCTTCACATGTAGGTGTAAAAGAATATTGGATTGTAATACATCGGTAGAGTGTTAGCTACATCCTAAACTTAAAACCTCTATAAGTCATAAAATTTATCTTATCTATCTAAGAATATAAATGAATTTATGAACATACACAATTGAATGTAAAGATTAGTCATCGCATTATCTGCTGTAAAATGATTAGCAATCCGAACCAAATTGTTTACCTTATCCCAAATATAATGATATATGAAATATTTATGAATATGAAATTCTCTGATATATATATTTAACTATCAAATTATTCATAATAGTTTGATTTAAAAAATTGAAAGCCTGTTTATTCATTCACTCAATCAGTGTTGCGAGTCACTAATTACATTTGTAATGGAATTACTCATTTAATTACCCATTACTTTGGTAATGTGTAATTAAACCGAGTTTAATTACCCATTACTTTGGTAATGGGTAATTAAATGAATTTTAATTACACATTACATTTATATATATATATATATTGATATATATATATATATATATATATATACCAAAGTAATGTGCAATTAAATAAAAATTCAATTACACATTACGAAAGTAATGAGTAATTAAAAAAAATTTAATTACAATTTTCACAACACTGCACTCAATACACTGGGGTGGTGGTTCTTACTCGATCTTTGAGTGCTCAAATTAGGTGTACTATGAAACATATTAGACATATACTTTTTCTTGAACCTCATGGTTGAAATTACACCTGTAATGTATGTAAAAAAATTATTCGAAAAATCAATATCTATGCACAAGCATGTCCGTATGATGGAGGTAAAAGTGGAACTGTTAACTACTATAAAATATATTATAGATACAATATCTAATCACTTCGTGATTCTTATCAGTGTTGGGATAATTTGATTTCTATCTATTGGAGAAATTACATTGACCAAGAAGATAATAGAAGAAACAAACGACTTTAAAAATAAAATATAAATAATACCAGCCAGTGTGAATAAAGAATTCAAATTTTAACATGTTAATCAAATTTCACAAATTCACTGGGCACAAAGTTTTCTCAGGTTGGAGGTATTTCAACAAAATACTTTTCACACTAAAAGATAATTGATATGACTTTGAAACCAAGAGCTAATGTGAAATGTCAACGAATTTTTCACGTTGAACAACTGTCCAATTTAGTATTTCTCTTACAAAGACTTTCAAATCGACCAATTGTGTCAATCAACTGATGAAGTAAAAAAATTATGCATTGAGTCAGAGGTCAGTAGGCTACGAGTGTAGAATAGACAGAATAGAGACATCTATCATTAAACCGCTCCATACTAACAATCAATAAAGACATGTCGTAAGAACTTGTTTGGAATGAAGTTCAAAGCGGTGAATATAACATCGCATATTACCATGTAAAGATTTTTGGTCGAGGTACAAAATCTCTAAATCTAGGAAGATAATCAACGGTAATTGATTTCTCTGATTTCTTTTTTCTACTTGAATTTATACTTATGCGTAGTAATCTAGCTTATAATTGATCAGCTGATATCCTACTGAGGCAACGCGCGATGGAGCTCAAATACATTAATTTTTTGTTTCAATTTCATGGCAGTAGAAGAAAATTTGAAATTTATTTCAATAACATAATACGAATAAACATTTTTTTCTTTTTCTTGTTTTGAAGTTTTCTTGTTTGGAAGTTTTCTTGTAAAATAATGTAACGAGACATTATTAGATCTTTCATGCAACTTCTGGACTGAATGATCGCTTAACTATGAATACAAAACTCAGGGGGTCGAAGTTAATATAAAATGCCATCCATGAATGCAGCGAACGATTGGGCATAGCGTCATAAATGAAGTAAGTGCTTATAACTGAAATAAATTGTAAATAAGTGTAAACTGGTCATAACTATGTTAATCTACAAATGTAAGAATATGGTTCATATTATTATGTGTACATACATACAGTGGATACAAATTCGAGTTTGTGCATTAACTGCCAGTTATATGACATAGCTTCAGTTGACTAGACAGATGATAGATTTGAAGTACCTAGACCGAACAACTCAAATGACGAAAGTCTACAACACTGGCAGCAAACGCATGAAATCATCTCAAAGAAGTATATATATGTATAATATAAAGGACAGAACATTGCATGAACATATCCAATTTCCCATTATCAACAGCTGACACCATCCGTCTGGTGCGCGGGCAATGACTAGCTTTTTATTTGCCATACAAAGCACGGCCAAGAGATTTATTCCAAATAAATTACCTGGAGAGGATGGTGGAGCACAAGTGGTAATAATTGTACTTGTCGAGAGAGATTCTAATGATGGTAGTTTGGGCAGCGGCGTAGATCCACCTTGAATACTTCCACGGCGAGGTCGTCTATCATCTGCTGCTGCTATGTTTATGAATAACATTAAGTTATCTTACTAATTTCACCAATAATCGCTTTCATGCTAGTCATTTTTCTCTGATATAATGATCCTAATTATCGATAATAGTGAATAAATTATAGCTAATCAATCGATTTTAATTTAATATCGTACAGAGAAAATTAGATGTTTTCTGATATTACTGCCATTTTTTTTTTTTTTTTTTTATCTAGTAATAGAAACAGCTTTTAAGTTATTCAGAAGATCAGCAGAACCAGTTTACCTGTATACGTCATATTCATTGATTAAAAATAACTCTTGTTTTTATTATGCCAACAATATGGCACAGATGCAAGACGCATGAAAATAGTTAACTATTGAAAACAGGCACTTTATGCGATTATTAAGAATTGATTGTCGAGCAAAGATTGACAAAGATTTTCATCTACATTTATGTATATCGCATTGATTTTCAAACTTCAACCATCAAGTGCGTAATAATTACAATACAAGAGAAGCGAGATTATATTATTTTTAAATAGAAATGTAAATGAGAAGTTTTTTTTTTTTTCAATGATAAATTTTTACATATTACCGTACAAAATTAAGGACACTACAGCAATCTAAACATTTAAACAATTTGTAGCACAGATTTTGCAACTAAATATGAGGAAAATAAAGAAAACATACCAGGCACCTTTATCTAATCGAGAATGAAATCAGATATTTGCGGTAAATTCGCGTTGGACAGTTTACTATCGTTGAATAAGATATCCTTATAGCCACTTGGAATAAATATGTACAAATATTATTGGCATTAATAACTGAATGTTGTACTACCTTACACATCAATCCGGAGACATTTTTTCCAACAAACATGCAAGGCTGATGGAACAATGCTAAATTACAACACAACAGATTGCAGAACACGTGACATACTTACTCTTACTCAAGATAGTTTTCAAACTCATACCCAAATGCGACAATAAAGTAAATGCATGAGCGTACAAACAATTCTAATTTATAAATTGAAATGTTTCGTATAAAAATATCGTAAGGTTTAATTTATAATTCAGCAAAACTGATTAGTAACATAATTTTAAAATTCTTTCACTTTAAGTTGTTTCCAATGAACAGTTGTACTTGTGGTATCAACATGTGATGGAAAATTGTAAGCAAACAAAACTTTTACGACCATTTCAATATATTTTAATAGTAAAGGCTGCATGCCAATACAACTCACGCGAGTCTTACTTTCGATATGAAGTATAGTAGATGAATTTACCAGGTACCTACAGAGACACATGCTAGATTTGAAAGATCTACATCATTATCATCACCCCTAATGTATATATATATATATATATTTTTTTTTTTTATATATAGATTTTATATATAGATATAGATATATACATACATATGAAATAAAATAGATAGTATTGACCATTTGGATCATGTTATGCAACAAGAGGCAAGTACCTTTTTCAAGGAGAGACATTCATGCTATTCGGCGAATAAAGTTCAAAGACAATGAGCGTCTTAATTATTCCGGCATTTAAAGAGAGTTAAGTTACAGCTCTTGATGTAGCGTAATCACATGGTCCATATCGTATAGCACTAAAATATGTCAAATAAAAAAGTTAAAGGAATGCAGGGTGTATCATATTAGGGTCTTTTTTTTTTTAAATAATAATTCAGTATGAGCATTACATTACTGTTAATGATTGATAAAACAAAATTTCGTGTATACCAAAACAGTGATATAATAAAAAATATTTATAAATATTTATGGTTTGATTATTATTATTATTATTATTATTATTTAATATTATAATTATTATTTATGGTAATAAAGAATTGGGTGGCAAAACAACATTATCATGTACAATGCATACTTTGGGTAATTGATTACCAAATATTTTATATTAATCTCTCACGAAAATAAACAATTTATAAGTATTCTGCACATTTCAGAGACTAAAACACGAATTCATGATTACACAATTTTTCACCCAACTCTTGCTTGACCGATTAATGAAATGTGATGATAAATTTCTAAGGACATTTTGTAACAACAGTAATTCACGAGGACTAACATCAATAACAACAAATTAAGGGTCGATAATAATCATCTCATAAAGTGTTTAGTATTTTTTTATTAGATTGGGAGAGCTAAACGTTTGATTTAGAATTCCATTACAGGATTGAGAGGAGCATATATATCCACAGTTGATAGCTATTGCTTTAATAACATAAGCCAGTTCAGTTCTGTCCATGCATATATATATATATATATAACATATATGAATCCACATGTAGACAAATATATATGTATATTAAATAACATGGAATTAACATTTATCTATAATAATTGACAAGTATTCATCACGGTTCATATAGAAAAGCAATAAAACTAATATTATAAAAAAAAGTTATACTCACGGCTGCTAAGAGAACGACTGACGTTTGGTGGAGTCATAGTTTTGAAGGGCTCAGAAGGATTTCCTACTGAGATAGAATGAGATTCAGATTGTGTACGACGTTCTCCACCAGGCACCATGATTGGTTGTGAGCTCATCTTTTATTCCTAGAAGGTGATCATCAAGTAGATATACGGTATAATGTTTATTTTATTACCAAAAAAGAAAACATTTTAAAATCATTTCTGTTACTTTATTGGCTATCATTCGCCGTTCGAAAAAAAAAAGGGGGGGGGGGGGGGGGGGGATGGGAACAGCCCATGTATGCATACAAAACATTGTGAATATATTTAGAAATATTGACTGTTTTTGTATGGTTTTAAAATAATTAGATTACCAAACTTGCCAACTGGTAAAAATTATTTGAATATTTAGATACTAATGATAAAATCTTTATGATGTACTACATGGCTGGACTGCCACGTCGCTTTGACCTAATGAGTCATACCATTATGAAGGACATCATATATTCAAAAATGTAAAAGTATTCAACACAATGTTGAATACTTTTAAGAAACCAATCAATATTTTATACATATTTGAATAATGTATCTGTGTCATTATTTGATATTCGTTTAAAAATCAGAGATTATTATCAAGAGCCGATATTCTATTTCCCAATACGCAATACGCATAGATCAGAAGGGATATAGCCATGAGTTTTATATTTAGAATGAATTTAAAAAATTGTTTAGTCTCTAATATAAGTTAGCGGTGCAAAATAACTTATCTCTACACCACTGGGTTTGTTTTGTTTTAAGGAACAGCAGCAAGATCGGCAGACTTTCAGACTGATGTTTCAGATAAACCTTATCTACTGTTAAGAGCTAGCTAGGTCACTTAAGCATTTTATCCAATAATCAGACAGTCACTCTTCAGTACAATACAAACCAAGTAGCATGTACTAAATTATAGTTCAAATTGTAATAGAAAAGTACTGCACTAACGTATACCTAAACCTATTATTGAATAACTTCCGTTGCTGTGTCAAATGGTTACATGATTTTTCTAAAAATCTACAGGGTAATAGACTAATTTCATTAGTTCCATTCATTTCAGTAGCATAGCTAGTGAATTATTGTAATTCACGTGTGTGTGAGACAAGAAGACAAAAGATTTTAGGTGTGCCCGATTGAGAGTGTGGTATAATAAACTGATGTATTTGGGCGTGACTGTCGTGTGGACAGTATCGAACATAAATCAATACATTTATTTTAAGATACAATTGACTTGACTATATATTATTACATGGCTGAAAAAAAAATTCCCCAGAGTACTGCAGTAATATGCAAACCAGTGGCCCATACATGAATATATTTACCATACTAAGAATTGAGTGTGAAAGGCTACATGCAAGAATCTAAAAAAGAGTTTTAGGCATTCTCGTTTGTTTTTGAATTGAGGGCTACACGAGTATTGATTATTGGGATAATTTTTGATGTGCTATTCCTATAATTCTTACAGCTACCATATTATCCATTTTTGTTGTCAATCAGGAACCATAAATCATAGATTATTCATAGATATAAATATACTATCAATGATTTCGATGCATATCATTGCACTAATGCAGTCTGCCATTTGATATATCGTCATAAATGATGTCAAGGTTTATTATGTAACAATTTCAATTAATAACTAACATTAACGCTACGTCATAAGGTAAAATAGAAACTTATCTTTCGACCATTAATTTACTTCAATTTGAAAAAATAATGTTATGTACGCAAGTTTGACAATTACGTGTAGGAAAAAAATGGATATTTTGAACCATAACTCATGTTGTACATGCTATCTCATTTATATCAGGCAGTAACATTATCAAAACTATTATCAATATCATAAAAATATACACATGCGCATAGGAGGAGCGGTAATGGTAGATGAATACGGTCGATAAATGAAATCGTTATTAATCCAACCATTCCCTCTGTATGGGTATAAAATTTCATAACTCATTTACTCAGCATTTTTTTCGCTAAATTAATTTTCTTTCAATTAACTTAGTTGTGAAAAAACGCATGAAAGTAATTTCTCAATTATATTTCATGTCCGAATTTTATATCTCGTTGAAATAGCCAGCAGTGATCAATAACCAACGTATTTCGGAGTATAATAAATTGTTATATCAACGTTCAATAATCTCTTTATAATTGAGCAATAAAAAGTATTCTGCGTTCAATGTTTCATGTAAAACAATAAATCATTAGAACACATTGTGTGCTATTTTTAGACTTTGCTTTTCAACATTACATATTATGACGATAACCGAAACAATTAGTTTTCCTCCAAATAATTAGACTATCCTCCTCAATTCTGAGATGGATTATATCACTCATTGAATTTTCAGGGATATTATTGTGTCCTTTGGACTTGAAGGACAATTATATATATCTGTGTGGTAATATCTACGTTTAATTTTATAGCGGTATCAAGTCTTTATTTTTATTTTTTTAATTAAATAAACTGGGATAGATATCTTATCGCAATTATCTGGGATAATGGGATATTAGAAATGATGTATTAAAATGGTAATCAAGTGATAATAAGCATTCTCAATAACTAATATCAAGCTAAAAATAACTAGTCATTTCCTATAGTTACCTCACCTTTGACCACACGTTATGTTAAATTGCATATAATACAGCTCTATCGCAAGGGATTAATTAATTCTTATGAACTTTGCTCTTATTGCGTGAATGAAAATCAACGATAATGTAATGTAACTATCTGATTTAAGTGTTACAGAGCTATAATCTAGTTTACCTGGAATTCTAAGTACGAATTAGTTTGCGAAAGAATTAAAAAAAAAAAAATCTATGCAATATGATGCTTGTTCTATAATAACGTTATAAAAGATTTCTTTAAATAACGGAATATAAATTTATACTGTTATTTGTATTTGTATATATTGGTTACACATATGTTAATGCTATTTCCTCTCACGATTAATGTTATCGTACTTTATAAACGAACGATTTTCGTGGAGGAGAAGAAAAAAAGAATCTGTACAGCTGAGTAATCGAATCAATATCAATGCTTTACACGTTACATATGAGATACGGTGTGTATATAGTTGTAGTTGTAAAAATTGTTTATAGAGGTCAATGATAGGTCTAAATACGGCCATAGTATGCTTGGTATATGTAAATGGAAAGGATAATTTTTCACCGTCTGAGGATAATCAATTATTATCAATGTTTTGTAATACCTAGGCTACGTTCCGAAACCTTACTCTAGTGATCCGAGTATACTCAGAGACGTTCCAAAACCCAGAGTCGCTGTTCAGTCATACTAATGATACTGAAAATGGCATATTCAAGCATACTCTAGAGTACAATTTGTGCACCCAACTCAACAATGCGAATGGTATACTGTCTTGCGCAATGGGATTTGCGCAACTTTATACAGACTGAAAGGGGGGTAACTGGGGGTAACGCGTACCTCCCTCGCTGAGATGGGTAGAAAACTATACTCCAGAGTACGCTCGTAGTGCGCTTTCTAGATTTTGGAACGACATCTACGTCATTACTAAATAGTAACTCTGAATTTCGGAACGATTTGTAGCATGCTCAGATCACAACTTCAAGTTAAAGAGTCTTTTACATCTCAAAGCTGTCGTTAATTAATTAATTCATTAATCCATTAATGATTTATCGCTTTAACAGCATGTAGTTGACCAAAGCTGTCGTTCAAAAACCAGATAATAACTTATTACTCTAACCAAGCTCTCCTCAAGCTCTTGCTAGACTCGTACTCTTACTACGTAGTAAGTTTTGGAACACACCCCTAGAGATACAGTGAATATTGAATGACGTACATACGTAGCGTGATTAAATGTGTTAATTAATTAATCACCTGACAGCAGCGACGTAAATACGCATACAATGTTATAAATCTAAAGATGGAACGGGTAGGTAGTAGGTACTAGTAGTGTGTAAAAATTGAGACCCTGGGTAAAAATTATTTTCCGCGCGAGCGTGGCACAGCCCAATAAAATAACGCAAATATAAACGCGCATATAGCAGGCATTACGTCACGCCACAAGACCGCACAACTTCCTAATTATTCTAATTAAGAACGAGTACAAAATAAAAGAAAGAAAGAAAATAAAAATAAATTTAAAAAAAAAAAAAAAAAAAAAAACTACTACCTGCGTGTAGGAAATTTAACCGCAATATATATATATATATATATCATGTGTAATGTGGAAATAAATAAAATTATATCTATACAAGGAAAAAGTATGCGTATTAAATTGCGGTGTGCGCACTGCGGTATATCGTATCGACACTTGATAGATAAAACTCAATTTTAGGATTTATATAAATACACGTATTATCATATTAAGCTAACACTTACCAGTTCTGCTGAGCTCTATTCGCGGTTCATCTTTCTCCTATCATTTATTCACAATGAATATTCAATTATATATTACACCAAAAAAAAAAAAAAAAAAAAAAAAACTATTACTATACGAATGATTATAACAAGATAATAAGGCGTTATATTTAGGTTGTTTCAAAGAGCGTATTTCGTACTAGTATTTTAGCCATGCGTCATCGAAGGTAAACAATTCACACCGATTAATATTCCGTGTATAATGTAGTATCAGATTATTTGTTCAATCGCAAGCCTCCACCGCTATATTATTCTTTACTGAACGTGAACGTGTATAAGCGCGTTTCACTACATTCAACACTACATGTGCGGCAGTGACATCAGAGGAGTGACTCTGACTGACAGCTCGGTTCGTTCGGTCGGTAAAACGCTACTTTCTGTGCCACGCGCATGCCAGGATAACCCGCAATATGTATTGCGACGTATACGATTAGTTTATTATACGACTAAGGATGCGTATCGATGCTTCGAAATATTAATCAACTATGAAAGAAGCCTCATTTCGTTCTCTAGTTTACCGTAATTAATTAATTAATTAAAAATACGAAAAACCAGTTTTGGTAAACGTCGCTAGACGATTACTGCCACACGTGCAGCGCACGACTGACAGCGACAGGCGACAGCGAGCCTGTGCTACGCTACATGCGCAAATTCTTCTCATTATTATTTATGGTCGTAATTTGTACGGCAATACATAATAATGGGTTCAAGGTCATTACGGATATTATGATGGTTTACTGGTCTCAATTTTATCAATATAAACCCGACAAGGTCATAAAATCGTGCGTACTGCGTAACACAAATGACTAAATATGAGGGCGATCGTGGCGCCATCGTTATGTCGAATTAGATTCTAACGATTCAAAAGTATAAAAAACACTAGTGAGATGTCGCTGCACTCGACGCTTGATCTAGCGCGTGGCGGTATATTCAAACTACTCGATTTTACGGGATTTTTAATCTTTATCTAATTTATTCCGAAAAAATTCAATATTTTTCAATGATCAATATTTTTTTAGTCAACGCATAGGTATATTTATTCAATTTCTTCACATTTCCGCGATTACAAGTTTAATTATTATTAATTCGAACTGATGTTTTCTTTTTCTTTTCCTGTATTGAAAAAAAAAAACAAAAAAAAAAAATGAAATAAAAAATACATAATATGCGTCGCTAAAAGTATTAGAATAATTTCGACACATTTAGGAAGAATATTATAGTATTTGCACGTAATCGTTTATGAGATAGTACTAATCTATTTTACTACACTAATAAACAAAAAAAAAAAAAAAAAAAATCAATTGAAACTTAAACTTTAAGAATCATATACCAATATTAAGAGTAACTTTTTTGAGCAACTTAAATATCCACAATAATGAGTATTATTACCTATAATATAATAGCTTCGTTCAGTTCACATTAAAAGAAAAGAAAATATTTATTTTTGTATTTTTTTTTTTATCTCATTAATTATTAATACTGCGATGTTATCTTACGTATTTTGGCACGTAGAATTAATGCCCGGCATTTATTATAGACCTGTGATAAAATATTCGAAACTTTATCTTAGAAGAGATGATAATTTGACAAAGTAAATTTACACATGCAGGCAGTTTATTTTTTACAATTATACTCCGATATTGATATGGACAGTGTGTCGTACAATTGTTTATAAAAATACAAAGTAGTACTTGAATTTTTCATATTCATATTCATATTCATATTTTAAAAACCTTATTTTCATTCGAAATTAATTCCAACAGTAATATTTCTATCTATCCTATATAAGGACATGTTTAATAACTACGTATGTACATATGGTTAATTTAATCGTATTATCTGAGATAGCTTAATATTATATCGTAAAAGAAAAAATTAATCTAATTTAACATTTCTCCATTTAAATCTAAGTCTTAATATTGTTTTATAGTTTCTTTAATCTTATGAAAGATGAAGAGTAGTTTGATTATCTACGTAGCCTTACGTTTCATATATTTAAGAATGGTCTATCTGCTCTTTTATATCAGGATATAACATTTTGCGGTAAACCTTGCTATATTTATTATAATCTTGCTAATCGAAATAATTTAAATACCAATCGCACTTGACACACTAATTATTATCATGGAATAGTGCATCTTATTAGCAATCAATATCGTCATGGCAAAACTCACATATCATTATTATGAATTTAGAATAATAAGAGTCTAACACCCTGCTTGTATTATATCAAGAAAAGGCACAACAGTTTAGTTTATAATTTAGTAATAATTATAGGCCGCATAATCGATTCT
Organism: Tenthredo mesomela; assembly: GCA_943736025.1. Classification (NCBI taxonomy): domain Eukaryota; kingdom Metazoa; phylum Arthropoda; class Insecta; order Hymenoptera; family Tenthredinidae; genus Tenthredo; species Tenthredo mesomela. The sequence continues at coordinate 20,108,171 of OX031016.1, read as the reverse complement.
GTTTGCAAATTGCACTTCAAAATTGAGAATTTGATATGATTTTTTTTTTCTTTATAAATATGTACCTGAACAAAATGTATCTGTGGTCAAATTAGATATAAGCGAAATTTTACTCCATTTTTATTATCTTTCATTAAATTCTATCTATCATTTTCGTCACCTATTGGTGCGTATAAAAAAGCTTATAGAAAAATACTATAGACCTATACATAAAAAAACGAAGAGGAAAAAAAAAAAGGAAAAAAAAAAAAAAAAAGAAATTAAAATTAACAGGCTATCGTGGTACTTAGCTAGTAGAAGTAAAAAAAAAAAAAATGATCTTTAAAAAAATCTTAAGGGCCATTAAAATCTGTTACTTCGGTCGTGGCGTCCCTTAATCGTATATTGGATGATATTTCACGAATAATAAATTGTCGCATTACGTTAACCAGTACTAAATAAAGTCAGACATTATCGGCAGCACCCGGCAACCATGTAACCAATCTTTTCATAAGCGTAGGCCAAGTTCTTTGCCAGACCAGCGCTACAACCGTTTTGAAGTATTGTCTGAAATCTGTATGTTCGGAAATTCTTCTCATTATCAATGTAGGTAACGGCGGCCATCAAAGGACACATGATGATTTTTGTGTGGTCAAGGAAATTGACCTAGAAAAAAAAAAACAAAGGATTAGCATATCTTCATAGAATCCTGTGAAATCAATAAAAGAAAAGCTACTTTCTGCTGGCTTAATTATTTCTTAATATGTAACTAGGTATGTACTTCATCAGTTAAGTCAAGAAAAGAAAAGAAAAAAAAATTAATAGGGATTATAATTACTTGTACAGATCCATTGGTCAGTTGCATAACAACGGCACTTTGTGTCCTGAACCACTGATGCATGTATGGAATTCTGGACATTGAATCACTCTGCTTAACAGGAATGGAGCCTCCAGCTTTCATCAAATGTTCGGTCATGTATCGTTGGAAGTAATTCAACAGTTTCATTTTTTTATCTAAATTGCTGGGGTACTCTTTCACTGTGTAGTACAACTCTGTTCCTTCACGTTTTATGTAATGAACGTTGAAACCGTTTGCAAGCATTATCAAACGTGTGCCGTCGTTATAAGTCACGCCAACTCCTTCGTCAGACAATTGGTAGCCAAAACCATATTTGTCAGAGTAGTCTACCCACTTACTAATCCAAACAAACGGTTGCGCATCAGGATCCGTCATCTCATCTGGATAATCGAATAGAAAATATATTACTTTTGCCGCACTTTAGAGCATGTTCAATGGTATCGCAATATACAATGTGTAATATAAGGCTGAAATTTTATTATTGAATAAAAAAAGAACAAAAACAAAAAGAGAATATATTCTCTGACTCAATTTCAGAGGAATTCTATCTTTTGAAAAACCGATGACTATATTTATACAACAAAAATTCAAGCAAGTTGATATTGTTTGCTTATTACTTTTACAGACTTCAACCAAATCTGTGCAAAAATCTTTTTAAATTATGAATGAGAACACATTGTATATTAATCTAATGTTAGATAGGAATAGGAGGCATGCCTGAGGTTTCCAGGATAATCTGATAGGGTCTTGGCCGTTCTGTATTAAGGATAGAACATTAGTTAGTAAATTGAAAATTGAATAGTATTACTACTCTAGTAAGACTGATTAGGATACGTTACGACAACATACCTCCAGAAGTGATCGTGTCTCTGGCAGGTTTCGATTTTAGTACTGCCGAAAGTTGATCTTTCAATGTTAATAACATCTTTTTGATATCGAGATTCAATTTCTGTTCATCGCTCATTTCATTTCCCTTAGTCTTGACTGCAGGACTTCGAGGAACTCTGAACATTATGTCGTTCATATCTCCGTGCCCATTTCCATTCATTTCCGTTAATGGTTTACGTTGATTGTGCATCTCTAGTGCATCCATACGAGGTGCCATCGTAAGGCAAGATATTGGAAGACTTGTTGGAAGAAAACCTAGAGAAATTTTGTTCAATGTTTTTATTAGCGAGTAATTGAAGTAAAAATTCTAGTCATTTCTACCATTTATCTGTTATAATAAGTTATAGTTATAAAAAGATAGGAATCCCAAAGCAATGAATTAATTTCAATCAATTTATGATATTGAATGTAAAATTGCAAGACTATTGATAAATTTTCGATTTCAAACTTATTTTCTTTCATACCAGAGGTAAAGAATGGATCCTTGATGAGAGTATTGACACTGGGTCGCTTCGAGGGATTTCCCTGTAGCATACTGGTGATCATATTCATTGCAGATTTGCTAAGGAAACCCGGAGTTTTGTATTCCACTTGTTTAATCCTGGCGTAAGTTTCCTTGAGGCTTGATGTTTCAAAAGGTGGTTTTCCCACAAGGAGAGTATACATGATACATCCAATACTCCAAATATCAACTTCATACGAATGACCAGCTTTGGTCAATATCTCTGGAGCTATGTAATTCGGTGTGCCGCACAGGGTTCTATTTGCAAAAATGATAAAAATTAGAAATTCATTTTGTTTTATAACAGATTCAGAATGAAGTGAAACTGTAATCTGTGTATCTTTTTATTTTTTCAATAGCGTGTTCAGTATCATAAATAAATAGGATAATCATTACGAACGATTCGATCAGTTAGAGAAGAAGAATTCTCTATTTAAAAATCACCAGAGTGAACATTTTTTTGTAGTTTTATTTAAAATGATGAAAAACTGTTGTTTTGTAGCAAAATAATGTTTCAGAATAAATCAGATTGAGATATTTAACTTCATTAGTTGCGTGCCATGGAAGTAAATATGTGTTTACACATATTTACGGAATTTTATATAGTATGCGCAACTCAGAATTATGATATGATAATAGTAGATGAATAAAATATTGTTACTTTTTCCTTTCGCCATCATGTTCCAACTTTGTAGCCAATCCAAAGTCTCCGATCTTTACTTGCAAATCGTCATCCAAAAAGAGATTGCCTAGTTTGAGATCGCGATGAATTATTTTATTCTTGTGCAAATAAGCAACACCGTCTAAAATCTGCTTCATATAATAGCGAGTTTCGCACTCGGTTAAAGCTTTTCTTCTTTTGTGCAATTCCATCATTGACTGTAAGAAAATAGATTCATAAATATCTCACAAATTCCAAAATGAATGTAGAAAATTTGATACGCAAGTTTCTCACCCTTTTGCGACAAAGTTCTAATATGATGTAAATATTATTATCATCTTCAAAAAATCCATGAAAACCGACGATGTGCCGATGCTTGAGACTTTTGTGTATGTGGATCTCTTGTGTCATTTTTTCTCGCTGATTACTTTTCGTCAGAATAGACTTTGGCACAATTTTACCAGCGAATACATGGTGAGTCTTGGATTCTTTAATCTCATAACACTTAGCAAAACCACCCTAATAAAAATATAACAATATAAGATTAATGCTACAATGAAATAATAAACAATGAGAATATTAGCGAATGTTTAGTATTTGACAAAAAATTATTGTTCGAAAGAAAACTAGATCTGCTACGATGTTCTTTATCGCTGGTTTTGGAATTGGATAATTTTAGTCGCGTATAAAAAGTGCGATAATACTGTAAATTTAATTGATTTAACTGATTGATAAAAACACATGTATCGCAAAGTGTGCGGATAAAACAAAAATTGACAATTAGGTTCAATGTGATTTCTTCTAGATTGTCAAATGTGTTAGATAATTTGACCTTACTCGTACTTGAAGAATGCCTAATAGGGTACAAAATCATGATGCCATAACTGATATTTCCGATTTTGTATATAAAAAAAATGAGTTAAAGTAACCCGAGATTGATGTTAGGTCGAGATAGACAAAGCTATTATTTCGAGGAACACGTTAATTGATAATCATCAGTTGTTTGTCCTTCGAACGAACTAAGGACCATAAATATCTGAGATAAGTGTCATAAACGAAAAGTTTGATCAATTTTTGTCCAACCCACAAACCCAGGCATTACATTTACATACATGTATAGCCTAGTCGCATAGTTTGGAGTAAATCTGTTAGTTTATAATTGTTGATGTGAAGTTTGATGATTTGAATTTATTAATGGGGTAATAATGGGGCTGAGGGTAATTGATATACGTAGAGACTTACCTTGCCGAAAAAGCGACCCTTGATGTAACTTTTACCGGAATTCGCGTCGTTGATAATATCGGGAATAACGTTGTCTTTCTCATATTTCGACATGTTAGTACCTCGGAGGTAATCTTAGCCACAATGTGATCAATATATAAAACTTAGAAATCGGTTAAAATCAGAGTTTTCAGGCACGCTGTACACGAAACGCCGCGTTACTTCGTCACTTTGCCTTCAAACTGCTGTTTTGTGTTGAATGGGCAACGGATTCTAATGTTTGAATCAAAACTTTATAGCCAATAGGATAAATCCGTGTCGTCACGTGACTAGATGCCTGTCGTACAAGCATTGACTTACTAGTTCGCTAGATTAGAGAGACTTAACTCGATGCTACAAAATCTTGACATTCATACTTCGTGGTATAATCATACAAAGAAATTGAATTTCAGTAAAATTACTCTCCTTTTTAGAAGTTTAATTTACGTTTTAAATAACAATTATTCACTCAACATATACTATAAAATCTAAAACAAAAAGTCAGACGATAAAACTGCGTAATTTATTGATAAAATGCCGATTAAATATTCAATTTTTTTACATTTGACAGATGTCATTCTTTACCGGCAAGCATTCAATGTCAAGTGCGTAGGGACTTCTTGTATTTGATACTATATAGTCAATGACCCAACGACGAACCGGTATTTTACCGATATTATTATTATTCTATGGTTGGATCCGGTCGAAATAAAAAATCGATTTGTCGATATATCTTATGGAGAGCGGGAATTTCAAATGAAAATATTGGATTCTTTATCGTTCATTTTAAAGTTATGTTTAATTATTTGTAAATGATTTTCAGAAAAATAAAAAGAAATTTTTTCATTCTTCAAGTCACAACACTATGCCTGTATTATAGCTATTATGTTAGAACCAAAATCACTAAGATTTTATCCAAGACCAAGATTGTTGTTCCTAACAATAATTTTTGAATATTATTTTTAATGTTTTCAAATAATATATTGCTTTATTTTTTTCTTATTAACATGTAATACATCTCATCTTATATTGATACAATATTTTACTTCAATTCTATATGAGTTTGAAACAATCAATAAGCTGACTCGAAAAAAGTATTAATTATGAGATTAAGAATTGTAATTTTTAAGTCTTACTTATTTTTTTTTTTTTTTTTTTTTTTATGTATGTGAATACGAAATAAAAATAATATTAATGGCAGTGGGCTTATACATATATATATATAGTATACCTATATAAACCTATGTGTATATAATATTATAGTATGATTAATCACTAAAATAACTGGGACCACAATAATTTTCGGATTACATATCCTGGATATGTTCACATGTCTTTTAGAAAAACTATTTTTTATATTCAATTTCTATAATGATATATAATAAGCTTATATATAAGTATTATACTAATATACTAAATTATATAAAGATGGCTTAATTAACAAACAACCCCCAACTCCACTTTTATGCCAAAATCAATGGCTAAATCAGCAAGCCTTGTTGTAACTCTAGTAATTTTTTTTTACTTCTACAAGAGGGAGAAATAACATTTTACTTTTTTTTTTTTTGTCAATTGTCTAGTTTTGATTTTGTCAAATTTTGAAAAATTGGAGTTAGGAGAAAGTCTAACAAAAGAATTCATGAAAATAAGATGAATATTGTCTTTCTTTTGAAAATCTGAAAACTCGAACTATTCAATTTGCCAATTCAGCCATCGATAATTAATTATATATGAATTACACAAATTTTAATAGAGCCTGATATAATATGTAAGTACAATCAATGGTATTGTATTGAAGTAAGAAAATCTAATTACAATATAATATTCCTCTATTATCTATATTAATATAATTACGTTTGTTCGAAATCTGTTTTTACGAGCTATATTTGTTTAGCTGACAATTAGAGTCTAAATTCCACTTATAGGAATGAAGAAAGCTAACAAATAAGAAAAAAAAAAAAAAAAAACATTAAAATAATGCGAAACAACATAATTAACAACGTCGTTAAGCAATAAGCATGAAAAAATGTATGATAACTACTTTATGAAATAAATAAATATTAAGCGACAACTATTTAAATGTGAATAAAAATTTGATTTTCTATCAATGAAATGAAGAGGAAAACACATCTTATTACAAAATTTATTCGAAAGCCTATCTATCTTCCAGAATGTTATCAGCTTCAGAATACATTGTGAATGCAAGAGAATAAGGAGATTATTGCTCAAAGCCAGATCAAAGTTAATTGATATCAATCAGAATATTTACCAAAAAATATTAAGACATGATAATAAGATTAGGCAATATTTGAAAAATTCGCAATTTCAGTTACAGAATGAAAAAAAAAAAAAAAAAAAAAAATTTCATTTTTTTTTTTTTTTTTTTTTTTTCTTTTCGTTTGTTTTATCAATAGTATTATTATTAGATTGTTTTTGAAACACCAACTTTGTGGATTTGTAACTCGTTAATGAATGCAAATAATCTGTCAGTCTTTACTCTCTAATTATTTGGTAGCCATATTAATAAAATCATGTCTAAATTTCTAATAATTGTTCATCTGAATTCCATAAGGCCGAAATAAGTTTTCAATAAACAATTGTGTAATGTTTGAATGTGCAATTCTAATTAATTGCTGAATGCATGTTATATATGTAAAAATCATGTCTTCTGAAACATTTATGAAGATTAATAGTAGTACCTACTAGGCTTCTTTCGCATTAGTTGAATCTTAGTAATAACTCTCGACTCTTAAATATAGGGGGGGGGGGGGGGGGGGGGGGGGGGGGGGGCTTTAAATGGCATAAAAGTCGGTGGTTTAAGGTACTCTAGTACATTTCTCGAGGCCAGCATAAGTTAGCTACTAGACCATGCATGGTGCATTATTAAAACATTATGGCAACACATGTCAGGTAACACACCGGCGTTGTTAACGCGACATATACAGTTGGAAACTTAAATAATAAGTGAATATTAATTGTGCTGACATGATTATAATGAATGATGAAAATAATAACTAACATAAGTAAATAAATTCAAAGACCAAAAACACAAAACTTTCTTCAAAGCGATAACATATATATTACCTAATCTCTCATATGTTGTTCATATTATGTATACTGCATAAAATAGGTGGAATGCTTACTTTCTGATTTTCTGTAATTAATTATTCAAAGAACAGTAATGAGGTTTTTACTGGTATACAAAGCTCAGTTTGAACTCGAAGAAAAATCACATATAATAAATTGTTACTGTGATTTGTTCATTCAAGTTAGAGAACAACTATTAGCCACTATACTCTTCGCAGTCTTACATTCTAATGTATAATATAGAATAATTGGTTCTGTGGTGTTCTATCATCTAATTTATAGTAAGTGTAGTGAGTTCAGTTATCCAACTCATATAATATATCAATTATACGAAATTACATAGGTAATTATTACTTGCACAGACCTATAGCATTTCATTGTCATGCTACTGTACAACAACAATCTCTTATCAAATTGTACATTCAGGTATACGAACAAATAATGCTCTCATTCATTGCTCTATAGAATTCAAAAACTAGGTATTTCATTATAATTACAGAGATTATCTCAAGTAGGCATAATAAACTGTTTCACAAATATTGACTTGACTAATGAGCTATGAGATTGAGCTAGAAAGAGAAGAGATATGTTTTCACATAGTAGATGACAGCGGTATGTTGTATTTACACGCCTACTATTTAAGTACATTAGATAAAAGTATTTTCTTATAATCGTCCTTTTCGTGCCATAAAACGATATTGGTATCATTATATTTTAGAATTGATATTTTAAAACATGATACAGATCCTGTATTTGATCTTTACACATCTCAAAAACAGAGATTATCAATTATTAGGTGCTCTGAATTAGAATGACTAAAATATGTGTTCAAAATTATTAGCAATTGATTAAGCTATCATTGTTTTGCTATAAATATTTACAAAATCGATCATCATAATATTTGTAGGCAAAAATTTGAATATTTCATTCGTAATACGTACGTGGGGGGGTACGCAGATTTGAGATAGTGTTTCCTCCGATTCACATGTTATACTAAACCCATACGCCGTGTGGATTTTTACTGGTAGGGACTGCAGTTTCAAGTTGTCTAGGCGATCCAATCATTTTTCGTGTGCTTCCTGGTTTCAGTGCCCCTAGAAAGAAACATGATCAGATTTTTAATCTTTTCAGCTGTTAAATTGTTGTACAACTTTCGATCTACTTAGAACAAGAAACAAGATATTATATAGTGTAAATAATCATAGAATTAACCACCTTCAAGTAGATGTTTGATTTGATCATCCTGGGACGCAACGGCAAGACTCTGCAAATTGGCTTCTTTCATATCAGCTACGAGTCGTTCGACTTGTACCTTTTTCTCAACAATAGTTGATTCTAAACTAGCCACTTCTAATTTAAGAGATTCTGCGCACTGTGTAACAAGCTCTGCTGATCGCTTTGCGTGTTCAACTTCAGATTGCAAGTGTTCAACTTCTCCGATTATCTTTCGTTCCATCATTTTTCTTTCGTCAACTTCTCGACTCATCGTATGCTGTTCCGATGAAAGTTCTTCTATTACAAGCCTGAAGATCAGATAATTAGTTTTCACTTAACTAAAAGAAGGCCAGAAGCAAGAAAAATAATTCTGAAATAGTTCAATCTTATTATTTTATTTAGATTAGGTAATTCAAATCGCCATCTCACCTAATTTTATTTTTGCACTGCAACAATTCTGTTTCACAATTCGCTAGCTTAGATCTTAGCAATGTTATTTCTGATTTTAAAGTTTTCTCTTGTTGCCGTACAATTTCACTCTCCTCTTCCACATGAGCCAATTCTTTCAGCTGCAACAAACATGTTTAAAATAAATATTTCAAATTGAGAGCGGAGGCCTTCGGTATCATCCTAAAAATAAATTTGCTAAGCATAATGATTAACTAGAATATTCTGTTTGAGAAATTAGAAACAGTATGTACCATTTATATTATATTATTAAATGTTTCAAATATATCGACAATAAATTGGGTACCTGCTCTTCGATTATACGGCCTGTAGATTCGAATCGATTCACCTCATGAGAAATAAAATCCATCTGATGTACTTGTTCCTTATTTTTAGTCTCCAAATATAATATTTCTGCATCGTACTGGAAATTAAACAATTACTATTACGTATGAATAAAAAACTCGAGAATTTACATTCATGACTAACTAATTCAGGGTATTAACTACCTTTGTTAAATCAGCTTGCTGTGCATTGATGGTATCCCGTTGACGATTAACTAATCTCACCAGTTCAACATAACGCTGAGTGTAAGCTACAGTTACCATATTTTGTGGGTGACCTGGCGCTTGACTGCTAGTTTGGGTCTGGCTTTTCTGCTCGTGAAATTCCTGATGAATGAAACGATAACAATGAAGAATAGATCGAATTATTACATTATGCATTGAGTTTTCTTTCTACTGTGGAAAATCAACAAGAAAATTTAAGGCAAAAAGTAAAGAATCGAGACATCGATCGCATACATACATACCTTAAATAGATTCCGCTTCAATTTGGTAGAGTTACTAGGTGAAGATTGATCATCTTTATGAAGCTGTGGGCTACCGCCACTAGACAAAGGAGAAAATTGAGATCTGCTAGGACTGCTAAGATTAGGTGGAGGCGGATCTCTGTACGGTGGAAGAGTCCTCATTAAAGGTGACACTAGCCCAGGTGGATCTCTGTACGGAGGTACTTCCCGTACTTTTCTTTGTTGCATATATGCATTGTCTAAATAATAAAACTCAACTTATATAAGTATCAAAACATTTCAAAAAAGAGAGTCACTTATCAATTTGTACCAGTCTTAAAAAAAAACTTGGCACAAACAGATAGGTCCGAATAATCAAACCGTTCAATGATAAACTTACGATCACTGGTACCTGCCCTGTTGGGAGAATGGCTCGGTTTATGCACTGTTTTTTGAGCAATTGGTTCTTTTGATTTCAGTTGCTGTGTCGGCTGAACTATGGCAACATTTTCCATTTGAACCTAATCAAAATAACATCATTTATAATTATAATAGAAAAGCAACAGCTTCAATCCTAGGTTTCAACCACAGGCAAATAAGTCATGAAAGTAAACATAAATTTGAACAACATATTATATAGTAAACATAATTTTATAATTCTTAAAACTGTTTATAACGAAATAGTATCGGATAGATCGTCACATCTTTCAACTATCTACCTCTGGAGTGGTTTCTGGCATAGCACTGGATAGCCCACCAAACGTAAGCGATGTCCTGATATCCCGATTTCGTTCCATTCCTTTAGGCTCATCGATCTCAGGAGAAGTAGATACTATTGGATTGCGACTGAAATCTTGCCACTCTTGGGCTCCTGAACTCCCATGTTTTCCTCCTTCTTTGAAGTAAGGAACATCAGGTTGTGTATTAGGAAGTCCATTTGTATGAGATCTTTGAGTACTTCGACTGCTCAGAGGAGCTTGAGCCTTGCTTCCCTCTGAGGAGGATCTTCTCAATATTAACTGAACTTCAGACGAGTATTCTCCCCATTTAAGCAATATCTGTTAAGAGAAAGAACATAAGATAACAATATAAGTATATATATAATAAATTGATCGAAATAAATATTTCGAATGCATATTAGCAGTATTAGAGTTCTGATCAGTCTAATTTGGGAAACTATGTGTACAAAATCATACATGAAGTAGACAGAGAGATCTTTGGCTAAAAGTTTCGAATCGTACCTTAAGCGGATTTTCATACGGGGCTAATAAACGTTCGTTGTTACGCCAGCGTTCGATTAAGGTAAATCTTCCGGTTTGCCCTGTCGCATGTGCCAATGCGTATACTACGTCCTTAAAATAGAGAAAAAAAAAAGAATAAATTGATTATATTCTAGCTTTGTACAAGGTTGATAAAGCAGTTGATTTCATTGCTAATTATGCAAACCTGACATGTTGTTGTCTCTGTAACTCCGCAAACAATACGTTGGAACCCTTCTACCCAGACTTTTAACTCCATCGTGTCATCTAAGCTTCCCAGTACGCTTGATTCCTTGCATTTTTTGTCTGAGATTTACTGCGAACAGATGATGAGAGTACACGCAATGTTAAATTTGCGTAATTCAAATAAATATAAATATAACGACAACAAATGCCGAATTCTCTACAATGTGATTATGTAGTGTGATTTGTGTCAATACTTCCGACAACCATATGAGAATATTAAGACTATGACTAAGGGTGAGAGTAAATTTCCAATTTCAAGAAAATGTAGAAGACACGGCGCTTGTTTTATAGCAAGTGGAATTCAGAGAAACTCTATTGATATTTTCAATCTTTTTAACTACTGTATTTAAACGTGATGATCGAATTGAGAAATCAGTACACTCCGAGTTCCAAATAAGTATAAGTAGAGATAGTTGAAAAGTAGGCTATATATTGATATAGGCGTATTGGTTTAAAGTTTCATATCCAGCAATGTGCAAAAGTTTGATAAAGGGGCGTTTATTAACAATGTTTTTCATCCACTCTGAGTGAGTGAATAATAGAGTAACACAACAACGGAAATTACGTGGATATTAGATTTGTGAGACAATTCTATAAGCATGCAATGAAAATGGTAATTACCGATTTCCCATGGCTTACATGTAGTGTGTTCTTATTCCAGAGAAATTATTATACGATAAAATGTTGTATAAATCGTTAGCTTTTTAGCAAAATACACAAAGATACCAACTGTAGTGACAGGCTAACCACAAATTCGTATCTGTCAAACAGTTATCATAAAATTTCAGAGCCATGGAGAGCGGTAGGGGGGAGGGGGGGGGGGGGGGGCAAAGATAAAAGTATGGAATTTATATAATGGATTAAATATGAATGAAAATAGTCATTTAGCTTTTAAAATGCGTATATGGTATGTATATAAAAAAAAAAAAGACAATTGTTTTACTTATGACACGGTTTTACCTTTACCTTTGTTCAATCGAATATGATGCAGTGCGGAGAAACGTATGTGACGATTAGACCCAATCGCGTACGTCGAAAACTCGCGTAAAGTCGTAAAGTAGTGGCTAGCCAACCGACGTCGATCAAGGCTCGTCTCTATTACTACAACGTTAATGACACTTACGTTGTACTATACGGTGATCCCGCACAATCACGTGGCCTGAAATTTTAGCAGGCGATTTGTATTTTTGAAGAAAAAAAAAAAATACTATTTTAGGTTATAATTGGTTAAAAATGTCGATAACTGTAGATCAGGGACGTGAAATATTCGAATATTCATTAACAATTGGTTGCTGTATTAAATGCTCTTTACGTTTGTCCGGTGTTCGAACTCCCCAATATTACGAAGACGCTGTTCTTAGTCTTGTCACGGTAATAATATGTAATATTAAAAAGTAAACAGAACAAAAAAATTAAATAATAATAATAATAATAAAGAAAAATTTCATGAATATTTTTCTTTCAATAAAAACTACCTTTCCCTACAACCCTACCTTTGTTAGACTTTAATATTAATATCGTCACATGAAATTCTTACTTTCGGAGAACACGTGTCATCGCAACAATAACAACAAATAATAAAAGATTTCATTCTATTCTATTCGGCATTTGCTCTATACACACGTGTTTAAAAATATTAGATTATATTCTTTACAAGGACAAGCCTAAAATTTCTTTCATTTTACTTAATATAGATTTAAAAAAAAAAATATATTAAGATAATTAGGGTTAACTTTTTCCTCATTGACTTTTAGCTCGGCTATAATGACAGCAAGTCATTTTTAAAATGTGTCGAAGAAAAAGAGGAAGAGCGGTGTACAGCTTGTCTAGGAATACTTTACGATGACGCACTGACAGCAGCAGTTGAAAAGGTATAAAAACAAATAAATTTTTTATTTTTTTTTTCCTTTTTTTTTAGCTCCAAAAACCTTCTTTTTTTTTTTTTTCTAATCGACAAAGTTTCCTTTTAGTCCAAATGTTGTATTTTGCCTGTATATGTTCATATTTAGATTGCTGCAGAAGTAAAGAAACACAACTACGACTGCGAAACATTTACATGCGCGTTGACAATACCTATAGCCGTACAGCTCAGGGAACGTTCGTTACAAATAAATTTATCACAAAAGTTTGAATTTACCGACGACGTTGTGGTTAGCCGTAAGCGAACCGTACCTCCGATAAAAGAAGTATGGAAATGGATAGTTTTACCAGAAGTTGAAAAACTGATTGACAAAACGGGACTTCCTATTTCAGCTGTATGCCCATTTGTGGTCGATGTATTTTTAGCGTATAAAGAGGATGAGGAAGAATGCAAGGCTTTGTAAGTGAAGTATATTTGAACGTTACGAATTATGATCTTGTAATCAAAGTTTTAATCCTATTTTAATACGTTTTTAGATTAACAATGTGTGGAAATACCTTCAAACAACGGTCCCAACAGAAGAGAAAATACAGCGAAGGTGTATTCAGTAGAAAAAGTGTTGAAACAGCTATGCTTAATACCTCCGATGATCAGTTCGCAGAACACTATCCTTGTCCTCCGGCTTTTCCTGGCTCAAAGGCTTCGTTAACCGAAGTCACTTGTACACATACAAGTTTTTTTATTGGAGGCAAGTTCCGCAGATCTGAAACAATAATTATTTCAAAATTGTTTTCGACATGAAGGAGCTCTGAAATCAGAGAATCAATTCATTCATTTATTTATTTATGTATGAAATATTTTATGCTGATTTAGGAAGATACAACAAATATTCAAGAGAACTGAGTCAAACGCCATGGTTCATATGCGGTGAAAAGAAGATGGAAACTTCGGTACAAGAACTGCTTTGTGATCCTATTGTAAAATTTGTAAAGGCTGACTGTAAGCAAATTCAGTATTTTCAATACTGCTTATCGCTACTATTAGAACTATTTACATATACAGTATATAAATTTTTCTATTGAAGCTAGAAGATGACCGAAGCAAAGCTACTATAAATTTTGTCTGTAACAAATGTATTATAGTTTTATTTTATTCCAATACAGCTATGAAGTTCTTATCTTCTGGAAGGGAAGATGTGGATGTACGAACACTACATTCGGGGAGACCGTTTGCAGTGGAACTCCTGAACCCTAGAATAACTAAGTTGACGGAAGCAAGTTTGAAGAACTTAACGCAAGAGATAAATGCATCTACAAAACTGGTTCATATCGTTGAAGATCTTCAAGTTATTTCGAGGTAAGAATTCAATCAGCTGTTTTTTTTTTTTAGTAGAAGTTTCCCTACACTTTGTGTATTTTTAATCAACAAATGCTCTTGCTTTGATAGAATCGAGCATTGATCCATTTAAGTTCAGTATTTTAAATGATTATTCAGTGCTGTGATCACATGAGAATAAAATTGACTAAATCTAATTAGGTACATACTACTCTTTGCAGGGATCAATTGAAAACATTGAAAGAAGGAGAAGATACAAAGACGAAGACCTACAGAGCTCTTTGTTTGTGTCGTTCTCAACCATTGCCGAGTCTGGACGCTCTGAATGATTTGAATAATTTGGAAATCGTTCAGAAGACTCCTATCAGAGTTCTTCATCGTCGACCCCTGGCGACTCGACCGAGGACAATACATTCCCTAAAAGCTGTATGGGTCAGTTCACATGAGATGAAAATTTTGTTATGTAAAAATGATGATTCAGAGGATTATATATCTCTGAAACTGGAGGACAAATCAATGACAAAATTATCTGCAAGTGAGACCAGTCTTTTCATCTTAGATCTAACAACGCAGGCTGGAACTTATGTGAAGGAATTTGTACACGGAGATTTTGGCAGAACTAAACCAAACATTTCGGAAATTTTAAATGCTGATATTGACATTGTCGCTTTAGACGTCATGAGTGTAAACCTGAAATGGCCTTAATAAATAAATCCAGATCTACTATAAAACTAGAATTTCTTTTACTCGTAGCACTCGATTCCCATACCTCATACACTTGTATCAATCATATCGCACAAGATAGTCGAAATTATTCGTTTGAAATTTCTATTAAGAAGTCATTTCATTAAGAAAGATACATGTTTTTTCTTTTCTTTCAATTTACATTATTTTCCTTTTTTTCAATCAAATAAATCACTTGCTGAATACTGTGCATAATCGTATTTATTTGTCGATTGATTCTTGGTTTTTTTTTTATTTTTTATTTTTTATATATATATATATAAACTGTGGCAAATGTTGCAATACTTATTTTATCATTACTATTGTTTATCTGGAACTTCATTGTATATTAGTCAACTTAATATTCTATTACATATTATCAGTACGGAAGAAATATAAATAATAAAATTGTTTGGAATTAGAATTTATGGCGTACTTATTATTACATCTATATTATTCGTGTGAAAAAAAGTCAACAGTTTAATGGAATACTACAGAAATTATTTTCAATCTTAAATGTATAAAATTTTATCCATGTGTTAATATTAATTTGCCTATTTTCTGTATACTATAAATAAATTTACTAACTGTTTAATTAAGTGAAAATAATCTACAAGAAACGAATTAAAAAATAATTGGCAACATCTAATATCTATCTAGTGTTTATATATAAAAATAAAATTTTGACACAAACAAAGGTGTGAAAGAACGGAACTAATTTCTACTTTTGTACAATTTTAGGAGCTCAAAAATATTCTAATCCTAAATACGACAGAGAAAGTAGTAGTTTAATAAATTTATTTGAGACTCAATTCGGCCCTCTCATCACTAAATGATTAATGATTTTACTCTATTTTTATTCTTTTTCTTGTTTCTACAATTGAATATCCAAATTTGGAGACTCATATATTTTTATTTTTTTTTTTTCATTTATTTAATTCATGCAGTTTAGAAAATTTGATTTAGAGATTGTTTTTTGAATGCATGAAAATTTGTCATACGGATGGAAATATTTACGAAAGAGCTGCTCCGCCGCGCACCTAACACATTTGGATAGAGAAGAAGTTCAGTTTCTTTCACACCTTGTATACATATATATTGAAACAGAATTCACTAATTGTATCTTGATTCACATAATTAAAATGTACTGCATTTACTGGCTTATCTGTTACTAATAAAAAAAAAAGAACAAAATTATTTGTATTAAAGTATATTCTACGAGCATGTTATAACCGATTGTTTAAAAAAAAAAAATCGTCTAGTCCAGAAGCGATTCTGAAGAAAATATTGTAATAATTTCTAATACCTGTGAGGATAGTATCTGGTAAATTTAACACGGTTTGAAAAGAAGAGTAATTGAAAATCCTAATATTATACTATACGTGAAGAGTATCGTGTTAGTATCAAAAAAAAAAAAAGTGAAATTTGATATTTTTTTTTTACAAAAAACTTAACATGAAGTACCTAATTCCAAATTGTAAATTCTTGTTGAAAGAGTCATTCATAATCGAAAAGCAAATTTGGACAATCTTTTTAATTTCTTATCACTCTTGGAGCGTCAGTTATATTTTCATCTTTATCTCATTTCAACGGGAAAGAGCTGATAGTTATTTTTGTTTCCATTCATGTATCACTGTATTTTATATGACCTAACGGGCTCCTAGTTCATTGACACACATATTAACAATGTGACGAAGCTCTTGTTGAGCGTAATCTTCTGGTAGAGGTAACTGTGTAACCAAATGAGCCAGGATTCTCGAAGTTGATCTGTTTCCGTTGGATTGTAACAATACCAAACTCCTAGCTAGATGCGCAGTTCTCTTAGCAATTTCTGCTTGACATAATCTGAAATCGAAAATAATAAATGTTATATAGTTATGATTTAATTCAATACAATGATTCTGCTTTAGAAAATTTATAAAGTCACTTAAATGAATACAATTTCACTTTAAAACCTTTGCAATTTTGAATAAGGTTGAATTATACCTGTGCTTAGCTGTTGGACAAGGAAATTGATTGATCTTTGCGCACAAGAGACTCAATTGTGGCTGCAATAATTCAAGTTTGTAACCAACGCTAGCACTGTCCGAATTTCCAGCTAGCAATGCTTCGATTTCTGCTGTTATTAGCATATAATCCCATAGCAATTGGCCACGATGTGCCCATCCATTTATTGTACCATTACATTCACTTGGTACCAACGGGCTCAACAATGACTTCAAATACTCCAGATTTTCTGTAATATAGTAATAGAAATTCTTTTCAATAAAAACAAACTATTTGTACTCTTCGCGATTCATTCTACAATGAATAACTTAATATTTTTAGTCAAGCTAGCTAATTAAAATAACAAAGCTTACCATTTATTATCGCATCAGCAGCAAGATGCTCTATGATTAGTTCGTGGGCCATATTCCATTGTTCACCTTGAATAAGATACCAAGCAGCTTCGCCGTATCTGAAATGAATAGAATAGTTTGTAAGTAATCGAGGAATCTCCGGTTTTTGTTTATTTCTCACATGCATGTTTGAGTACAAATCATAATTGTATTTTACCTCTTCATAGCACGGGCTTTTATGGCTTTGGCCTTGTTTATCCACATTGAAGGTATGCCGAGTTCTTCTCTCAAGAATTCCTCCCGTTTTATATATTCTGTTGTCTCGTCCAGTTCGATATTACGGCATAGAAGATCAACTATTGCTGACCGTCGTCTACCTGTATCCTCCAGATGTAGTATCACAAATATAGCCCAATGCCAAAGACCGTAAGTTTCCAATTGAGCAGCAAAATTTATGTGCGTTAAGGCGGCAACATGCGAGGACAAATGGGAATAGCCAAGTGCGACAAGAACTTGTTGTATTAACCAGCTGGAAGACATATTGTGTTATATTTATATTATCGATTTTTCTCTTCATATTGAAAAAGAAGCATGGCCAATAAATTTGAATCATGTAACCCATGTAAAATGCAATTACCAAATACATCGGTATGTAATTTTGAAAATATAAATAGGTATAGTAATTATATTCAGGAGACGAACAGTTAGATTGCAGATATTTCCATATCAATAAAGAGCAAATTACCTGAGCCTGTAATCCAGTGGGTCTGGCGTGTGAGTTAATGGATTCAAGAGTTCTTCTAGCGGATGATTACCAGTACAGTATAGCTTCAGCAGATGAAAGCATAAGTCTTGAGTTTTCTTTCCACTGCTTATTTCAGCCTCGTAATCTTCCTCTTGGTATTCGGGGTTCGGTGCTGAAGCGTAAGCCTCACTTTCAGATGCGTTGAAAGCAGATTCGTAGAGACTTACTGCATCGGTAACTGATGCAGTAGGAGGACACACGTACCTAAACATATGAATTTTCCAATCAACAATTTATTGGCATGATAATAGACTTTGTCCAATAGTAGCAAATAAGAAGAATAAAGCTGTTGATATTCTCCTCAAATAATAATTGATCTATATATTCACCATAAATGAAGACCCAACGCTTGTTTCCATCCGAAGCCTTCGCAGGCATTAATAAATCCATGTTTTAGAGAAATAAGCGGTTCTCCAGCGACGAGCATAAATAGCTTTAGCTTGTCTGCCGAAAGATCGGTATCAACCTCGGTGTATTGCCATACCGCTAACTGTTGCTTGATCAATTCTCTAACACTGGGTGCTCCACCTAGTTGAGCCATCAATAGTGCTAAGCAATGATCACCTACTTCCCGTGCTATCTTACATGCTTCTTCCAGTTTGTGAGCTATTATGCAATAATAACAATCATTAATTATTATTACTTGAGCTAAAGTATCTAGCAGATACTTATTTAAATGAAGAAGATTATCAAGTGAATTATCTGCAAAAAAAATGAAAATAAATAAAAAATATACCTGAAAGTAAGGACAGGATTTTATTGTCAAATTGATCATCTTCTGATATTTCCTTGAGTGCAGTTTCTGTTATAACGTTCTCTAGCCATTCGCTGAGTGCATCTCGTCTCACCATAACATTGTGGTGTTTCATTTCGTCTATAAAAAAAGTGCAAAAATATTCATAACATTGACTAAAAAGTATTCGTATTAGATAATAGAATGGAATGGTATCTGAAATGCATATTATGAAATTGAACAAAACCGAGTAAAACTTACCAGTTGCTGGTTGAATATCTGGCAGATTTCCCCAAAGAGCTACGCAAAGATTCCATACATGGCTTGAATAGAATGCTAGAGGATCTGGTTCTAGGAGATCAGCTAATTCTTGAGCAAGATTGCAATGAGCATGCAATGTTGCTGGTCCTGCGCCGGCACCGACTGCCGGACAATCTCCTTCTTGACCAAGAATGCAATGATCAAGTTGGATACGAAGATGTCCAACGATACTATCCTGAATTTAAATATCAAATCATTAGTCAAACGATATATCATTATAGAAATATTATAAGTTCGAGATATTTTATACTGAAATTGTTTTTTCAATCACATAATTATGTGCGTAATCGACATCCGAATGTTTACCTTGAATGTTTGAACATAGTCTGCGCCACCGCCACCACCACCAACAATTTGCAATCGTTGTACAATGCTCGATGTAGTGTCGTCCAACAGACGACCAGATACGTAAGATGCAAGTTGACTGAATTTTCCATGTAAAGGAACTACTGCAGCCTGTTTTTGAGTGCTTAATGAAACCAGGGTCAAGCCTGGCCCCCAGCCTGCTCGGAATGTACGTCCCATTTGGATGCCTAGTATCGAAGAATACAAGAATTAAGCAATGTAATAAACGTGATTATTATTCAGTCTGAAAAGATAGAAAACTGGTAGACATATTATATTTCATGAAAGAGGAAATGGTAGCTCACCTGCGTCGGCTATGCAGCGAGCGTTCAACTTTCCAACAATAGATTCTTCGAAAGGTAGAACTTCTGATGAAAACTGAAGAACAACTGTACTGGGCCTGACAACGGGAGGTGGAAAGGCCCGCGTCAGACCAGAAGTTCTTACCTTGGAATCTTCGATTATCTCTACAGGTTTAGTTTCTGTTAAAATAGAAGGTGGAAATTAGCACTGAACAAATAGATGGAATAATTTCTTTTTTCAATTGACACCGATAGTGATGATTCGATTGAATACGAACCTTTTGTGATTCCAGTCTCTTTAGCTAGGAATGAGTTATCTTGATGCATGGTCAAATTAGACCTTAACAAAGGTATGTGACCGGAGGGAACCATTTGGTCATCTTCCATACCTTCCAATGATTCTATGCTAGGACTTATTTTAGTTGAACTTCTAGCAAGCAAACTCAACGGTGTCTTATATGCGCCTATAAAATTATATTCAGATTACAAAGCATTGAAAAATATGATTTTATTTACTCCAGAATTATTTAAATGAAATATAAACTTTGGTAGCAAAGTATTACCATCATCGATATCCTCATCATCTGTATCAAAAAAACTGGCTTTCATCAATTGTAATTTATGGCTATCCGTTCCAGTTACACGTGCGAAAACAGCGGATGGACTAAGCGCAGTGGACCTTTCTTTCTCAGGGTAATCTGTAAGTGAATTGTAATTAGCTGACGACATTCTTGCATGCATCATTGATCTTTATACCAAATCGCCAAAAGGTAGAACCGAAGAAATAAGGTTTTACTTTCATATACTCACTCGAATAAAATTCATTCATGGTCATGTCTGTGTCATTTAGATTATCAGTTTGAAAACTCAGCGCCCCATCTCGACTCTCATCACTCACAGTTCTTCCAAGGTTGATCTGTATAACATATTGAGTTTAGTTTAAATTACGTTGAAATTTAACAAATTTAATTTACTCAACAAACCTGCTGTTGTTTTTTCTCTAATGATTCTTTTGTACGAAACGGCTGGTTGATTGGACCCGTTAACTTCGATTCAGTTTTACCGATAGCTTTGAGCTTCTTGAGGTCAGAGTTTGGTGGTGTGTCATTTTCGTCGTCTGAATCACTCAGTCCATACTTTGAAAAGTGATCGACCTAAACAGGAATAATAATAAAATGTAGAAACTGATGTTAGGTATAATACTTTTTCAATTCAGGGTTTGCAATTACAATTTTTTAACACTATAGATTTACCTTGAAAACCCATGAGCCAGTTTCTGGCCGATATTCCAGAAATTTGGTATCATGCTTAGCTGAAACTCTGCGAAGCTTTCCCTCGTAATTCATCGTAGACAAACGTTGTGGGTCGGTGATCGGTTCGTGAAGAGTTTTGTCATGCGGCCATACGCGGTCAAGCGTGACTTGTGCCCTACGATTCAAGCCTTGTCCCATGGGTGGCTTCTGGTCGTCGTCAGGGTAAATGATTACCTCTTTGTTACGAAAGTGGACTGAAAATTATAAAAAAATATGAATATTATAGGTAATTTCATACGACAAGATACAAGGTAAAAATAAAATAGAGCAAATTTGAACTATAAAGCTGCCAAACTCACCAATCTCGTCCAAATTCAAGCCGTAGATGTCGAATTGATCTGGGAAATAAACGTTTCCATATCCTTTTCGACCTATTGTGAAATTCGGTACGATGCAAGTATCTCCGCATACATATTCGTCAAGTTTGTCAATCGGAGGTATTGTGTAGTACCCAGCCCGCTGTAATGTGATGCAAGCTGCATTTGGTTCCTGCTCAGTTTGAGACAACATAACTGGTGTTTCATCCAGTTCACGACTTGTATCTAGAAATAGGTATATATAAAAAGTTTTATTCATTCATGCTCAGTCATGTTTATTTTAGTTTACGGTATGAAACAATGAAAGTTTGACAAACCAGAGCTATGTGAAGAGTTCATTGTGCTTTTATCCATATTTGAAGAATTGTTTGAGACCCCATCACCGGCTGAAAGTTGTGTAGTTGTTAGAGGCAGGCTCTGGGGTTTATTTTGAGTTCTTAATTCTGCGACGGTATTGTCTAGACCCTCTTCCAGGATTTCAGATCCTCGAAATAGCATTTGATGTCCCTCGAATTCGTCTTCTGGTAATTTGTTTTTCTTTTGTAAAGTTGATTTCAACCTGTAAGATAATGAAATAAATTTAATTTAATGTAATGTATAAACGGATATTTCTTCGTTCATTTTAGAGGAATATTCATCCCTGATTTCTATCTCTCACCATGAAGTAGAAGATCTTCTGTCGTCGGCAGTCCGCCGGGTATCGTCTTGCTGATGATTTTCTTTGTTTGAAGTTTCTACTACATTTTCTCTGGAGCTTTGAGACTCTTTTATAATAAGCGTGGTCACAGCTCGATCCGGAGACTGTCCTTCGGTGGCACTTATTGGTTTTGGACGTAACACAAGCCTTTTTGCATTAGCTCGAGGCTGGAAAGCTTCTTGTAAAGCTGGATCTTCTTCTTCTAATCCCTCAAACAATGATTTCTAATAATGAAAGAAAAAAAAAAAAGATATGTGTAAGAATGAATGACAAAGTATAATAGTTGGAAGTCTTGTATCACATTTACAAATTGGAGATCGAATTGTATAGAAGAAACTCAATATTCTCTCACCTTAGAAAGTTGAGCGTTTGTTACGGCTCTGGCTTTTACTTTTGGAGAACTATTATTGGTTGCTATTTTATACTGGGGACTGTTCAAAGTTCGAACTGTTGCATTAGCAGGTTTTAATAGATCTTCCGTTTTGCCTGAGGCCTGTGAATTCATACAATAAAAAAGAAAAACTCATTTTTGTAACACAGTTGTGAATTATTATCTCACACAGATTGAAAATATCACACTACTTACTGGTAACAGGTTTTTGAGTAACGGAGAATCTCCGAACGGTGCTGAAACCAGTGCTAAGATTTGTTGATGCACTTGCATAGCCCCTGAATTCTGTTGAGCTGAATTTACTCCCATTCTGTAAAAGAATAGTTGAAATAATTAATTCGTTAATTTAGAATCTGTTGTCTGGTTGATTGTAGTATAAAAATGTATCAAAACTTCAGTTTCATGTAAATTAAGAATGTAAATGGTTCTCAAATTGTGTGAAAAAAAATAATATACAAACCCTCCTCCTATTGTCCCCAGACCAGTTCCAATCGCATTATTATTTGCCCCGAAATTGCTCCCCAATCCAAAGGCGTTTGTGCTGTTAAAAGTTGTGTTAGTTCCTGTAAATAGACCACCTGGTTTTGGTTGACCGAACAGTGAAGTCCCGGTGCCAAGATTGAGTCCTGTGCTTGCTCCTAATTAAAGTGTGTATATATTGAATTAGGACATGAGAGATTAGATGATTAGTGTGATTGACGATCCATGGGATTTTGGGGAGGAAATTAGCTTTCATATAAGCGTTTTCAAATTTGGAGAATCGCTTACCAAGACCGGTGGCCGTCGAAGGCGTACCGCCGAACGAGAATACTTGTTGTCCTGCGGGTTTGAAGGATGAGTTAAATAACGATGTTCCCGTATTTGGTGTTGTACCAAAACCTGCGCCAGTCCCAAAAGCCGGAGAAGGTGTAGCTCCGAAGGATGGCGCAGTGCCGAAGGCTGTTGTCCCAGCAGGTTTTACACCAAATAATATGGTATTTGTCGGAGTGTTTTGCCCAAACCCACCAAAGCCAGTGCTCGCCGAAGACGTAGGCATGTTTGATGAAGGCATGATGAATGATGGTTTGTTTTGATTGAAGAGTCCAATACTCTGAAAAATGAGCAACAGATATTAAAGGATAGATGTTACCTGATACAAATGACTAAATCAAAGGGGGCATTTGAGGAGTACTACCTGATTAGGTTGCACACTGCCAAAAGAACCAAATGCAGTGGTATTGGCTGTGCCAAATCCTGTGATAGGTGTTTGCGCTGTGTTGGTGGAACCAAAAAGTGGGGCCGGAGCTGCAGCTGGAAATCAAAAGCTCATATTGATTAAATAATCTGTGATACGTTAGACTTATTCCAATTGAATGACCAAATATTATATCTGTCTTTGTTGTTTCTCAGAATTACCAAACACTCGAACAATTTCTTATAAAGGATTGAACCATTTTGTCAGTGGCCTGAAACTAAGTATTTGAAATAATAGTACGTGGTGCAAGTTGAACTTTCCAGGTTTATTTTATAGTGAAAAATGTAATACCGTTCAGTTATTTCAGAGTAAAAATGATAATACGAGAGAAAGCATTCTACTAAATCTGAAATACGTATATTCTTGAATTAACATACCCCCAAAGGGTTTAGCTTGAGTGTTTGCACCAAATGGATTGGATGTAGTTGTGGTTGAATTGAAAGGAAAAGCACTACTTGTGGTAGCTGTGGCTCCAAAGCCAGTCATCGGTTTAGCAAATAAGCCAGAAGTTGCTGCAGGTTGACTCGTAGCTCCAAAACCAGTCGCCGCAGACCCAAAACCTTAAAAATAGTGATTATAAATTAGTGCAATTGACATCAACTCAACACAGTTTATCAAATTTGAATAGCTATTTCCAAACTCGACAGATATGCGCTGTTAGCCCATAGAGAGATTGAAAAGAAAAAAAAAGATCAACGACCCAAAGTGTAAACAAGAAAATGAATACTTTAAACCACAATCTATCAGAAGATACACAAATTCATAACAGGTAGGTTTAGCGCAATCTTACCCGTATTAGCAGTACTGGTATTCACGCCCGCGTTACCAAACAGTGAGGGTTGTGCCGGTGATCCAAACAGTCCGCTGGTTTGCGCTCCTATATAAATGATAATTTATGGAATTGAAAAACCAACACTAAATATGGTTTGTTAATTCGTTTCCAGGTACTTTTTGAACAGCAAATGATAAAAATTGTGGTCAGAAAATTTGATGTAACAAGAATTTACACAAATAAGGGAATGGAGTGGTAAAACAATTTCTAATCATTCATTCAATTCTTTACATCGGCTTTATAATCGTCAGAAGATATTACCTTGAGATTGCCCCTTGCGACCAGCAGTGTAATCTTCTAAACGTAATTCCTCAAGCGATTTACCCTCGTACTCTTTCATACAAGTAATGCAATAATGTCGTGTTGATATTGTGTGAGTAACTCCATTTTTCATCATCGTATCACTGCCAGTAAGAGGGCTGAATTTTACCAATGTACCAGTCATCCCACCTGCGGTATTGTTGCCGGCGAACCCTTAACAAATAAACATGAAATCCATATGAAAAATACCATCTATTTAATTGAAAACTTCCCAATGTGTCTCATCACCCACCACTAGTATTCCCGAATAAGCTGGTATTCGCAGTTGTGTTAGAAGGTCCAAAAAGGGAGGGTGCAGTCTGCTGAGCCGGCTGCTGTGCCTGTCCGAACAATCCTGTACCCGTTGAGCCGACAAAACCAAACCCTGCAGGTTTAGTTGCTTGTCCAAAAGCAGGAGTAGGATTGCTGGCACCAAACAGACTGGTGTTTGCATTTTGTTGATTACCAAACAGACCGGTGTTTGTATTGGGGCTGCTAAATCCTGAAATTTGTTACAACAAAAATTGTGAATTAATAACGAAAGTCAAATCTTTGTTAATTCACAACAATGTTCGGTTCGCGTTTACAACTTTGTGAATTATGTACCTCCAAATGATGACTGACTAGTAGGTGGCTGTCCAAAGGCAGGTGCTGTTGTAGTATTACCAAAAAGTCCGCCAGTTGTAGCTCCAGGAGGCTTAGATCCGAATAGAGAATTGTTGGGGCTGCCAAATACCGGTGCCGCTGCGTTTCCAAAAGTGTTCGTTGTAATCGGCTTGCCAAATGGAGATTGACTAAATGGGCTACTCTGGTTTCCTGCACCAAACCCTCCTATATTTATTAATTTTTAAGTACAAAAGTACTACCTCACCATCAACCAGCATCAAATCATAGTCAAAGTTTGAATCAGAGACAAAAATAAAAGAACAAAAAAAGGAACAAAATTATAACTTTCCAAAATATAAATCAAAGCTTGACTCTACAATATTGTTGTATCAATCATTATGCTCAATACATGCGTATTAGTAAAGCACAGATTTTTGGTATAACGAAGAGTGAGAATAGGAAAGCATTAGTATTCCCACCATTATTCCATCTGATATCGTGTTTAGTCATTTTAAAAAGCCCCAAAAATTTATCAACAACAAAATTCTAATGTGAAAAACAATCGTCGATACTTACCAAACGAGGTATTACCAGTTTGTCCAAACATCTTTAACACTGGTAATTGGCACAAGGAGTACCACCAGTTTCCTAAAATGTAATATAGATACAAAACAATATTAATAATAGAAAATAAAACATCTATATATCTGCCTTGAGAAAAGATTTACTTATCTTTTCGTAATAAAAAGGCGCTGGTTAAACTGGTGATGACAGTATAAGGATGAGTATATATTAGTGAAAGTCTTATATAAACATTAAAAGGCAATTCTGTGTAATTTTTTTTTTTTTTTTTTTATCATTGTATTTGTCGTGACGCAAAAGTATGTTAGTTTGATATCAGTTTTGCATCGTTTATCGAACTGTGATCATCAAGCTGCTTTAATTGTCTGTTATGTTAACATGATGTGACGCATCTTTACTGATCAATCAGTGAGATATGTAGGCAAAATATAAACAAGAAATAACTTTCGAATGATTCACTCATGGATACATACATGCATACATATATAAATGCATTTGTATGTGATTACCTGGAAGCCAGTAGATATTTACAAACAATGTATAATTGAAAAACGTGTATAGTACAAAAAATATTTCGCGAAACGTTTACGAAAATTATCGTTAAAACCCAGGCTCACTCAATTAGTATGAAAATAATAATGGAATGAAGAAAAAACGGGGGAAAAATACGGTGAAAATGAATGGGAGGTTATGTTATGAAGACAAATGGCGCAAATTCGAGATATTAGCCGTATTTTTTATAGCGATAAATATTTCATAAGGAAAAAACTTGTGATTTAAATTTTATATATTACCTTACAAATTTTGTACAGTTAGAAAAGTTTTCGTATTCCAAGGGCAAGACTTGTAAACACACTACAATGCGTAGAATGCTCCCTCTCTCTCTTTCCCACTCTTTCCTTTAAAGACTTATCGCCCTTGCGAGTTGCGGGCATGTAGTCGAATGCGTAATAGTGCCTGCTGGTACTTCTTCTTCTTCTCTTCCTGTGTTTGGCAGGCTACCGGCGAGAATATGCGAGAATTCGAGTTTTTGACGACGGAACCAACGTTGCCAAAAACGAGCGAGCTATCGTTGAGTACTGGACGGTAGCGCCACACCGTGGCAGATTTTGAATTTTCGTACTAAATTTTGGCGGTAACTCAAAAAAACACACTAAATCAAATAGAATGTTTTTTGTTTTTTTTATTTCTTTAATTTTATAGGAACATATCACAGTCTCGATTTATAGAATACCGAAAAATGAGTCGGAGCTGGACGAATTAGGGGTTTCGTGCGTTTTTGATATTCGGGTACTGCACTTGCAGACCGTACTAGATTACTAGATTGACGAAGGGCGCACTGACGCACTGAATACTTTACAAACGTACTGGATTTAGTTCAATTGTACTAAACTGGCAACACTGGACGGAACACAACGGACAGATAGCCACAAACTAGCCAATATCAAGAGCGTGGCACGGAACCGGCAGATACCACTTAGAAGTTAGAACCTCCATACGCCACTAGTGGCGAAAAATAGAACTGTTGAAAAGTGTATGAAACAGTTCCAAAGCCACGCCCATTTCAAGGATCCCAATACCCCCAATCCCTCTCTTTCGTTTATTTATTTATTTATTCATTTATATGGTAATAAATAATAATCAATGAAATAATGAATATGAAAAATATTGTTTATTGAATATCGTCGCCTGCAACATGTATTCGGAAGAAAAAAGGGGATCATAAATATAAACCAACAATTCTTCTTCTTTCTCCTTAGGCTTTTCCCGTCATTGGATGTAGCCAATAAACCAACAATACAGATTTTATCAATAACTTTGAGCACGATGTAAGGAGAATAGGTGGGTTCACGAGATTTCGTGTCCTGTGATTTTTACGTGTTATTTTCTTAAGTAAGTGCCTCACAGGCAGCGCTGCAACAGAGATACGCCAATCACAGTGGTCACCGTAGTCACGTGTTTCCCAAATATCTCCATGGTTTCCTAGCCTCAGCTGTCTTGTTTTTTTTTTTTTTTTTTTTTAAGTATAAGCAACCGCTACTTCAAACAAATTCGAGAGAAGAAGCTTTCCGAACTGTAGACAACTTGATAAGTTTATACTTCCATCACATGAGAGAACACGGCCGTCGACCCACCTATTCTACTTACATCGTGGCTTTGAGCTTCTTGAGGTCATAATCTGACCGTTGACGGTGTATCATTTTCATCGCCAGAATCGCTCAGTCCGTATTTTGAAAAGTGATCAACCTAAACACGAATAACAATAAAATGTAAAAAGTGATGTTCCAATACTTTTCCATGGCTCTGCAATTACAATTTTTCAAACACTATAGATTTACCTCGAAAGACCATGAGCCAGTTTCTGGACGATATTCCAGAAACTTGGTATCATGCTTAGCTGAAACTCTGCGAAGCTTTCCCTCGTAATTCATCGCAGACAAGCGCTGTGGGTCGGTGATTGGTTCGTGAAGACTTTCGTCATATGGCCATACGCGGTCAAGAGTGACTTGTGCCCTACGATTCAAGCCTTGTCCCATAGGTGGCTTCTGGTCATCGTCAGGGTAAATGATTACCTCTTTGTTACGAAAGTAGACTAAAATTATTAAAAAATATGAATATTATGGGTAATTTCATGCTACAAGATACAAGGTAAAAATAAAATGGAGCAAAGTTGAACTATAAAGCTGCCAAACTCACCAATCTTGTCCAAGTTCAAGCCGTAGATGTCGAATGGATCTGGGAAACAAACGTTTCCATATCCTTTGCGACCTATTGTGAAATTCCGCACGATGCAAGTATCTCCGCATACATATTCGTCCAGTTTGTCAATCGGAGGTATTGCGTGGTAGCCAGCCCGCTGTAGTGTGATACAAGCTGCATTTGGTTCCGGCTCAGTTTGAGACAAGATAACTCGAGTTTTATCCAGAACAAAACCTTAAAAATAGCGATTACAAATTAGTGCAATTGACACCAACTCAACACAGTTTATCAAATTTGAATAGCTATTTCCAAACTTGCCCAATATCCGCTGTTTCCCTTCTACAAATATTTCATTTGCCTATGACCAGTGGCTTAATACTTCGTGACTCTACTCCACCTCGAAGCTGTCATATTCCTAATAACCTGAAGGTTCCACTGGTCATGGGCAAGCAAAATATTTATAAAAGGGGACTTTTATTCAAAAAAAGGCAAGGAAAAATAGTGAGCCATGGGGACACCATCGATGAACATTACTGTACCGCCACCTGTGCGTCAGTTTGATTAGTTGCCACCCATAGATATAGCAACCGATAATGTTGGATATCAATCCGAACTATGAATTTGAATTTGAGTTTAAAATTGAATTTGAATTTGAGTTTAAATTTGAATTTGAATTTGAATTTATATAATTATCTTGACACTCACCTATGAAAAGAACATTTTAACTTCTCCCCTGTTCCTGAAAACTACGCATTTTTCCATTTTCGACGATAATTAATTGCCATCGATCACTGCCATATATATCAGTGCCATCGATGTTTCAAGGTGCTATTTCATGCATGCAACTGCGACAAATGTCGCGCGACAAAACCACGCTGATTGGTTAAAAATTGGCGGGGAAAGGGTTTACACCCTCGCTCCGTCAATGTGGTTGGCTACCGGTAAAATTGTTAAACTTTGGCGCTAGCGAGCCAAGTAACAAAATGATGTGGATTGCCAATGCATGTTTGTTATTAGTGTGTGTCAGTGACTATGTGTGTAAAGCACAAGTGGTATCGCGGTTTCGGCAGCGCACGCTGGTTGTTTCAGAATTCAAATGAAGCGTCATTAGTGGCACCCACACATTTACACACATAGTCACTAACACACACTAATAACAGACATGACTTGGTAATCCGTGCCATTTTTGTTACTTGGCTCGTTAGGGCCACCTGGAAGAGCTTTGCGTATACAACCCCATTTTTAACCCACAGCGTGCTTTCGGCGCGCGACAATTGTCGCAGTCACATGCATGAAATACCACCTTCACACTAACAACAACGTTGTTTGTTAAAAGCATTCGCAACTCACAATTAACATTTTAAAACATCTTGAAAATTTATAAGTGATCTGAAGCTTGATGCTATCAATCACAGATGGTGCTACATGGGGGCGCCAAATAAAATCACGACTTCCAGATTTCTAATAGGAGCACGGTGTTTCCATGCTAGCCATACGCAATCGGCTATCCAGTTATAATAAATATCAGTGCAGGAGACACACAAATTCATAACGGGTAGGTCCAGCAATCTTACCCATGTTGGTTTCTGTAAATAGACCGCCTGGTTTTGGTTGATCGGACGGTGAAGGCCCGGTGCCAAGATTGAATCCGGTGCTTGCTCCTAATTAAAATGTGTATATATTTGAATTAGGACATGAGAGATTAGATGATTAGTGTGATTGAGGATCCATGGGATTTTGGGGAGGAAATTAGCTTTCATATAGATGTTTTCAAATTTGAAGAATCGCTTACCAAGTCCGGTGGTCGTCGAAGGCGTACTGCCTAACGAGAATCCAGTAATCTTACTCGTGTTGGTTTCTGTAAATAGACCGCCTGGTTTTGGTTGACCGGACGGTGAAGTCCCGGTGCCAAGATTGAGTCCGGTGCTTGCTCCTAATTAACATGTGTATATATTTGAATTAGGACATGGAAGATTAGATGATTAGTGTGATTGAGGATCCATGGCATTTTGGGGAGGAAATTAGCTTTCATACAGATGTTTTCAAATTTGAAGAATCGCTTACCAAGCCCGGTGGCCGTCGAAGGCGTACTGCCTAGCGAGAATCTAGTAATCTTACTCGTGTTGGCTTCTGTAAATAGACCGCCTGGTTTTGGTTGACCGGACGGTGAAGTCCCGGTGCCAAGATTGAGTCCGGTGCTTGCTCCTAATTAACATGTGTATATATTTGAATTAGGACATGAGAGATTAGATGATTAGTGTGATTGAGGATCCATGGGATTTTGGGGAGGAAATTAGCTTTCATATAGATGTTTTCAAATTTGAAGAATCGCTTACCAAGTCCGGTGGCCGTCGAAGGCGTACTGCCTAACGAGAATCCAGTAATCTTACTCGTGTTAGTTTCTGTAAATAGACCGCCTGGTTTTGGTTGACCGGACGGTGAAGTCCCGGTGCCAAGATTGAGTCCGGTGCTTGCTCCTAATTAACATGTGTATATATTTGAATTAGGACATGAGAGATTAGATGATTAGTGTGATTGAGGATCCATGGGATTTTGGGGAGGAAATTAGCTTTCATATAGATGTTTTCAAATTTGAAGAATCGCTTACCAAGTCCGGTGGCCGTCGAAGGCGTACTGCCTAACGAGAATC
The DNA here is from genome assembly GCA_943736025.1 of Tenthredo mesomela. Lineage (NCBI taxonomy): Eukaryota > Metazoa > Arthropoda > Insecta > Hymenoptera > Tenthredinidae > Tenthredo > Tenthredo mesomela. The sequence goes on along the minus strand of OX031016.1, from coordinate 20,076,592 downwards.
CAGTAATCTTACTCGTGTTGGTTTCTGTAAATAGACCGCCTGGTTTTGGTTGACCGGACGGTGAAGTCCCGGTGCCAAGATTGAGTCCGGTGCTTGCTCCTAATTAACATGTGTATATATTTGAATTAGGACATGGAAGATTAGATGATTAGTGTGATTGAGGATCCATGGCATTTTGGGGAGGAAATTAGCTTTCATATAGATGTTTTCAAATTTGAAGAATCGCTTACCAAGTCCGGTGGCCGTCGAAGGCGTACTGCCTAACGAGAATCCAGTAATCTTACTCGTGTTAGTTTCTGTAAATAGACCGCCTGGTTTTGGTTGACCGGACGGTGAAGTCCCGGTGCCAAGATTGAGTCCGGTGCTTGCTCCTAATTAACATGTGTATATATTTGAATTAGGACATGAGAGATTAGATGATTAGTGTGATTGAGGATCCATGGGATTTTGGGGAGGAAATTAGCTTTCATATAGATGTTTTCAAATTTGAAGAATCGCTTACCAAGTCCGGTGGCCGTCGAAGGCGTACTGCCTAACGAGAATCCAGTAATCTTACTCGTGTTGGTTTCTGTAAATAGACCGCCTGGTTTTGGTTGACCGGACGGTGAAGTCCCGGTGCCAAGATTGAGTCCGGTGCTTGCTCCTAATTAACATGTGTATATATTTGAATTAGGACATGAGAGATTAGATGATTAGTGTGATTGAGGATCCATGGGATTTTGGGGAGGAAATTAGCTTTCATATAGATGTTTTCAAATTTGAAGAATCGCTTACCAAGTCCGGTGGCCGTCGAAGGCGTACTGCCTAACGAGAATCCAGTAATCTTACTCGTGTTGGTTTCTGTAAATAGACCGCCTGGTTTTGGTTGACCGGACGGTGAAGTCCCGGTGCCAAGATTGAGTCCGGTGCTTGCTCCTAATTAACATGTGTATATATTTGAATTAGGACATGGAAGATTAGATGATTAGTGTGATTGAGGATCCATGGGATTTTGGGGAGGAAATTAGCTTTCATATAGATGTTTTCAAATTTGAAGAATCGCTTACCAAGTCCGGTGGCCGTCGAAGGCGTACTGCCTAACGAGAATCCAGTAATCTTACTCGTGTTGGTTTCTGTAAATAGACCGCCTGGTTTTGGTTGACCGGACGGTGAAGTCCCGGTGCCAAGATTGAGTCCGGTGCTTGCTCCTAATTAACATGTGTATATATTTGAATTAGGACATGGAAGATTAGATGATTAGTGTGATTGAGGATCCATGGCATTTTGGGGAGGAAATTAGCTTTCATACAGATGTTTTCAAATTTGAAGAATCGCTTACCAAGCCCGGTGGCCGTCGAAGGCGTACTGCCTAGCGAGAATCTAGTAATCTTACTCGTGTTGGCTTCTGTAAATAGACCGCCTGGTTTTGGTTGACCGGACGGTGAAGTCCCGGTGCCAAGATTGAGTCCGGTGCTTGCTCCTAATTAAAATGTGTATATATTTGAATTAGGACATGAGAGATTAGATGATTAGTGTGATTGAGGATCGATGGGATTTTGGGGAGGAAATTAGCTTTCATATAGATGTTTTCAAATTTGAAGAATCGCTTACCAAGTCCGGTGGCCGTCGAAGGCGTACTGCCTAGCGAGAATCCAGTAATCTTACTCGTGTTGGTTTCTGTAAATAGACCGCCTGGTTTTGGTTGACCGGACGGTGAAGTCCCGGTGCCAAAATTGAATCCGGTGCTTGCTCCTAATTAAAATGTGTATATATTTGAATTAACTTAACTTAACCTGAAACTAAGTACAGTAGAACCTCGATTATCCGAACCTCGATCATCCGAAACCTCAATTATCCGAACGATGACTTAGTTTATCCGAACGCTCAATGATCCGAACGTTGGCGCGAAAGATACATTGTTGCTCGCTGCCACCGCTGTGAGCAACAATGTATCTTTACAAAAATCGCGGGCATGCAACAGCGTCGGACTGACAACGACCGTTTAATATATTTCGTCCCAAAAAACCCACGTTTTGATTATCCGAACTTTTGATTATCCGAACTAGCTTGGTCCCAATTAGTTCGGATAATCGAGGTTCTACTGTATTTGAAATAATAGTACATAGTGCAAGTTGAACTATCCAGGTTTATTTGATAGTGAAAAATGTAATGCCGTTCAGTTATTTCAGAGTAAAAATGATAATACGAGTGAAAGCATTTTACTAAATCTGAAATACGTATATTCTTGAATTAACATACCCCCAAAGGGTTTAGCTTGAGTGTTTGCACCAAATGGATTGGATGTAGTTGTGGTGGAATTGAAAGGAAAAGCACTACTTGTGGTAGCTGTGGCTCCAAAGCCAGTCATCGGTTTAATAAATAAGCCAGAAGTTGCTACAGGTTGACTGGTAGCTCCAAAACCAGTCGCCGCAGATCCAAAACCTTAAAAATAGTGATTATAAATTAGTGCAATTGACATCAACTCAACACAGTTTATCAAATTTGAATAGCTATTTCCAAACTCGACAAATATCAGCTATTAGCCCATAGAAAGATTGAAAGGAAAAAAAAAAAGATCAACGACCCAAAGTGTAAACAAGAAAATAAATACTTCAAACCACAATCTATCAGAAGATACACAAATTCATAACAGGTAGGTTCAGCGCAATCTTACCCGTATTAGCAGTACTGGTATTCACGCCCACATTACCAAACTGTGAGGGTTGTGCCGGTGATCCGAACAGTCCGCTGGTTTTCGCTCCTATATAAATGATAATTCATGGAATTAAGAAACCAACACTAAATATGGTTTGTTAATTCGTTTCCAGATTCGGTACTTTTTATACAGAAATCGACGAAAAAATTGTGGTCAGACAATTTAATATAACAAGAATTTACCCAGATAAGGGAATGGGGTGGTAAAATATTTTCTTATCATTCATTCATATAGCTTTGGCAAATCATTACATCAGCTTCATGTTTGTCAGAAGATATTACCTAGAGATTGCCTCTTGCGACCAGCAGTGTAATCTTCTAAACGTAATTCCTCAAGCGATTTACCCTCGTACTCTTTCATAAAAGTAATGCAATAATGTCGTGTTGATATTGTGTGAGTAGCTCCTTTCTCCGTCACTGCATAGTCATCGCCGGGAAGAGGGGTGAATTTTACCAGTGTACCAGTCATCCCACCTACGGTATTGTTAGTGGCGAACCCTTAACAAATAAACATGAATCCAGATGAAAAATACCATCTATTTGGTTGAAAATTTTCCAATGTGTCTCATCACCCACCGCTAGTATTCCCGAATGAGCTGGTATTCGCAGTTGTGTTAGAAGGTCCAAAGAGAAAAGGTGCGGTTGGCGGAGCAGGCTGCTGTGCCTGTCCAAACAGTCCTGTACCCGTTGAACTGACAAAGCTTGCTTTAGGTACTTCTTTAATAGAAATCGATGAAAAATTATGGTCAGACAATTTGATATAACAAGAATTTACCCAGATAAGGGAATGGGGTGAAAAATATTTTCTTATCATTCATTCATATAGCTTTGGCAAATCATTACATCAGCTTTATGTTCGTCAGAAGATATTACCTGGAGATTGCCCCTTGCGACCAGCAGTATAATCTTCTAAACGCAATTCCTCAAGTGATTTACCCTTGTACTCTTTCATATAAGTAATGCAATAATGTCGGACTAATATTGTGTGATTAACTCCATTCTTCATTTCCGTTTCAATGCCGGAAAGAGGGATGAATTTTACCAATGTACCAGTCATCTCACCTATAGTATTGTTAGTGGCGAACCCTTGACAAATAAACACGAATTCAGATAATAAACACGAATTCAGATAAAAAACACCATCTATTCAGTTGAAAATTTTCCAATGTGTCTCATCACCTACCGCTCGTATTCCCGAATAAGCTAGTATTCGCAGTTGTGTTGGTCTGCTGAGCCGGCTGCTGTGCCTGTCCGAACAGTCCCGTACCAGTTGAACCAACAAAACCAAACCTAAACCCTGTAGGTTTAGTTGCTTGTCCAAAAGCAGGAGTCGGATTGCTGGCGCCAAACAGACTGGTGCTTGCATTTTGTTGACCACCAAACAGATCGGTGTTTTTATTGGGGCTGCTAAATCCTGATATTTGTTACAATAAAAATTGTGAATTAATAATGAGAGTCAAATCTTTATTAATTCACAACAATGTTCGGTTCGCACTTGCAATTTTCTGAATTACCTCCAAATGATGACTGATTCTCAATGATAGACTGAATGAAAAGTCTGCCACTAGTAGCTTCTGGAGGTTTGGATCCGATCACAAATACCGGCGCCGCTGCGCCACCAGAAGTGGTCTTTGTAAACGGCTTGGACAATAAAGAATTGTTCGAATGGTCATCCATGTTGTCTGTCTCAGCCATTTTTGCAAATACTAATTGTTTTAAAAGCGTTGCCTTCCGAGCTGGTCCTTTCGATTGATATACTTCACTCAATTTATTCCATACTTCTTGAGCTGTGCGACAATGCTTGATATGACATAATTCGCTTGGGCACATTGCTAGGATAATATCGGCTTTTGCCTTTCTGTCAATTTTTTCCCAATTTCGGACTGCGTCTGGAGGCTCAGTCGGTTTGACGTTTTTTCCAGTCACATGACCCCAACGGTCGTTTGAGACAAGAACTGCTTTCATCTTGAGTTTCCAAGTATCGTAGTTGTCTTTTGTTAGTTTATCAATCTTCATACTCAGACCGGTTGCCATTCTGAATACGTGTTTTCAATTAGTCTTTTGGAGCTTTTCGGCTTTTGCCTTTATATTCTGTCACGTTAACGAGGTTTAAAAAAATCCTAAATCATGTGAAAGTATCGGGTATGTGTACTACTACATGAGGAAAAATCGAGGATATCATTCCGTTGCATCTGATCACGATTCAACTCCAAACTAAAATTCTCTTTTTCTCTCAATCTTCTTGAGTGAGAAATACATCGAAAAATTCAATTTTCACCAGTTTTTGTTCCATAAGAATCTATAGTACTTTTCCTCCCGCTAATCGTTTTCTCTCGCCGGAGCGGGAGGGAAAGTACATTTCCTCCCTATGTCTCCTCTGCCCTATCTATAATATCTCTATGGGTGTACAACGTAACAGCGTGGCGTCATCTCACGGGCGTTCTGAGAATTAACATAATGGCGATTCCGAACAAAAAAAAATATACGGCCTTTTGGTTTTAATAGAACCAGAAGGTCGTATAGTGTCGCTTACGACCTTATGGCATTAGTGACGCGATATATTACCTTACAAATTCTGTACAAGTTACAAAAATTTCTGTATTCCAAGGGCAAGACTTTTAAACACACTACAATATGCGTAGAATGCCTGTTTGCCGGGTTTTTGACGACGGAACACAGTACAACACTCAACGGACAGCAGCCACAAACTAAAACTACGCAATATCATGCTGAGTCTACATTGGGCTACAAGAGAGTCGATGCTACGCGTACGCTCTGACGTCATCACCCATGGTAATACCATGTTAAAAACAATCAATTAAATAATAGACGCATTTTATTATTATCAATAAATTGCGAAGGAAACTATCTCACGCCGTTTTTATTTGTAAATAATCTATAAAAGTATCTACCAGATTCGAAATTCCATACTTTGCATCAAGCCCCCCCGAACCCTCTGACTAATTTATTGGTAATAAAATAGTATCCGAAATTTATCAAGAAAAATTTTGTTTATTGAATATCACTGCCTACAACATTACTTTGGAAGATAAAATATGATGATAAATATAAACCAACAATACAGATTTAATAATTCTAATAAGATCAGCCAGAGGTTGATTCTTCTATGAATCTACACTCTCATCCTTTTATTTATTCACAATCCTATTATCCTATAGAACATAGCATTTCACAAAATAGAATGAATCGAATTTTACAAATGGTTCAAAAACGATAAAACCAATGAACAATAGTATAACTTCAAGCATCAGAATGAGTATAACTGATTTCAAATCTAATTACAATCTTCATCAGAAGATGCTGAAAGACAAAACTGTACTGCTAAATATGATTTGTAATAAACGGATTAATTTTTATTTCATAATTTACAAAGATGTTTAATCTCCAGTCTCATTCTCCTGGAGTTAAAGTATGAGCAGCTGATATCAAAGTATCGTGAATATCCTTGGCATAAGATACTTGGGATCTTACAGTCATAAGAAACTGTGGATATGTAAGAACTGGTCCATCTTGTCCAGAGACAGCCTCTGTCCTAGTAGGCGCAACAGATATTGGAAGATACCTTACAGAACTAGAATTTTGTGACAAACATTCGATTGAAGTTTTTAAATGTAATTCTATCTGATCACAAATAGAATAAAACTCTTCCGTATTTTTGTCAAATCTATACTGCCCTTGGACATCGCTACCCTTGTAAGTACCGACATCGACAAGGCTGTTTTGATGAAGTGTTGACGCAGCTGTTTTCAAAGCGATGGCAAGCGACTCCCTAAGTGGACCGGCCAGAGATTTTACTTTTGAAATATTGTCTAGTTTCTCTTGTGTGTGTTGCTGCTGCTGTTGCTGCTGTTGTTGTTGTTGCTGCTGTTGCTGCTGTTGTTGCTGCTGCTGCTGTTGTTGTTGCTGTTGCTGCTGCTGCTGCTGTTGTTGTTGCTGTTGTTGTTGTTGCTGCTGCTGTTGGGCTTGTGGTATTTGGGGGTTAGCTTGAGGCATTTGTCCCAAACCCATTTGGCCTGGTTGTTGTATTTGCGATATGTTCATATTTATTATCAACAATATGACAATTTAGAGATTCTTATCGCTGTATTAATCCAATGCGCGGTTTGACGCGAGCACGCAATAGAATGATTATATCCGCGAGAAGAAACAAACAACTTAAGGAAATTACAATCTGTTGATAATCGTTTATTTTGTGGTTATAAGTTGTAAAGTTGTAACGCGAGTGTGGCGCCCTCGCAATGGCTCTATATTTTTAGAACTAGAGAACGATCAGTTGGTAACATAAGTTGGATGCACAACTTTATCTTCTTATACGGGTCCTACTTACTGCCGATAAAAATACTTTGCGAAGTGGAAGTAAGTAACTCAAAATACGAAATTGAAGATGATTAAAGTTGCGTTGTGACAAGAATAGAAATATTATCGACTGTCTAAAGAATTAATACTGTGACATTATAACATCGCAATAATTTTTCATTTCAAATTTTAAACAATTGAAGTATATTCAAATTTGATGAATTTATTCCTACAGATCGCGCCACTAGGCTCGCCGAATATTTTTCTGCAGTATTCGTTGAGCCTGAGTGCATCAAACCCTGATCAAATCAGTCTGGCACTCTAATCGTAAATCGAACCAAATCAAATGATAGGAAAGAATAACAGTTGTGTATCAATCATTATTTATCCTAACCACACAGAGAGTTTTGTTGATTCGAAAAACTTGATTAATATCTAAAAATGATTTAATCTTATCTATAATTATGAGTAAAAAGTGTAATAAATCAGTGCGGTATCAGTTGCATAGTTTTTATAGTAAATTCCGTATTATTTTCACTTGTAAATCGAGGGCCCATGTCCTTGAGCCGGCACTGTAAAAAAAAAAAAAAAAAAAAATGAGCTTCGGTTTAATAGGAGTAAGGGATTGTTAGTTCATGACGAAAACGCGGCGAGCGCTACCGACTCATTCCCTTAGTGGCACTCGAAGCGGACGGATCGTAGCTCAGGGAAAACGCGGGCGTCAAAGTTAAAGAAAAAAAATAATTCGGTTATATTTAAAGTAAAAGAAAATAAAGAATAATAGTATACGTAGAATATTCCGGGCAGTGAATGTTAGAATAACGATCTGCGCCGTTATTTATAGTTACGAAGTGATTGTGTCGATTTAACAGTGTATTAGTTTGTGGATAAATCATCTTAATTGTGGGTTAGCAATTTTTGTTATTAACTGTTTTAATCAAATTTAGTGATTTAGCAAATGCTGTGTAAATCAACTTACTGTTAAAAGGGTTAAATGTAAAGGAAAAAAAATAAATAAATAAATAAATAAATAATAATAATTCTTTTCTAATATAATATAAATTCAACATTTTTTCCTTAATTAACTACGCGGCCTCATAATGTCATCATCAATGTTAACTCCGGCTGTAATGTTTTATTCATAAAACAAAGCAACGTACGTAAATAAGAATAAAATAATAAAAAAGGATAAAAAAAAAGATAAAAAGAAGAAGAAGAAAAAAAAAGCGCAACATACTAGTACAGCTCGAATAAGGCACTGAGCTGATTGATTAGTCAACAAATAATATCATCCATCGGGATTATTCAATCGGTAACTAATCGCGACTCTACCTGTTATCATCTGATTTATTAAACAGTATACACATGCATCAGCGACCCGATCGTCAGCGTTGCGATTCATTAACTATACATACTATTATTAAATGATTACAAAATAATAATAATAATAATAATAATAATAATAATAAATAAAATTCATAATCGTTGAAATTTGATCAATTCATTTTTTTCTATCGCTTAAGCTGAAAAAGTTATCGTTTGTTTACTTCGAATCAGGTATTGATCGAAATGGGGTCTCAACACGTACCGTGACACCGGTGTACATATACATACGTTAAAAATTCTATGCATGTTAGTATAGTAATATATTTAATTAATTGAATTATTAACTATATAAATAAATAAATAAATAAATAAATAACTAGTAATAAAGAAGTGAATCTCGATGATTATTATTCATCCGTAAAATATAACCTGATAAACGATAATTATTATATTATACGTGATGATAATTATTATTATTAATCGTATAAACGTGTGAATAATAGGATCTTCTTTTTTTTTTTCTTTTTTTTTTTTTTTTTTTTTTTCTTTTTTCAAAACATATTTATTTATAATAATAATAATAAAGTGAAATGGACGGGAATTCCGGCGGTGAATTTTGCCATTAAGGTAATAAAATATCAACTGTTTCTGCAGTGTTGCTATATTATTATTAGTTTTTACATAATATAATAATTCTCGTCGAAAGAAACTTTACTTTCGTCCTGAACGTAGGCCTATAACGTTCTGTGCAGTTACTACTACTACTACTACTACTACTACTACTACAACAACCATCCTGTGAACAAAAGACGATCGCTGCTGCTATACGGGGTTACCCTTCGAACGTAAAGGTAAGAAATATACGACATGATATATTAAAAATGCGGCAACTAAAATGCTGCGACGTTGTAAAAGAAAAAAGAAAAAAAAAAAAAAAAAAATTGAGTATAAATTCCATGGGCATTCATACCCGCAGCTATACTCCCGAATGCCGCCTTGGTATTTAGAAACGAGATCTGCCATTGTATATCTTGGTAGCTAGGTAGGCTGTTTATACCGTTACGGTTTTCTGCACGCGCAACTAAAAAAATATTTTAGACTTTTAAAAGCCTTGTACATAGTAGGTATATGTGAGTCTGAAATCTGTGTATAGTTGTTCACAGTTTATAATAAGAGTTAAATAATCTGTAATCGAATACAAGAAAAAAAAAAAAAAAAGAAAAAAAAAAAAAACATTTTATCAATTACAAGAACAAGATAAAGAGGGCATTCGCAGTAAAGTGGGTAGAGCAGAAATGCTTTTATTACGGAGGTCAAGGAAACTTCGTTTTCCGGATGCGTGCTTTGAACTTGAGAATTAATTAGAGGCAAATACTCGTCTATGTAAATTCGTATGCAGATTTAAGCTACGACGACAACCACCACCACCACCACTACTACTACTACTACTACTGTTCTGAATTGAGTTTTTCACGAAAACTAACTACGAGAAGAAATAACGTATCTTATTACTCGTAAATAGTATCGATTACGCGCTCGCGGTCGTTGCAGCAAGCAACGAACAGTTCTCGAACGGTGATGACGCCATTTGCATAACGTTGATACTTATTATAGTTGCCTTAGCGTAAACAATTTATTTTCTGCATTATTTCGTATATCTTAAATCTTTTTTTTTTTTTTTTTTTTTTTTACATCTTGTCAATTACTTTCAGGAAATTGTTTAACACGTGTGTAATTTATTCTAGAACTTAATTAGTATTATTGCTTATGTTTTTTAGGCAATATTCGTTGATTATTGTTATTTATTTAATGTGCATATATACATGTTTTATAAAACAGTAGATCGTACATCGCGTTCTGAATTTCTTTTTAATCCAAGTATTGAGCAATTATCAATTATATCACGCGAGTCTATAATTTTTATATCGCGGTTTATAAAGAAAGAATATTTTACAACAGGGGGTGGGGGGGTAATAATAAAAGACTGGAATTTAATCAACTGATTATCCGAAGAGAGGGATATATTATATCTTATTGACTCATTCCCAATGAATACTGACGATACTCTAAAGATAAACGCACGTTCATTATATTGCTACGCTCCTCTAGACTTTGAGATTTCGTTCGATACTTATTCATTCACTAATATTCATATAATTATAATAGTGAATAGAAGCTTATACTACTCGCGTATAATCTATATATACCTACATATATATGTATTACAACGCTGTCTTAATATATTGATAGAAATTCAGGCATAGAAAATACGAATTATAAATCGCGATTTATTCTTCTAATACGTTATTACCGTTCGCAGTGTATAGTAAGTATTATGTCATTTTTATTCAATTGAATTCCGAGATAATTACATTTTTCGTTTCGAGGAAAAGTAACTAAAAGAAACGAAAAGAAGAGAAAAGAGAGAGAGAGAGAGAGAAAAAAAAAAGAAGATTTGTGAAATAAACTGAAACGCGATTGGGAAATCAATTTATTATATACACATATTCAACTTTGAGAGATATGAAATCTGATTTTAATATTATCATGTACTTATATTATATTATATTATATTATATTATATAATTCGAATGATTAATCGTAATAGTTTGATTTCCGTTAAAAACCGCGTAATATCTAATAATGTCTGTACGATTATTATTATCATTTTATTTCGTGTCTCTTTAGTACGTTATAGGTATATCATAGTAAAGTTTATACCGAAGAGAAGCGAAAAGAATTTATTAAAAAGAAAAAAGAAAAAAAAAAAAAAAAAATTTAGGAACATAGATTCTCGTAAAGATTAGGTGACAAATTCAACGTCTCCTTTTTTTTTTTTTTTTTTTTTTTTTTTCAATACTAAAACCAGTTTACATTAGGAATTCTCACGGTGTAATTCCGAGGCATGTTAATTACAGTTTGTAATTATCGTTTCGCGTAGAATATAATATATATATATACATATACATATAATATTCCGTTCAAGTCTGGAATGTAAAATAATTTTTCAAGTTCAACGTCAAGATTCATTCAAGTTCAACTCCAACTTCAAAGTTTATGAATAAATCTAAAAATATCTATAATATAATATAGTATATTGTGTACCAAGGGCGTAAAGTGGGCTTTTTTAGACCGAGTGTGGAGTTTGCAGTACGAGTCAGAGGCGAGGTAGCACGAGTCGAAGACGAGTGCGTCTGCGAGCCGAAGACGAGTACTGCAACCACACAAGGTCAAAAAGCCCACTTAGCCCTGGTGCACACCATATTTTTTGTAACAGCACGATTTTCGCGTTTTTTCATCATTGTTGATAATTTTCATGAAAATATTGAAAAATAATTTAGCGGGCGTTTTTAGTTTTTATTTGCCCGCTACTCGAGCATAAGCGGGCAAATAAAAACCAAAAACGCCCGCTGCTCGATTTAGCGGGCAAATAAAAACTGAAAACGCCCGCTGCTCTATTTAGCGGGCAAATAAAAACTAAAAACGCCCGCTGCTCGATTTAGCGGGCAAATAAAAACTGAAAACGCCCGCTCGTCTGAAAACCGTCACTTTAGGCCCGCTTAATGGGTAAAAAAAACGCAAAAATCGTGCATGTGTTACAAAAATATATATATACTGGGAATATATTTCAATCAAATTATTATAGCAAAGTCTTGAAATCGAATAATTGAATAACTTTTAGATATGAGAATAAAACCTCAAAGCAAAAAAAAAAAAAAAAATGTTATAGAAAAATTCAAATAGGTAAAAATTTAAAAAAAAAAAAAAAAAATGAAAAATTATTTCAATACATGCGAGGAAAAAAAAAGTTTCGCTTAAGATTTCGTATAGGTATAAGCTGCTTTTGTGATCCTATATCTATATCTATATTTTTTTTTTTTTTTTTTATTAAAATTTAAACCGTCTAAGTGTTTCGCGTGACAAATTGCAGTTTACGTACCCGCGCGCGGGGTTTATTTTTAATCGGCATATGATGTATATGGGTAACCATTTGTTAACTCATACAACAACCTATGAATACAATTATTTGACAAACAACGCGCAATACGTTTTCAAATTGTTTGAAGTAAGATAAGTGTATATAACTATATATACATTCATGTACGGTATAATATACGTGTAACTATAATACGTGTGTTAAGATATACTATGGAATAGTAGAAAACCCTCTATCCCCCACATTTATTTACCTGTCAGTATATTATACTCATTGTATATATGGTACAACATATAGCTCACGTTTGTTGAGAATAATTCACATATTATAGTCGTATCCGAGTTATATGGAAGGGAGCTCTAGCTGCTGCAAAAGAGGGCGACGAGGCGGGACGGTACAGTATACAGTATACAGTATACAGTAAAGTACAGTACAGTACAGTACGGGACGGGGCGTAAGGTCACCGACCGTCTTATCGTACATACTTTGAGTAAATAAGTTGGATGTACTTGAAATACATTTGCATATACGTTTAAACAACACCTTATATACTTTTAAATTTTCTTCCTGTATAGATATGAAATTATTATATTTATAAAGAAATCCCACACCTCATGTATTATATATATATATATATATATATATATATATATATATATATATATTGATATAGATATCATAGTTATAGATTATAAAAAATATTTTTAACACCTTCCCTATTAAACGGGAAGAAAATTCTAAAAAATATTGTTGTGAGCCAAGAAAATTTTGGGGGTCCAAAAAAATGAAGACCGAAATTTTCTCGGATAAAATAAAAAATTTTTTCTCGAACCAAGAAAATTTTCCAAATTTTCTTGGTTCGAGAAAAAATTTTTTATTTTATCCGAGAAAATTTCGGTCTTCATTTTTTTTTGGACCCCCAAAATTATATTGAATCAAGTAAACCCTTCATTCTGTGTACATACATGAATATTATTAGATATATATATACGCGATAGAATCGTCACACCTTTATTTTTGATTGTATATCGCGAAAATAGGATTTTTCTTTTTCTATAGTATATACGGGGTCGATATTGACGATTGACAAAATGTGAGAATTGAGTGCAACCTGTTGCGATAGAGAAACGCGGATTTTTATACCTCGCAAGTTTATAGAAGCATTGATTTTTATAGGTAGTATAGAAATTGAAAACAAAAATTTGCAGTCCGTCATTTGAATCCTAAATTTTAAACTTCGTATTTCTCGTCAATCGCATTTACGTTGTCACATAAAATGTCTGTATAACATCTGAAGTTGAGACCACAAAGACAGAAATACGTAAATGACATATTATAGTTATACGCGTGTATATATATATATATATATGCGCAACACGCAATGAAATTATACGATAAATAGATTTACTGAGAAAATTCGGTTTGGACACAATATTCAACGCATAATTCTATATGAATAATATGTTTCTGTTTACGCGGGTATATACACATTCTATATATATATATATATACCACACATAACTATAATAACAGTATTGTAATCGCTAACGTCAATCCAACCGCAGAATTTATCTCTGATTGCTCTATGTGGGTTTACACAGCTGATGTAGGTATATTATCATCGCAATTATTGTAACGAGAAAAATATTTTCACACTTTTTTTTTTTTTTTTTTTTCCCTTAGTGTATAAAATTGTTCAAAGATAATATTGTAGAGAGTATAGGCGATCTATAATATAATACGAAACATAATATACATACTACCGTGATTTTTTTTTATTTTTTTTTTTTTTTATATATCTTCATTAAAAAAGAGAGAAGAAAAATTAAAAGATAACAAATTTCTTAGAAAATAAAGTTAGTTTTCTTAAAAAAATATAGTAATTCACGGAAACCATTTATCGAAACTTAACAATTAAATTAAATGGAAAATAGAAATACGCGATGAGCGACCTCTAAATCTTAATATTAAGAGCTCCGCTTTTAACAGGCATCTTTTTTCACCCCCCCCCCCCCCCCCCCCCCCCGAAAGTATTTCAATGCGAAAATTGAGAAAAAAAAAAGAATAGCCGATTTTTTTTAACCGGTCTAATATTAATATATATACGCACGTATTTATTGTACATATGTGTACAATATACTGTATACATAATATACGTAGGTCGTATCAACGTTACCGTGCAGCTTAACATACTACTGCTGGTACTTGGTCTGCTCGAGGCGGGCGGGTACGTAACATACATACATACGTGCATGCATGCATACGTAGATGTATGTGTAACGTACATCGCTAGAGTCTCTTTTCGCGTTCGGCCTGCTACCAGTAATCTCTACGGCACGAAGCCTCCGCGAACGAGGGCTGCCCGGGTGATGGTGGAACAGAAAGAGAACGGGGGTAGAGAAATAGGTGGAGGGAGGGTGAGATTGGTAGAAGAGGGATGCTCGTGTATACCATAGCGCCGCGCGTTTCAGAGAAGAGGAGACTTTAGCGTTGGATGTTGGATGTTGGATGCTGGATGAGGACAGGGAGATATAGCTGGTCGCTTCTCTTCTTTCAACGTGCCGCATGGAGGAGGTTCGCTCCTTCCTTCCTTCCCCGTCCCTATTTCTCTTTCTCTTTTCTGTTTTCTCTTTTCTCGTTTCTCGTTTCTCGTTTCTCGTTTCTCTTTTCCTCCTCGTCGTTGCCGTACTGCTTCTCTCGCACCTCTGCCTGCCTGCCAGGCTCAGGTTCGTTCAATACTCGCGGAGAGAGAACCTCGCACAAGTCGTCGTCGCACGACCCATCTAAAGACCGTACTGGCATGCCAGGGCGAGTCTCACTATTGCGGCTGAAAAATATACGAGTTTATTACTCATCTTCTGACACACAAACTCACAGACATTCCTAATACGCATATGGCTAACTATAACGATCCGAAAAATCGGAGGAAACTGCAAAGAAACGAGACCCTATATATTAAAATCGACAAATCTTATCACCGATTTTTTGCTTTTTCAGTTATTCAATCGACATAAATTATCGCACCTTATAAAGAAATAACATATATGTGCTAGAATACATCAATGTCTAACTATACATGATATAATATATATACTATCATGAAAGCCGTCGAACGATTCTTGAGTTTTCTACGTTAGTTTTGAAAAGTTTGAACCGAGGAACGGAATCGATTTGGTGGAAAGGGTCCGCGGGTACCATGGCTATGAGCCGGGGTAAAGAGGGACAGAGAGACGGAGGGGACACGGCCTTAAGAATCAATCCTGGCTTCGGCCATCTGCCATCCCCGTAACCGGGGTCGCTAGCGTTTCGGACGACGCCGTAATGCCGACCTACCTACGCTTCGATCTAAAAAAAAAATTCGCCGTACTGAATATATAATAACATATATATATATACATTAGGGTGGTCCTTAATTCGGTCATATTCAAATTTCATTGCTTCCGCATGGACCAAAACGTCTCCAAACATATACAAAAAAAAAAAAAGAAAAAAAATGTAGTCAAAACCCCTTCAGGTTCTTATCTCAATTTTAAGTAGCTGCCCCAAAGTCTTCGAATAAAATCTGGAGAAATTCGAGGGTTTTGAGTGCATTTTTGTATTTTTATTTTTTGTATATTTCGGGATCAAAATATGATCAAATTAAGGACGTCACCCTAAATAAAAAAATAATTTGAATAAAATGAAAATACAAAAAATGTGCCAATGCACTGCATATTGGTATACATGAAGTAAATGTAAAAATGTACGTTGAGAGTTATTTCGAGAAATAGTAGTAGTAAATTAATATATATAGGTATATACTTTAATACCTATAGGTATATGTATATGGTTCGAGAAGTAGAAGAGGCGAGAGAGGACAAAGCCGAAAGGCCGAACCAGTTTTCGCCCCAACTCTGCTGCTGCAGTGCTTGTGCTATACGCTACGAGTATAGAGAGAGAGAACGAGATGATCCAAACGAACGGACGGAAAGTATGAAGTCAGGTTGAGTCGCGCTACGACATAGATACATACGTGGCGAGAATATGATGCGGCAAATAGGATACATATATATATATATATATATATATATATATATGTATATGTACGTAATCAAGAACGCCGGTGTTTGGACGGTATAGAAACTCGCTACAGGAAAGTAGCTAAATGTGATTATTTTAAACTCGGTTCGCTAATCACACGGAATTATAACTATACCGTTAATTTACTCGATTTTAATTCTCGGCCTTTTATATTTATATATATTATGCATCAATTAGCCGCGTGAATATGTACATTCTTGTTTATTCATTATACATATAGAGACCAGGATTGGATTATCTTTGCGTATTTTGCATCGCTGCATAGTTTATTTGGTAGGGCTGACGTTTCAGAATAAGAATAAATAAAAAAAAAAAAAAAAGAGAGAGAGAGAGAGAGAGAGAGAGATATGACGAACGAGACGGCGAATAGCCGGAAGTCGAGAGTCGTTAAAACTATACAACGAACGGCTCGGTGAAGTACAGGTGGGTTTCTTCTCCGACGAGTAGGTATAGGAATCGAATGCATGTGTGTATGTACGGTTTATAGAAAGAGTCACGCTACACAGGGGCTGCGTGCTCGGATCTCGAGGTTCACATAAAATAAAATAATACCTACATACCTATACTATAGGGTAGTATAGCGCTATACTATACCTACCTGCAGGTACAGCATAAGCGCTAATTGCAAGCTTGAGAAAAACCGATCCGAATTATCTATAGGGGAATAAGAAAACAGCGATTCGCGAAAAAAAAAAAAAAAAAAAATATGTCCAAAATATTTAAATATATCATCGGAGTCGAACCTATATATAATGAAGACCTACGAAAAAATTGGGACAATTTTCTTGGTTCGAGAAAATTTTTGATTTGATCCGAGAAAATTTCGGTCTTCATTTTTGGACCGCAAAATTGTCTTGAATCAAGTTAACCTTTCTTTCTGTGTAGGAAACGAAAGAAATAGGTGTATGTGTAGCACAATGTATTATATATTATACAATCTTGCTTATTTTCTTATATAATATATTCATATTTCTATAATTCTGCATAATACAAATTCTTCTCTTTTCTATATATGATATTCATATATATGTATAGGGGAGAGGCGGGCAAAATGGGCACTAGCGGGCAAAATGGGCACCCCTGAAAATTTTTCTTAATTTAGTCAAAATTGTAAAATGTTCTGAATTTCATTATTTACTTACTGTAATAGTATTTTCCAGTGAATACGAAAATGAATTTAAAACCTTTTTTCGATTTTGAAAATTTTTTCGACAAATTTTTGGGGTGCCCATTTTGCCCGCAATTTTGGAACTTTTCAGGCGAGGGCGTTCAACACTCGGAATTGATCAGGTTATCGTTTTTCGGACAAAATTCGAAGATCCATCGATTCAAACCTGTATTTGAAGCCTTAATTTCTTAGGGTGCCCATTTTGCCCGCCTCTCCCCTATATATATATACGCGTATATACGTACCCGGGTTTTGAATCTCCTTATATGTGGTTAAAATTATTCATCCGCGATTTCACATTCTCGATTTCTTATATTGGTGTGCGAATATATTTAATTTTCCTTTATTTCGCATATCATATACGGAATAAATAATTAATACGTATATCTAATTATATCGTTTTTATTTAAAATTCTATATTGCATTTCAGCATTACGTTCTTTCTTTCTTGGTATACTTACATACTATGTACAAATGACTAAATAATTGGCAACATTTGTGGAATATCTGAAAACTGATAATACGATTAAAAAAAAATGACATTTTCGATCTTCGATCTTTGTTCTGGCTGTTCCTTCGTCCATTAAAAAAAAATTAGTCAAACCGTTAATGTACCTTCGATAATTGATGGAGAAGAGAGAAAGAGAGAGAGAAAAAGAAAGAGAGAACCGGAAGCTGTGTCGTGCAGGCTGCGTCATCCGATGCGATCCGAGCTTTCGAGTGTTCATAGCCGCGGTTCAAACGAAGATCAATAAAGTGCTCGCTTATAGAGTTCCCTACGCGTGGAGAGAGCGAGAAAGAGAGAACCTCTCCCTCGATTTTCTCCCTCCATGAACAAAACCTCGCACACTGTCGAGTCCAGGTCACAAATAACCATCCCAACCTCGCGACGTGACAATGAAGGCGATGTTCGCTAGGTATAGTGTGACAAAAGTTTCTAGCTTTTTGATATTTATTTATTTTTCTTTCTTTTATCTTCTTCTTCTTCGAGCGACAGATATCTAAGGCAGGTATACGTATTTGGCTATATCGCGATTTTACAATCGGGTCGAAACGATCGAATGAAATAGAAAAAAAAAAAAAATCCGGAATAGGTATATGTATGATTTTCAGTAAAAATTTCATACATTTCATATAGGTCGCGAACCCTTGAAAAGAAAAGTAAAGATACTACAATAGTCCGATTCACCTGAAAACAGTGAAAGAAAGAAAAAGAAAAAAAAAAAAAAAAAAAATCACCTGCACGAAAATTGTCTCGAAATATTTAGCTGTTTTAGTATATTTGAGTCACGTTTTTGAAAACAGACAGACACCCTTCGCCTGCGAAGTAGTATTAGGTACCTAACTTAGCTATAATCTAAAAATCTTGATAAGCAACCAAAATCTTGGTTGTTTTTTTCCCCATAAATAAGTATACTGCGCCCACACGTATATACTACCGCTTCGCACACTTGTAAATCGTACATGGGTAATGTCTTCTTTTTTTTTTTTTTTTTTTTTTTTTCACGTATATTCAGCCGATCATACGAAGCCCTAAACAAAATAGTGAATTTATTGCAAGGGTTGGTAAACTAGTCTCGAAAAATTTTTCTCGTGGTTTATAATATTATTTTTAATTTTTGATTTCTAATTTTTAATTTTTAATTTTTTTCCTTCCACGATTTAGCGTGGGTTAAATAATGGATTTGCGAACTGTAATACATAATATGCCGCGAAAGATAATTAGTGAAAAGCGTAAATTTGTTTTCATAAAACGATGACATAGCGTTTATAATCTTTATATACTCGTGTTGGTATACGTTTCACCGTTTATACTAAAGAGATATTAGTATATTAGGTAATTAATTAAAGTATAATCCGTTAATTAATGGAGGTAACGATAAAACTTTCAGATAAGAAAATGAAAACGATTAAAACGATTTGCAGTGAGTGCGCTGCAGCAGTGCATAGCTACAGTATCTCGACTGTGTTATATACTATACACAAACCTATACTCATGCTTGTCCCTAAACTCTTAAATCATACTTGTCTTATTTCTCATCTGAAACAGTCGCTACACGTAGCTGTAAAAAAAATTGTCGGCAGTAGGGATACACGATAAATCAGACTTTTTACTTCGCCAATTTCACGTACGGGACGGTGAAGAGTCAAATTCGTCCCATAAATCACCGCGCAGATTATATACATATATATATATATGTATATATATATATATTTATATTATTATACATATATATATATGTATATATATATATATGTATATATATATACCAAAAAATAATCAAAAGTTGTGCTCGTTCGCTCGCTGCGCTCGCTCACTCGATGGGTTGATGATTATCAACATACAAAAGCATCGAAATCAGATACAACTGCCAAGTACCTGTAGAATGATAAAAGTTTGGAATCGAAAAATTTTTTCAAACTAAATAACGTTGTACTCGTTCGCTCGCTGCGCTCGCTCACTCGATTGGCTTATGATTATTGATTGAAAAAACAATTCGGATGAAGAAATTGAAGACGTCAATATTTATCTAAAAATATTCATAACGAAAAAATAATAAAAAAAAATTGTAAAAAAAAATTTGGAGTCCGTGGTACGTTGGCGGGCCAATGTTTGAATATCTATAAGATGACATTGACATGGTTCGCGATCGATATTTCATCATTCTTTTTCTATAAAAGGCCCCCCAAGTACCACTTCCTCCAAATTTTTTTTTACAATTTTTTTTTATTATTTTTTCGTTATGAATATTTTTAGATAAATATTGACGTCTTCAATTTCTTCATCCGAATTGTTTTTTCAATCAATAATCATAAGCCAATCGAGTGAGCGAGCGCAGCGAGCGAACGAGTACAACGTTATTTAGTTTGAAAAAATTTTTCGATTCCAAACTTTTATCATTCTACAGGTACTTGGCAGTTGTATCTGATTTCGATGCTTTTGTATGTTGATAATCATCAACCCATCGAGTGAGCGAGCGCAGCGAGCGAACGAGCACAACTTTTGATTATTTTTTGGTAGTCTACACATTAATGGACTTGGCGAAAGGTTTTTGCACCAAAGGTGCTTTTTGTGGTTGATTTCACTACTTTTTGTAAAATTTTGCTTGACCACCTAATAATTGTGCTCGCTCGCTACGCTCGCTCGGTTTCTTTGTACTATTTCGTACCGCCCGAAGTCCCTCGATAAGCAGGAACGTCAACAGCAATGAGCACGCGTGTGCTCATAATTTTCCCCAAGTCTCAAATTTGTAGACTGACGCGTAATTGACCACCTAATAATTGTGCTCGTATTCATTGTTGAATTATATCACAAGACTCGGTACAATCTCGCTTAGTAATAAACGTCGCTTCAGTAACTGTGAAATAAATTGAGGAAGTAGAAGAGTAGAATAGATTAGTAGTTCGTTCGGTTCTGGGATAGGACTCTGTTGTCAAGTTAGTCAGAAATAGACAAGAATTATGGAGTCTGTCTGAGGGACTCGATATTTGAGTAATATCGGTGCCTTTTCCTCATAGTTTCTGTTCATTATTATATTTATTTATACCTATATCATTTTTATCTACTCTTGTAGTCTTGCCACTTAAGACAATGACAATTGGTATCTGAAAACGATAAATTCCTAATTTATATTTTGTTCAATGTTGTCTCAAAGTCCAATATCTGTAGTCTGTGATGCACCGAGATGATTATCTAGAACTTGAATCACTTAATTCGATATTTTCATACTGAAAAATAGACCTATCAAACTCAAACGCACTTCAAACGTGTAAAATATAATTTACTGAAGTTCAATGCAAAATGGTGACGTAGAGTGAATATTATCAGTCTAATACACTGCATCGACATAGAGAATAAAATAAAGCTGATCGTAGTCTAATGCACAATGTTGGCTCACGGTCTGGTTTTGACTAGACTATACGAAGATATAACAACCCGCTACAAAATTAAACAATCCGTAAAAAAGGTTGTGCAATGAATAAATAAATATAAATGAGAAATAAATGGTTTTTATAATTTTCATGATTGAATACAAATCTCTATTATCTGAGAAAGAGGAAGTCTATCGATCATTTCTTTCATATTGAATAAGTATTTTCATTCTGGCTATTCGTCGTGATAGCACTGATCTGAATTTGATTGAGATCGTTCCGAGCGGAGAGTCTAAGCTGTTTGTAAAAAATGTATTAAGAAATTATCTTCACCGAAGGTCAAAGCACTACATTGTCGTGGAGTGTAGAATAAAGCCTATCGGAGTCCAACGCACAACGTCAACTTACAGTCTCGTTTGGACTAGAGGATACCGAGATAGAATATAGAACTCGTCGGAATCCAACGCATAACATTGACGCACAATTTTGGTCTGAGCAGACGAGCCTTTAACGATGAGCCTAACATAGAGCTTAAAGTGGAATTCGTAGCAATGCAACGCTTGAACTTGGCTTTCTTGGTCTGGCTCCATGCCGTCCTTATATCAAATCATGCTATCCTGATATTTTTCGACTTCAACATTTTCTCTTGATTTTCTATTGTCAGACTTCTTCAGACGGCAGCGTGCTAAATAATTGGAATCCCTAAAAAAAAAAACGTTTCCTCCGATAATTGCATCCATAAGTGAAAATAGGCCAAACCTACAATGTATAAGTGAACAAAATTTAGAGGTAATAGTCAGTTAATAATAGTCATCTGACAGTCTTGTGTCATGCAAGGTAAACCTAATCGTAAAATTATCCGTTCACGATTGTTATTTCATTTATCACCATGAATTTTACACGTCAGTCGATTCGCATAACCTCAAAAGCTCAAGATCGTAGGATTTAAGATAATTAACCTATCGAAACATTTTTGTTGGTGGCTATTACTTGAATGTACTTGGCGTAAGGTTTTCGCACCTGAGGGGCTTTTGGTGGGTATTCACTAGTTTTCGTACCTTCAAATTTTATTAATCATTGCTTGTACTTTCTTTTATTTTCTTTATTTGATTTGAATTCGAAAACATGAAATGAAATGACAACACGCGTCTGCTAGTGTTGCAGACGGTTTCTGTCTGCGATACCAGCGCTGACTACGTTGTGACTGTCGAACTAACGCCATTCTATACAATTTTTGTGTAGATTTTCCCTTCTATGTGATTTTATGGCAATGGTTTTAGTGTGAATGACAACACGCGATCTGCTAGTGTTGCAGACGGTTTCTGTCTGCGATACCAGCGCTGACTACGTCATGATCTCGTACTTACACCACTCGATACAACTTTTGTGTGGATTTTCCCTTCTATGTTGTGATTTTATGGGAATGGTTTGAATGGGATGAATCTTGGTCTGAATTTTTGTGTGGATTTTCCCTTCTATGTCATGTTCCCAGATGCGTAAGGACGTATGTTCTGTGTATAAGCATACAACATACGTCCTGCGTATAGCGACGAAATGTGATTTTATAGGAATGGTTTTAGTGTGAACGAATCTTGGTCTGAAGAACACTAAAGAGAAACATTGTACGAGGAAACGGGGTATCAGAATCTGTAGTTAATTATATCTCAGCACTCCGGACACCGATTTAATCGATCTAGGGCTCAAATGAAAGCTTTTCATGCCCACATCCTGGATTAAATTAGTTTTAATTCGTGTATGATGTGAAATTAAAGAAAACGAAGATACTAATTCGCGGTATAGGTTAGGGTAGTTGCCTCTCGGGTATATAGACTCGTTGAGTCTCGCGCTTGAAAAAAAATTTTTTTTAATGTACTTGGCGCGAGACTCTACCGAGTCTCTTGATTAGGCCGGAGTAAAACAGGTCGATTTTCGCGGATCGTATTCTAATAGTGCGGGAAAGTTATGTCTTGGCATCACTCAAAACTGTGCCAAAGGAAAAAATTTACACTAGATATCTTCTGTTCTGGCAAACGCCCCAAAGTTTTGAATTTTTTAACACGGGGTTTAAATGGAGAAAAAAGGCAAAAAGACAAATTAGCACTGAAAAATTCATAAAAACTCACTGGGTCGGCCGATTTCAGTCTTCCTACGCTTATTCGAAGTGGAAAGAATATAGCTTTCGCTTGGCATTTTGAAATTCAGAATATCTTTCTTAGTTTCAAAGATACACGCGTTTGAAAATCGAGTATTTCCCGAAAAAACGCTATTTTTCAATTTTGTATCTTCTAAAGTAAGTAAGATATTTTGAATTTCAAAACGTCAAACGAAAGCTACATTTTTCCCGCATCGAATAAGCGTAGGAAGACTGAAATCGGCCGACCCAGAGAGTTTTTACGAATTTTTCAGTGCCAATTCGTCTTTTTGCCTTTTTTCTCCATTTAAACCCCGTGTTAAAAAATTCAAAACTTTGGGGTGTTTGCCAGAACAGAAGATATCAATTGTAAATTTTTTCCTTTGGCACAGTTTTGAGTGATGCCAAGACATAACTTTCCCGCACTATTAGAATACGATCCGCGAAAATTGACCTTTTTCACTCCGGCCTAATATATATATATTATATACACCTATAATCACTGTATTTTATACATACATCTTTTTCTTTTTCTTTCTCTTTCTCTCTTTCTCTTTTTTCTATGTATACTATATTCATCAATCACCGAGTTGTTAAAAATCAAAGGATTAAGCCAATTAGCTATACTGCCGTGCTTAGGAAGAAGGCAGTAAAGTGAAAAAAGTGAAATCAGAGAAAACTGAAATCTAAATTTCTGATATTTTCAAACCAAATTAATGATTTTATTTTTTCATAGCAATTATCGAATGACTAATAATATATTACATGATTTTATGGAAAGTCATTTAAGTGTAATTTCAGATCATAATTAATAAAAATGCCTAAAAAATGGATTTACTGCTTTTATATGTAGGAAATGTAACCGATATCAAATATTTGACAAACTTAATAAATTAATATCTTTTTGAAATAACATTCTTAATGATTCATTTTATAATTGATATGTAGAGAATCGTTGAAAGAATATATTGGCATCAAAATAATAAAAGGCAGTAAATGAAGTTTACTGCCTTCTACCTAAGCACGGCAGTATATATCAGTTGACAAAATTTCATTCAAACTCATTTGTTTCTAAAATATCACGTTCTCATTATTCCTGAGCGTTGTTCGCCTTCACATCGCGTCACTAATGCCATAAGGTCGTAAACGCCAAAAAATTATTTTTTTTTTATTTTTTTATTTTTTTTTTTTTTTTTGCGGATATGCCCAAATGATGTTATATTGCATGAAAAAGATTTTGGCACCAAAAATACGAAATTTTTTTTTTTTTTTTTTTTTGGCGCTTACGACCTTATGGCATTAGTGACGCGACATCTTATATAGGTATATAATCACACTTCGCGTATTCAGTGTCTAAATACTATTAATACACGCATATTATCGAATAAACAATATATCATCAATCCCCCATTATATTATATTAGTTCTATAATATTAAATTCATCCAATATAATGATGAATAATAAAAATAACAATTTTAAAAGATAAACCCTATACGCTGCTGCCTAATAATTACCTCCCTATAAACATTAGCCAAATTACGCTGAAATTTTAAACATCGTCGCTGAGGGGTTCATATTTCCATTAAAACGGGAAAAAAAGAGGAATTGATTTATACACGAGGTAGGGATTAGTAAATATATATATATATATATATATATATATATATATATATATATATATATTTTTTTTTTATCTCCGTTTTTCACATTCTTTCGAATATGAGGTATTATACGTCATACATTCACCCACGCATATATAGTTATAATAATGTTTTTTTTTTCTCTCTATTTCTTTTTTTCTTTTTACTCCACTTTTCTCACAATCATACGGAGAGTGTACCGCGGCAAACGTATAACGAGTTCACGGGCGGGGCGGTCGCGACGACGACGACAACGATAACGTCGACTAAAACGACGACGAAGAGGAGGAGGAGGAGGAGAATGAGGATGAAGAGTAGGAAGAGGGGTACGAGGTCAAGGGGTTGTGCGGAGGGGGGGAATGAGAGAAGGGCAACGCGAAGCCCGGCCACTCGCCTTCCTTCCTTCCTTCGTCGAACGACGGGGGTGTCGGAGGGCGAGTGCGAGGGCAACGGAGGGAGAACGACGCTGTCTTTCCCCGGACCGGATCGAACCCAAAGCGCGCCGTCGTCGTCGTAGTACCTACTAGTGTGTTGTCCCTCGGCCAGTACCTCGGCCTATAAGTCCGATAACACCTGCCCCTCTAGCTCGCGGCTCAAAGACACTAGTATCAGTATATACCTACTACATTATATCGCGTCACTAATGCCATAAAGTCGTAAGCGTCAAAAAATTATATTTTTTTTCGAATATGCCCAAACGATGTTATATGGCACGAAAAAGATTTTGCCACCAAAAACACGAAATTTTTTTTTTTTTTTTTTTTTTCGGCGCTTACGACCTTATGGCATTATAGTGACGCGATATATCCCTTTTTGTCCTGCGTAAAACTGATTCGTCTAAACGACTCTGTCGTCTATACCTAAAGAGAGAAGGTATAGTAGTAACAGGTAAAAAAAGACAGGGAGAAAATTAGAGAGGGGAGAGGAGAAACGAGGGAGGGAGACTACAATATTGTGGGGTACGCCAATTACGAAACTTATCGAATTGATCGGGTCTTCACTATTCGTGTCCCATACGTACCTATCTGGGTCGGTACTTTTCCTATTATGTATAATATATATCTATCATATATCGATACGCGAGATTCAGGCGTATAGAGAATAATGATGAATAAATAATAATATATACCTAAATGGAAAATATATACTGCTGTATATGCGCGATTAGTTACGAACTGTTAATATTAATCGATGCCATGAATCGTAGCCAGTTTATCATGTCGACTATATTATATACCTATAGTAGGTTATTCGACCTTCGTGAAATTTACATTATATATAGAGTGTTTCTTTATACGGTTGAATATAGATCGCGTTTCTCAGATTTTGCTAAAAGCGTGTTTTATTAGATAGATTATATAAAATCAGAAAACCGCGATTTTCTCAATTAATATAAAATGATCAAATTATATAGGGTCGAACGAGAATTATAATTGATATGGTTATTATCTTATCTTAGAATATTATTCCTATAGGTATATAAACTATACCACGGGATAACTGATGATAAACTGATTGAAAAAAAAAAAAAAAAAAAAAAAAAAAAAAAAAGAATAAATTGATTTGATATATTAAAAAGAATGATCTGCACGATTGCATATAATTATAATTCATAAATTTGTGTAAAAATTTATCCAATATAGGTGGTAGTTAATTTTAATTCTGTATCACGGTTTGGAATGATAGTTTAGAGAATGAAAATAAAATAGCGTACATTCGAGACAAACAGCTATGACCCAAGCCATCAGATGCGGAAAAATGGTCGGCGAATGGGGAGGGGGGGCCTGGGCTCTTCGTTGATTATATGTGTGCGAATGTAGTATAAACTTTATATCCTATACCTACGTTCATGTATAGAACAAGTTACGAATTCATATATGAGTCATAATCGCGTCTCTCTGTTATATATACCTATACCTATATACCTGCAACCATAATACGAATATCACCATCCTATTCTTTCTACGCGTTTACTTTTTATACATTCACACAATCAACATACCTAGGCATAACGCTTGCTTTTGACCCTCCTCTCCTCTTCTCATTCTCCATCTCTTCTCAAACGTACTTTTTAAGTACTTATGATCGAACGATGCATGGGCTTAAAATAAAATAATACCTTTCGCAGTTCGTATATGAAAAATATGATATTTTAATTTCCTTTTTTTTTTTTTTTTTTACAATTTATTATCGTAATAGGGGCTAATAGACAACTATTGTTATTTATATACCTATCTATCCGAAAAATGCAAGGCATATATAATTGGTAGTTGAATATTTGTAGGAGTTTTGTGTGACCAGAGTTCGACCGTGTATAACGGTATACCCATTATACCCATACTTTAAAGGAGAGGGCGGCCCTGGGCCTCTGGCATTTAAGGAATCTTTTATTTCTCCTTTTAGTTTCGAATTCCAGTCGGTAGAATATTCCACGAGTCTTTGAAAAAAATCTGCATACAGTATATATATATATATACACCAGCTGTAATTTTCAACAAGTCGACGGTACACCGTATCTATATACTGAATATATCTCTTTGAAAAGTTAGTATCAGCAACTTTTTATATTCGCTTACTAAGTATTTATCGCTCTTGGAATTTAATAATAATTTAATACTATATATATTTCGTTATTTTATCAAAATATCTATTACTTCCCCCCTCTCTCTCTCTCTCTGTCTGTCTTTTTCTCTATACGACTGATCGTTAACGACGAGCCATCTTTTGAACTTTATCCACGGAACATGAGAGAAAATATATCCTCGCGATGCGAGACGCCCTCAGCCCATTAGCCGCGCATGACGTTCGACTCGCAGCTCGATGTATATTATTTAGAAGCTTTGGTGGTGCCTGGTCGATAGTATAGCCGGTAAGCGCTCGATCTCAACCGTTTCTGGCCTCACTACTTTCTTCTATTTATTCTATTTGCTGCGCGATTACTGTGCGGCACCGACCGAACTCAGCCGGCTCAACGACGAACGAACGAACGGCCTTACATATAGTCGAACTATGCTTATCCCCCGGGCTGCCTGCTAGGCTGCTACTATGGCTCGCGTTCTTTTGCTAAAGGATCGCGTGTGTTAAAGAGAGACGAATAACAGTAAGAGCGAGATAGAACAAGGAGGGAAAAGACTAGGACAGACATACGTACAGACATACAGACAGAGAGGGGCGCGGAGGGAATGAGAGGAGAGGAAAGAGAAAGAGAAAGAGCGCTGCGCTCTTCTCTGCGTCTCGTAAAGTATATACCGTGACTCAGAATTAGTTCTGAAGTGATTAAAATCGTCTCTCGATAATACAATTTTGTTTTAACACTATTTCGATCTTGTATCAAATAAATTAGGCTATCAGCCTATATTATAGGGTTACCTATATATTTCACTCGTTCATGCGGATATAGCGTATTAGTTTGTGTATAAATGGATTTTATCAGACGGACTTGAAAAAGGAATTAGTTTTACCTGTAAACTGATATACCTACCAATCTTTTTTTTTTTTTTATTTTTTTTATGAAATTTTGTAAAAAATTATAATGAACATTTTTATCGTATATATTCATATCTGCAGTGATTAAAATGTTGTCGCGTTATGATAGGGAACTATGTGACTATAATACCTACACCTAGATAAACGAACGATCATAAGTAGGTATACAGTAGTAGGTAGGTATAGGTATACGTATCAGGGCAACAGTTCATGGAATTATTCTACTTTCGGGAGTATAAGAGCTACACGCGATACGTTCACCGTGAGCATATATATCATACTTTATCGATCCTCACATTTCGGGTTTGGTAATAATTATTATCGTCTAGCCTAGCATATTATACTATACTGCATCGTACTGTGTGAAACTTTTCGAATTGAATACATAGAATTTTAACAATTATAAAACTCGTTGCGATATCGATAAAAAAGAAAAAATAACAGACAAAAAAAAAGAAAAGAAAATTAAATGTATGTTAAGAATAATGGGTGTATCTTATATTACCTCAATAAGAAATCTAGGTAACTGTAATACATTTAACGAGTAAATAATTTAACACGTATATATATAGGTATATATATATATATATATTAAAAGGCTCGTTAGTTAACACTTAACAACGTCACCCAACGAATCACATAGTGTCAAAGATTTCCAGGAATTATCCAGTTAGGTATATATACTACCGCCGTGCCTCGCCGCTCGATGTACGCTGTCGCACAAATACATATATATATATATACTATACGTATATTATAACTAGTATAGTACCTACATACATATATAGATAGTACTACGATCACGTAAAACTTAAAAGGCTACGCTGGGTTGGCTTGGCGCACTGCGTTGAGTCGACAGACGTGGGCATATACGTATATATATATATACCTACTAGCTATGGCATAGTGTATATCCGTTTATACGGGTGACGCACGCACGCACGCACGCAAGCACGCGTGTTCGTTACAATATTAGAGCGTGTATGCAAGCGGCATGGAGTATGGACCATATAACCAGTGGGCACTAACTTTCCTCCATTGAAACGGTCCCAATCTCTTTTGTCGTTATATGTATAGTTAGAGATCTGAGAGGCTTATGCTACTGCAGCGATTCAGTTATAACTCTTATACTCTTGTAGTATGATATAACGTGTTTAGAGCGTAAATCTTCTTTACGATGATAACGTATTATGTCTAAGGTATTATATATAGTATATCTATAGTATTAGTTTGTGATAACAGAAAGAAAAATGAAAACTATATAGTGGCGTAAAGATATATGTGAAAATCTATATATAATTATTTATTATCTTTTTTTTTTTTCTATTTTCTTACACACTTTCTTATGGATATTATAATTACATATAGAAATTAAATTAACAGATCAAATATTGGGAACGAAGCGTCCCCTCTTTTTGTTGTTGTTGTTTTTTTTTTTTTTTTTTTTTCTTTTTTTTTGTATTCAAGGTTAAGTGGAAAAAAAAGAAGACAGATGCCTCTGTAAATCTAAGAGACGATTGGACTAAGGTGGTACAATTATCGGCTTCCTTCTAGTCTAACTTCTCGCTTCGGTACACATAATATACTTAGACCCACGGTGGCAGTGACCTTTTCTATTCTTGAACCAAAGATATAAGAGAGAGAGAGAGAAAAAGAAAAAAAAATGAATATACATACTCGGTTTGGCACACGATGTGAGTAAACCGGAGTAGGTATATACATACAAATATCGCTTTTCGCTTCCTGGTATTAAATGTTTTTTTCAACGTTATACCCATATACCTATATACATAATACATAAATATATTATGTAAAAATATTTATTATATGATATAATATACTATTTCGATATTATATTTTACTAATACGTAATGTGCAGTTCTATATATGAAGACTATATAGGTATAGAGGTAGTATAAGAATCAGAAAATGTTGAAGAAAGAAAACGTCTCGTATATAGGATACAGAAATGCAAATGTCAATCCGTTACGGGAAACTGCTAGAGGGAGAGATGTACCGTGTGCGCGGATATTATACGAAACGCGAGAAGGAGAGTGCCGTGAATAAAACATAAAGATCGGTTGTAAACGGTACGTATACGTATACGTATACGTATATAGAGGTAGCCACAAAGTCTCTATGGTATAGATAGCTAAAAGAACCAGCTAGATCTTGCGGATATAAATCGAGTTGAAATTTGAACCGTGTATATATTAATCGTATTATAAAAACCGTTGACCCATGACGTAATCGTTCTATGAATTAAGTCATAGCGCGGAATTATTATACTAAAAAGTTGTAAATTTACTTTTACTAATCTACCGCACAGGTTTAGACATATAAGCTTGTTGAGGCTTGATTTTAAGTAAACCTGCACCCGCGTTGACCCTAGAAATTTTAATTGTTGTCGCAAATACAAACGTAAATTACTTATACCTACTTATCCAAAGAAAGAATTTCGTTACTACCAACACACGCGCGTTAGCTGCGTGCATATATGCGTTTAGAGGCATGATAGAAGAAAGAATATATATATATATATATATATATATATATATATATATATATATATATATACACACTACCGCAGGTCGGCAGCGCGCACCGCACGATCGGACAAAAGATAATCGCGGCTGTCGTGACGCTCGCTAGCTACGCCGCGCGCGGGGAACGACGGGTAATAGGGAGCCACCGCCGCCCCGCGAGGCCGCTATAAGGGGGGAAACGGGAGAGGGTCTGGCTCGAAGCTTGCGAGTTGTGTGAGCGAACACGCGCCCCCTTCTTCACCGCGAAAGCAAGAGAGAAAGAAAAAGAGAAATAAAGCGAGAGGGGTAGAAAGAAAGAAAGAAAGAGAGAGAGAGAGATCGCTAGCGCGCGTCTCTTCCAGAAAGAGAGAGTGTGTGTGAAATAAGCACTGGTGTGTATGTAGTACCCGTCGGTTCGAAGCGCGGAGTCGCGCGTTCCATCCAAAGCAAAGGGGAATTGGTATTAGAGGGACGAGAGACGGGGGAGGGGAGGAGAGCAACGGTCGACGCGGACGGAGGAGACAGCCCAGGCCAGGCCAGGGCAAACCAAGCCAAGCCAAGCCAAGCCAAGCCGAGTCGAGCCGAGTTGAGCTGAGCAAAAGGTATAATACGGAATGGGACGAGCCAAGGTGCGGGCGTCCTGAACGAGCGGGGATGTGATGGTGGGTAGCTTGGTCCGTGGTATCAAGTCGCGTGGGGCGTTTCGCTAAAGAACGATATCATGTTATAACTATGCTAGCGTGAAATCGCGGAGATACCTGTATATGTGTGTATAGAGTCGAAAACCCATAGGAACTTGAATATTCGTATATAGAGATCGCGTAATGGCTCTCGTATATGTAATATACATATATTAGACATCATATATGCGGTCTTCAATTAACGAGGAGAAAATCTATGTATATTCAAAAGCTTCTAAAAGAACCGAAGGTGTTCTTATAACGAGTCTCTTGAAGTCTCGCGAGAAATTGAAGGTAGAACCGCAGAAACACTGAAGACTAGTGCAGTTGCTTGCGGGAAGTGTGACCTACGGCTCATCACTTTCACTTCCCACGATTAGGAACGGACGATAGTCGTTTCGATAAACTCTATTGGGTTCGTTGGACGGTTCTAGATCATGTCGGCAATATCTTTGAAATAGTGCAATCGTTTAAGATTTGCTAATCTTTTATAGTGGGGACAACGACAAATGAATACTGACTAGAGTTTCGACTATAATTTCTTTAGATAACGATAATAAGATTCTAAAAAATTCATCAATTTTAGGAAACAGCTACTGTTTATATTATACCGCGCTGCGTTTCACATAATCAGTCAGCCTAGTCTCGTATAAGTTATGCGATATTTGAATTAAGCGCCAGAGATAACCAGCCGCATTGAGATTAACAAAAACACTGACCTTGACAGTGTTCCAATTATTACGACGCCGACTTAAAACACTCTTATAAACTAACTGCTGGCTGTACGGCGGGGAGGGAGAAGGTTTGAGACGCGTCGGCAAGGTAGGAATTTTTAAGAATGCGCAGCAGTTCGTTCCTCGAATGGTTACTTAAATGACATCCCTCGCGGTCAAAGGACGCGTATTATCACGTGTATACGTACCGGTGAAACATTTCATCGAGTATTCAATCGAATTTACGACAAATTATATGTCGGTATGATAGAGAGGTGCGACAGTTTCGAAGTCTGGCTAACCATCTGCTCCAATTACGATCTGTACTACAGTACAGTACAACATATATCAAGATCTACCTATATCTAATCGGTATAACAACAAAAACAAGAAGAAGAAGAAGAAGAAAGACAGTACCGCCCGTTAATTTTTCATTAGTTTTAAAAATTCTTCGTAATTCACACGGGGTACTATACTACACTGCGACGAGTCGGCAAGCCAACGAGCCAGCGAACTAACCCAGCGCACACTTTAACACGAATATAGGTATACCGTCACCTACATCGAAGCAAGGCGACCGAAGAGACCGAATGAGAAGGGAAACGGTTGCAGGGGGACGCCAGGGGGACACCCGGGACGACGGCTGCGGAGGGACGAGAGGTGGTGGGGGCCGCGGGGAGGTGAGCCCCAACTGCCGCTAGCACGACGTTGGAACCGAGGCCCGAGCAAGGCAGGCAGGCAGGCAGGCAGGCAAGCAACCAAGCAAGCAAGCAGTCAGGCAGGCAGGCAGGGTACGGGGAGCGAACGAACTGAGCGAGCGACCATCTTGTGTGTGCAATGCAACACTCGGGAAGAGACACGAAGTAAAGACCGGGTGTTGATATTCGCTAATTTCGTGGAGTTTTTCGCGTTCATTTTCGCCGGTATATATACAGTAATCGAGGTTGCGTAATCGAGCACGTGGGATAACTGTGCGCGTGTGTGAACTCTCCAAGTGTGCCTCCACGTGGTCGTAGTATATATATACACATATACATCTACACATCTAAATATATAGTATAGGGATTAGGAAGTGTGCGTGTTTTGACGTTTTTAGACAAATTTATGTGTCTTTAGTGTAACTTTTTTTTCTTTTTTTTTTTTTTCTCTCTCTCTCTCTCAATGCTCGTATAACGATATTTGAAAACTGCATAAATCTCTGGTTTAAAGTATACTATACCAACGTGCGTGCGTTATATCAGACGAGGTGAAGTGAAGAGCTAAACAGCTGATCAAGATCAGTGAGAAATTATTATCACATAACTACTACCAACGCTTGTCATCGTCATCTATTGACCTCGCACTCAAGGTACATACCAACCTACAACACGAACATCGCGTGTTTCGAAGGAAGGCACAAGCAGGCAGGCAGGCAGGCAGGCGGTATATGCGTGTGCCGCCACAGTGCCTGACGTAGCGAGAGAGCCCAGGCCGCGGCTCAGTCAGTAAAAAGGTCTTCTTTGTTCGCCACGGTAAGAAATAAGAATTACGCTCCGAGACAGAGACGACGACCGGTCGTCCCGAGTATCGTTTGCAAACAAACTGCATAAAATTCAAGACGTACCCGGAGGGCTGTAGATACCATATCGGCTAGCATGTTACTAATATATCAAAATAATCATAAATGTATAAAAAGAGGTATGTTATTAGTATGTATTAAGTAAGCCTACAATTTGAACCTTCGATTTTCTACCGATCTTTTGGAAAAAAAAACTTGACGATACAAGACTGGATGGATGGATTGCGATTATTCGTTATACGCGAAGTGACGTGGCCGGTAAACTGACATATAGATGCGGACAACGGTTAGAACGCTAACCAGCGTGCCTCGTATACTTATAGCAAGCGTTGAAATCTGGAACGAGTGATCGTGAGTACTGCCAGCCAGCCAGCCAGCCAACCAACCAACCAACCAACCAACCAAACCAGCCAGTCGCAGTCAGAGGCCCACAACCGAGCCAAGCCCTTCGTACATACATACGTCGTTGAAGAGGCGAGCGGACGAGCGGTGGCAGAGATATTCGGTTCGGTGGTAAAGTAAAGCCCGAAAGTGTGGAGCGTTGTTCGTGAAGCAGTCCGCGTTCGTGTTCGTGTTCCGTACGTGTTCGTGTTTGTCGCGTTCTGAGTAGTGAGTGTTGTCGGGTGGCGCGGACCCGGTCACTACCGAACCAGTTGTCTGCTGTCTCAAGTTTTAATGCGTTTCTGCAGTCTCGGTGTACATATTATAATTGCAATTTAAATACATACATATACATAATAAACGCATTGATATTCACAGTTTTGTTATACAAATACATTTACAAGAGTGATACCTATATAAGTTTTATTTAACCGCAGGAATAAATACATATAGTTCGAAGAAACATAAGAAATCAACAACTATTAGAAAAGAAGGACACTATAAAAGGCAATTCATCATTGGCTGGTAGAAAATTGAGGTAAATCTTATATTAATTATAAAGAAAACCATATACCTATGTATATATATATATATATATATATGAATATATGAAAACTTTCTCAACTAATCAGACAATCTCGATCACGGGTACGAATATTAGTCATTCTATGCAGTTTATTATCTGCATTATACGAATTTCACCTACTATTCGCGATCATAATCGTTCTCGTTCTCGCATTTCTTCTCTGATCGTCAGCGAATTTATATAATAATAATAATAATATCGTTATAATTGCGGTATCTCGAAACGTTCCGGTGTCTCTGTAGTTGTAGTTGTCGCAGTCGCAGTCGCAGTCGCGTCGTCGATCCACGCATATTTTTGTACGTGACGCACCTTTGATGCTTGGGCTTGGCTCACGGAGCTCTCTCGACGTCGCACACGCGCTCATTGTCACAGACATAGAGACATACGCACGAGGAGTTAAAACACTAATACTAAAGACGGTCAATCCAGTCGAACGTTCTTTTACTTGTGTATACATACGTGCATGTATATACCTATCTCGAGGAAGGCACACACTACTTCATTATACGTATAATACTCGCTCGGGCCATAGCACGCTTACATAAAAGTACAGCGAAGCCTTCGATATCACTCGCATCAACGGTCAGTGGTCGGGATCGCTTCGTCTCATTCGCGGACTCGCTCACTCCCCTCTTTACCTCCTCTTGCCCCGCTTCCTTATTCGAAGAACGTAAAACCGTACATATATTTTATATATACATATATACATATACATATACTATAATATATATTGAGTACCGGTAATAGGCATCGTCATAGTTATGAAAGATTATTCACGTTGTTTAGATTCTCTTTATTTATTCTCGAAATAAAAAATGATTTCATTTTCGTTTTTCATTCAACATTAACTAAGAGATCATTATTATTATTATTATTATTATTATTATCATTATTATTATATCGCTTATAGATATGGTGGGGGTACGGCGATTGTCATTTTCTTTTAAATAATAAACGCGATAGATTATCGAGCGATTTTGTTATACCGATTCGAATATATTTTAGTTTCTTGTAACCGTGCTGCTGCTGCTGCTGTTGGCTGAGAATCGCCACTGTAGAATATATATACGAATACGACGAATTCTCATTCCCCTCAAGCGCTCGACCGTCTCACTCTGATTCTGCACGCGTTAAAAACCCACCAGCCCCGGACGGACATTCTTCCTCAAACCCGTTCCGCCGTAGCTCGGAAAGACCGAGATACTGCATATATATATACGTGTGTAGAGATTCCCTTCTCAGGATATTCTTCCCTACCTATACGGTGTAGACGCTGAGACCAACAAACCCCGCGATCAGAGGCGAGAGTATTCTCTGGTCAATAAGGTCCCTCGAAATATCTGACTACTTATAGTTTATACATATCGCATACACAGAAAGAAAGGTTGACTTGATTCAAGATGATTTCGGGGGTCCAAAAATGAAGACCGAAATTTTCTCGGATCAAATCAAAAATTTTTCTCGAACCAAGAAAATTGGGACAATTTTCTTGGTTCGAGAAAAATTTTTGATTTGATCCGAGAAAATTTCGGTCTTCATTTTTGGACCCCCAAAATTGTCTTGAATCAAGTTAACTTTTCTTTCTGTGTAGCTATTCTATATTTTCCAAACGCGTTAATCAATAATCTGAATATATGTCAAAGTTCGTGGATATACAGCTGATAGTTAAATAACTTATTTTCTCTAAAGAAATAGTTTATGTGTATATGTCTGGGTATGTATATGTACTTCCGAAATATGCACCGAGTCATAAAACTATTCTAGACTCCAGCTGCTGCAGGTTTAAGATCACCGAAATTCAAATAACCGAGAACCTAGTATTAGACAAGGAGAACGATAAAAGAAAAATAGCTGACAATGAACCAGCTGCTCTCTCTGAATATATAGGTATATATATATATATCTTCTCGAGAGGTTTGTATTTCAAACACCGTGGCGTTATAATCGTTACCCGCGATCTAAAGTCTGCAGGTTTTAAGTAATACGCGATTTCAACACCTGCTCTAGCTCTCTGATGTGAATTTAGCGTTTTACGGAATCATATCGTTGTGTGTCCGCATTGCTGGTACTGTATTTACCGTAATTTTTACTGTTCTGGATCAGTAAGCACCTTTCAATGCGTTGCTTTATACCCGTTGGCCGCGGCCTTGAGGATTCGTGAAATAAATAAAAAAAAAAAAAAAAAAAAAAGGAATGAAATCGTTTTCGGATCAATTTATTATGAAATTATTTTGAAATATTGAAAAATTTAATTATTATACCTGTCCTAGGTAGGTATAGGTATACATATATAACCAATTAATTATTTCAATCCAGCCAATCGCTTAAGTGAGCCTAATTTTCAATTTATCCATTCAAACTTAATTAGATTCAACGAAGAATTCCCGACTACTACGTAAAGACGGGAGTAAAGCAATTAATTAATTGATTTTCGAAAATAACACCTATCGTAGGTCGTTCTCTGTAATTTGTTAACCGGTTTTATCACGAGTTTATTATATATATACTGTAACTATACAGCGTCTATAGGTGCATTATAGTAGCTAAAACCCCGATTATAATGTACGACGTTTTTCGTCATAAACAGAAACCTCATGCACATATAATATAATAATATGGTGTTCGTTATTTTTAACAATTTTTTTTTTTTTTTTTTTTTCATCCAAAGTTTGCGTCAAAACATAAATTACTATAATTTATGTATTGTTTCCGATTCGATGTATATTCGATGTAATTAGGTATTATAGGTACCTTGGTTCTTCTATATCGCGTGTCTAATGGCATAAGGTCGTAAGCGCCAAAAAAAAATTTTTGTTTTTTTGGTGGCAAAATCTTTTTCATCCAATATCAAATCTTTTGGGCATATCCGCAAAAAAAAATTTTTTTTGGCGCTTACGACCTCATGCCATTAGACACGCGATATGTACTACTACCTTGCGTTGGACACAACCGACAATAGACAGAATTGGAAAGTTATTTTTAGCTTTGTAAGGTACAGCTGTCTGCCAAATGGTTAGAGTTTGGTCTTTACATGCATTCCGCTTCGTGATAATCTAGATTTACGGTAGATTTAGCTATCTATATACATATCTATACATATTTGATAACATATCGATACCCCGAGAGCGGATGATGATATCGTAATTTTTTTTATTTTTTATTTTTTATTTTTTTTTTTCTTCTTCTTCTTTTTTCATCTTCAATGAATTTATAATAAAATTGAAAATCTAATATTATTGTACATAAATTCTGTATTTATATTTATATTTATATATAGGTATATGTGTATATATATACTTATATAAAAAAGAAATTACTAATATAATCGTATATATATATATATATATATACGGTAGACGAGGAATATTTGAACAGACGGTTGACTAAACTATAAGCTCGTTGTGTTGCTGCAAGTACAAAGCTTTACGAATATACTTACGTGCGTTCAATGTGCGTGTGTGTATTAGGTACTATTCAGCAGTTTCGACTTCGTTTTTGAGCAAATGTTTACCGCTTGTAAATATATATATATTCGTATAATTACAATATATAATTCTATACACACACACCAATATAAATGAATCGCGTTTATTTTATCTGATTTCGCGAAAAATGAATAAATTAATGAGTAAGTATAATGAAAAATTAAAAAATTAAAAGAAAAACAAAATGTAAATATTTATTTTTATCTATAACAATTATTATGTAGTATGAAATATCTGAGTTTTTTTTTTTTTTTTTTTTTTCAATAAACAATCTAATCGCAACGAAATTAATGAACTATAGAATTTGAAGAAAAAAAAAAAAATACACAAACAGTTTCTCATTCAATTCGCGCGAAATATTTACAATTAGACTTGTTCGTATATACGGGTGACATTTTTATTTATTTTTTTTTTATTTTCTCTCTAATACAAACCAACAATTCGGACAAGGGAGAATATATGCAGCTTTGGAAAGCTATCGATTCCTGCCCAGGTTTAATTGGGTTAGGTTGGGTGAATACGTCGAACCGCGTCGAATCGAAGGGTCGGTAATGGGAACAGGAGGGGGTGGAGTCCCTCCATTTTCATACTACGTTTCAAATTCGTTTTAGTATAAGAAGAAGTAATTTTAATACATATCGAATATTTTTTTTTTTTTTTTTTTTACTATCAATTCTCTCCGGGTACAACTCTAAAAAAATGTCTCGTAATTAGTACGAGTATAAGTGATTCCTTCCTCTTCTTCGATCATCGTAAAGTGCGAATTTCATTGCAAAAAAAAAAAAAAAAAAAAAAATAATAATAATAATTTCTAAATTAGCCCCCAATAATGATGCGAATAATTATTGATGATGGTTTGGTGTGAAATAATTGATGATGGTGTTATTGGCCCAATTTTTTCGCCCACCTTCCAAATGACAAATTGCAATTTAATGGCCGATTGGCGACTGGCGATAATCGCGATTTGTTTAGTACCTATATAGCTACTCTCTTCGTGCCAGGGTGGGTTTCATAGCAGCCATATTTGCTCGTTGATTTTGACGACCTACCCGCCTTTGTCTCTCCTTCCGTTTCACTCGAGACTCAACGCACAGTTTTGGTACTTATCGATTTTTCTACGTATCCTAACACGCGCAGCCTCGTGTCAAACACAGCCCCGTCTACATACTTATTTCTATATGATATTTGACTATAGAGAGATTTTATTTTCTATAATATATCGCGTCACTAATGCCATAAGGTCGTAAGCGCCAAAAAATTATTTTTTTTGCGGATATGCTCAAACGATGTTATATGGCACGAAAAAGATTTTGCCACCAAAAACACGAAATTTTTTTTTTTTTTTTTTTTTTTTTTTTTTGTGCTTACGACCTTATGGCATTAGTGACGCGATATTATATGAAAAAAACAAAAAAAAAAAAAAAAAACTTTTTACCCTTTTTTTTTTTTTTTTAGGTATACCTAAGACATTATATAAACTCAAATATATATAGGTACTTGGATAAATAATTCACCACAGATTTTGAACGGAGTAGATATTTACTGGTTACATATGTCGGAGCCGGGTTAACGCTGACGACTATGAGTCAGCAAACTCTACAGTCCATTGGAGTTGTGAATCGATAAATTCGCCGAATTAGGCAGCCATTAAAGTTAGCGAACGTAGCTACTTGTTCCAACGTTGTTATGCGGGCCTGCGGCTACGGCTACGGCCCGGCCCGATTCATATATGCTGTTCTGGTGGTTACACCCATATCACATCAAAAATCACATTTATTTACAGTCTTCATCCATAAATACGATAACATTTCAGACGGAATTCAAATTTAATCATTTTATCAATTTATACAACGATATTTATGCCGCTCAGTTTTTTTTTCAACTTTTAGTCTAGTCCTCGCTGATGGTCCAGCTGTCTGACTCATATATTGAGCTTAATCTGGCCTGACTGACCTCACCTAACCGTGATCTGTATCCTTGTACCGTTTATATATATCAGGGTAAAGTCAAGAGGAGCTGCAGTTTACGAAAGTTGTAACAATTCGCGTGAAATTTCATATACTAGGACTGGTTTTATTTTCTTGAGTAACAAAAAAAGACTGGAATTTTTTTTTTTTTTTTAATTTTCAAATTTGCGATTCGTATATATATATATATAGGTTATTGTTTACAGGATAATGTATGGTAGATAACGTGGAAGATATAGATTGATACTTAGAATCGGATACAGGCATTTAGACGTTACAAAAGCCGATAAGATTATTATCGGATTTCGTACGTGAACCTTGCAAATTGAATTTCGATTGGTTTTACCGTTTGAATAAGTACATATGAATTAAATATCTCGCTCGTGCGGATTAATATATATATATATGATATGTCCATATATTTATATATATATATCTAGTGTATAAAATAACTTTGCATATAATTATTGCTTAATTTTAATAATTGATTTTTATATATATATATATACCGCCAAGCGCATATAGAGTAATAAGAATTATAATGCGTGATTTCTTTCTTATCGATTATTCCATCTTATATACGCGTATTGCACATGCATATCGCGTCACTAATGCCATAAGGTCGTAAACGCCAAAAAATTATTTTTTTTTTTTTGCGGATATGCCCAAATGATGTTGTATGGCATGAAAAAGATTTTGCCACCAAAAACACGAAACTTTTTTTTTTTTTTTTTTTTTTTGGCGCTTACGACCTTATGGCATTAGTGACGCGAATTATATAATAATTTATCATGTAATAAGTTTGAAACGAATATATATATACGACACCGCGACGCTTTCGTGTCTAGTTCTTTATTAAGGATATACGCATATTACAAATGTTTATATATACATATACGTATATATATATATCTCTATATCTAGTATTTAGTTTGTGCGCAAGTAAACCGCAACCATCGGTCGTTAAAGGAAGGAGCGATTTATTCGACCTCGATTCTCTGTTGGTACGTCAGGTATTTTAACCCATACTATTATACTTTAGGACATAATATAGTATACATATTTATATACACTAACTTTACTAGTATAGTACCTACCTCGCTCCCACTGGCTAACTATAAGGCCCACCTTTACGTCGTCTATACTTACCTGTACGCTCTGAGCTAACCGCGCGGACACCTGCAATTGTAAAATGAAGACGCGGTATACTGCGCGAGCTTAGCTTATAGAGGCGTGGATCAATCTTGCAGCTGTTTTCACTTTAACTGCAGAAGAACCGCAAGCTGTTGTGTACACTAAACGTAATGGATTCTGATCTGGATTTTTTTAATCCAGAGCGCCGATTGGCTGTTTCTAGAATTGTCCAACTCGTCCGGATCAGAATCCATTACGTTTAGTGTACCTACCTATATTATATGTTTGCATGTTAATTTTCGAAAGAAAATGTTTA
Organism: Tenthredo mesomela; assembly: GCA_943736025.1. NCBI lineage: Eukaryota > Metazoa > Arthropoda > Insecta > Hymenoptera > Tenthredinidae > Tenthredo > Tenthredo mesomela. The sequence continues at coordinate 20,034,593 of OX031016.1, read as the reverse complement.
AAGAGATTTTTCTTTTCGTACTTTTTATTGGGTATATATAAGAAAGTATGTTCGAGTAAAGTCTGGCTTTTTTTTTTCTTTTTTTTTTTTTTACTTCTTTTTTGGTTTTCATGTAAACTTTGGAATAATATTCGGATTAATAAGAGTTGGTAAATAATTATAGTAGAAGACGTCTACATAGAAAGAAAGATTGACTTGATTCAAGATAATTTTGGGGTTCCAAAAATGAAGACCGAAATTTTCTCGGATCAAATCAAAAAAATTTGTCTCGAACCAAGAAAATTTTCCAAATTTTCTTGGTTCGAGACAAATTTTTTTGATTTGATCCGAGAAAATTTCGGTCTTCATTTTTGGAACCCCCAAAATTATCTTGAATCGAGAATAATTTTCTTAGCTCAAGTTAACCTTTTTTTCTGTGTACTCTGCGTATAGCTGAAAAAAAAAAGGAACCAGAGTGGTTTTGGGGTCAGAGGAGTAATAAAATATAGTTGAATTCTCGAAATTATTTTATCAACGTGTTTCGTAAGAATTTATTGGTAGAAATATTATTATTTAATTTTTAAACTATGTGTAATGTAACATCGTATGTATAGATATAACATGTATATATATATATATTCCGGGCGTTCATACCACAGTCAGCTCGTCAGGAGACACTAGTCGTAACTTGAAGTGTATTTCGGGAATTGAACGTCGTCGTCGGTCGATAAGGTTGATGAGAATGGCGACACGCTGTCAAACGGGTGTCTCTATAGCCCGAGAAAATATATATATATATATACATACATATGTACGTATATGTATGTATGTATTATGTAGAAGTAGACCTAACCCCAGCCCTAAACCTAAACCTATACCCTAAACCCTAAGCCTATACGTAGATGCCTGGAATATAGAATCTAGATTTTAGACGGTCTCTACGCCCCAAGAACGCGACGACGTCTTCTCGATTCGAACAACGAAAGAACCGCGCAGGGCGGTCCATTCATCGCGCCGTAGTTTTCAGCCTCCATTATGTATACCTCGGGCATTTTTCCGACCGTAGCTCTTTATTCGAAAAAATATAGGGAAATCCAATTTCTCAAGTCATCTGTTCTGTTTTTTTTTTTTTTTTTTTTTTTTTTTTTTTTTTTTTTTTTCGTTTTCAAAATTATAACGTTCTTATACACATAGGTTATCACATCTATAAGTCGACGAGAGAAATTTTTGCGATCTTGAAACCTGCTCAGATCTAATTTTTTTTTTTTTTTTTTTCATCTTTATTTACCGTCTAATTGTAAGTTATAGTTGTTCTCCAAAACTGTAACGAGCCAAACCTCGAACCACTCGGTACTGACTTGTTAGCTTAATTCTCACCTGTTGGCAAAGCCGAAGGTGTATACAGATTTAATTCTTTACGTAAGGGAATTTCACATTGCTCTTTGTGGCTCCCATGCGACACATTCGTGGAAGTCGTTCAATTACACTTTTGTCTTTTTTTTACCTTTTTTTTTTTTTTTTTTTTTTTAATATGAAATTTCAAACGTCAAAAAATTACGTAAACTGACGAATTTGCTAATTGTTGGGAAATTTGCGGAGTATATTAATTGTCCAGAAAAGTAGCAAAGTCCATAAAGCTCTCCGACAAACCTTTTCCATTATTTTTGTTCGTCGACTCATAACTATAAAGTCGGATTAAAGAAAAATTTCAAAAACTCTTTTTTTTTTTTTTTTCCCTCTGTTCTTTATTTTCTTCTTTTTTTTTTTTTTCTCCAAATCTAACCCGCCCGTATTATACGTTGTGATAAACGACGACAATTTAGACTCGAGGATCGCTAAAAAAAAAAATTCAATTCAAGTATATTAACAAACGAAATGCTGCTTTTAAATTGCGCGAAACTGTGAACAAGATAAATTTTCACTTTTTTCAGATGAGCTCTCTTTACTTCAACGTTATTAAGATTCCGAAAAATGAGGAAAAAAGAAAAAAGAGAAAAAAAATAACTTAGTCGATTCCCTGCCTTATATATAATTCAACCTATTTTTCTCACGCCCTATAGTAGTAGACTCTTCTCCCTCTCGATAAATTTCGGCTTCCGATTTCAAATTATACAGAGACGCGGTTTCCGTATCTTTGTCTCGTCAAAATAGCATTCTTTCTCGTATAGCGTGTATTTTTTTTTTTTTTTTTTTTTTTTTTTCTTTTTCTTTTTCCCCCCATTTCTTTTCCTTTTTTTATACCGCGTCAGTTATATGTACCACGTTATACCTACCCTTGTTTGGTCGATGTGTGTGGGACCGAAATTCTCCCCTCATGGAGACAGACAGCTAGCTAGCTAACTCTTGGTAGGGAGTAAAGGGAGCAGACATGTATTTTCGAACCTTATATACAGAGACGTTTGAATACACGGTTGCAGTGATCTTTTTTTTTTTTTTTTTTTTTCTTCTTCTCCCCCCACTAAACCCGACGACGCGCTGTTCCATATTTTATATTTAGTCGCGTTGCAAGCATCGCGCGACGCCTCCTCGACGCCTGTAGACTGATTGACGTCGTGTGCATAAAGATATAATCATGCTCACGGAAATTAATAGCATTTTATCGTTTTTTTTTTTTTTTTAATTTTTTTCTACATTTTCTAGCTGAGTTTTCCTTTTTCAGTATAAATTATATATTTATATTGTATTAATTTAGATTCGTTTTTTTTTTTTTTTTTTTTTTTTGTTTTGTCTGGTATAAATATATCAAACATTACATATAATTCGTGTGTAAAAAAAAAAAAAAAAAAAAAAAAAAAAAAAGTAAATTATTCAACTTGAGATAACAGTTGTAATACTTTTAACATTCGACATGATTCATGAATAATGAGAGATATGAACTCGCAGAAGCGATAAAATAATGTGACAGAATCAATAAACTGTCTTCAACATATACATTATATGCGTATATATATATATATAAAGACCTCGTAGATTGTATGTATGTATGTGTGTATATGTGTGCGATATATACTCAAAGGATGATTCATACGTGGCAAAGTTGTTACGTTGTATTAACGCTGCGTAGACATATATTCGTGACGTAAGATCTAAGAGATAAGATATAATACGATAGCGTTATGATAAGCGATTCATGATTACGCGATACGACCCCCCCCTGACTCGTGCGTATACGTCTGAATAGACAATAATCTTTGTATAGATATAAATTCATATAGACGACTATACATTATATTCTTATACATATAAAGACGGCTCAATTATCTATACATAATAATTATAGACGTGTATTTTTATTTTTTAAATTGATTTTGAAAACCTGAGAAAAAGAATACGAAGATCTCGTCGTATAGGCCTACGTGCATACATGTATACTACGTATAATTATTTCACTAATTATATCTACGTATTTATATAGAAGTGTAATATAAATAGAATCTGAAAATTCCTGATTAAAGTTCAACGTACGTAAAGTATTATGCGCGTTCGTACCTACATATATCTATATCGCTATATCTATACGTCTACCTACATATCGCGCTCTGTGTTGTCGCTCAGCGCGTAACGGTTTTGCTCAAGTTTAAATATTCGCTCGGGCGATTTTCATCCGCGAAAATCACTGTACCTTGCCCCGTTTCACGGTTCCGTGGCTTTTTCTCCCTTTCCTCCCACCCAGTCTCTCTTGCTCTTTACCCCTTCTCCCCCCCTCTCTGTCTTTCTCTCTTTCTTTATCTCTCTCTCTCACCACCGGCAAACATTTCTGTACGCAATTATTACAGAGCATAGTCGAGGACCCGTTCGCGGGTTCGCCGCTGGCTTCCTTTCCTCTACGTTTCCCGTTCCAATATACTTCTCTACAGTTTCGCGTCTTCCGTATTGATTCTTCTTAGCCAGGGTCTTGCTATATATGGCGAGGACTCTCTTTTTCTCTCTCTATCTCTCTCTCTCTCTCTTCTACTCTCGCTACGCTCTTCGGTATGGGTCCGCAACGGCCGCAGGCGTGTCACGTGATCAGCTCTCGTTGCCACGGGACACGCTGCTAACCGTTCGCTGCTCAGTGTTGGACTTATCGAGCAATAAATAGATCCTAGGGCTCTGCGACGCACGTTGCGTACTTGCGTTGCGTTGCGTTGCGTTCCATTACATTTATGTTGATCTTATTTTTCATCCGTATGTACGTTGCGTACTTATTTTCTATTGGCATCGAATTTCATCAATAATATCGTTTGTAGAGTAATAACACTAATAACTATGATGTAACTTTGTTAAAAAAAAAAAAAATATATAATGAATATCCAATTAGAACGTTCATTTATTCGCATAGTACCTAATATATAGGTATACACAGAAAGAAAGGTTGACTTGATTCAAGATAATTTAGGGGGTCCAAAAATTATCTTGAATCAAGAATAATTTTCTTGGCTCAAGTTAACCTTTTTTTTTTTTTTTCAATAAATTAATTAATATCGTGGTCATTGCGTTGATAAAATATTTCGATTCAAGTACGTAGAGGAAAATAATAATATTCGTATAATAAATTGTTCAAGCTGTTGTATATTTTGTTGATAATAATAAAACATATGTATATATTATATGTGTGTAACTTGATATCAGATATGAATATATAAGTATATAATATACCGGTACGTTGACCCAGAGAGAGGTAGGTAGGTATCGCAGCTGATTTTAAATCAATGAAAAAGCTAATACGGTTCCCCGCGCGGTTTTGTGGTAAATAAATTATCAATGGAAAATATACTTATATATTAATAGTTATAGCATCAATTTTCATTCATGTCTTTCACCGTTCGTATATCTATATATACTATATATACGATAACGTATAAGTATAGTAAGTATAATGTTTTAAACAGTACTACGGTATACTCATATGTATAGTCTAATATATACATATATTATACACAATATTAGTATATCTACACATGGTGTAATATATATATATATATATATATATATATATATATATACCAATATTATACATGCTTTTACATAATATACCAGTCGACAAAATATACAGCCTATTTTATATATATTTCATTTGATCAGCTGTAATTGAATGAGATTTCCATCTGATTAGAAAATGAAATACATAATATATTAAACGTTTAACTATGTGCACAGGTGATCACGCAGTCTGAGAGATTGTTATTATCATCTGGTTTTTTTTTTTTGTTTTTTTTTTGTTTTTTTTTAATTAATTTTTTTTTTTATTTTCAACTTTTTGAAAAGCCTGAGGTGTGTGCCGGTTGTCTGCGATATGTAATTTCGTATGTTATCTAAAGTTTAATCTCCCGTTCGTCCGTATACTATATAAGTTTCGTTCGACGGAATCGTCACGGTTTATCCGGGATACTTGCTTCACGCGTCGATCGTTACTGACGCGAATGGTTTCGAGGCCAATTAAAATCTTCTCCAGCCTCAATTTAAACGAAAATAACGTTAACGCGGGTATATTTTTCTCCATCGGTATTATAGTCGCGTATATAGAGTCCGACTGCGTGCGGTTATATACATCGAGAAAAATGGGGAGACAGACAGACAGACAGACGGTCGGTTCGTTCGTTCTTCTTGTCCCGTTGCATACCTGGGTGTCGGGACGATTGAAATTGACGACTCGCTTGCGAGATGGTGCCGGTACAGGGTGGCAGTCGGCACGATACTTGTTCCTTTCCTTCAACGAGAGCGAAAGAGATGAAGAGATAAAGAGAGAGAAGAGAGAAGAGAGAAGAAAGAAAGAGAGACAGAGGCGAGGAGGAGAGAGAGAGAAAGAAGCCCTCCGAGCCGAGGGCGTACTACAGTAATATATAGTTTTCGTTGCGCAGACATCGACGAACTTGAAGTAGTCATACGAGCGGCCATATTTGACGTTATGCGCTATTGCCGGTTGAAAAAAAAAAAAAAAAAAAAAAAAAAAAAAATTCTCAAGAGATCGGATCGTGTGCACTGCGCGCCAGTGAACCCCGGGAGGCATAAGTAAAGCCGTTTGCGAAAAGTACAAAATTTGATTTCATTATTATATACGATTAGGAAAATATTTATTTATCGTAATTTTGGCGAGTCGTTGAATTTAAATTTAAATTAACTGACGTTAATGAACAACATAAAGAAAAATATTGAATCAAAATATTATTATTATAAGATGTCCGTAATTTTGAATTCTTAATTATTAGCACGTTTAAACCCGACGCTAATATATTGTCATCGTGGTATAATTAATAATGAAGAATTTTATACAGGATGTGGTTTTCGAACCCACAAAGACGCGCAGCAATTGTCATGTACAAGGCATATATATATATTATATATACATATTTATACATGTATTGAGTACCATGGACAATTGTGTTACGGAGGGCCACATTATATAAGGTTCAAGGCCCGCGAAACTCAATTTAGAGGCCGGGTATATAAGACCGCGGGAACCGTTTAAGTTTCAAGAACGAGGGCCAAGATTTTCTTGGCTTCTTCAAAAGCCAACTAAATTTCTAAATTCTAAAATTAACATGCGTCATCTGAAGTCTCCCTGCGATGCTTCGAAATTCATATATATATATATATATATATATATACCTACCTAACCCGAATATACTGAACCTCTGCAGATATAAATCTCACCGATTTATACAATTTGAACAACATATTTGTGACGACAAAGTGATTATACAATTTCAATTTCTCACAAAGAAAAAAATATATATATATATATATATTTTCAAATTTATTGTGGCTATAAGGGATTGTTCCATCACTTCATTACTATACATCTATTTCTTTACAATATTTTCATCCCATTACGTACAATTTAAGTTTTTTACAAAGCTATAAATTCACGTGTGCAATTTTCTATATTTAAATATTGTTTAATAATTCGCAAAATTACACCCTTTCAGAAATTATATATCTTTATAGTATATGCGCAGTGGTGCTAGTTACTCATGTATGTCAGGTAATTAAGGATAGTTAATCGACCTTAATGTATACAAGTATAATTAACGAATGTTGATGAGATTAAATATTTATAAGGTAAAGTGCTAAAGCCGTATAAAAATTGTATCAAATTAGCTAATAAATGATACAATATGTTTCTCTAATTATTTTCTATATTTGTGAATTTAACAATACCAAGTATATTCTTTATTTGTTTTACCTGAATAAATAAACGAAGAAATTTAAACAACTAATTCGCTACTATTTCATAATCGATGAAAAACTAATTGCGGTAGGTATCGTTTTGTATGTATGTATGTATACAAGAAAAATAGATAGATTCGTTATCTTCTTAACCGCGTGTATATAGAATGTAGAAGTTTAGCGCGATTCGTTTTATACCGTGCCGCGAGGTCACGTTGCATAAATTATCACAATTACAGAAATAGGATGGCTAGATGGCTGGCTGACTAGCTGGTAACTTATACACACACACACGCACATAAAATATCTAAATACATACCTACACAGAAAGAAAGGTTGACTTGATTCAAGATAATTTTGCGGTCCAAAAATGAAGACCGAAATTTTCTCGGATCAAATCAAAAATTTTCTCGAACCAAGAAAATTGGGACAATTTTCTTGGTTCGAGAAAAATTTTTGATTTGATCCGAGAAAATTTCGGTCTTCATTTTTGGACCGCAAAATTATCTTGAATCAAGTTAACCTTTTTTTCTGTGTACATCAGTCAACTTGATCACATATTAAACTCCGCTGATTACCTATAGAATATACATACATACATACATACATAGATACAATAATATAGTATAATGTACGGGCCTCTCTACTAGACCATATAGGTTCACCGCGCTGCTGCCTTCCCATCTACGGACGTTATGCGATTCTATTTGTGTCTCTTCGACGAAGGCGCACTGAAGCAAACGCTGTCGTTGTCGTTGTCGTGGTGCTGCGCTACGGTACGCGCTATGCTGCGTTGCTCAAAGTTTCAGCCTCTCAGCCTCATGGTACCTATTCGTTAATACCAGCGCGGTTTCGACCCAATCTTTTCCGCCGCGTGCTGCGCGTATATATATATACATCGCGGATATATAGTCGGAGGGAAGAAAAGATGTTGAGCGAGCGCGCAAGCAAGCGAGTGATGAGGAACGTGGCTAGGGGGTATAGTAGTAGCGAACCAGGGACAAGCGTCGGGATGCCAGTCCCGGTCCCTCGGGTTGATGCAAGGGGAGTTAAAGAAGAGGGAGGAGAGGGAAACGTCGCTTACGTACACGCGGCGCTGCGTCGCCTGACAATCGAACGCGATTCCATTCCAACGAGCCTTATCCCCTCATCCCCTTTTTCTCTCTCCCTCCCCTCCCCCCGCAGTTTCCTCTTCTACTTCTCCGTTCTCCGATCTTTTTTCTCGTTTTTTTTTCTTTCTATGCTTCTTTCTTTTTCCACCGCTACGAAAACTAACCGGCAATGTCGACGTTAAATCGAACCTCCTTCCCTTCCCACGCGCACTTTCTATATCCATTTTTTTTTTTCTTTCTTTCTTTATTCCTGTTCTGTCGCGAGTTTGCGATTTACTCTTTACGTACAAGTAAATAGATGCAACTATATACGTTTGTATTTAGATTCTTTTTTTCATTTTTTATTTTTATATAACTTTATGAAACTCGCGTTTCCCATGCGGGGATTATAATAATGATTGTGCATATTAATTGAATAGAATAAATATTCTTATATCCAATTTATATATATATATATATCTAAATGTTTAAAATTTACATCAGAAAATAGTTTTAATAGTTAGAAAATGATCGAGCGTCGTTTATTTCAATTCATATACGATTATCACATTTAAATTTAATCGATCGAACTATTGCGATCGTTTTATTATTATGGTCGATGATGATAAGAAATATAATTATATATATATATGTGTATATTATCTTCGCCGAGAACGCTGACAACGAGATTTATACCGATGTAAAAATAATTAATTGTATACTATGTGTATATTATGTATGATGCATTTCATCGGGAGTAAAAGAATATTATTATTTATAAAAACAATAATAATGATAATAATAATAATAATAATAATTGATTATCTTGTTTCTGTGACATAAAAGAAAGAAAGAAAAAAAATAATAATAAATAAATAAATGAATGAATGAACTAATGAAATTAAAAAACTAAGGAAAAAAAAAAGTCTATAATCAAACGAATATATTGGAAAAAAAAAAAAAAAAAAAAAAAAAAAAAAAAAAAAAAGGAGGGAATAAAATAAAAACAAACTAACCAGTCTTGGATAGAGACTATCCTGACCCACCACAACCTTACGACATCGCTGTAGGACACGCTCGTTCGCATAATACCGTGTATACATACATAATTCATAAATTCAACACAACCGGATCCAATTACGTAATAATCAAATACATACGTTAGAAAAATGAAAATTCTTTGTGTTAGGTATAGGTATACCCTAAATGTAGATTTTAGTTTAATACATATATCTATGTATAATGTATATAATGAATGATTTATATTAGCATATACAGAAAGAAAGGTTAACTTGATTCAAGAGAATTTTGCGGTCCAAAAATGAAGACCGAAATTTTCTCGGATCAAATCAAAAATTTTCTCGAACCAAGAAAATTGTTCCAATTTTCTTGGTTCGAGAAAATTTTTGATTTGATCCGAGAAAATTTCGGTCTTCATTTTTGGACCCCCGAAATCATCTTGAATCAAGTCAACCTTTCTTTCTGTGTATGATTAACATGTGTGGGTTTAGGTTTAGTATACTATATGGTTTTTTTTTTTTTTCCTTTTTCTTTTCAAAAGACCCGAGTCTTCGATATTTTCTTTCTTTAAATCATTTTATGCGGTTAATAATGTGTATACCTACAATTTATTTGACACACATATACTAGGTATGTGTAATGAATAAGCTTGCGTGTGTTACATATACTCGAGACGTTCTTATCTCTCTTTCTCATATATGAAATTTATGATAAATTCAACGAGGGCAATTCCTTGTTTCTATTTTTTTTTATATTATTATCATTATTACTACATACACATAAAAATATATACATATATTATATTATATATTATATATTATATCTATATACCCGGTCGGTATATAGAAAATAAAACTATGCAATACCCGTTCGTTGATAAACTGAATCGTAAATAAATCAAGACGTACATAAATAATGAAGCGAGTGAGTCACCGATACGCCTCATATTTTCATTCATAAATGCGCGCGCGCGCTCCCTCTCTTTTTCTCTTCCTCTCCCTCTCTTTCTTCTTTATTTCTTTCTCTCTCTTTCTATTGCTCGCTCGCTCACTCGCTCACTCGCTCGCTCGGTTCGAAGTGTGTATCGTATACGCGCGCACACTCGCACACACTAAACTCGCGCGAGAAAATATATAGCTTGTTATTTTATGGAGAAACGTTATATAGCAGGTATTGTATGTGTGTATACCACCACACACCATGGTTTGCATATGTATTACATGACCTTCATCTATATGTATTATGCAGGTATCTGGGTCAATGTCTTCCAGCAAATACTCTCTTTCTCTCTACTTCTATTTCTCTCGTCAAATGATTCAGTATAATATATGTAACGCAGGTAAAAATCGACGATCGAAAATAACTGCACGTAAAAGTCATCATCGATTATTATTTTAATAATTTCGACAGATTTACTGCATCTTATTTTTTTTTTTTTATTTTTTTTTTTTTTTTCAAAATTTCATCGAGGATAGACGAAATATTGGAGAAAATATTGATTATACAACAGAGTGTCGAATACCTGGAGAAAAATAGAAAGAAGAAGAAAAAAAAAAAAAAAAACTGGAAAAACTTGCGGAATTTTCAAGGAATTTTTTACTTCGTAGAAAAAATCTGGAAATCTCGCGTAAAGGAATTTCGTAATAATTTAGGGAATTTTTCGACGAGTTAACAACATTTTTTTTAACACTCTTCGAATAAACAATTTTGTTGAAAGTAAGAAAAAAAAAAAAAAAAAAAAAATTTTCACAAAAAAATAATTTTAAATGTACAACAACCATCATTTTTCAGTTGCGATTATTATATTATAAACATTTCTATATTATATGATTTCTCACCTACAACAGTTTAATTCAGTTTCATAGTTTGGAACTTAAGGATTATAATTTAATAATTCACTATATATATAGAGGTAACTGAAAGATCCAGTGGGATATTATCCGGCAATATCTAATATTTATTATCGCCTTTTATATCTCTGCATAATGTATCTGATCGTGCAACGCTTGATCGTTGCCATTGTTTCGCACTTCATCCCCTCGGTGAGATTTTAACGCGATACAACAGTATCCACTTAAGCATAGTATTCTCTATTCAATTTCGATGTATATAATATATAAGTTATAATTTCTTGCGATAAAACTCAGTAACTTCTTTTTCTTTTTTTTTTTTCTTTCTTGTCTAATTTTCTCAATCTTCTTTTTCTCATCTTCTTTGGTCATATAATATATAGGGCGGTCCTTAATTCGGTCATATTCGAATTTCAATGCTCCCGTAGGCCAGAACGTCTCCAAATATATATATAAAAAAAAAAAAAAAAAAAAAATGTAGTTTGAAACCCCAGCTCATATCTTAATTCTAAGTATACTAACTCGAAAGCCTGCGAACTTTTCCATTTAAATAAGACACGATTTTTAGTACTTCGGGATTATTTTTTACTTCCTATCGCATTATAACGTTGCGAATATAATCTGAAACTCCGCACATTTCCTCACCTATATAGTAGTAATGCGGGTATCCGTGAAAAATTTTTACAGATTTTTAACGACAAAACTTTAATTATCACAATTTAAACATAAGAATTTTTTTTTTTTATGCGTTCTATAGCTTCGAAAATTATATCGTTGAAAATCATACAGTTGTCGGGGAACAGATCTTCGGTAAAAATAAATCGCCGAGGAGAAGAGTTAAGGCGGCGAAGTAGATCAGCTGAATAAATTGTTAGTCCAACAAACGAGACTCGGTTGACCAAATTATCGACTCCAGAAAGCGCGTCAAAATCGTATAGCTGTGCAAAGAAAAGAAGAAGAAAAAAAAAAAAAATTGTCAAAGTTTCAACTTTCGTAGTTCTCGTTTTTCTTTCCATTTTTTTTTTTTTTTTTCCCCCATCTATTCTTTGCATCGTGAAACAGGACACTCGTCGTCGTTTCGCTATTGTCGAGTCAGCCAGTACTACCCCTAGACTTTAAGGGCGCAGGGAATTCTGATATTCCTGTATAACGTTGAGAAAACGATGAACATTTCTATATTGCCTAAGGATCCGAGAAATTGGATGTTGGAATAAAGCTTGATCTGCAATCGCAACTCATATCTGCAGAATGAATAAAAATGTGTAATATATTTCAATCGTATATATGTTTTGGGTCAGTCGATTTATGCAAAATATCTAAATATCAAAATATCGTCGCGATTTCTCGCTACGTTTCATACCGTATTTTATCTGGTTTTGTAGACTATTTCCGCTCACTCTCATCGACTTAAGATCAGAATATTGTGAAATTACATCGGATACTAGAGAAGCGTTATTGTGTCATAAAAATTCTGATAATACAGTCGAGTAATTAGATAATGTTTCTTTAGATATAATATATCGTGAGAAAAATTTCCTGAACATATATCAAAATTGAAATTTGATATAAATTCTAAGTATTATACCTACACAAATCTCTGAAATTGACATTCTCTTTGATTTCTATAGTTCTGATGATTTATAATCGCACAAATTATACCAATGGTATACCATAACTATACAGACGTACACATATATACCCTAATAATGTATAATCACGTTTTAACTCTCACGTTCATATATCTGTTTCAGGTGTGATGGGGCTCGTTGACGCCAATAAGTATGAGCTGAGGCAGCTATACTAATTGTAAGTACAATTATTCACATCTTGAATAATAATTCGTAGCAGGCCTAGGTATCATTTTTTTCTCATATTTATCTTCGATGAAAGCTGTGCTTATTACTATATATGAAAACGTAAAACCGTGAGTGCGAAGTTTTCAGCACACAGTTTCCAAACTGAGCGCTTTATGCAAATCTTGACAGATTTTTTTTTATCCCATTCAAGTAATATGGTTTTTTTTTTAGCTATGTGCAGAAAATTGAAGCTTTGAGGTACACATTTTTAGCGGGATATCGGTTTTTAGTTCGGTTCATTTGACACCGTCAACACTATAGTATATATAATATGATGACGAAAAAATATATATTAGGATATAGTAGTATAACTAATCGAAAGCCGGTCTAATCTACTGATCTCCTAATCGTGTATGAGGTTATAGTCGATTAGACACAAGACAGATAACGATATAGTATAGATATAATATTCTGTCCCATATTTATGATGAAAAGAAATCAATTTATTCTATCAATTTGTTCCGCGTGTTCAATTTACATTCAAACATCCCCCGCGTTTTGTATAGAGCCTCGAGTTTTTATCGGTATTTAATGCATAGAATTTCGCGCACGGTATCGTGTCGATATATAACGTAATTATTATATTCACTGAAAATTCATCGCCGCCTGTATAATTAATTGTTATTTTTTTTTTCTTTTTTCTTTTTTTCTCTTCTTTCATTCTCGTTGCTTTCTCCTAGTTTACCATATTTCACCCAACATTATAAATGTACGATTGCTGCAGCGTTGTGAATTTATTTTTTATTTTTATTTTTTTTATTTACATTTCGCCATAGTTCATATTATATTCATATGCGTATAAATTCGTATACACCTACATATATCTGCTATTATAAAATTTTATTTAAACCTGCGCCAGGCATTCAAATTAATAAAATCACCATAATTTCAAAAGTCTAAAATTCCAAAGCGCGTTTATATTATAGCATTGAATCACAAATCGAGCAAATTCATTATCCAATGAAAAAAAAAAAAAAAAAAAAAAAAAAAAAATTAAAAAAACCAACTGGATCATTGAAAAAATTAAATTTACACTAAGAGGGTTGAAATGTAATATCGTAACGCAATTGACATTCGCTTATATATCCCCTATGCCCTTAAATATACATAATTGATGTATTTTCCGGGGTGCAACTCGCGTGACTATCGTTCGCAGCTTTTAGCCCCTAATCGTTACGTATGCCGATAGAGAGAAAGCGTTTCAGTTAACGACTTGAAGTTTGTTTGTAGATTACCTTTAGATTTATTTTATACGTCGGAACTATTGCCAATAGTGACAACAGGTGATGATCATTAGATATTAAAAAATGTATTTGTGCAAATGAAAAAAAAAAAAAAGCAGGTGAAAAACAGGTGCACTGTTTACGAAGAAAGTGCATATTGCAAAAATAAAGCAATTTGAAATTTATCGCGTGGTTGAAATCGATTTGTTGATTATAATTATAACGGACCGGATCCAAGCCTGCGTTGTTGTGTAGTGAACGTATGCCTAAGGGTCTTTTGGAACTTTGAGCTAGGGGAGAGCTTGGTAAGTTTATATAGTCAGGGTAGTATATCCGTTCTTATTAATTGGCGCATTATTTTGTGTTGAGATACTATTGCAGTATATATATCCACGGAGACTATAGTTTATTGTCGAAAATAATGAGCGGACTATTTGCGACTGAGAAGTAAAAAAAAAAAACGAAAAGAAAAGAAAAGAAAAGAAAAGAAAAGAAAAGAAAAGAAAAGAAAATTAATGAATCACGTAAAAAGTGGGCATTTATAATCGCGTCTCGTCGAGGTCTGAATTTCTTGTGGAAATACTCGTTCGGGAAAGATGGCTGCCGTCCTGGATCCGCTATAAACGCGATGCCAAGGAATTGGCGTACACTCGTAGTTCACGCGAAGGATATAGTCACGGTGGACGGCACGGCACGGAGCGGAGCGGAGTCGAGTTGAGAGCTGAAAAGGAAAGAAGAGGAGAGGAGAGCAGAGAAGAGAAGAGGAGAGAAGAGAAGAGGAAGGTAGCAGCAATCAATACGCAGCCGACAGAGCAAAACCACTCCAACCCAGCCGAGCCCGAACCAACCTGACCCAACCCGAACCAACGCTGTTGGATATCCACTAAAATATATGTATACTTCATCTATATATAGCTGTACACATGCAGTCCAGAGGCTACGATCATCACGGAGATTTACACGGCTGGAGTCCTGGCTGCATCGACTTTTGCCCGACTCCTTATATGCACTTTCACGTTTTTACGTGAGCTTAAAATCCGTCCAATACACCTCGACCTTGTTATCATAGATTGGTTTTGCGGGTGTATATCTATACGGGAGAAAGTAGATAATGTATAGTAAATAACACTGAGGATAAATCATACCGAAGTGTTCAAGTCTGACAATAAATGAGAAAATCTATGTCTTATTATAAAAGCGCAGGAAAAGTCCATCTGGATCACTGATCGCTGGGTCGAAGTTCCGAACGGTAAAAAAAATTCCGAATTCGTTTGAGATAATTTCGAATTTTTAAAAATTTTAAAGTTTGGAACATTAAAACTCCGAAAGTTCAGACAGAAGTTCGAAAATTTCGGTCTATTTCTCAGGATGTGAAGATAAAAAATATAGTTTATTCTAATCTGGATCCGCAGCTCTTTTTTTTTTATCTACTTCAATCGATAGCAAATCGATGGCATAAATAATTGGTACGATCTCGAAACCTTTTTTGTTTCAAAGTACATCTCGAGACGATTAATTTAACCACTTATTAGTTTCGATACGATCGATATACAGTCCGAGAGTTATTAAACACTGAACGAATACCTGCGTGAATTTCAAGTCTCGGAGGTTTGGCCGTCCGGATCTTTAATAGCTTTCAGAATTTTGAAAGTTCGGTATTCTTCGTTTAAATTATTTTTTTTCAAATTTGCTACGTAGCAAATGACTATAAGGAAAATTACCTGCTCTGAAAACTAATGAGGCCTTTAGTTCTGATCGTATTGCATTGCCGAAGGATTATAGAGAGGCACATATATACCTATCAATCATGGAAATTTATTCAACGCATTGAATTGTTGCGAGTGGAAAAGCTACTATGCTCCCCTGACATTATAATATCAACCACAACACTCTATCTGTGGGGTTAAGTGTCTGACTGATGATGTCTAACTTTTATTAGTTAAAATACATAACTACACCCATTTGTTAAACACGTGCTACCATATAAACGATTAATTGCTTCCTATTTTACGAATTTATGCACTGCAGAACTGTGCGTTTGTGACAAATCTTTTTCATCCATATTATCTTCCGCACCATTCAATTAGTATCAAATCTCGTTTATCGGAGGATTCGAGTTTCTACATTAGCCAAAACTGATTGGGATAGGTCAGTGTAGTTCGAACTACTCGTTAAGAAAGTAGGTGAGAACCGAGAGGCCCATTTAGGTAAGCGTTTAGGTGATGAACTGCAACTTTGACTTTCACAGTTAATAAATAAACACCTTTCAGAAAAAGATATAAAAAAGTTCGCAGATATACAGGTTCATATATCGGGTCATCGACGTTCAATTAATTCTGCGCATAAATTAAGAAACACTAATTCTATCATATCCAACACACCATATAGTCATGATCACATAATCTTATCGTAGCTATACTACATAAGGAAAACTCATTCATACTGCGACGTTAAAAAATTTATTCAACTATTGCGATGATCATTTTTTGGCAATTTAATGAACGGCCAATTTCGAAAGGGGCTTATCAATCAACTTGGCCTGTATGTTATTTTTAATCCATTAAATATATAGGGGGACTTGGTTCCATTCTGGTAAATTGTTCATAGTGGAGTTTAACATATGAGATATGAGACGATTTGTATCTCGTAAGATGTCATGTGGAGAATAAATGGCTAGCTACTATATTACACGCATATCGATTAGGAATGTTTGCTGATAGTAGACTCTGAGTAATTTGATATGTACCATGTTAGCACAAATCTCATATCGCTTCAGGCGTTGGGCGTTATGTTACATCGCATTTTTACCTATACGACATGTAGACAAGTGATTTACTCATCCCCCCCAAGGGTTGTGGTTTTTGACAGAAACAGACCTGCCACGTTTCGTCGCTAGCTAAAAGCAAAAAAGATTTTCTCCGACAGAATCATATTATATGAGATGAAATAGAAAATATTCATTCCTATATATATATATATATATGAAAAAGAAAGAGTATAGAAACGATGAAAAGTTTGAATAACCGCGTCAGGCCAAACTAGAATGAATTTTTTTTTTTTTTTCTCTAAAAACCGTGAATTTTCTTTAATGCAGTAGGTATACCTATATATATATATTTGACCGCTTATCTAACACGATAATGTCCATTACGTTCACGCTCGATAGAAGTAACCAGGCTTATATGTTGATTTTATCAGTTAATACATCATAACAAGATTGTTTCTGAACAGATCGCGTGCCATATCATCGCGATTTCATTTAGACGACCAAATAGTTTATCGTTCAATGTAATAATGCTATCTAGTATATACTCACCTATATATGAGGTATTCCACGTGAAAACAAAAGTAATTTGACTTTCGGGTTTTTGATTTCGATCGAATTTTTTTTTCGCATCACTTTTTGCAATCTCAATCGATACCCCGAAGGGTTTTTTGATTGCAGCTGTTTATTCCGATTTATCAATTAATGAAAATATCCCAGAGTTACCATTTGACCAAGTCTTCCATTTTTTTCACCGAAACCTCGTGCTCTGGGGTGAAAATGACCTAGATACAAGATGTTTGTTTTCGATCGATCTTTCCGAAAAACATTTTTTCGAACCTCCGCCATTAACGATCATAGAAGATATTCCAGTGTAAACACTAAATTTGAAATTCCAAAAAAAGGCCATTTTTGATTTTGATTTTTTTTTTTTTCAAAACTAGACAAAAAAAAAACTAAACTTTTAAGCCCCTAATCAGGATGGGACGAATTTTCCTTCTATTTTTTTCGAGGGTCTAAAGCCTGTGTTACTGACAAAAAAATGTAATTTTTGGAATGTTTTTAAGAGTGGTCTATCGGATCGCCTAAACATTTGTTTTTTTTTGTTTCCAGAGCTGAAAAAAAGTGATTGTCAAAAATAAAAAATTCGTTGAAGAAAAAATTTCCATGTTTTTTCCCCAATAACTTTTTTTCAGCGTTAAAAACAGAAAATAAAAAAATGATTAGGCGATCCGATGGACCACTCCTAAAAAAATTTTGAAAATTAATTTTTTTTTCCAGTAACACAGGCTTTAGACCCTCGAAAAAAATAGAAGGAAAATTCGTCCCATCCTGATTAGGGGCTTAAAAGTTTAGTTTTTTTTTTGTCTAGTTTTGAAAAAAAAAAAAATCAAAATCAAAAATGGCCTTTTTTTGGAATTTCAAATTTAGTGTTTACACTGGAATATCTTCTATTATCGTTAATGGCGGAGGTTCGAAAAAATGTTTTTCGGAAAGTTCGATCGAAAACAAACATTTTGTATCTAGGTCATTTTCACCCCAGAGTACGAGGTTTCGGTGAAAAAAATGGAAGACTTGGTCAAATGGTAACTCTGGGATATTTTCATTAATTGATAAATCGGAATAAACAGCTGCAATCAAAAAACCCTTCGGGGTATCGATTGAGATTGCAAAAAGTGATGCGAAAAAAAATTTCGATCGAAATCAAAAACCCAAAAGTCAAATTACTTTTGTTTTCACGTGGAATACCTCATATATATATAGTAATCGGTATACGATAGTAGATCGGTGCAGGTAACTTTAAGGAGATTTATCGAACGCCTTGGTAAAGAAAATCTGATTCAAAGGGTCAGTATAAAGGCGTCAAATCACAAGTAATCGAGGCAGCAGCATCATCACTCAGAAGAAGGTCTTGTTGACACAACCAAATTTGGTTATTATATGCACAATCACATTTTTTGTTCAGTCAATCAAATTCTTTGTTCAGTCAACCAAAAATTTCGTTCGGATAACCAAAATTTTGTTGGGAAAACCAAAATTTTGGCTATTCCAACAAAATCTTTGGTTGACTGAATAAAAAAATGTGATTGTGCATATAATAACCCAAATTTTGGTTGTGTCAACAAGACCTTTTTCTGAGTGGCAGTTTTCTATTCTTCAGTTAGAAAATAGTGACGGATCCTATTTCTATTGCTGTACTCTCTAAATTCGAATCAGTGGAAAGTCACTGATGGCAGTGATAAGTATACCAGAATCACTGACAATTAGTGAAAATGTTACTGATTGTCAGTGATTCTGGTATTCTTATCACTGCCATCAATAACTTTCCACTGATTCGAATTTAGAGAGTACTTTAAAGGAGAGATTAATTTTTTAAATTAATATATCTCTTTTTTTTTTCACTATAACATTTTATTTCCTCACAGTTTCATATTTCTTGGGTATATTAGGATTACGTATTCCCTGAACTGCGATAAGATTCGGATGACCACCACCACCACCGCCACCACTGCGCGGAAGAATCAGATTTCAATTTCCATTTCAATTTCAATTTCAATTTCAACGCTTTTATTAAATTTCAATCGACAAAATCGATACTTTAATGATATTAAGGGAGAATAAACGTGACCATGGAATACCTGGTTCGGAATCTGTTTACTTTTGTGATAAACTATCAGATCCTGCAGTGAATACCGCGTCTGCGCGAAAATCAAATCTGTGCCAATTTTGGCGACTTAATTAAACAAAAAAAAAAAAAAAAAAAAGAGAAGGGATAAACTACTTTCAATTTATTTTCGGATTCAACGTTAGGTATTCTTCGCAAATGGCTATAATCTGCGAAGTAATAACGCAAACGCATATCATCATCGGGTTATCAATTAATTAAGCCTACTGATTTTTTTTTTTTCAACCATTTTTTCATGAAACTTTTTAAGAATCGTGTTCCAGCAGTGAAAACGACTCTCTTTCTTCATACTTCAACTTTTTATTTATTTATTTTTTTAATTTTTTTTTGTTTCTTCATTTTCAAGACGCTATTATTTCCCCTTAGCTCGCAACGCCGTACTTTGGGCAATCTAAATAATTATGCCGATCATCTCTTCTTTCAGAGGACTGGCATGGAGAAAGAGAACTCCGGAGGGAGCGCGGACAACGCGCCGGGAGGGACCTCGACCTCCGCGTCCGCAGCTTCGGTTACATCTGCTTCAGCCGCTGAAAAAATTCAGGCTGATCAGGCGAACCCTCTGCTGGACCCGACGGCCCTCTTTGGTGGTAAGTAACACCTGCACCAACAATATTCAGTAATTCATAGGTTTTTTTTTTTTTTTTTTTTTTTTCTTCATTATCTCGTAAGGTTTTAGAATTATTTTCCTTCGGACCTCTTCGTTTCTTTTTTTTTTTTTAGCGTAATTTTTTTTTATATGCTGAATAATTATATAACCTCAAGCTTATCATTTATTTTTTTTTTCTCTCGAGATATTTTCTAACGTTTATAATATGCCACTGAAATAATTACATATATGAAAAAATGTGGATAACGTGATACAGCATTTCTGCGTCCATTATATTTGATTAAAACTTATTTTCATCCGGAGTAACAAAGCTTTGTTGTAGACTGGCTTGAAATGATATTCTAATTGTCGTCTCTGTGAACGCAATTCTAATAATCGGAGACAATGTCTCGATTTTCGGGCTTATCGATACAGACATGATTTTTTTTTTTTTTTTTTTTTTTTTTTTTTTTTTTTTTCCACGGTTGCTGACTGCAAACGCATTCATGCAACGTCTTTATATATCTGTTAAATATCAAAATATCGAAATATCGAAATTTCAGTAAATGCAGTGAACATCGATTGTCTATCGTAACAAAAATTGTGTTTCAATTTCAATTTTAATTTAATTCAAATGATGATCATTAAAAATTTGTCAGCTCATCCCTCGCTTCCACACATATAAATTTGCGTTGTATTATTATCAGCCACGTTATAATTTGGATAACCGACGTTAAAACTGTATAACAGGTAGTTAAGCAATTTGAAAGAAGGGGTCAAAAGCTCGTTGTTAATGTTTTACGGTGCCACCAGTTAATTTTATTAATTTTATATCTTTTTTTTTTTTTTTTTTCACTTGGGATGAAGTTTAATTATTTCCGTTTCTTTTTTTTTCTCTACTTTTTGCTCTGCATGTAGTAACGTTTTTTTTTTTTTTTTTTTTTTTTTCTTCTTTTCGGATTTCGATTCATGCGATCGCTTCATAATCTCAGCCGGGTTTCAAAAAATTGATATGCATGAAAGCGCATTATTATAGCGTATAGTATATATATACAGAAATATATTTGATAAACTCGCGTTGTACATGATGATAATTATCGTACCTATATAGTATGACCTGCGCGCAAGAGACATGAAATCGAACACAATTCATATTAAACGAGAGGAGTTCTAAAGGCCTAACTCCGCGGTTCTCTCAATCGATAATCCTAACGAATAATAACTCGCCCTCCAGATCGGCGAATGCTTGAACCCAGGGATTACCCTCGTTTAGGTCGACCACTTTGATCGCCCTATTATTAATGCCTCTTCAGTATATAAGATCTTATGAAATAAAATCTTCAATTTATCTCGAATCGCGGCCACAGGTATATAATAATATGTATAGAAGAAATTAAAGATTATTATCGTAACGATATAAATATTATGGAAAAAAAAAAAAAAAAAAAAAAAAAAAAAAAATCTGAAGAATTGATTCGTTTTGCATAAAATCGAATCGTTACCACATAAATTATATACCTACATACCTAATATCCATCGAAAATAATGATACAACTATTATATATAAAAGCAGATGACTAAAATAAAAAAAAAAAATTGCAGATTAAATTCATATTTAGCATATATATACGAATCGTAAGGGTTTAAATAAATTTTTGTCTAACCTACTTTCCGGTATTCAAAATTAGGTAGAATATAATATAATATAATATAATATAATATAATATCAGGGAATCAATTGGTGCGGGAAAAATGAGGGCCCAATATAATGTGTTTCATGAATTATTTATTAACGGATATAATAAACGCTTATAGATATAGAATAGAGAGTCGATAAACCAATTCATCAACATGTTGATGTGTTATATCTAGTCATCTTTTAGTATGTATACTGTCGTGAAAGTAAAAAGGATTACAGTAGCATTTGTTCGTTAATTATAGCTTCTATATCATTTTTGTGTAATTAGATTCGCTTGACCTGATATAATAAAACCTGATTCAAATTAATAAGAACGTCACACTTTATGTCTATATAAGATTCAAGTCTGTGTAATCAAAGAATATAATAATTATTAGCTAAAAGTAGAATAATTTTCGGAAGATCACAGAATCATTAATCACTCTTCTCGTTATAGGATCTAAAATGGGATCTAAACCTTCAGGATATATCAGAAATACCCGAAATCTTTTGTAACACATATAGGTATTATATATAATACCTTGAGCCAAGAAAATTATTATTCTTGATTCAAGATAATTTCGGGGGTCCAAAAATGAAGACCGAAATTTTCTCGGATCAAATCAAAAATTTTTCTCGAACCAAGAAAATTTGGAAAATTTTCTTGGTTCGAGAAAAATTTTTGATTTTATCCGAGAAAATTTCGGTCTTCATTTTTGGATCCCCGAAATTATCTTGAATCAAGTAAACCTTTCTTTCTGTGTACTATAGGATTTGTGATCATTCTTCGTCCCATCACTCTGTACTCCGCGCAGTACGGAGATGAATACTGTACATTTGATAAATTATAAATAACTCATCCGAGACGAGTAAATCCTGTGGCATAGCCCGCTCCGACTATGTACTATATAGTACGTCTCTATATATATATATATATTGTACCTGCCGGTCAAAGTTACTTTTACCTTTTATTTCGCAACGTTGCGACTCGAGCGACGAGCGAAATGAAATGGTCCCGTGGTGCGGGGTATCGGTACTATGCTGCTGCTGGTGCTGCTGGCGACGCTGTCGCTGGATTTCATCCCCATGCTCCATGACTGTCCTGGTTGCTCGCGGCTGCCCTGCTATCCCGGACGAAGGGGCCAGAGAGGCGTAGTGAGCTGGGGGTATAGCGGGAACGGGGAACAGCTATGCCAGTTCTCTCTGTATATTTATTGATTGCCACCTCACCTAGCCTCGCCTTGCCTCATGCCTCACCTCACCTCACCTCATCTCATCCCATCCCTGGGGTCCATCCGGCGTGTAGCCCTCCTCTTGCAGATCCCTGGCTTCTCTCTATATATCTAGCTCTCTCGTTTTCTCTTTATATACCATATCGCTATATCCCAACGAATGTTAGTCCCAGCTTGGACAACGTAACAGTATTCCGAGAAGATTTTTGAACGATCGTGCATGCTGGCTGCGCAGGAAGTCTGCTCGACTAGAATTACCCTAGAAACGTTGCGGAGAACAACGGGCTTTCGAATTACCAAATGAATACTGCAGACAGGGGACTGGCTTTCGCTCTTATAGAGAAACTAGTCGGTGTATATATCGCTATATACATCAGACTAGTGGATATATATATATATTTGGGCGTGATGTAGTTTATACATTTTTTATACGGGGAAACGAAAAATGTTTGACAATTAATCAAATCGTCTTGACACACATAGCTGATAAATCGAAAATCTTACTTCTTTATTATAGAGACTTGAGTATTGTCCTTTTTACCTTACTTTCACAGTTTCTGTGATTGGCGTATTATCGTCATTCCAATACGACCTTGCAAGACCGTATACATATATAGGTAGTATATAAAGCCCGCGTCTTATTCCCCGAACGAATATCACCCTCATTTTATATTTCCTTTGCCGAATGCTAATCTGCTACTTTTTTTAACGTATAGAAATGAATGAATATCATTTTGATTCGCAGAAGATAAGGTTGGACGGATTTTTTTTCATCGCACGTGGTATGTAAAAGAAAGAAAAAAAAAATAATAATTAAATTCCTTATATAAAACGAACCTCGAATTAGTATATATTAATTATAAATATACAATACTGTGGAAAAATTCTTCTTATATACTAGTTTAAATCTTTTTTCTGCACCTCCGCTTTAAAAGTCTTCGCGCGAATATGTCCCAAAAATTCATCAAATTATTCAGAATTTTATTGTTCTTAAGAAGCGCGATGACAATGGAACTTTCTCTCCCGTATAACCAGCGTGTATAATTATTATTCTCGTATGTATATATAGTAGGTACCTATATCCGCAAGAGTTTGATGCGTGACCAAGAGAGTCACGGAGTTAAGGATCACCGACGTCATAGTTATATGGGCAATAGTTGACACCAAACACGCGATATTCGTGCCAAGGAACGAGCGAACGATGTGAAATTGGTTCCTTTCGTTTCTGGCATTATTATAATATATATTATATACCATAAGGAGGGAATCGCAATCGCAAACGCAAACGGCAATAACTATATTTCCGAATAAGCCTAAATCGATCTGCAGTTATAGTCAGAGTTTAAGGTCATAGTAACTCATTAGTCGTTACGCAATTTTAGTATAGATATATTACCTATATCGCGTCACTAATGCCATAAGGTCGTAAGCGCCAAAAAATTATTATTTTTTTTTTTTTTTTTTGCGGATATGCCCAAATGATGTTATATCGCATGAAAAAGATTTTGCCACCAAAAAGACAAAAATTTTTTTTTTTTTTTGGCGGTTACGACCTTATGGCATTAGTGACGCGATATATAGATCATTCGTAACTTGAGACTCTGTAACTAACTACAGATATGCTTGTAGACGAAAATTTTCTTTCTATAAGCCCCAATTCTTCCATCGCAGTTCTGTATGTATAGATATTATACCAATGATATTCAAACGTAGGTTACCTACCTATACCTTATACTAGCAACTACCTATATATCATTTTAGTTGCGCACGTCCGTTTCGTTTCGATCGTTATATACGAATACGGTCGGATAAATGTCTAAAAAGATGGATCGCGAGATTGTCATGTCTGAAGGATTTAAAGTTTCCACTTTTTATATCTATAAGAAAGATTTCTCGTCGAACGACGTTGTCGTCGTCGTCGTCGTCGTCTCTGTATATGAGATGAAAAAATTAACGCTACTCGCAGTTGACGTTTCTCGAACGAGCTGCGGGACAGACGACTTGGTCTTCTTGAAATTTGGCTCATAGATTTCATGTCAAGATTTAGTGTGTAAATCTTTTTTTTTTTTTTTTTTTTTTTCATTTTCTAACCGCGATTTTTATCAGCTGCTAATCATCTTTACGCCGTTAAGTTTTGACTGTGTTAGTTAATGCGCGATGTAAAGAACTGCTTGACCTGTAAAATTGAATCTTCTAACCATACCTCAAAACCTCTAATTAAACGTAACTATATGCAACGCGTAATTTCACGTCTTGGCTCTTTTAGCGATGACGTAATCAAGCGTCAAGCGTGACCAGAGTAATTCACGTATCTACCTATACCTGTACCTGGTTGCCTACGAACGACATATGTTACTTCAATGTGCGGTGCAGCACGGTGTAAAATACGCCTTCTAAATTCTACTGTAAAATAAGATTTAAGAGGTGATAACTCGAGTCGAGAAGTACTATAGAAGTGATAATAGTTTTCTCGGTCTTTACTCTTTTAATTAACTTTCTTCGTTCGGAAGGGTACTTGAAAATGAATTATTGAAGTCCGCGGACGGTAATTATTAATCAAACTACCATCATCATTCGTTACCGCAAGATCATATGACGAAACGCATAAAAGAAGGCGTACAACAAATTATATCTAGAGATAAAACTTGTAGGTGTCTCAATACACTTTTTTCTTGGTGCACTAAAAGAACTCGAAAAAAAAAAAAAAAAAAAACATGTTTTCAATAATTGATGCAGCCGATGCAGCCCCGGCTTTATACGGTTATAGAATAATTAAACTTTGATAGATTTTTCTATAAGCTATAAAAAAAAAAAAAAACTCCCGGTTAAGAATTGTGGGAACCATTTCATTTGCCATTTATCGAACACACAGGGACTTTTTTTTATCAATCTAACAAGTAGACGCAGTATAGGTAGTAGGTTACCTCTAACATAACTAATATACTCTTACAGAATTCATTTTCTCAGCTATATTGTATACAGAAAGAATAAGGTTGACTTGATTCAAGATAATTTTGGGGGTCCAAAAATGAAGACCGAAATTTTCTCGGATCAAATCAAAATTTCGGTCTTCATTTTTGGACCCCTAAAATTATCTTGAATCAAGAATAATTTCATCAATGACGATAAAATTGGTCATAGTATATTATAAAATCGAAATTAATCAATGGCATCATATATAGATAGGTACTAAGTCAGAGTATATAGCAATCGTCACCAAATGGTCAGACTTAAGCGTCTGACCGTCGTCTCGAAATGGATCTCTCCCGTAGCGAGAGCGCAGGTAGGTAAGAGATCAGATCAGGTTTGCTTCTCGTTGTCGTGGCCAGTGCGTGTCTCGGCAGTAATGCATCGCATCGGCTTTGGTCTCACGCCAAAATGGCCGCTGAAACGGGGTTTAAGTTGAGGAAAAGGGGAATAGCGGGGAGAGAAGACAGATGCGAAATGCAGACTGAACAGTTCCTATATATACTGCAGGCATGAATGATGTGGGCTTATTACAAGCGCGCTCTATAAGATCTTATCGAGAATAATTTAGTTAACGTGAGAAACATATCGAACACATTATCTCATCAAATAATAAATTTAACAAAATTCAATTCACTCATGCGGTCATTCGTATAATATAATATATATAGAGCCGGTAAAGAAGTACGAATTAATTTTATTTTTTCATGCAATGTAGGTAAATATAATTAAGTCACCTTCGGGTATCCGGGCTTCTAGGAACTTCAAGATCTAATGACGTCAGTTTTAGCATGAGAATATTTCGGTGTAACACGATAACAACCTGACATAGTTTTATCCTGCGCTTGTAGCTGACAATCAGATTCTGATAATCTAAATCTAATGCAGTTTTAGTGGGTCCAGATCGGATTTTTAGCCCTCTTAAATAAAGACACGTACGTTAGAAAAGCGTTGCATTGTGTACGTTGGACTTCGAAACTCGAATCAATATAATATATATATATATAAATGATTTTTACATTGATTTATTATTTTTTAACAGAGCGGTGAGATAACTGAATAATTACAGGCCAAGTGAGCTATACGAATAAAGCCCTAAAGAGGAATGAGGAAAATTATGGCCTCTCCTTTCCTGCAGCGATGCCAATTACTGACGAGTAGATATAATAAAGTAATACAAATATCGTAAAGAGCGTGCGAACCCGTATTGTTTGTAACGTTTATCCTTTCCTCGTTAAAATCGTTAATCACCTCTCGAGGAAAAAGAGAAACAAAAAAAAAAAAACTTCAAAGATAGGTAGTATAATGTATGTTACTAATAATAATAAGATCAAAAGTTCGATTAACGAGACTATATGCGCGTGTAGATTTGCAGGTATAGAAATTTTATGATATTTATTTAAAACATTACGTTAAGCTATTAAAAAAAAAAAAAAAAAAAAGAAAAGAAAAGAAAGAAGAAAATATTGTAATGTAAGAAACTTGAAGGAAATGATAATATAGACGAGACTGAAAATGAATTCTCCTCCTTGATTCAACCGCTTAGATATTTTTCCGCTTTCGAAATTTCTGACTGTCTGACATGCTCCGCCGACAGGCTTCTGGTCCTGGTCTCATCCACTAAGATCCCGCGTAAGGAAGGCCCAAAAGAATATCTTCTCTTGTCTTCTCTTTCTCTCTCTCTCTCTCTTTCTCTTTCTCTTTCGAGACACGAACACGTAGGTATGCACGTCTACAGTCCGAGGAAAAAGTTCGACGAAAAAATTCCGCGAGAATACGTGATACGTGTGTTTAAATTCACGCAAAAGAACTTATACTGCAGTAGAGTTCAACGAATCAATGGAAATGCGTTAAGATATATTATATACGAAAATTATAATGCTCTTAAAATTAATTCAAACTTTTCGCTTTAATATACACGGAGAAAAATTTATAGTAAATTTTCTTATACTCATATAGTAGTTGTGTCATATACTTTCAATATGACGATTGTTCCTATACTTTATACCTAATGTCACCATGAATATAGGAATGTCTTTCTCACATTCATGGAACATTGAGTATAATGTATCGGAACGATCGTCATATTGGAAGTATATGACACAACTACTATATGAGTATGAGAAAATTTACTATAAATTTTTCTCCGTGTAAGGATATAAAGTGCGTTAAAAATATCTTAGCGATGATACATATACTTGTATACTTTCTTAGATATATAGATATATACATGCTTATCGATTACGGTATATATAATATTATATATATTAGGGTGGTCCATAATTCGGTCATATCAAATTTCAATGCTCCCTGCATGGGCCAAAACGCCTCCAGATAAATACAAAAAAAAAAAAAAAATGTAGTCAAAACCCCAGGTTCCTATCTCAATTCTAAGTACAGTCTTTGATAACTTTCCCGTTTATATAGTATACACGATTTTTAGAGCACTCCGGGGTTATTTTTTACTTCCTATAGATTGTTAGACTCCGAGCAATGAAATGAACCAACGCATGAAATTCCTAATTGACGTTATGTCAAATTTTGTTTTACTGAAAGGGGGACTATAATCATCGACATTATTGCTCTATCTTAGATTTTTTTTTGGACAAATAATTATTGGAACTTTTAATATCATCATGAAGTGCTAAAATTTGGCGAATATTTTTTTTTTTTTTTTTTTTTTTTTTTTTTTTTTTTTTTAGTATTTATTCGGAACCTTTTATGCATTCGGAGCGAAAAAATTCGTCCATAATTAAAATAACTGTCAGTTAAATAAATATATATACGTAATATATATACGGAAATTTGTCTGCGGCTACGTGAACCGCATTGAATAATGCCAGCCTTGAATTTACTGCAGACTGCCGATTCAAACTGGGTCTAGAATTACTCAACAGCGAGACGGTGGTCAAATAAAACTGAAACTTTAAGATCTTTGCTTATATGTATACTTATGTATATGTATAAAGCGAAATAAAACGAGATTATCTACATCTATATACCTATGTCTCTATATTATATATGTGTGCATAGATATATAGGATATACTATACTTATGTACCAAATTCTTATTTGCGGAGATAAAAGTATCGTTAAGAAATATACAGTTCGGTCTCATCGTCAACGGTATGAAAGAGAAAAAGATAACGTAGATGGCGTGTTACGTTCTTTGATTCGGAATAAGCAACGCTGTTACCGAAATAGAGTTGAGAAACGGACGTTGCTACGTCTGGACGCCAGTTACCCGACTCTCATTGCGCGTTGCATACTCTAGCTGCAATCCCTGCACCAATATATATACATATACATATACACGATGTAGTACGAATAGATATATGTGAAAATCGTAAACGTGTATATATATATATATATGTCGACTCACCCAGTATGTTTTCGCCCTGCAATGTTGCGATATATATACCAATCTGTCTCCCATTTCCGTTTGCAATGACGCGTCACGAACGTTTCCCTCGAGTCAAAGTAAAGTAAAATCTAAAACCGAATCAATTTAACTAACACTGTAAAACTGATGTTGGAATTTCGAAGAATAGATGAAAAAAAAAAAAAAAAAAAAAAAAATCAGTAAAGATCATTTGACCAAAAATTTATTGTAGTATGATAACGTTACACAGATTTCCGTTTTTATATATAAAAAAAAAAAAAAAAAAAAAAAACCATCATGCTTGTACGATTCGATTAACAAATCGCGAAAGATGGCACATCGAATTACAGCTAATGAATCAATATATCGTGCAGGGGACTTGGAGAAATTTCACTCTATTGCGCAGAGTGGGCTGGTATTATATCTATAAAATCGCATATAAGGCACCCATCCTCTTGTATAACAGAAATTTTATTTAATTTTTCAAATTTTTTTTTTTTTTTTCTTCTTTTTCTTCTTTTACAAGCTATTCAATTATATCGCTTAGGCTCGTTCACGTCAGTCGTATACGTAATACACGCAATTGTCTTTGGTGTATACAATGGAGTAGGTATACCTATATATGCAGTATACATTGCATATACTTATACGCGTGCATTATCCGTACCCACTCGTATACACAATGGATAATTGACGTAGCTCTTCTATATATCCTCGTATTTTATATCAGTTTTACATCGTACAGGGTTGGGGAGTGGGGGGGGGGGGGGGGGGGGGGTCGCCTTCTTCCCTCCTTCTCTTCCGAGCCCCTGTCCCTTTACATTGCTTCCTCATATCGTGGGAACGCAAAATGGCCGTGTTATGAAATCGATTGCCACAGGGGGGTGCAGGGGGTCGTATACCTCGAATCGCGCGCAACGTGTAGTTCTCTAACTATATGACTGGACTAAAAGATTCCAAAATTAATGTTTCACTGCGAATTCGAAAAATAAATTCTTATTATCCCAAAGTATCACCTGCCCGATGAAACCATACATCAGAATTTACATTTTCCTTAAATTTAGAACGAATTTTCTGTATCTCGCATCCATCTATCTATCTATTTCGTCATCTTTTAAAATGTCCGTAACTATCCTACTGGGAAATGTTAATCGGCTTAATGACCAATTTCAATTGCGGACATTCTCCACCGTGCAGTGATCGGTCTGGTATACCGTTTCAGTAATATGCACTGTGCTATAGCTCTATTGCATTTGACTTTATATCTTTCTTTTATCTCGTATCGTATAGAGGGACACTAATACTATAAGGAGTAATGACTAATCCGTCAAAAATTAACGGTATACGAAGCTTCGGACCGCCGAACATATGGGAGCTATAATTAACCGAAAAATGCATTTAGTCATCGCGAATGAATAATCGAAGAGAGAAATGGTTTTTTTTTTTTTTTTTTTTTTTTTTTTTTTTATCGAAAATCAATTAAATTATATAAATTTGCAAAATTTTCTAGTGTGTTGCTAGCGAAAATACTGTGCACAGAAAGAAAGGTTGACTTGAAAAATTTTGATTTGATCCGAGAAAATTTTGGTCTTCATTTTTGGACCCACAAAATTATCTTGAATCAAGAATAATTTTCTTGGCTCAAGTTGATCTTTTTTTCTGTGTGCACACACAGTTTTTCGTGGTGAGACAACGATTCGAAAATTTTTACGCACAAATTTACAGACGATTAATATTGTGGTAAATGAAAATAACGTGAATGAAACAAATTCGGGATAAAATGTACATATATGTATTTATAAGAGGTCGATGCAGATCCTGTTGTTATCATCATCATTATGTAACGTTTGTTAATTTTTTTGGTATTTTTTTTTTCAACCCTGTTTTTAGCATACTGGCCCAGAGGGGATAGCACAACGTCGTCGCTGTTCAGTGGAATGCCAGGTGGTTACAGTTTGAGTCCACATCATTTGCCGTCTGCTTATGCCATACTTGGTCGAGGTGGTTCGGGACAAGGGTATGGAGGTCACACACCGACTTCTGCACCACCGCCGCCACCCTATTCCCACAGCAGTCTGGGGACCTTGAGTGTGGCGGCAAGTCAAGCTGCTAGTTTAGGTAATTACAACATTATCACGCACACTTACTTTTAATTTATCGAAAACTTAAGGGTTCACACTTACTCCATTCATATTGGTTGTAATGTCAAACACGAGAATCTACATAGTTGTGATAAAAAAGATAAAAAAAAAAAAAAAAAAAATACCAATAAATAAATCAATCAAGATTTAATTTCTTGATGAAAAAATTGCAAGTATTTTTTAAATGAAATTTGTGCAATGGAAATGTTAAAAATACATTTTTCATATCGCGGGGAAATAATTACAGGTGTTAGTTTTAATTTATGCTGTGTTATCTATACTTGTATAACATACTTCCGTTGGGGTAGTATAAATAATAATCGGTCACATTCATCAGAGTCGAAATTTATTTCAAGGAAAAGCTGATCAACACAACTTTTCAGCTTGCATGTGTATAAAATGTGGTAAATTTTATATAAGATTCACGAATCTTCGATTTTCTTTAAACGGACCGTGTTTTTCTAAGCTGATCAAATTTTTCGACCCTAGTTCACGATCGAAAATTTATTCGAAAGGTCGGTAAACATAGTTTTCGGAAATTGAGCTAGTTGACCTTTGAATGGCTTTGGCAGACAGAGGAGCTATCGATATCTCATGAATTTTCCTCATGTTTGACCATTCATAGACTTCCAAGATTCTTTTTTTCATTTTCGTGGAATTTGGATAGTTGATGTATAAAATTTCATTTACCTTTAGTAAAAATCTGAAAGTTTAATTTCATTTTCTAATTTTTTCAGAACTCATTTTTAATATTGATTTTTGTCTTGTGTGTGAAATCTTTCTGCAATATTAATTCAATCAAATCTCATAAAAGGTATCCTTAAAAATGTCAACAGAAATTATTACTACAATAAATCACAATTGTGAAGAAACGCAGTACTTTCTTTGAATTGGAAGTAAAAAAGTAACAGAAAAAAATCTTTAGAAATTCTAACAAAAACATTTTTATAACTTCATCTAAAAAAACCCAATAAATAAGGTTCATGATTATTTGTATCAATACCTGAGAAGCCTATCATCATCAATTCGAGTTAGAGAATAAGAAATCTAATCATAAAACATCCATGTGTTGATTTATCGCTATTATAGATTATTACGAATAGTAATAATGTTCAATAATTTATTGATTGAATATAATTTCATTTATATTACAGGCATCAATCCAGCTAGTGCAGCATGGTGGACCATGGCCTCGCATCTTGCTGCACAAGACTACCTCGCGAGGTTACAAGGAGCTGCTGGATTACCCGGCTTTCCTCCAAGCGCGGAGAGTTTACTGCCACCATATCCTGGCGCTTTACTCAATCCGCCACCATTATCATCTCACAAGTCTAACAAATGTAAATATTGACTAAATATTGACCGTTAATTACTAAAAAAAAAAAAAAAAAAAAAAAATGCTATACCATGTTTGTGTATATTTATCCCAAAAAATCAATCCGATAATTTGTACAATTATTAATGATCTTCGTTTCCATCTTCAACAGCTAAATCAAGTAAGAGCCACAAGACTCCTTCAAGTAGTAGTTCTACAACAGCTAGTATGACGAGCAGTTTGGCTATGAGTCAGGCGCCAATATCCCATCATAGTACCTCCACTAGCAGTACATCTAATTCACAGACAAATGTTGTCAGGTAAAGATCGACGATTTAAAAAAAATATCATTTCGTAGTTTAGTCTTCATTGAATACCTTTGCGTACCTATAACTAATTCAGTCACATGGATTAAATTAAAAGCAACAGCAAATATCCGTTTTGATTAATAAAAAAAAACATTGTATGTTTTGGCCGCTGTAGCACTGCAAAGGAAGGAAGGTGATTATTTTTCCTTTACAAAGCCTGGATAAATTTCAACGATATTATTTAAGATTAGGGAACAGTCACTTCTCCTTTTTCATTACCTTTCTTTCAATTAATTGAACAAATGACACAACATCATTTGCATTCATTTCTTTGGATATTTGAAATAATGACTATGTCATTTTCTTACTTAGTGATCCTAGCAGTATATTGGGTGGCGTTCGACTTCCTCCTGATACAGAGATCATTAAGTACACATCTAGTATAGTCGGGCCAAAAATTCCTGGAACAACAAATCGAGGAAGGAAGAAGACCATTTCTTTGGACACACCAAGTGTCAGTGTTCATCCACCACCTATGCCTGCTATAAGCGCACATCAAACCAATTCTTCAGCCTCGCTTATGCTAGATCCACGGAAATATAATCGAAGTGGGGTATGTATCCGATTTATCAAGTACTTCTGTATTTCTATCGAAGTAAGACGTTTCTCAATATACCGGGTTTAAAATATTCTGATTCTTTGAAACTCTAAGATCGCTGTATTATAATAATATTCTTATTTTCAGAATGACTCAAATGACTATAGGGATTCGGTCGATAGAGTCGAAGTGATCAAACTACCTGCACATTCAACTAATGGATCGGTACTCTCCGCACCACCAACCTATACCACTAGCAATACGAGTAATACCAGTGACACAGATACGCCTCTCAATCTTTCACTGAAACCATCATCAACTTGTAGCAGTACCCCCATAACTGGGAGTCAAGCCCTTAGTCAACTTTGCAATCTGAGTCAGTCTCTCCTAGCTTCTGACCGAACTTGTAAGTCTAATCATTCTATATTTATTCATGATCATTTATTAGCTATACAGGCAATATGCGAATTTGTCAGTAAAGTCAAGTTTTTACCTCAAATATTTGCTTAACATTGTTAAATTCGTATTTCGAGCAAATTTCTTTAATTGTTACTTCACATATGTGAATTATGTAAAAGAATGTCTGATTTATACTCTTCTAACTTTATTTCAAATACAGCACGACGAAAGCCTGGCCCAAAACCAAGACGAGTGCCGCAGAATTCAGTGCCCGTACCTGCCTCACCTAGTCCATCACTTGCTCAGCTTTTTGCTGCTGCAGATTCACCGCAAAGGCCAAGCAGTGGCAGCGAAGAAAATGATAGCATGACAGCTCACCACAAAGATGGGAGACCTAGAAATCTTGGTCGTGGTGTATCTAAACCTAAGAAGAATACGGTTGCATCCTTATTAGCTCAGAGTAGAGCACTTGGTATTAAACCGACACCTGCTTTAGACCCTAGTGCGCCATTAGCGCATCAGGTCTCTCTGCTTAGATCTAACATATTCGCTGCACAGTTGCATGCAAGTACAGGATTATTGGATGAGAAGATGCAGGTATGAACATATATTTCGTTGAAGTAATTATCATTTCTAAATTTCATCAGAATAGAAATTCATTGATAATTAATTATTTGGGAACATTTTTATGAGATAAATATGCTATTATATGAAATTAAATGATATTATTGGTATGAGAGAACGTAGGGTTTGAATACTAATTGAAAAATTCAGAATCAACGTCCTTTTTAAAACCTGAGTAACATTTTTCTGGGCATTTTTAAGCAGCATTATTCCTCTGAAGTTTAATATTACTGAAATGGTAACTCCTGGATTCTAATGTTTGTAGGAAAAAATGAAGAACAAACTTCTGGAAGTATCTGGAGAAGAGAGCAACATGGATGTGACAAGTGAAAGTGGCAGTAACACAGACGCTGTAACAGATACTGACGACGATAATGTTGAAGGAATACCCAGTGCTAAAAAAAGAAAACTTAATCCCAGTGAAAAAGATCTTCAAGTCGCTTTGGATCACGGGTGGAAACGTGAAACAGTTATCAAAGGACTTGGAAAAACCGGAGTTATTAAAGGAGACGTAACTTATTACAGCCCGTGTGGAAAAACATTCAGAAATACTCCTGAACTTCTAAAAGTAAATTAGCACTCATTGTTTATTACTAATAGCTTCGCTTTACTGATCAACTATCTTCTTTCTTGTTGTGATTTATTTCCATTCATAGTTTTACTGGAAGTACCTACAGTCTACATCTAACAATGAGCCATACTCATTTAAATGTGCAATGATTTTGCTATAAATGAGAATAGGAATAGTAATAACTAAAATCGATTTTTCAGTTCCTTGAACAACAGAATTCCATGGAACTTACCACTGCCAATTTTTCATTCTCTTCACGACCACTTGTGGGTGAATTTTTGCAACCAACTATGGGACTAGCTGAAGCTGAATTCGTCAGACTAGGTGCGCAAGAAGTTGCAAGAAGATTAGAAGAGCTCAGGGTAGCAGGAGGCCTTCGTGATGCTAGGCCGAACAATCAATACGAGAGAGATAAATTGGCTTATGCTAAGAAATTAGCTAAAGAGGAAGCTCAAAGATATAAAGAGCAAGTTAGGTATGTGTGATTTGGAAAATAATTTCCTCTTCCATAATATCGTTAGTAAGTTATGCAGTAATTATATCATAATGCCAAACTGTATGTTAGTTTTATTTTTTTGTAACATTCAGATTAAAGGTCTTATCTCTTGGTAACAGAAAGCTAATATATAATTTCTTTATTGCATAGGCTGATGAAGGAACAGGAGAAGTCTGAGAGGCAAGAGGCAGTGAAGCGGGAGCGTGAACTCAGAAATCAACAGCTGCTCGAAGTAAGTGCCTTTGGAAATAATAATATTTTTTTTTCTTATTATAACGACTATTCTCTTCTTTGGGATACATTTCGTACTTGTCTCTCTGCCATGCGTGTCGCATGTTCTCTGTGTGCCATATTCCTTTAACCGATAGATAATAGATGTGACAAATTTCACTTATAACAAGTCCACCATATTACCCGCTAGCCATAGTGACAGGAGAACCTAGCATGATTTACCTTTTATTTCGTTAACATTATTATTTAAGAAAATGTGTGCTATTTTATGTTATTATTTTAACATCAAATTGAATTAAAACATTACATGACGTGTAGGGATGGACAGAACAAAATTACAACGAGATGGCACTGATGTTAATATTTAAGGCTGTTCCTTAGTGTTGTGTATTTAGCAGTAAAAGCATGAGCATTTTGGGAAAAATTGCTCCGGACGATAATACGTTTTCCTACTTTATTCAAATCATTATTCCATACGAGTCTGTGTTTCCATAAAAAGAAGAAAGAAAGGAAAACAACAAAAAAAAAAAAAAAAACATTTCGATCTAAAGTAATCTTTCTCATTAAAAATTCTCTACCTCAATTATCACCAATAGTGAGAGATCTCATGTTTCCATTCAAAATAATATAATTGATCTTTAAGATGTAATTATTGTTCTTTTCTTTTTACCATTCTGCTAAAGTCCGAATGGAACGCGTTTCAATTATAGATTACAGAGCTCTGTACATGCTAAAATTATAATGCTGTAGAATAGGTTTAAAAAAAAAAGAAGAAAAAAATCACTTAGTATTAGCATGGAAGCCTTGAGTTTACAGTTCATATTAATTAATCCTGATATGAGCATAGGTTGTGAAAAAAAAAAAAAAAAAATTGTGTAAATTTGAGCACTTAATTCAACTCACTGTTGAAACTACTATATCAAGGTGCCATCTCGAAATGTACATCTTCCACTCAAAACGATCGTAATAAAACGACTGGAAAATTACAAAAAGTCAAAATTATCGTTCCATTTGTTGATTCATTTCTCATCAGAATCAATGAATCAATCAATTCTCATCACACGCGTTTACCAATTATCTACTAGAATTGGTAACAACTCAGTCGTAAAACCACATTCCAGTTAGGTGAGGCTGATATTCCTAACGGATGTGATGATCGATCATGTTTGGTGTTCCAGAATTGATATTGTATTATTGTACCTGACAGAACTCTGTACTCGACTGTACGTTTCAGATACCTTTTATATTACTCAGCATTATTATTGAGGAAATCATGCTCCTCTGACATGTTTCAAATTTTCACTTACAGGTGATGAATTTTAATCTTTCGTCGTTTAACTAAATATATAAATCACAAATGCTTAATATGCCTTAAGAGTATGCATATTGTTACATAGAAAAAAAAAAGCCAAGACCCAGAATAATTACCTGCAATACTTAATTATATATGTAACTACAAATTGTACAAAGAATATTAGTTTTTCCGCATCTAGTTTGACAATAATTAACAAAAGCAAATTGAGTTCACGTTCTTTATCGGCAAGTTGTTTGTCAGATTTTTATATCGGTATAAGTGATACGCTCACACTCATGCCTTTGATCACATAATGATATTATTACCTAACTATTCTATCCTGATAAAAATTGATGCTAATAAGCTGCTCTGTGATTCACTAAAGTTACAAGTCTACCACCGTGCGTACACGTAGTGCTTGTATGTTTACTGGTAGACTGCATTCAAAGCTTATGCAAGCACAGGACGTGTGTGTCAAGCTATTGCTGAGTAATACATGCTTAGAGCATTAATTTTTCTACACAAATTAGTTATATATGTCTATGTATATGTCTTTATTATTATTATTATTATTATTATTGAGCAACAACATGCTCAGATATCTAAAATAATATTAATGATATCGAAGCATTATTATTTTATTTTAAACACATCGACTGTCACGAAATTTAAAGTCTGAACTTTGAATAGAAATTATTCATTCAAACCCAATGAAACCCACTGTCACTTGCCAGTCGTATCATTTCATTTGGTGCCATCGTTTCTTGACCCTGTTTTCATTGATTGTAACTTAAATCATATTCTATTACTCGATAATCTCGAGCTTTTCTTGTTAGGATCTCTGATTACTTGAATCCCTTTTATAATCCAAATATTCGTCAAAGTCTTCGCTCATGCTGTTCAAAAATTTAGTCTCGAATAGTAAACTTGGTGAGAACTCTGATAGATTTGAAAAACGTTTTCAGATACAACAAAAAAAGTAAAAAATAAAGCAAAGTATGAGAATAACTCGGATCTTGAGCTATCGATAAAAGCATTGTTCTCACCAGAGACGTAATCATTCAATATCTCGTTAATTTGACTGAAAGATACATTATGTAGAGTGCATGCAGATGTATTGAAGAGATCCTTTCATTTGTACAAAATATCACCAGCAGATATCAATATGGTGAAAACTTTGCGTCAAATTATAGAAAAATAAAGACATACATGTGTATTATTACACAAATATGAAAAATTAATGCTCTGTGTATCTGAAAATGTACGGGCTCTGTTATTTTAAGAGCATGAGGATTTTGTGGCTGTCTTGTGACTACTACGAGTTTGCAGAGCATGGGTGTGCGGTGTTAATGAATTGATTGATAAAAGCCCACTGCTATTGTGACTCGAGTTCAATGCTCAATGATCGTGATAAGATTTAGAAAAACAAGATATATCTGTCGAAAGTACAAGCTGTTGTTAGTGGCGTTGTGGTAAACTTGAAATTCGATCTGGAACAAATCATGAAAACCATACATTGAAAGGACGAGTGTATTTCGTGTTAGATTCAGAAATCTTAAAAGTAAAATACAGCCTCACCTGTTTGGAGAATGTGGGTCGACTTGAATTGACCCCTAGCTGCAATGGCTTCTTTGCCCTGCCCCATCCCACATACACATAAACAAAAAAAATAAAAAGCTGCCAGAGCAAAATTAGCCTGTGGACTGACAGTAGCCACTGGCTACGGCACGAATGCAGGGTCGCAAGCGCCTAGCGTTCACGATCAAACAGAAAATGAAGATCATCCAGGAGATCGAGTGTGGAAAGAGCAAGAGCGATGTGGCGCGAGAGCTAGGATTGGCTAGCAGTACCGTTGCAACTATTTGGAAGAATCGAGAAAGTATCACAGAAAGTTGGCGAAATAGAGACGTAATGCAGATGGAAGATACTGATTTGAAAAAAGTGACTGCAATCCAAGAGGTGCAACAGGTCCAGAAGCAAACGCAAAACCATGAGTTGCTGGAGGTAAGATGTCGTTACCCTGACTGTCCCTCCTGCCCTGACTTGTTCACAAAATTTCACCAACACGATATACACAAGCACAACAGTCATCAGGCATGTCACTTTTGTAATCAGTTACTGCTAAAATATGGTTTGGCTAATTTCCACTAGCATAACTTAAGTTTTTTTTTTTTTTACCTGATATACTCGGAACGAATTATCAAATAAATAACATAAATATCAGTACTTATTTATACATCGCTTCAGATACATAAATCGAAATCTCATTTTCATACGCATATGAATAATCTTTATTATTGTACAAAGCATTTACGCTGAATATTCTTAAAAAAAAATTGTAGACAATTTATAGATCAAAATTATCCGTAGTATGGTGAAAAAAAAAATATAAATTTACACAGAGACATAGACATATTATGATTAACTAGTACCTGACTAATGAGTTATTTTTACTAATATGAGTAACGTAGACGGTGGCTTGGAAAAACTATGTTGAAACTTCTGAATTTATTTCTTAACGTAGATTTGAAAATACATGCAATTTTAGTATAATTTAACATCAAACTTAATCATTTTACAAATCATTTTTCATCATTTGCTGATAAGAATTATTCGTGTTAGGCAATTTTTTACAAAGCCAAATTAGATTCAATTACAATTTAACAGAGTTCAACATTACACTAATTCGTGTTTAGAACCAAACTTGTATTTTCATTTGGGAAGGTCCTATTTTCTACAAATTTAGTCTCCCGCTGATGTCTACACACAATTTATAGATATTTGCCGACAAATTAATGTGACCAAAACAAAATACATAATACACTGACATAAAATTGGAAAAAAAAAAAAAGTAACGTTCATCAAACACAAATGATGAAACAATGTCACATAACTAACTGTAACTGTCTCATGATATACAACTTGTAGGGAAAATAACAAATCATGTTACATATACCTATATATATATCTGTGTAACTGATCATACAGAATTAGTAAATGAAATGAAATTTTGTACTCGTTATTCGTTGTATTTCTCATGGTCAGTAGAAGATTGTTAAAAATTGGAGAAAATATGGAACGTCAGACGTCTTCAATTGCGTATAGAGAAATATGTACACATTAGTACATTTGTACGAATATTTGAACGACGTATGTACTTGGTATATCTGTTATGTCTAATATACATAGGTATATTAAAAATTGTGGTCAAATTACACTGATAATTTGAGAAATAAATAAGAAATAAAATTAAAAATTAGGTACAATACAAACAGCAGCAACACTACCCTGTGCCTAGCTTCTCCTGTCACTACATATAACAGCTAGCTATCAACCAGCATGCCGTATATATATATACATTTATATATATTTTAAATTAATTTTATTACGTATTTTATCTAATATGTAAGTAGTGTATTTATACAATTAACATACCAGGTGGATTAAGTGATAATTTCCCTATGTATTGCTAGACAATCATTGCTTGGCCGCTGCATGGATGCTGTGCTTCTTTTTTCTACCACGTTTTATTAAATGTTTATTCAATTTTCTATAACTCTGGTAGTATTTAAAACAGTTGTTATTATATTAAGCCCTAGCGACAGTAGTACTACATTTTATACCTTATGTGAAATCTTTCATGTAGAGCCGCATAGTATTTAGTGCTGCTAAGTGGCTATCATCACATATCAGGTGGTGACTTACTTAGGGCTCTTCATTTTTTTCTATATCTGTACTGGAATATCTGCTTGAAGTGCCTATTCAATACAAGGGTAGCGTCACTGTCATGATTACAGTTGACTTATTAATAATCAGTAATGAGTATTCTTTTCTAACGATTCAGCAACTGATTACAATTATATGATGTTATCCTTCAGGGATTTGTCTATTTTTTCATTTATTTTTTATCTTCGATTATACACATACATGAAAATACAGGATTGATAAAACCATTAGACCCCCCCCCTATATATGAATCTTGTTGTAATAATACATATATCAAGTACAGGAACGGAATAATAGAACCGAACTGTAAAGGGAATTAATAGTTACACGAAAATATTTGAATGCTAAATTTTTTTTTATTACAAAGTTTCGCCTGCTTTTCTCACTCTTAGTCAGATCGTTACATAGTGGAATAATATAGAAGACGATCTGCATTATGCATAACATTTATCTATGAATGTCGCAAGGGCTGTTCTATAATAGTATGGGAAAAAATATTATACAACTTTTTCAAGCTCTGTGATTAACTTCTTGAAATAATAACTCATGACATATTTCAGAATTCAGTATTTTGATGCTTTGTTTCTTATCGAATGAATACGAACTATTGAAAAATCAAATATTCAACTGTTGTACCAGTTCAGAATAGTCTATTATTCTTCCATAAGACAAGAATGAATTATCACTAAGGGTGATGGGAGAAGCCACATCGAGTTACAAATTTTTGCATTTTGATTACGCCGAGGTTTTCTTATATTACACAGTTCAGTAGTAGGCACTGTGATACAATCAAAATCCAATTAAATTTAATACAAATCTTTCGTTACATATAGAAATGATTTTTTGCATGAGAATTATCCTCTGTTTTATCTACACGACTTGTAATTAGTAATTCAAAATTATTTTGCTGATTTGTTGAAATTACAGCTTTCAACTTTACTTCTATGTATTCTAAATATGGTGGCGCTTTATCACTTTACGCCTTCTTCGGAAATATATAAGCTCCTAATATTTTAAACATCAATTCTCTCAAGTGTAAATAAGTTGCAAAATATTACAACTACTATTTTAAATAATTATCCACCAATTTTATTCGAACTTGATGAATTTCATTTAACTATTTAGTTTACTTCAATTTGATTTTATAGTTAGAAAACTGAAAGAAGTTTTGCTAGTTGTTATTGTGCCATTGTTTATCATTTTTGCTTCTGATTATCCTAGATACATTGCACATGGCTATAAATTATTGTATTTTCTTTGCTGAAATGTTAGCAGAGTGAATGAAAAAGCTTTCAGGTCTAAACACTCAACGTACATAAACATTTTATTTGATATCTTATATCTTATATTGACGACGGATCATGTATCTGTTTTCTGTATATGTGTGCCTGGATTTTAGATATAGAAACACAATTGTTTTCATTATAAAATTTTTTGATCGTATGACGGTAGATGAAGAGAAAAGCAGATATGTATATTAATTACGCCAGGGCTTTTTTTTTTTTTTATAGCAATGTTAAAAACAACTTAACGCTAGGAATATCATCTCTCAAATATATTCACATTTCAGTTACAGTTTAAAAGAACTGAAAGGATTTTATCTGAATTTGTTTTTTTTTTTAGTAACAATTTTTAATTACTAATTATGAGTAGATAACATCGATTGTTTATCAATATTATGGATGTGGGTGACGTGTGTGTGGCATGTGCGCAGGCGCGGAGAAAGAAGCAGGAGGAGATGGAGAAGTTTCGCATGGAAGAACAACAACGAAAGCAGCAGGTAATGTCAAATAAAATTAGTTAAATATATGCATTATTTTTTTTTTCTTTTTTTTTTAGAACTTTATGTTCTTAAATAAAAATACTTTCAAACGAGTTATTTTTTATTTTTTGTTGCTGTTGGCTGCTTAATGTCGCATGCTTATAAACTCAACATTATTTTTCCTTCATTTTTATGAAATATTTTTGTTCTTATATTATATATTACATTATTTTACTTTACTGTTTATAACGAGTCCATAAGAAAATGTGCATAAACAGATATTCACAAAAGTTCATACTCTCCTACAGATTCTTACAAATTAAAAGTTTTGGATTAGAAAAACAACTTTACTACCCATTGAAATTCTTCATGTCTTATAAACTATAAAAAAAAAAAAAATTTGTAAATGCTGAATCTCAATTCTAATTTCATATAAGTATCTTGATCAATTACCGAAATATGCACGTTGATTCGGCTGCCTGAATAAAATTATTATTTCAAGATCAATTCTTCAAACAGACACTACTCAATAGGACAGCAAATCAGCTATCATTCACGGCTTAATTCGTATAAAATGTCTTGTCTGGATCTACTTTTTGGCAATAATTTTGACATATACCTACTGTCGAGGAAACCTTTCTGTAAAATCTTACATAATTTATTTGAATTAATTTAATAGTATTTGAGTGTTGAATTACAATACTGTTTACGAGTGGGATCTTCATACAAAAAGTAACGTCCAAATTCATTGCTGCACTGTACCTAATTCAATTTGTGACAGTGTGTATATAACATCGGAAATCTATAAGTACTAAACTGAATATCTAAGCGCTAGGGTATGCAAGAATTGTACGTTTTTATATCCTTCTGGAAACCTTGCTGAGTTAGTTGTTTTAGTTTGGTCTTATCTTTTCAGCAAGTATTTCTTTACCTTTTGTAGTAAGGAAAGGTATCTTTGACCTAGGTGTACAGTTTTTTCTGTATGTTCATTTGCCAATGATTGAATTTAAAGAATTGTTTGATTTTTGTTGCAGGAGAGAGAGCTAAAACGCCAGCAAGCTGTGATGCTCAAGGAACAGGTGAGCCTGATGGGGATGATGTGTAAATTATCGTTTAATATTATAATATGAAGTAGATTAGTATGTGTGTGTAGAATTAGTCAATGTTATGTTTCCCACTGCTTTTGTTATTGTTATTGTATATCCGACAGAAATGTTAATGTTTTTGAATTGAGTTTGACGTAGGTAATCTCTTCTGTACATTAATTTTTGAAGAAACATCACTCAGAAAATTTCTCTCATTTCTTTTACCTACGATCAAACTGTTCCACTGAAGAATATTATTTTTGCACACAGACCATGCATACATTTTCATCGTATTTTTATCTTCTTTTTTTTTTTCCGCCATATAGCAGTGATGGTGAATTTTCCTGACTTATTGTTTTTTTTTTTTTTTTTTTTTTTCTATCAAATCATAAA
Source organism: Tenthredo mesomela (assembly GCA_943736025.1). Classification (NCBI taxonomy): domain Eukaryota; kingdom Metazoa; phylum Arthropoda; class Insecta; order Hymenoptera; family Tenthredinidae; genus Tenthredo; species Tenthredo mesomela. The sequence continues at coordinate 19,990,187 of OX031016.1, read as the reverse complement.
TATCGCGATCATATCAGCCGCTTTCAATGCCGCCTATTTTTTTTCTTTGTCTTCTTTTAATTTCTCTTTTATGTGATTCTACCTTGCAATGCATTTCCTTATTTCCCCTATATGTGTTTCCAATCTTTGGTCCATTGCTCTTTGTATTATATCAACATGGCTCAGGATTCATGAAATATTCAAAGCTATGTCACTCTTGTAAGTCGAGGAAAGCTTGTGGTCACAAATGATCAAATAACGATAGCTGTAGTCATAGAATTATTCTATTCATTGTTTCACAATACTCTGAATGTAATTATTACGTTAATGTTACTTTAATTTTTGAATGCATTATCGTTATCTTTTCATCATGTTTATCAATGGCTTTTTGAATGCGTGAAGTATCAATCTTTCCATTTGAATCAAATTTTCATTTCAATATCCAGTTTCAATTGAACTGGTTTATATTGTAGTAACAGTAAAGCCGAACCCTATTCAAATCAACTATCTAATCAGCATATATAATTCACATAGATTTTCAATTATTGTACAGTTCAGCCATCACTGCTAACAAGTGATGAATTACTAAGCGATAATTATAAAATAAATTGCCAAACGGTACATTATTCTCCTATGATACATGGTTAAATGAAGGGCTCGGTAAATAAGATGTCTAAGTTTAGGATGAAAATAAGTCAATATTCAGGCCAATAGAAAGATTGTGCTTTACGAATTGAAAAATTTTTTCTTTAACATGTCAGCATAAGGAGATTTGGACAAAATTATGTATACCATTATCCCTGTTTTGAAATATTCAGATTTCATAGGTAAACCGCAACATTGTTCGCTATCAGATTGCCATTTGTTATATATAATACTTCATCACATTGCAGTTACTAAATCGACCTTAGTTTTTGTATCATACAAGAATTATTCACCTAAAGAACAATATTTCAATGTTGTTGGCTCGAGTTTTAAGAAATTCATATCAATAGAATAAGTTCGTATCGTAGGTCGCTTTTCAAATTGAACATCAATCATTGCAAGTGCATGTATTTCATTAAATATGTAGACTGCGTATCATCATCAGAATTTCGTAATACCAGCAGGAAATATATTTCCTCTGCATCAATAATTCATATTTATTTATATTTTATTAGAAAATTATCAATTTTATGTACTACCATGGTTCTAAGGACAGTATTGTATTGGCACTTCCATTTCTTTAATTTTTATTATCATTCTTCGTTTATTTATTTATTGGTTTTTTTTCTGTTTTTTTTTTCTTTATCTCTTGAATGTTCAATAACTAGTAAAAATTAGTACAGAAAAAAAAAAATCGTTTAGACAAATATTAGTTCGAATGTTAGCGGTGGATTGAGCACTGGTGGACTGGATGTGTGTTTTGTGCCGCAGATGTACATGCAGGAGCTGAGCAAGCAGCGCGAGATGCTCTACACCGTCGAGCTGGTATGTCTCATACCTAAACGTAGCTTTGAAACAATTATCATCCCACTTACTTAGTATTACATTATGCGATTTCAATAATAAGGGGTTGCTAAAGAATATCTTCATATATTATTTATACTATCGAAACGTTATTTTCTCATTAACCACATTGCTTCGCTAGTGCTTTTTCGCGATATCTTCATGATGAACTGCATAAGGAAACTAATTATATCCCCATTAATTGTACGTTGTTTAGTGCGTTATCTATCACAATTGATTCAATTTATTAATTATAGCTAAATTAACATTAGACCCATAAGCTGATTCCATTCAATATACTATATGATTACATGATTAAGAAGATTATGGAATCTCTTTCATTACAGTTTTGTCATTGCTTCAGTACAATGTGCAGAAAGATTTGGTTTATTTTAATTTAACTTTCCTAAAACGACAAACTATGTCAGGATAATCTGCACTGTTGGAGTCATTCCTGATTAGCTTTCGTGATTTTTTTTAGAAATATGTCAAAGAAACGTTAGTAGTTCTTTCGTAAAGATAATTATTCTAATGTTTTTTAATTTAAAGTTTCAATTTATTTTATACATCTTTGTGTTTATATCTTTCATGTTATATTTAAAAAAATATCAGCAACAAATTTTCAAAGTCAAACCAAACGCCTGACTAAATGAGTAATATCATTTTTCACATGGTATGCGATGTATAACATAAAAAGAAAATCTGATTTATCAATCATCAGCCCAATCACATTGATCATTTCGCATTCCATATATATATATAAATATAAATATATTTATTTTCTCTAATCATTCAAATTTATTCCCAAAAATCAATTGTCTTTTAGATTATCAAATTTGTTTAGTTGCACATCTGTGTTGCTTGGTGTTATGTGTTCTGCTTTTCTCAAAATCAATTTAGCTGTGTATATTATACAGTTTTCATCAATAAACCAATAGGTATAATGTAGTTATTAAATTAACTAAATTTAGTAGACATTTGTGTTCTCGAGTAGTTGCTGCTGGCGTTCTATAAAGAATTATTTTTTTAAGTTGTTTCGGTAACTTGTTATGTTTTCTTATCTTATAGTTTGTACATTTTCCTTATGTTTTCAATTGATTCTCCTTAACAAACCCTAATACTATACTATTAAATTATTTCAAAATTAAGTTATTCTCTAACAAGGTGATTGCGCCACTGAAATATAAAAACGCATTATGTTTGTCCTAGCTGTATATCCTTAAAACGATGAAATTCTTTTTATGCATATTTCTCATATCAGGAAAGCCTTGATTAACATATTAATACCCAGAAGCCAAATCATGTCGACCACATCATTCATTATTCTTTTACTATCGTACCCTGGTAGCAGTATATTTTATATAGGGTTGAATCTGAACAATTTTAGGCATAATTCATTTTTTACACAATACAGGGACATGATTTGGTTGCTAAAATTGCAATAAATATGAATCTTAAGGAAATACAAATGGAATAAGGTGTTACATTAGGTGAATAGTATCAGTTTAGCATAAACTTTGGATAACATATGTAATTATTTTAAGAATTGATTATGGCCAACCTTTATTTAAGCATTAATTGCGTATAAAATACGATTTTGAGTTGCAATTATGAAAATTCTAAACAAATCGCTGAATATGCATATTCTATGCAATATTTTCAATCTTCTCAAGGATCAGCTGTAGCACATTGGTTGGCAAGTTATTTTATGCGATTAATATTGGAAAGAAAAACACTTCTAATCGTTTTCCATTCAATCAAATGACAAAACAGGAAATAAAAATTCAATTTCATTCCCTCACAAGTTACGCGGACACATGTGGATCAATTCCAGTAAACCACAATGTAAAGCAGCCTTGGATTTCATACTACTATACCAATTGATCATTGTGTAGGAAACATAATTTTGAATATCAAATCATCTCTGGAAATAGTTTCAATAACAAGAATTTCCTTTTCACACATAACATTTTATAATAACGCACATTGGGTCAACGCCGAGATTCAAATTTATAGGACACCAGATTTATTTAGAATTTTATTTAACATGATAAACGTGAAAGAATAGCTCGTATTTAACACCATAAGACATATTAATATTTATGAAACATATCTAACAATAAAACGGAAAGGCTAGAGCTTTTGTCCTAATTACTCAATATTGTGATTATAACTATAAAGTGAGAAGCATGGCAGGACCATTGAAATTGCATTTAATTTTAATATGGGGATAAGAGAACTTCTTATGTGTAGCGTACATTTTAAAATGTGGTCTTTATATTCGTGGTTTTTTGACAAAATATGGTTATTGATGTGTAGTACTTAACAATTTTTACAATTCAGTTTTAAAGTCATCAATTATTTTTATCCTTGTATATTTAATTATTTAGTATTATACAAACAGACTATAAGCCTTAAAACTGACTGATGTTAAAAATGTCTCAGGAGAGAGAAAGGAGACGACAACACATGGCGTTAGTGAGGGCGTTAGAGAATCGAAGGAGAATGGAAGAACGGGAAAAGAAAAGATTAGAAGCCCGAGCTGAAAGGATTGCGAATAAAGAAAAACGGGCAGAGCAGAGAAAGCTTGAATTGGAATTGATCGAACAGATCAGGAAACCCGTTGAAGATATGGAATTGACTGGTTAGTATTGTTTATTACCCTAGCAAGTTCAATTAATCTTCATCAACTCTCATTTCTGTCAAATGAAAGCCTTAGCTCATTGATACATATTATGATCTGATAAATTGCTGTGAAATAGTTAATCAATTCACATTCATATTTATACCGGAGTGAAAGATCCCAAGCCTCGATGTACGAACATTTGAATACACAGTTAAGAATGTCTTATTATTTTTTTCAGATCAAAAACTGCTGCCGGAACTGAATAGGATACCAGGACTGAAATTATCTGGCCAAGCATTTGCCGATATCGTTATGGTATTCGAATTCCTGCACAATTTTGGTGAAACACTTGGTTTTGGTAAGTCCTAATACACCCTGTTTTTAATTATATGATAGTTACTATCACGATCTGAAGATATATGATCAAACTGTGAAAAGTAATCTGAATCACATTTTCCGATGTCAAATTAATGAAATAACATATTTCTTCAATCCTACATGCGATGAACTGCTGTAAATTCATAGTCGATTCAATTACGAATTACCACTGAGGTCTGAAGAAGCGGGTCATGTTATTTTTTAATATTCTCACTAGATATGGAGTCACTGCCAAGTCTAAAAAGCCTTCAACTAGCCCTTTTGAATGACGAAGAAGCCGAGGAGGAATTACTGTCTGTGATGACACATCTTTTAGTTTGTGCAATAGAAGATCCTGGTATTCCACAACCAGCGCGTCATACAACTGGCTTAGGTCAAAGTCTACGCCAAGCAGATATAACTCATGCCAATATCAGTGAAGTTCTGAGAATTTATTTGTACGCAAATGCGACAGGTGAAGTTAAAGCTTTAACCGGTGTTTGTCTTGAAAGAGAGAGGGACAAAAAATTTGCCGATCACCATCAAAATGGTGGTGATTACACGTCAACCTGCTCTGGAAAAAACGCTCAGTTCTATGAACACTTGCATAGCAACGAGACATGGAAAATGTCAGAAAAACTGAGAGACAAACCGTTCTTAGCTTTAAATCCAACTGAAAAGGCACAAATGCTTGCATTTTTGTGCAACGAGTTGCTTCAAAATAAGGCTGTGATAAAACAAATCGAGGGGAGCTTAGAAACTTTAGCACAGATGAAGAAAGAGAGATTCGTTCTCGATACCAAGATCAGAAAGTGAGCGCTCTCCCATTATTTATTTTTTCTATAGCTTGATGTATCAAAAAGAAATTTACTCTTGCCTCTGTTTTTTCTCATCAAAGAAACATTGACTGATGATCATTAAAATCTTCAAATTACTTTCAGACTTAGGCAACTACATAACAGAAAGGTGAGAATGGAAGCGGTTGGTGTTATAGTAAACAAGTCAGGTGACACCATCACCATAGAGAAAAAAGAAGGCGACGACGAATGTAATACTACATCTACAGCAGTTGGAACTACACCCACTTTGGATGAAATACATCAAGAGGATGAGGTGGAAGATATGTCAGAGAATGAAAGTGAAGGCACGCAACCTGAAGAGGTAATTTTAACACGTTTACTAGTTTTTTTTTTTTCAAAGTTGAACACAAATACCTTGAAGGGATTAGTGAATGAGCGAAGAGAAATTGTATAGTTAATTATTCTCGAATCATGTTAGCGAGCATCGAATAAGCTTTGAGGCAAAGTAGAATTAGAAATCAATTGCTAGGAATTCAGATCTCACTAATGAGTATTTAATTTAACAGGAAGAAGATAAGAATCTATCTGGTGAAGAATTGGGAAAGAAGTTGGATCGACTTTTGAAACATTCAGAAGAGCAGCTTCAAAAATTGAACAGTTCGTCTAAACAACTACGTGCACATGTATTAGGACAGGATAGGTACTGGCGAAGGTACTGGGAACTACCGTGTGCGGGGGGAATCTTTGTCGAGGCAATGGAGAGCGCGGAACCAGAAGTACTTGAGATTCAAGCAGAATTGGATGAAAATTATAAACACACTCATGTAGATAATAATGAAACACAGGAACAAAATATAAAAGAAGAGACTAAAGATGTGAAAGATATTGATGATGGATTGTCCAAGCAGACTATGACCGATGATAAATTGAATTCAGAGGAAGTTAAAAACGTTAACATTAAATCAGAAGATGATAATATTAAAATGGAAGTTGACGAAGTAGTGAGCTGCAAGGTAGAACTTCAGAATTCCATAAATAAAGAATTAACAAATGTAAAGAATGAAGTTAGGATGAATATTGAGAGTATTAAATCTGATGCTAAAACAAACGTCACATCCGAAGAGATTAAACAAGAGACTAAAGTTAAAAGTATTGATACCGGTACTGATGAAACTAAAATGGAAGAAAACTATACCGACGAAGAGATGAATAACTCTGCTACGAAAATTATGGAAGACAAAATTGTCGAAACTATACCAAATGGAGATAAATTCAACCATGTAAATAATTCGCATTACTCAAATGGCAAAGAATTAAATGGAACATTCATTTGTGGTAAGTTTCAATCATTTCGTTGTAACAAAGCTCTAACAATACATTTGAACATCTAATACTGGTGTGAATTGTGTATTTATTTCTGCGTCATGTAAAACTGATCCACATTTTTTCACTTATTGCAGGTGGGAATACTGAGCCTATTTGGTTCTCTATTTTTCCTCGAGAAACTTGTGATACGCCAGGCTCATGTACAAAGGCCATTTTCGGAATCGCTGAGACAACGGAACTCAGGATACCTGTTTTTCCTCCGCCTTCTAGTCCATCTTACGACAGGTGTGACAGCCCGGCACCCCTGGTATTGACACAGGACGAAGCTGCTCAACTAGAACACTTAAAAGTTCATGGATTGCCTCCGGCTGGGGAACCAAAACCAGTACCCGAAGGTGAGATACACGAAATCATTTCAAACACATAAGTATTAGTTTGGAACGCGGATCGGACGACTTGAAACTAAATTTTAAAACGCTAAACTTTGTTGTTAACAAACATTTACCAGCCAATCCTGCTTATTTTTATTATACTTCAGTACCAGTGAGAATATAATGAATTTCTTGCAACATGAAAAAAACTTGTGAAATTTTGCAAATACTGATTAGTCTGTTTTTTCATTTCTTTTAGAGCTTCGTTACGGCTGGTGGAGGGTATCGGACATTGATATGTTTCAATCATTATTGGAGAATCTCCACTCCCGTGGCGTAAGAGAGAAAGAACTGAAACGCACTACTTGGGCTACAATGGAATCCTTCTTAGCTATAACTGGTAAAATTCATGTGGATCCTGGAAATACTGCAGCTACTTATCTACAAGTGGAAGGAGATGAGCCAGAAATTCAAACTCCAAGACCAGATAAGCCCGATGATTGGAGTGAACATGTAGCTTTGCGCGTCGATGCCCAGCTCTTGGAGCAAGTTGAGGCACTCGAAGATAAAGTGGCTAATGCTAGCATGCAAGTTAAAGGCTGGAAGCTACCACCAAGGTCTGGTAGCGACGAAGCTGACGAACTAGAAAAGATACACGAAGTCGAACAAGTCAGTGCTGTCGAACAGGCTAGACAAAGGTTACTATCGCTAGAGGCAGCAATTGAGAGGAGGTATCTTAAACCACCTCTCGGTATCTGGTAAGTTATGATAATCGCATCTTCAGCTGGTTCATTAAAGAAATTCAGGACTCTGATCATTTTAGAGGCTGATAAAACACATATAGAACTTATCGAGCTAACTGCTTTTACTGTATAATCTAACAATTCTGTTCTGACTATCAATGTGTGAATCATTGTGCAAAGAAACTGCACAATGTTAAGAGTGACAATTTATTCGTGAATAAATCATTCGCATGTATATTTGTCTGAATATTGAAGCTATATTTATTACATAGAAAAACTTGACAAGTTTAGTGATCGTTTTGTTGAATGGAATATCGGAGTGGTTGTGATTTGTTGAACATTCAATAAATGATGAAAACTTTTGTCATTTTCTTTATCTTCTACGTTACAGTACCGGGGATCCAAATCTAACAGCACTTAAAGCAGAACAAGCGGCTGCAACAAATGCAAGTGTGAACCACTCAGATTCGAATGCTCTTGGGCCACCACCTATTGAGGAAACAACTCCGCGGGGCCTTAATAACTGGCGAGAGGCAACTGCTAGGGCACACACTTCGGCACAGCTGGCAATGGCGCTGTACATGTTGGAGGCCAGCATCGCCTGGGACAAAAGCATCATGAAGGCAGTGAGTCTAACACCAGCTAGAAACTCGGTCTGCATCATGCTGCGAAACCGCTGCGTCTCACTCAAAGCTACCACTCAATACAATCAGCTATTGACTACTACTCAGGCCTCTGTGGGTATTCGCACTAACTTACTAACCGAATTCTCTTTTCATTCTTTCTTTCTTCCTACCTTGAAGGGCATCCGAAGAGAATGTTATCAGAATTTAAATTGCGATATATCCCATTGCATAATAACAATCTAACATTTAAAATACATTGAAAATATGGAGACTTTGAGTAGGAAGAGTATTCGCATACCCACTAAGGCTTAATATTCGTTTTGGCTCATTTGGTGTGCAATTAAAAAAGTTCTGTAGAAGCGGTTCTTTGGCATGATATATTCATATTTCTGGTATCAAGAGCGTGGAGGTAACAGATTTTTAGTTTTTTTTTTTTCTTTTTTTTTTCCTATTTTTTTCTTTTTTTTCCTTTTTATGGATCGTTTGGAACAAAATTTTTCAATTTATATTGGGTATCCGAAATATTCTTATCCCTAAAAGTCTTCATATTCATATTCAAAAGTATTCGGATACCTGAAATATTTTCATATATATATATATATATATATATTAAATATATACTATAGTTATATATGGTGAAGAAATGTCAAATTACAGTATACATGTTAGGAATACTTGGAATTAATATTCCTTTCACAATATTACTAAATCAAAATTTAGGTAGCGAGTCATGGTATCACATTATTTTCTATTATTCTTTCTGTCTTTCTGAATATTCATTCAAAGTTTTACAACTGCAATTATTCTTTCATTAATCAACGTTTATCAAGAACATAAAATTAGACCATTCATCATCATCAATCATATTTTATTTTATTTCTTTCATATGTTTGAGCCTAGTTTTCCTTATTTCAAATTTATCTGTGCTTAGTGTCGACATTTCAAACATTTCAAACAAACTATCGGCATGGCTTTTCTTTCTGAAGTACATACTGTAGTTCATTAATTGGCCTTTTGTCTGGACATTTCTTCAGTTTTATTTAATTAGTACAAAATTACCTTCATGTACAAAATTATCTGAATAACAATCTGTCCAATACTGATCATGCTGTTCATTTTTACAAGCCATTCAATTGAGAATAAGTTATTGGATACTTTTCTTTGCAAACATAAAAAAAAAAAAAGGACAAACATGTCATCGCAATAATACTTTATTTTACTTGACATTTTGAATGTATTCAAATGTGTATACTGTATAGTATAAATTAATTCATGCTGTTAATCATGTTGATACTGCTTAGCTACCGCACATAGACAAAGTTAGGATTGTTTGGTTCTATCAATTATTTAAACATTCTCTTTTGAAACCTAAGAAGAAAATGATAATGAAGGCTTGGAGTTTTTCTACCGGTCAAACCACAGATAACACACCAATCTTTATAGAATGATGGCATGAATTTTTGACTAGTAACATACTGATGAATTGTTGTTTTCTTTTTCCTACAATTTTATAACGTAGTTCAATTCCGTATTATTACTGTGCATATTGAACAATTTAAACAGTTTAATTGTACCAATACATATAAAATTTCAATGTCTTCAAAGACTATAATTCAGAGTTTTGTTTTTTTGTACATTCACACCTTTGGAACGTAACTTTTGCGATTTGCTTTGTCGTGTATAGAGTTCTGAAATTTTTATATATTCATAGCATGTGAATTAGCTGTCTGGTATAAGAATGAAAAACAGTTGTTCAGAGGTCTTTAAAAAATTGCTCAATCTATGAATTAATAACTGCATATAGTTGCATATTGTACAGTTTGTCACAATCATTTTTGCACATTAGTTCCATAAACTTATCTTCCGCTTTGATTGAACAATCATCTTGAGATAATGAAGAATTTTTTTTATTTCCAACTTATTCGCCTTGTTTACCGCTTCCACTAATCTTTATTCACAGGGTTGTTGCATTTGCTTTGTTCTATTTAAAATAACTAATGCTTGAATGGTAGCCAGCAATAACTTTGTTCTTTACCTGCTATTAATGTCATAATCAAATAAACATTTCTATTGCCATAATGAGTTATAGCTTATAGTTTTTATATTCGCAGATCGAGTACAGAGTAATTTGTGTTAAACTTTTGAATGAATATCATTTCAAATTATAACAATAATTATGTAAATGTGATACTTGACTTTCATATTAACAGTTTATAATTATTTTTATAATTATTTTAACGTTTTCCTTTGAGCTTCGCTGACTACACTAATCGTAGTCTGATCCCTAGTCTAACAGCATAAGATAACAGAAAATGAAAATACAGTCAATGCAGCGAGTGTAACCCAATAAGAAAGCGCTTTATAATTTGAATAATGCCACTAATTCAAATGAACTGCTTCGGATGAATTTCAATTTTGTTATTGATTTAAACACATCTATGCCTTTTCTATTATTCGGAATATATAATTTTTCTACGCCAAATCCTATTGCCAGAATAACTTTAAAAATTATCTTCGATGTGAATGTTGATGTGAAGCATTGTATAATTGCATATCATTTTAATCAACTTAGTTTATAGTGATCTGTAGGTATATGGCGCAGCATGGCTTGCTTATCGAAATACAGTGTTGAGGAGCGTTTCGATCATTTCAGATTGTGCTGATTATTCTTTTACGTTTAAAAAACCATCAAATCGTTAATACCGGTTATTTTTATTTATTTATCATTTCTTTGGAAAGTTGAGTTCATCAGCTTTCGAATTAATATCATTTGAAATATTCATCGCATTTAATACGCGAATACATTAGCTATAAAAAAAATTCATCATCTTATTTCATAATCATTAATAGAAGTTAGTTCTGTTATCCTTCTTCAAGCCCTAAGACCTTTACATATGTTTGATAAATATCATTAAATTCCAATTGTTATGTAACTTACACATCCTCACGTAGCATAGGACTCAACGAAACATCCTTGCAAATGATAAAACTCGGACTATATTTAACCAGCACAATCTAAAATAGGGAAATAACTGTTGTCTCTCATCTTGCTAATCGATGAGTGTTTCTTTCATTTACAGAATTGCCAGTTCTGTCATAGCGGTGACAATGAAGATAAACTATTGTTGTGTGATGGCTGTGATCGTGGATACCATACTTACTGCTTCCGTCCAAAAATGGAAAACATTCCTGATGGTGACTGGTGGGTGGTACTTTATTATGAACAAGATTATTGTTTATTTTCGCACACTTCGAACACTTCAAGACATGACAAAAAACTTGGGCCATTTGTAAAATGTTCAGTTTTTATGCATGTTGAACCAAATGGGAAATATCATATAGTTCTAGACCAAATCTATCATTTATTTAATAGCTATAAGTAATTTATTCATCTATTACTTATTCATCTATTACAACTCCATCTATAATATTAAAAATATTAATTAATGTCTTAGGTACTGCCATGAATGTATGAATAAAGCAACAGGTGAAAGAAATTGCTTGGTATGTGGCAAACGAATGGGAAAAAATTTAGTCCTTTGCGAATTGTGCCCAAGGGCGTATCATACCGACTGCCATAATCCTGTAATGCCTAAGGTAAGATAATTAAAAGAAATTATCTTTCACTGGTTGCTATCTATCCATTTGCTCGCTTGACGGTTTATTAAATTTTTAACTAAATATTGTTTAAATTTTCTTTTAATGCTATTAGATGCCTCGAGGAAAATGGTATTGTTCAAACTGTCATAGCAAACAACCAAAGAAACGGAACAGTAGTCGAAGGAGTCATACCAAAGGGGCAACGAGAGACAGTGAAAGTTCTGACCATCCGCCAACTAGGTATAAGACTTGATTAGAAAAAAAAAAACGAAAAAAAAAAACTACGGGTATAGAAAATCACTTGGATGAAACAGGTAAAAAAAAAACCAAATATTCAATTATATTTACAGTCCAACTCCGTCAACAGCATCAAACACCCACGTCGAAGATGTTAGTTCCTCTGAGCCGCCGACGCCAACAGCATCGCCTAGGAAAGATGGAAATAGCAGAGCCTTGACGAAAAAGCAACAACGCGAATTGGCACCATGTAAAATTTTACTAGAACAATTAGAGCAACAGGATGAAGCGTGGCCTTTTTTATTGCCAGTTAACACAAAACAATTTCCAACGTATAAGAAAATAATAAAAACTCCAATGGATCTCAGTACCATTAAGAAAAAGTTACAGGACTGTGCGTAAGTTAGATGTTATTCATTCACATCATAACTAAGGAACTTCGATCGTGCTTGCTTCAAAATGATGCTAAAATAATATTTATTTACAACGTTAGAAGAAGAAAATAAACTATACAAGCTAAGGCATTGAAATACCCTCGTAGTTACCTCCAATTTATCTGTTTTTACACAAACCTCAATTACTTGCAATTTACCTTTATTCATATATATATAATATATATTTATTTCGAACAAAATCTAACACAGCAGAATCCAGGTAAAATTTTTTATCTGTTTTAACAAACATGGTAGCATGTTATTTCTAACAATTATTGATTTGGTGTAAACTTATTGAAAGCACTACAGCAACCAATCATATTTTACTAAAATGAAAAACTATAGCTGATACATGCCTCGGAGCAATAAAGAAATTACCCAAATCTTTGAAATTTTCAATTAAATCAAAAATAAAAATCAAATAATTTCTTTCTATTTCAGGTACAAATCAAGAGACGAATTTTGCATTGACGTCAGGCAAATGTTCATAAACTGCGAGGTGTTTAACGAAGATGATAGTCCCGTGGGTAAAGCTGGTCATGGAATGCGTAGCTTTTTTGAAATGCGTTGGACAGAGATTACAGGGGTGCCAGCACCTCCTCCACCAACACATAGCTGAGGTTCAGCACGCTCACGCAACAACTGTAACAGTTTTGCGCATTTCTATTACTAGTCCAATGTAAGGTTTCACCAAATGTATAATTACATTATCTATCGTCCAGATATCTATGATTGTTTAGTAATATTGTTATTACAAATTGTTCGCTTGTCTTCTAAGCCTTCTTGTAATATTTACAGAAATATGATGAACAAAAAAAAAAAAAAAAAAAACTTCACGAATATTTAAGAATCTTATTTAATCGTTAATTTCTACGAATAATAATCAATGTCAACAAACATGTGTTGACAATGAACTTGAATTTCATCATTATACAAACATCAGCCATCGCGCCATTCGTTTATATTGACTTAGTGAAAAGTTAATTATATGTTCTATGACTTTATTTTTGCATTACATATTTTGAGGACGTCACATATTTGATTGTTCAGCTTCCAGTATTTATACTAAATTGAATTTAATAGTCGGATTCACACAGAAGGAATCAGAATTCATAAACATTTGATTACCTCTTAACAGTATGTTCATTTATTATTAATTGTGAAGAATGATCATAACAATTAGTAATGTTATTACAGATGATGAACTGTAGATGTTGGATAAAATTCCTTGGCTCGTTGTTCCATCTCTGATCGGAGATTATAATAACATGATGAAAAACCAGACGGTGTTATATTTGTCAATGCTTAATTTGATAAAAGACCAATTTCATGATATCGCCACAATCTACTCTATAGTTAATTTTTTTTTTTGTCCAGTACTAGAGTCTCTGTACTAAACAGAGTACCTTGAATCTCACTCTCTTTGCATAATAGAGATGAAAAATCCGACGATAAATTTCATTAAAGACTTATTTCATTTTCCGTCAAATAATGTTAAGGACGATACTTGTGTTTTTTTTTTTCTTTCTTTTTATCTTCGTTGCTTTAGATAACGAAAAATTGCTGCTGGACGCATACGAAAAGTAAATTATTTTCACATCCGGTATTTGTAAATTTAAATAAAAATTTAAATTCTTATCTTTTATGTGTTTAAATAAAAAAAAAAAAAGAAAAAAGAAAAAAGAAAAAAAAAAACGAATTTTAATCGTAGATAAATAATTTCATTACGTTCATAATCATTATTATGAATTTTAGCAAGGAATCAACTATATGTTGAAATTATGCGTATAATCGTCAAAGAATTTACGTAACTTTATTATTTCTGATGCCTTGTTACTGCCATTAAGTATTTCCTCTTCATATCTTAACAGAAGTGTTTAAAAAAAAAAAAAAAACCTTTTGAACTAACAAACATTTAGAGTATGGTTTTGGTGGTCTATAAACCTTCAGCTATCTTTCAATTTCGCAATTTTATTTTGCGATCATTCACCTGAAGGTAAAAGTTCATATCAATAAAATGCAGTTTAATTATTTCATTATTGATGTTGAAATGAAAGAGACTCGTGGTGTTAAAATCACTTTATCGTCTAGAGTTTTCAATCGACTCAACACCATCGCCAGATTTATGAAAAAAAAAAAAAAAAAGAAGATAAATACGTTTTGAACACTATTAGGGTGAAAATAATAATACCTTTCTTGAAATTAATGCGATATAACTTATAAATATGGCAAGTTCTTGGACGAAGAAGATAATTTAAAAAGACTACAATGGTCCTTGTACTTAGAACACAAAAACTTCTTGCCTAAACTGATTTCTAATTGTATTATAAACGTAACAATATTGCAGGAATGAAAGAAATATTTTGCAAAGTAATGATTATGAAGATGTATTAACTTCTAAGAATATAAATAGGATTATAAAAATGTTAGAATAATCCAAATACACTGGTATAGGGTGAGATGCCATTCCACTGTTGAGTATTTTTTTAATTTCGTTTTCTTTATTTTTTATTTTTCATTTTTTTTCTATATATATTATTTACTGCATAAAGAATTCTCTAAATCGTATTCGCTTGTCAGTATTTTAAAGTTGTAAAATGAAATTATACATAAGATGCATTCATTATGAGACTTAATAGAATAATCCTTAATTTTAGAATATACTACGTGTATAAGAGAAACATTTCGAATCTGGTGTCTCGTAGAATTCTAAAATTAGCTGAATCAAGCATAATTAGTTAAGATTTGATTATACGAACTGTGTAACAAACCTGTTGAAACTTAAAATGGCATTACGAGCAAGCGTGACGAGAAAATGTAATTTACGTAACGAGTGAGAACCAGTCCATGAATTTTCACGTGTTCTTGAACAAAACGTTTTATGTAACTGTATAAAGAATCGATATGTAAAACATAATACAAGAGTATAGTATTTAAGTATCTTAGTATGTGTGTGCATATTTTTT
The DNA here is from genome assembly GCA_943736025.1 of Tenthredo mesomela. NCBI lineage: Eukaryota > Metazoa > Arthropoda > Insecta > Hymenoptera > Tenthredinidae > Tenthredo > Tenthredo mesomela. Next base: position 19,974,634 of record OX031016.1, on the reverse strand, counting down.
TCTTTTTTTTTTTTCAATAAAATAAAAAAAAAAAAAAATAAAAAAAATAAAATGTATGATTATTGAGAAATATGTTTATACGATATAATAATAATAATAATAATAATATTAATAATAATATTAATAATAATATTAATAATAATATTAATAATAATAATAATAATAATAGTAATAATAACCGGTTCATTGAAACTTGCTGACCTTTTTTTTTTTTAATAAGGATTTGTTTGGAACAAAGTCGCGGAACAAGTTTATTCTATCAATATTGAACAAACCCATTAATAGTATTTTAAAGAAGAGTGCTCTGGATACTATTTAAAGTCTGTTATTATATGCAACGAATTGTTATCGTCTGTGTGTCGCGCCCATTTGGTATCGTATGAATGCAACCCATGACTATTTACAGGCTGATGAATATATATAAACATTCCTGATTTTAATGTTAAACGTAGTATGAACAAAAAAAAAAAAAAAAAAATATATATATATATATATATATATACATATATACATATATATATATACGTATATATATATACATATATATATATATACATATATATATATATATAAAATTAAATTTTTTGATTCGTTGTTGATTCGTCGCGATAAGTTATAACAATTACCTAAGTTTTGCGAATGAAAGTGAAAATAATGTACTAGTATAAAAGGTAAACAGGACCCTCTTCTGGTACTATTCATCAATATGACACGCAGTAGTGTGTATCGTGCAAGATATGGAAATTGGAACATGGTGTTGTGCTCGTGATATCCGATGCCTCTGATTGCTATTCCAGATTCATCTTGCAGTGCATTTTCCACGTTTGTTAATCTATATCAAGATAACAAGTGCCTACTCCTTGCTCTCAATCATCTGGAAGATAAACTTCCTTATTTCATGTTCCATGTTCCATGTTCCAACTATACCTAATCTCTTTCTCTAAACGTACAACCGATATGAAAAGCTACTTCGCAGTGTGTAAGATTTTGATCTTTAAATATGTTTTGTTTCGTCGCGATGAGTGAATGAGTGATTAAATTTATGGAGCAAGTTATAGTCTTTTTACAATCACAAGAATGACCATTGCGAAATGGTGAATTATAATGTAATACCTTGTTTTGTAAGTAATTGATGTAAATTATTGTCTCAGTAAATTAGTTTAAAAGTACAGTATTTGCACAAAAACTAATATGAAAAATATGCCTACAATAAGCGACATACATAGGTATATTTATAGGCTGTAGTTGACGCGTTAGATATCACGAAAAAAAAAAAAAAAAAAAAAAACTGAATGAAAAAGAAAAAGAAAATGAAAAGGGAAAAAAAAAAGTAAATAATTTTTTAAGGTCTAATTATTATTTAAATTATATAGTACAGTTATTGTTAGTACGATTAACGACGCTTTTTATACGAACTTTAGTTATAAATGTCACATTAACAGTTGTAGTGAAACGAAATGCAGGCGAAAGAAAAAAAAGTAAGTTAAAAATAATGATTGTCTATAGTATAAACAGGAGTAATGTTAAGTAGCTAATATGTGCGTGCCTAGACTTAGGCTCACAATGCTATGTAAACGAATAAACAGACTTAATTATTGTATTGCAAAATAATAAATAAATAATAAACAAACGAATAGATGGGATGGTATGTTTGTTATATGTAATTAATATTCAATATACAGTATTACAGTTACTTATACATTAACATTAGTTATGATATATACAACTCATTACTTGGATAACAATAAACTAAGACACATTGTATATCGTAAGATGGTAATAATATAGTGTTTATTCAATTTGTGCAACTATTTAGCATTCTGCAGTCAACAATTGAAACAATATATCAGATGTCCGACTTAAAATTTGTAAATTTCTTTGGGAACATTCTTTTTTAGCGCCAATTACTGACAAATTTAAAGGTGCTATAGAACTGCCGCCAATTCACAGGTCTTCGGTATAGCCAAAAAAGGGAAGAAGAAGAAGAATTAGCGTTATACATGTTGGATATGTATAAATGTAGTGTAATTTTTATTTATTCGTAATATATATGACTGGATAATCTACGCTGAAAATCACTGCGCAAGCGCCCTACAGTTTAATTTGAGCTTCTATAAAAAAATAATTCCCGTGAAATTTGCTAATCATAAAGTTGGCGCACGGGGTGGAAAATGGTATCGCCATCTCGCGTTCAAAGAGACGCACTATTCTTCCGCAAACATTAGTGCGCCTTGCCGCATGCAACCCGCATGCCATTCATGTGATTTCTAACATAAGATTGCCTGCAACGAGGCGCACATATTTGTTTTTCGTTGAATGTCAACTCACGCGATCGAAACTAAGTAACGAAGAATCGGGCAGTTAATACATCTTTATCACCGAGATTTTTCTGACAGTTGCACCAGTGATTTTTGGAAGCGCCAAATGCCTGGTACAACCGCCAGGAAAATCACTCCGAAATGAAGGTATCAACTGCCAGAAAAATTACGTTGATAAGAAGGTAGCAACCGCCAGATCCTTCGTGACTTAGTTATGATCGCAGGAGTTGAAAGAATTCTGTTCGAATTTTAACAAACGAGTGTATTATAAGGTATATTGAACTCCGCAGTCTTTGTAGAATGACTTAAATTTGGTAGTATTTATGCCATACATTATTGTAATACGAATAAAGTTGATATCAAGCTCACTTGTATGCCGCCAGAAAGCAAATAAAGAGATTCGATCAACTGCGATATGTAGTACCTAAACATATACGTATATTTTTACACAAAAATTCACATATTGTATACATAATGTTATCAATAAGTAACATTGTCATCTAATTTTATCGATGCATCAGTAATAAATTTTGAGATATATCAATGATTAATTGGTCAGTTATTTTCCATTTTTCCCTTCCATCGATTCTGTATATCAAATAAGCGAGAGGTACGTAACAGCTCACCTACGACACGCATGATCAATTAGGAACTTTAAATAACGTAAGAATATACAGACGTTCGCGAAGCAACGTTTACTTACACTGCTGTGTGCCTGCATGCTTGAACGCTGTTGTTTTTTCCCGCCAAAAATTCCAGCACATCTCCTCGGGTCAGATGTTCTCCTGATACCAGTAGTATTTTTCGACTTAAAATTTTTTAAACTCTGAAAATAGCTCGTACATATAAACTATAAAGCGACGAGCATGAAGCAGCGCATGCATACCTACATCAATACACTAGTCTTTTCCCCCTCCAGAAATTTTAGTACACCTCCTCAGGTCAGATGTTTTCCTGATACCAGGAGTATTTTTCGAGTTAAAATTTTTCAAATCGTCAAAATAGCTAGTATAATAAACTATATAACGACGTGCATGAAGCAGCGCATGCATACCTACATGAATACACTAGTCTTTTCCCCCTCCAAAAATTTCAGCACACCTCCTCGGGTCAGATGTTCTCCTGATACCAGGAGTATTTTTCGAGTTAAAGTTTGTCAAATCGTCAAAATAGCTATAGAATAATAGACTGTATAGCAACATGCATGAAGCAACGTATGCATGCCTATATCGATACACTAGTCTTTTCCCCCTCCAAGAATTTAAGCACACCTCCTCGGGTCAGATGTTCTCCTGATACCAGGAGTATTTTTCGAGTTAAAGTTTGTCAAATCGTCAAAATAGCTATAGAATAATAGACTGTATAGCAACATGCATGAAGCAACGTATGCATGCCTATATCGATACACTAGTCTTTTCCCCCTCCAAGAATTTAAGCACACCTCCTCGGGTCAGATGTTCTCCTGATACCAGGAGTATTTTTCGAGTTAAAATTTGTCAAATCGTCAAAATAGCTATAGAATAATAGACTGTATAGCAACATGCATGAAGCAACGTATGCATGCCTATATCGATACACTAGTCTTTTCCCCCTCCAAGAATTTAAGCACACCTCCTCGGGTCAGATGTTCTCCTGATACCAGGAGTATTTTTCGAGTTAAAATTTGTCAAATCGTCAAAATAGCTATACAATAATAGACTGTATAGCAACATGCATGAAGCAACGTATGCATGCCTATATCGATACACTAGTCTTTTCCCCCTTCAAGAATTTAAGCACACCTCCTCGGGTCAGATGTTTTCCTGATACCAGGAGTATTTTTCGAGTTAAAATTTTCCAAATCGTCAAAATAGCTAGAATACTAGACTGTATAGCAACATGCATGAAGCAACGTATGCATGCCTATATCGATACACTAGTCTTTTCCCCCTCCAAGAATTTAAGCACACCTCCTCGGGTCAGATGTTCTCCTGATACCAGGAGTATTTTTCGAGTTAAAATTTGTCAAATCGTCAAAATAGCTATAGAATAATAGACTGTATAGCAACATGCATGAAGCAACGTATGCATGCCTATATCGATACACTAGTCTTTTCCCCCTCCAAGAATTTAAGCACACCTCCTCGGGTCAGATGTTCTCCTGATACCAGGAGTATTTTTCGAGGTAAAATTTGTCAAATCGTCAAAATAGCTATAGAATAATAGACTGTATAGCAACATGCATGAAGCAACGTATGCATGCCTATATCGATACACTAGTCTTTTCCCCCTCCAAGAATTTAAGCACACCTCCTCGGGTCAGATGTTTTCCTGATACCAGGAGTATTTTTCGAGTTAAAATTTGTCAAATCGTCAAAATAGCTATAGAATAATAGACTGTATAGCAACATGCATGAAGCAACGTATGCATGCCTATATCGATACACTAGTCTTTTCCCCCTCCAAGAATTTAAGCACACCTCCTCGGGTCAGATGTTTTCCTGATACCAGGAGTATTTTTCGAGTTAAAATTTTCCAAATCGTCAAAATAGCTAGAATACTAGACTGTATAGCAACATGCATGAAGCAACGTATGCATGCCTATATCGATACACTAGTCTTTTCCCCCTCCAAGAATTTAAGCACACCTCCTCGGGTCAGATGTTCTCCTGATACCAGGAGTATTTTTCGAGTTAAAATTTGTCAAATCGTCAAAATAGCTATAGAATAATAGACTGTATAGCAACATGCATGAAGCAACGTATGCATGCCTATATCGATACACTAGTCTTTTCCCCCTCCAAGAATTTAAGCACACCTCCTCGGGTCAGATGTTTTCCTGATACCAGGAGTATTTTTCGAGTTAAAATTTGTCAAATCGTCAAAATAGCTATAGAATAATAGACTGTATAGCAACATGCATGAAGCAACGTATGCATGCCTATATCGATACACTAGTCTTTTCCCCCTCCAAGAATTTAAGCACACCTCCTCGGGTCAGATGTTCTCCTGATACCAGGAGTATTTTTCGAGTTAAAATTTGTCAAATCGTCAAAATAGCTATAGAATAATAGACTGTATAGCAACATGCATGAAGCAACGTATGCATGCCTATATCGATACACTATTCTTTTCCCCCTCCAAAAATTTCAGCACACGTCCTCGGGTCAGATGTTCTCCTGATACCAGGAGTATTTTTCGAGTTAAAATTTGTCAAATCGTCAGAATAGCTATAGAATAATAGACTGTATAGCAACATGCATGAAGCAACGTATGCATGCCTATATCGATACACTAGTCTTTTCCCCCTCCAAGAATTTAAGCACACCTCCTTGGGTCAGATGTTCTCCTGATACCAGGAGTATTTTTCGAGTTAAAATTTGTCAAATCGTCAAAATAGCTATAGAATAATAGACTGTATAGCAACATGCATGAAGCAACGTATGCATGCCTATATCGATACACTAGTCTTTTCCCCCTCCAAGAATTTAAGCACACCTCCTTGGGTCAGATGTTTTCCTGATACCAGGAGTATTTTTCGAGTTAAAATTTTCCAAATCGTCAAAATAGCTAGAATACTAGACTGTATAGCAACATGCATGAAGCAACGTATGCATGCCTATATCGATACACTAGTCTTTTCCCCCTCCAAGAATTTAAGCACACCTCCTCGGGTCAGATGTTCTCCTGATACCAGGAGTATTTTTCGAGTTAAAATTTGTCAAATCGTCAAAATAGCTATAGAATAATAGACTGTATAGCAACATGCATGAAGCAACGTATGCATGCCTATATCGATACACTAGTCTTTTCCCCCTCCAAGAATTTAAGCACACCTCCTCGGGTCAGATGTTTTCCTGATACCAGGAGTATTTTTCGAGTTAAAATTTGTCAAATCGTCAAAATAGCTATAGAATAATAGACTGTATAGCAACATGCATGAAGCAACGTATGCATGCCTATATCGATACACTAGTCTTTTCCCCCTCCAAGAATTTAAGCACACCTCCTCGGGTCAGATGTTTTCCTGATACCAGGAGTATTTTTCGAGTTAAAATTTTCCAAATCGTCAAAATAGCTAGAATACTAGACTGTATAGCAACATGCATGAAGCAACGTATGCATGCCTATATCGATACACTAGTCTTTTCCCCCTCCAAGAATTTAAGCACACCTCCTCGGGTCAGATGTTCTCCTGATACCAGGAGTATTTTTCGAGTTAAAATTTGTCAAATCGTCAAAATAGCTATAGAATAATAGACTGTATAGCAACATGCATGAAGCAACGTATGCATGCCTATATCGATACACTAGTCTTTTCCCCCTCCAAGAATTTAAGCACACCTCCTCGGGTCAGATGTTTTCCTGATACCAGGAGTATTTTTCGAGTTAAAATTTGTCAAATCGTCAAAATAGCTATAGAATAATAGACTGTATAGCAACATGCATGAAGCAACGTATGCATGCCTATATCGATACACTAGTCTTTTCCCCCTCCAAGAATTTAAGCACACCTCCTCGGGTCAGATGTTCTCCTGATACCAGGAGTATTTTTCGAGTTAAAATTTGTCAAATCGTCAAAATAGCTATAGAATAATAGACTGTATAGCAACATGCATGAAGCAACGTATGCATGCCTATATCGATACACTATTCTTTTCCCCCTCCAAAAATTTCAGCACACGTCCTCGGGTCAGATGTTCTCCTGATACCAGGAGTATTTTTCGAGTTAAAATTTTTCAAATCGTCAAAATAGCTAGAATAATAGACTGTATAGCAACATGCATGAAGCAACGTATGCATGCCTATATCAATACACTAGTCCTTTTCCCCAATAAACATTTCAGCACACCTCGTCGGGTCAGATGTTTTCCTGATAACAGGGAGATTTCTTGATATAGACAAATTTGAACTCGAAAATTGCGTCTGGTATCAGGAGAGCATCTGATCCGAGGAGGTATGCTGAAATTTTTGGCGGGCAAAAACAACGGCGTTCAAGCTTGCAGGCATACAATAGTGTAAGCCTTGCTTCGCGAACGTCTGTATATTCTTACGTTATTTAAAGTTTCTGATTGATCATGCGTGTCGTAGGTGGGCTGCTTCACCTCTCGCTTATTTGATAGAAAGAATCGAAGGAAGGGAAAAGTGGAAAATAACTAACCAATTAATCATTGATACATATATCTGAAAATTTATTACTGATGCATCGATAAAATTACATGACAATATTCCTTATTGTTAACGTTATGTATAATATGTGAGTTTTTGTCTAAAAATATACGTATGTTTACATATCGCAGTTGATCGAGTCTCTTTATTTGCTTCCTGGCATACAGGTGAGCATTAACTTCATTGGTATTACAATAATGTAAGACATAAATATTACCAAATTCAACTCATTCTAAAAAGACTGCGGAGTTCAATATATACCTATACAGACTTTGACATCTTTGCCATTTCATATGAATATTGGTCTTATACGAGCTCAGTGCTTTCTACGAAATGCAGTTCTACGCCGCTTCAGCCGGCAATTTACTCTAAAATCAATTTTCATGTACAATAAATTGTAGTAGAATATAGATGAAAGAAAGGAAAAAGTACGGAATTCAATGGAATGAAAAATTCCAGGAGTGCCACTAATTTAAGAAACTGATAAATGTGAGATAAGGAAATCTATTTTGGGACAACATTCTCTACATTCAGAGAATTTTTTTTTTTTTTTAGATGCCTTTTACAGCCATATTTCCTTAACTATACGAGAATGAGATAAGGTTTGCATGGAATAAATTTGGGATCTAGTAGTTAGATATATGTTTTCTGTTTTATTCTTCTCATATTTTCGATTTTATTTTATTTATTTCTAGTCGCTAGTTAAATTCTCTATCTTCTCTTTCTCGTTCTTTCAATTTTATTATAATAGTTTCGTAACTTTGTTCTGAGTTGTTCTTTTAATTGTTTGTTCGTTTGTTTACATTGCTAGTTTAAATACCCCTTCGCACATAGACTATCTCGTGCCCAATAAGCATGAATGAAACGATAGTGGTGCGATGAAAGAATGCGGATAAAAAAACTACTACCCTTTCATTGTATTCGTAAAAGCGTTGTTGCAGGTGGCCCATTGAAGTATTCGAAGAAGCCGCATACAAAACTATGTACTACCCTTTTACTATACATTTCTGAACATAGTGAAATATAGTAGTTTATTGATGTATCGCGGATACTTATTAGTTATTACATTCATGATTAGATTATGAATGAATTGAAATATGAAATGAAATCGCTAATGAGAATAACGTGCGTTACAAAATTAATACAGAATAATAAAGCCATATTATTCTCGTATTGTTTTTTTTTTTTTTTTTTCTGTCCTAAAAATGAAACAATTTATTATTTTGTTTTATTATTCTGAAATATTTGTTAAAAAAAAAAAATCCGTAATTCAATAAACACTATTTATCGTTTGTCTGCATAATACTATGAAGAGTTTCATTCAACGTGTCGTTATTATATTTTCAAAATTTACAATTAAGTTATTTTTTGTTTCACCATTGGGTAAAAAATTATTCCGTCGAAATTCTCATAGATGGCAAAACGATCGTGGGGATTCACTGCGTTATCGACCGGAGAGACCTGAGGATATAAAATAGTGTATAAAACCGGCGTCTGGTTATTTAGGTCGTAGTGAGTACCGCCCTGAAACCAACGAGTATCTTTCTTCCGTCGACACATCCCACGTGAGAAGGTTAGTATATTCTGCTATTCAATTCAGAGTTTTACGTAATTCGCGAATTTCTGGCGCCCCTAACGAGGTTTGGTGTGAAAAGAGACTCCCTCGTATTACATAACATTACTATTTATACACGTAGCTCTAGACTTCTATTACATATTCTCTGAAACAATTCCACAACTGAATTGTATCGCATGTGAGATATATCATTCGCGTTGCTAGTACTTGCTCTACCCCTCGTTTAATTCGATTATATTATATATTGTATCAATAAATTAACTAGTCTATCATTTACTATCTATATATATATATTTTTTCTTTGTTCATACAAATGGATCTCTGCCAAATAAGTGATGAAAAAATGTATATCAGTTTAAAAATATTTTCTCGTTATACATTTTCACTTGGAAGTATGCCATTTTGATGCAGCTTAGAAAACGTGTTTAGGTAGTCAAAACTGTAGCCATGCACTACAATTTATTTTCAAATCAAACTACTATGACAGCGTTGAAGAACTCTTATCGCTTTCTAATAGCTACATGATATTATTCATTAGATTTTGTAGAAAGTGAATCGATCAGTGAAGACAACCAAAGTAGTAAAATACATTCGAATGATTCTCAGATCTAACAATAAAATATAAATTATTCATCATAGTAATATGACTAGAAATAGTTAGAAATTATTTGTTAATTAGAATGAAATTTATTGTAAACTAAAAATAGAAAAATCATTCAGAGAATATAGTATAGTTATTCGAAGTTGCGTAGTATTATAGAAAGAAAAAAAAATGTCCACCTTATTTATTTTTTAAGATATGTACTAGTACCGAACTTTATTCAACTGTAGAGAAATAAGAAGATCAAAAAAAGAGATTTATCAAATGTATAGGTACTTAATTTAATCATATGTTATGATTGTAATCAGATAAATATAAAGAGAGAATGAATTAATTTATAGCAATGAAACAGTAGTCTATTTTTAAACTTATAATACATATATACATACATCACGAGTGAATGGACTTGTTTCCCAGCTGAGAATAATAATCAGTTTGCAAAATAATTCTTGAATAACATTCAGCAATTGCACTTCGTACCTGAAATATAATGTCCATTTATATGGCTATGTGATATATGGTACGTGATAACGAATCTACTAGATTATTTGTGAGTTATGATAGTTTTTTTTTTTTTTTTGTTCTACTTAATTTACAACCTCGTCATACCAGGTACTAATCTCATTCCGAAAAGACTGTAAAACTATATTAATTTTCGGATCTATAAATGCCATGATTTTATACACGTATAGTAGTACGCATTTATGCAATAAATTAATACTCGAATTGTCGTTGTTGTTCTTTTCGGTTTGTTTCATTTTTTTTTAAGTCTTTTCGAAGTAGGGTAAATTCCAGTATGGGATATTGACACACTTGACGTATAATTTATATATTATTCTGATAAATATAACCTCGTATGCGTGATAGCTAACTGGAGCAAGATACTTGATTAATTTAGCGAAAATCCAAGAATTTTTATTCTTTCATTTGTCATTTATAATCAAAGAATAGTGAACAATATTATCGAGAAAAAAGATACAGGGGTAAACATTCCATCGATTGGCGCGAAAATACTACGCATAATATGGGCTATAAAACTATTCCTAATGAGATGTGTAATTAATTTGTTTTTTAAGACATCAAAAGTTCGTATTTTTGTTTCGTTATAGTTCAACCCAGTCTCAGTTGTACATATTATTCGATTCACGAATAACATTGTTATTTTCTTTAAATGCATTGAATAATTCAACAAACATGATTTATATTTAGCTCTGTATCAATTATAAATAATATTGTTATGAAAAATAATTGAACAATATTGTCTTTGAATTATTTTCAAATCGGTACGACATTAGGTATAATATTAAACAATGATGTATAGAGAAAGCACTCAGAGCAATGAATTTTTCTTCAAGATCAAACAGAGATATTTTCGAATGCTTTTAAAGGTCGAGTGCAGATCTTATATCTTCCTAAATTTAACTTTTACATACTAGTTGAATTTCGAGCGGTGGGGTAAAGAACCCCAGGTTAGTAACTATATTAAACTTTCGAAGCATTCGCAGTGTCTGCAGAACCCAGGTAGCGAATAGTTAGAATATCATTTTTAAACTTGTATTCTACTTTTACACTGTGGCTAACGCATTATTGAAAAACTTGGCTCTAATTTTAATCGAAACTGTCTATGCATTTAAAAAAATAGTAATAACTCAAGTGAAAGCTAACAGTTTTACGTAAACTAATATTCTTAATTAATTGGCATAGGTAGTACTACAGTTTTGTAAAATTCAAATTTTCTACGTTTGAAAATATAATAACGATTAACAAATGATATAATCGACGTCTTGGTTCTTTCCGTCGTTAGATACTATATATATACATATAACTGCAAGTGAGTAATTATAGATTCATTTGTACCCAATGGACCGTGTTAATGTGTTTCGCAATTGCATAGAGCTATTCAAATTTATGTATCGTGTCCACCGACCTTAGTAGTAATCAATTACGAAAATCTGTTTGTATATTATATAACTAGTGTCGAATAGCCGGTTCCCCACACGTGGTAACTACGACGTATTCTTATTTCATCTTGATCCATATAGTATCTTGAATGTCGAAAAATGAAGCGTAATAATCTGTATACATCTTTTTGCGTATATATATATATATAACAGACTTTGGCAATCTCATAAGACGCAATAGTAGTAGTTTATTTTCCGTTTTTATTTTTATTTTTTATTTTTTTATTTTTTCATTTGTTATTCCATTATATTGTGTCTGAGACAAACTATCAACAAAACGTTTTAACCCTGTTATACTATATAACATTTATTGCGAAATTTATTGTGTATCTGGCTGCATTGCTTGGCGTGTTTAATGATTGAATTGCGATCCTACACCACGTATACGTATACGTATACATTCTTATTTGAAATACGTAGTTTCGTAATCTTCGTCTGATAATACAGCAACTGGCGCTAAGATTCTATCTAGAACATTGCTATACAGTCTGATTATAGTTATTGCCTATAATATTATACCTATAGGCGCATGCAAATCTTGTGATTGAATTAAAAATTAGCATATGTCTACAATAAATATATCTATACATTATAAAGATTAGCTCTGTTTTACGATAAAGAATTTCTGTTGAGTTTCAACTATCTCAAAGATTCTAATATATTTATTGAAATTATTTATTTTATTCAAGATATAACAAGGTAAAGAATATTATTATAATATTATCACTGACCGAATAAAATTGCGAGGAAAAATCTGCAGCTTCATTATTCACAAATGAAATATTGACGAAATAGTATATATAATAACAGGAAATTTTACACGTTTCTGCTAAACTCTAATAACTTATATTTCGTAAAAATTAATTAAAAAATATATCGCGTATGATAATGCTATAATACTATAATTCCTGAATGACATTACCGCGTATCCGAGCAAAAGAGAGAAAAAAAAAAAAAAAAAAAAAAAAATTATAAGTAAAAATATTTGTATGAGATCGATCTTCAATTTTAATATAAATATTTCAAAATTAACGCAGCCTAATATCACCTCGGAAAATACCTGAAATTACTATGCGATATCACAAGTCGAATCATTCGTAACATGAATGACAAAATCTAATTGTAAGTCGAAGGCTATTACGTACAGATGTGACAATCCGGAATATCTACTACTTCCGCGCGACGATTATGCTGTAAAGTCAAGTCTTCATATTGATATTAGATAAAAAAAAATTGAACAGGTAAAATTTACAATGTTTCAGGGTGCCGGGTAGCAGCACGTCATCCGAAGTCACGAGATGCATTTAACAAGATCCACATTATATGCTTTTCGGCTCTCACTTAACCAGGTATCGTATATCACTTTTTATACAATTTGTATTACGCACCTATACGACTTTGAAGCTACCAAGTTTCCTTACTTTCAATTCTAAAACACAATACTAACGCATTACATATATATATCTATGTATATCGAAATCGGAGGTATTTCACCTTGATTTGTCTTCTATTACATACATATATGTATTAAATAGTGAAGGTAAAAACCAAACTCGATATATTGTGTATTTGTTCCTTGTAGAGGAAAACGTGTATCGCATTACTTCTCGAATTTCTATCCCGAAAGTAACTTGAACTATTTAAATTTTTTACATCATATTTTGTTTCTACAGATTTCTTTACTTTTTTTTTTTTTTTTATCGCAATACAAAAGTATAAAATATCTATGTCGTTGTTACAGAGTGGCAGTGCACCGGCTTATCGAAGTGGCGGTGTTGATCGTAAAACTGTGAGATCTGCCCTTTTGCTTGCAACCGCGGGTTTGTCGCTCAGCACATTTTCCCTCAAACAGATGCTATCATCTCCTGCACAACAGCGTCGGTTCCGAAGAATCAATTAGACTATATAAATTGAAGAAAAGAAAAATTAAAAAAATTAAAAAAAAAAAAAAAACTCTTATCTAAGCCAAGGATTACTCATAGAAATATATAAAAATAAGTAAAAGACAAAGAAGAAATAAAAACATTGTAAGAGTTCCGTTTTAGCCCTCAGGGAATAAATCTAATGAAGGTTTAGCTAAGAGTTGTTCAAATTAGATATTTGTAGCTTCGAAAACGCCGCCGTTGAAAATTGAATTGCTACTATACTCATCTTTATTGTGAGACACAGGGGGCGTTATAGAAACGAACAATTTTGAAAATAATAAAAAAACATGAGATTTTAGCCGAGAGTATGACTCGCATTAACTGTTTACAAAACCTTTTCATGATTTCTATTAGACGATATAAGTAAAATTTCTGTAGTAAAATGGTATCATAATTTAACAGCACAACAATTATTACTTCAAATTATTGATTTCGGATGTAATTATCTTTTTATTGATAATAATGTTTAAATTATTTAATTAATTTAATATCAGAAGTCAACTAGTACGTTATGCATGCACAAGGTATGCAAGTACGGGCAATTTTAGTTAAATTAAATTCAGTAGTTAGTTTAGGATGTACTAGATTTGTTAGGGTATTTATAGTTTCGAATTCTTTAGACTGAAGTAAGGCTGTTATATTATAAACGTAGATGAGATTAATTCGATACCTAAGTTATTGATTTAGAACACAGCATAGAATGTATTAGCTCTTTTGATACAAATGATTGAAATGATTAATGAATAGTTAACGAGTGTATAAAACACCATTATGAAATAAGCAGGATTCTTGGTGAATACTCGGTAGATAATCAGAAAAAGATATGGCTGCGTTTTAATTTTCAGTAAATAGAACTCCATATCGAACTTCATACTGAAAATCTGATCAACGTGTCATTTGATAATCTGTAAATTTTCAGCAGCAGGAAAAATATTTAAAACAAGCATTATGATAATTAATTAATACAATACAATGCATGATTACATTGATTGATCAAAGTTTCCAGAGTTTAAACACTCGAGAGAACTTTGGATGAATCGATGAAAAAAGACTTGAAAATCATTTTGTTCTTATATTTCGAAATAGGATTTTCTTCGCATTCTGATAATGCTAATGTAATCTAATATACTATTTAAATATTATCATTGACATTCGTTCTAAGTATTTAAATATATCAATTGTATTTCATCTATCGTGTACACATCAAGTTTCTTTTTTAATCTACCCACATCAATCATCAATAATTCCAATCCATGAGGAATGTCGACTGAGGATTATCTACAATTGTAAGTTGCAGAGGTGAAGACGGATGTTAGTACTTCAAAAGAATTTAATCAGATTAGATCTTAGATGCTATTCATTTTTTATTTTCCTTTTTTTTCTTTTGAGCCAACGCACTTGATTATATAATTATAGGAATAATTGCTGAAAGTTACAGCTGGTAGGTAAAGAATAAAAATATTTCTGTTATGCATCAGTTAAATAAATCCATCGTGAGAATATTATTAGAATGAAAATAAATCCAGGTATGTATACGTACGATTTATTTATACAGAAGGTTAATCAGAAGTCATAGAATAATTATTTTAATTCTAATGACACGAGAGAATTGATATTGAAACTATACCTAGTTCAAAATCAATAATAATAATAATCAATTGAATAAAATTTATACAAGAGAAACTCTAACATGATTTTTTTTTTTTCTTTTTTTTCTTCTAAATTATGTGAATAAATTCTCAATTTTAATTTTATAATATGATAAACCTTGTTACAATTATTATTCCAAAGGTATAATATATTGCTAAAGCAAAATATTGGCAAATTTTTTATATATTTTTTTTTTTTCTTTTTTGAATGTTAAATTAATTTAATTGCTAAATAATGATCTTTAATTTTGAATGATATTTATATTATAATAGATTATAGCCCATAACGTTATACCATAGGATATTTAATGGACATAAACTGCTACCATCGTTTCAAATCTTTCCAATATCATATCCGAATCTTTCACTTTTATTAAAAAAAAAAAAGCCATAGAATAACGCTATAGACAAAACATAATAATATGGACCCTGAAATAGATAGAAGTGCTCAAGCAGCGATAAAAAATATTCTGCTTTAGTTAAAAATATAAGCATTCTGTATCCTAATAAGATTGTAAATATGTGTATTCAAACAGTGTTTCTTAACTTCTTTTTTCAGTCCCAGAAATATCAAAATTCACAAATCCATTCATAATCACTGCACATACTTTCGGAATGGGTTTATAATGACCCTAGATTGTATCTCTATTCAAGCATCGTAGTTGATATAGGCTTCAATTGTAATGCCATTTCCGTATAATATTACAAACAGTGTAGTTTTTTTCTTCTTCTTCTTCTTCAAGATCGCACAAATTACTCATCTTGCTCTATATTACAATTCCCCCATTCGCAAATTTCTCTATTACACAACACAACTTTAGATTTATTCATTATAATGACTGTTCTTGTCAGACCCCAATCACTCTCCGTGTATTGCCATAAATTTCAATTTGTACAATATTATATTCAATGAATTATTACTCTTCTTTTTTTTTTTGTCTGACAAAAAATTCATGCTTTGCATGGATAAAGAAATTTATTAGTAACTACACGATAACAATTAATATTATAGGATATATTACAAATTTATAATTACCAACTAATCTTATAGAACTATCTTCTATCTATCTATTTATCTCTTTACCTCTAGAATATTGTTATTTCAATCAACAATAAAGAGACTCTGTACCAAATCTTAATATTTCATTATATGGTACAAAGAAATGTTTATAGATTTAATTACACAAAAACTGTATTGTATATATGTATACCTTAATAAATGAATAAACAATTTTATGCTTAAAATTACTAATAAATTGTTTAAAAATTATTTCCAATACGTAATTTTGTAATTAGATTTTTTTTTTCTTTCTTTCTTTCTTTTTTTCTTTTCTTTCTTATTTTTTTTGGAATATAAAAAATTGTTCAAAATATATAAGGTATTTTACAAATGTTCTCCAGTACACGAGATACCATTCCTAAGTAGCACGTGATACTTTTCATAAAAAAGGTAAAAAATTTTCGATTAAATTCGAAATGAGAAAATAAAAAAGTTTGTATTTCAACATAGTTAAGAAATTTTATGGTCATGAATGTTTTGAAAAGTACCACGTACCAGGTATGGTAAATACCATACCATAATTGTTTTACAATTAACTTCATCACAGCCGATTGCCAGACATTCGACGAATCCGTTAAAACACTACTATATTACAACCCATCAGTTAAGAAACACTGCATTTAAAACATATTTTATACTTAATTTGGAATAAAATAATATTAATTGATAATAATAAAATTGTTGTATTGTTCTGCAATAAAACTAAAATTCATTTTAACACAATACCTAGTCTCTACTTGGCCACCCTGCATGTAGCGTGATCTTAAACCATTTATTATTACGAGGCTAAGATAACTATATATAGGGTGGCGCTTGCTATAATTTACTGCAATTTCATTCTGCAATCAGTCATCGTTCTATCCAATAAAACTAATCAACCATTTTTAGCAGGCCATCCTGTAAGTTGGATATTATTTTTTTTTTTTATTTTTTTTTTTTTTTATAACTAGTATGTCGAGTGTAGATTTTTTTCTATTCATACTCGACATCAAAAAGATAATTCCTTTATCTCATTCTCAATATTTACGTTGCACTTTCAGTATTTTTGTTGCCTCTGACAAATTATATTACAACAATGTATGTATGTATGTATGTATGGATGTATTTCATCTTTAGCTCAATTTTTATCTTGATATAATATAATTATAAGATATTTTTTCTTTCATAGAATGTAGTACTCTTACTTATCATATTTTTATTAATTAATATGACATTAGATTAGAAGATAAGACACCGTAATACGTAGCGATATTCTTTTTTACCTTTGGATAAGGTAGCTTGAGTGGTTTTGATATACCATATACTAAATTTAGTATTCAATATATTATACGAATTTTTCATGTCAAACATTCGTAGTACTATAGGGGATTTGTTCAACGGGTCACTGGTACAGAATCTGAAGTGTACATTATTATTTGAAATACTTTAGTACCTGTACAAGACTCACAAAAAAAAAAAAAAAAAAAAAATGCATATAATGTATTATTTAGGTTTTTTTGCTGTTAGTTTTAAATCTAGTCTTACATTAAAGATCAGAATAACAGTACCACAGAGTAGGCAGAGATATTCATCGCCCCAATAACAATGTTTACATACATTACATCATTTTTTCAATTCAACGAAAAAATTGACCATTGCTCAAATTATATAACATTGTGTACCCCAAACATTAATACTGAACTGTTATTTCGTTTAAGCATGACTTTGTATGCTGTGTACATGTGTGTTAATTGATATCTGCGACAATTTACACAGCGTAGAGGTATCAGACATAATTATGGATAGTATATTGATTGCATAGTAATTAATCAATGTAACATAAAAGCACACTTTTATCAGTTAATAAATTTCTCTTTGTATAATGGCTTAATGTGGATGAATTTTATACCTATTTTTTTTTTTCCTTTCACCCTGGTTTGTCTATGTATAAATAATTTATCTCACAATTTGAAAGAAGTAATGAGCCGATACAGATATCCGATATTATTGAATATTTTTTAGTACACACTATTACCACCAGCATGATATTAATCGGTCATGATTAACGAAGAACGGGGAAAAAGCTCAAAGATTCACATCTTTTATTCTGATCATGGTAATACGATATTGTGATTTATGACTGATAGCAAGGAAGCTGATAAAATAGATTAATTCTTTTTGTGTGGCCCATCGTCAATTCCGTTCATTAAAAAAGTCGGAATTATTTCAAGTATTAAATGTTACGACATAAAATACTTCCTCTAAATACACAACGTGTACATCTACGTGCTACAAAGATACAATGATTTTATTTTCAACTTCAATGATCAATCTTATTGTTAGCTCAACAAATCGTGCATGAAACTTGAAATATCTGTACAAAAATATGATCTAGATTCAAAATTCAACGCTTTAAATTGTTTGTTAAGAATTTATAATTCATTTTCAAAGTACACTAAGCGTACTACTACTTTTATATCGTTACATCAATAACATGAAAATTGATTATCCGATTTTGAAAGTGATTCAATCACTTGGAATCAACCCGAGTCATTTGAGGCTCAACTTGTCTGCTAAGATAATTACCTGTATTCTGATTGAAAATAAATTTCATGTATACCATCGACGTGTCATAACTATAGTGAATTCTTTGAAATTACATAAGATAAGAAAAAAAAAAGAAAAAAGAAAAACAAGAACGAAAAATTTGCGGCTTATAGAAAAAGATTGATACTCGATCTGATCCCTTATATACAACGAATTAATTATGAATTAACTTTAGCTAGGTATATAGAAATATAGAAGGCTTTTTTTTTTTTTTTTTTTTTTTTTACGTTTCGATGCAAGTATAAAAATAACGAACTACTTACAATCTCAATAATCTTCAACCGGTAGTATAAAAATATTAATTCATTCATCAATTCTTATCAATAGATGCTAAAATATGCGCACTTATAATCTCTGATTAATTATATATTCAAAATATTATTTGAAACACTTAAGAAACCACCCTAAATAATTAACCATGGTCGTATATTTGTAAATAATCTACAAGTCGAGAGCATATATATTTTCAAGACAATAATTAATCGCTTATAAATCATAAAAAAAAAAAAATTTGCGAACCAGTTGGATATGTAATATTTGTAAAATATATATATTCTTCTAAAAGGAAGTAATAGCGCTTATTTTTTTTTTTTTTTTTTTGCCATTAGTGAAGATAGGTATCGTGTTATATTATCGTATATAGGTAATGTATAGGATTATCGGTAATAATCTGTGTATCGTCTCATTACTTATGGTATTTGATAAAAATTAGGTCAAATATTTCATCATGGATAAAATTCTGTCGTGGACACCAATGAGTTGAATTTTAGTTAATTTATGAACAAAAAATTACTAATATCCCGAATATCGAATAATAAGAGATAAAGAAGATACTATACTAAATTTTATAATATGTATTCCTAAACTTCAAACTATGATGAATTTTTTGAACAAATAAATATACAGCTTTACAATAAATAATACTCAGTCAAATTTGAAAAGAGCAAAAAACAAAAAATAATGGCTTGATTTGGTGTTGAGGTTGAATCGGTGAATAAGTTTAAAGTAACATATAATAAATATTCGTTATATGTTAGACTAGTAAAGAGATACGAACATGTTATAAGCAATCTTTCAGTGGCTAATTCGCGTCCCTAATGCCATAAAGGCATATAACCTATGCTAAAAGCATACGCTATATGCCTTTATGGCATTAGGGACGCGAATTGTTATTTATACCAATGTTTTGAAATTCGCGTATTTTCTTTAATTAGGTAATTATACAAGTGGAATCAGTAACCAGTTCATCTGTATATTTTTTGAGCTCAGCAATATTATTGAAATGTTAAAAAATCAAAAGTATCCAAGCCCTGTGTTTTCAAGTTTCCCATTATAGTGCCTCATGCACGAATCAATGATTATATCAAGCCAGTGGCATGTTTAGATATTCAATCTTTGTGGCTATAATATTTTCGCGTCGTATGTTTATGCAATTACAATATTTAGACAGGTAAAGTTTCAGGTAAAATCGTTTGTCCTCTGAACAGGAAAGCACTTTACTCTGATATACCATTTGAATCAGTAATAATATTTTTGAACTGTAAACAATAACGAAAGTTTTGTTTATGTTATACTCATTCGATGTTTCGTTATTGTAACTCAAGGTAACCCTGAATCTCAAAAGTTATTATTAAATTTCAGTTCGACTGGAAATTTTCTGTTTGCTTTAGCCCGCTTTTATCCCAAAAGTCTAAACAGAGGCGTTAAGAAATTCGACCAAGTGAGGTCTGTTCATCAAGAATCTGCCTTTCAAGTTTTAAGACATTGATGAACATGGCAATCTAGGGGAACCCATCTGCGTTAAAACTCTGTCGAGCCATTGAAGTGGTCCATTTAAATGCAATTCTATCCAACATGGAGTCGAAGTGACAGTCTGGCGGCGGTATTCGGCTCCCCAACCTTTCACAAAACTCATTCGGATAGTACACATTCGTGTTAACTGGTATACGGCTTCGAAACCTTGAGAAACCGACTGGGATAAGAGAGCAGCAAACTCTTGGTTGTTGAAAATTTTAAGATTACAACCTGGAACAGAAAGGGAATAATCAAATACATCTTATGATAGTATATAAATTCAAAGGAGCTTAATAGATCTTTGGATATTTTCGTTTTTTTTTTTTTGTACCCTGAATATTGATGTTTGTAAATATTGAATTTCCTTACCAGGTGGTATTTTGCATACAGTTGCTGGATGCCATCCGTAACGTTGATTACAATTGGGACTTTGCACAAAAATACTAGAATCTGATAAACATTCGGCAAATACTTCTCCGCCTATGTAATACAGCCTAACTCCTTTACCGATATGCCGTCGAGTTTGTTCAACAACTGTGTTTCTGTTTACGTTTGATAATAGTCCAAGACAGAAGCGTTCCGAATTACTTGGATCCGTGAAACCATCGACTGTAATACTTGGTTGAGATGCGTGAAATGTTTCACCCACCCTTGTATTAAGTTCATAATAGCTTATTGAGCACCTATGATAAAAAGAAAAACAACACATTTTATTACTATCATGACGATAATAAAAGAGAAGCTCGAATTTGATTAAAAAAATATTGTCTAGGCGTGACAATGATTAGAATATCGGTATATAGGATCAGTTAATAAAAAAAATAGAATACTAGAACAAAGATAAAAATCAATAACCCAAAGTTGGATGTCCTTACAAACTAGTTTCGAACTCTCAGCAATTTTTAATGAATACTAATTGCATCAAACACAAACTTGAATCCTTTGATTTAGAAATCCGTTTGCTTACCAGAAGGCAGGCTCGCAGTACATAACTGGTTGTGCATCTACCGGACTAGGAGACAAACGTGATAGGGACATGTTATCGTTATGATCCATATTATCACCATCTTCACTAATATAACCAGGCGGCGGTGTGTCAGCTGGAGGATCCATAGACCCTGGAGCTGGACGTGGTGACCCTTGGACACTACCTAAACTTCCAACGCTCGCAGGACTAGTCGCCTGCATACTCTGTAATATTTAAATTTTAACATAAACTAACTGCGAATGATATAAAACCTGCGATTCCCTTGCTTTTGGTAAAAGATTAACCATCTAAAATGAAATAAATAAATAAATATCTTTTATTTCTATTGATATTACACATAATTAATTTTTTTTACCTGCATTCCCTGATACGGATTATTTGGTTGGTGTTGCTGTGGAGATTGCGGAATGCCCTGTTGGTTGTGGTGTTGATGATTTAACGTTGCGTGAAAGCTTGTGTTTTCCGGTACACTGACGCTTAATTCTTCTAGCGAAGTATTATACAACACTGATTCGTCACCAGACAAGCTGTGCCTTGGTACTAAGATTGCAGGCAAGACTGTAACAATTGTTATAAGTTTAATTTGCATAAATTAAAAATTAATCACATTATTATCAAACATACTATATGTTCTGTAAAATAAATAAAAAAAAATATAAAGAATGAACATTCTGCTTTCACGTCTGATGAAAATTCTTTGAAATGATAACTGGGAAAGAATTTCTTTTATTTACTACTTTTTAAGCAATTCAATAATTTTCTTATCTGACTAGGTACATTATTTATTATACCTGGAGTTTGTATTCTCTGGTAATGGTATGGATTGACGCAAACTTCGTCTCTTTTTTGGGTGAACGCGTATTCGCAATGTTCAATAGCTCTTAATTCGTGGTGTGATTGTAGATCCGGCCAACGCCACAGTCGGCAATAAATAACGTGTGGCAAGCCCTTTCCTCTAATGCCTTGAACTCCGTTGTCACCAATTCCTCCCGGATTGGGTCTGAAAATTCATACGGAATATAATTAAACCTACATCATTTTAATAAGCTTTTATTAACATAAAAAATTATCCATCCTTCATAATATGACGACGCTAGGTTCGTTGTGGAGAAAAAAAGAAAAAAAAAAAAAAATCAGTTGTATACAGGTTTATAATGTATATAATTACATAATGAGAAAATGAGTCAATCACATCTTTTTTTTAGATGATAAATAATGATACAATCTCTTTTTTAATCTCATATACCGGATCATAATCATAATACATTTAATATAACGAGGATCATTAGATAAATTTATCATTAAAGGAAGAGTACATGTTATAGTGTGGAAAGTAGAATAATCATTTTTAACGACTGTATGAAAATGGTGCTTGTATTTTCATGCCAAAGGTCAATGACCAATAGAACAAAGGATCGTAGTATAGAAAATCTAATCATATACCAAACTTTAAACTTGGATGATATAATCATAGTTTAAATAACAGTGAGTGATATAGTTATCGTATCCCATGAATAGCTAATAATTTACAGTTAGTCAGAATTATTGATTATTCATTAAGGAGACAATAAGTGGGATTAAAAAAAATGGTGTGGTGTCTTGAATGAAAGTCACAGTTGATCAATCAGTTCATTGTTGTCATTTCTAAGAATATGTTCTTAGAATGTGAAAGTTAAAGAATTTTATTTTTACTAACAAGTTATTTTATTTAAAGAGTAAGCTGCACGAACTTCTAGGCAAGGTTCATAAAGGTATTAGAATTTCCAACTACTTTCCGATCTACCCACTTGGGATTATTTAATGCGCTTACTGCTATACATCGTGCTGCAGAAGAGCTCAAGGTTTTTTGTGGTTGGCATAAAGTGTGAGTCATTCCGTGCTACTTAATTATTGTTTGAGCACACCTCTGGCGCTAGATCTTATGTGTAAATCTTCATTAATTTTAGGCTTTGTAAATCTGTTGCTAAATAGTATAAATAATTATAATTAATTTAAGAAATTGAATTTGCATTGTTTATAATGCAAGTTTAATCATCACCTATGTTTGTGTGCGCGATATAGCAATATTTAAGAAAAAATAAAAGAAATAAGTAGGAGGAAGTAAAATGTAAACAAATAAAACAGGATCAAACCAGTCGAGGTATCTATATCTTAAGTTGGCTATTTTTGAAACCACCAAGCTTCTTCTTTTCTGAAGAAAGTCAACTTTACAAAATGAGGTGCGAATTATGTTTCAATGTTATTACTTATAACTTTCGTACGTTTTTAACTGTTTTTTACATATATATATGAATTTAAGAAAAAAAAAAAAAAAAAAATGATAAATATATATATACTTCACGCAGACGCTTGTCGTAACAGAGAAATTGACTAGCTCAGGGTTAAAAAAATGAAAAAAAAATCAAGGTTTTTTTTTTTTTTTTAAATTATCAAAAGAAGTTTAATAGTTGTATTTAAACTATTGAATTATGATGTGTGATTCTATCCTGTGAGGTAAATAATATATTCTAGGTATATCTTTGCATAGTTTTATTCAATATAAAGCTTTCTGCGTCTGCAGTAAAGTCTTTTCATTTCCTTTGAAGCCTTTACATTTTTATATTCAGAATAATAATTGTGAAATACATTATTACAAGAAGACAAGTTAGAGCCTTTGGAAATATGATGTAAAAAAAATTCAAACTAAAATTGGATAATATATTTCTTTTCAAATTGTTAATAGAGTTTAATTTACATCTGGAATTTGGTAGTATATAGACTGTTTTAAATCTATTTGGTGTAACGCACAACACTTCTTATCTGAGTGAACTATGTTAGTAAACAATCGTTACACCACCATTTCTATAATACTAGTTTTCAAGGATATATCAAGTTTTACTTTACATAATCAATAATAACAGAGTTGAATAAAGTCCCACACACACACACACACACAGGCATATAGGTATTATTTCCATCTTCCTTTTTGCTGAGTAAATTATAAGCTGTATTGAAAACATTTAATATTGTATTAACAAAATGATAAGTGGCTTGCTTGTGTTGTGTGAATTTACAAAGCTCAATAATTTCTTTATAGTAATATGTATCATCATAGATGTATCAGAAAGTTGGGTACAAACGCTTATCAGATTAAGATTAAATTTTAGGAATCGAAGCTTCTTGGAAAGTGAGCAATTGTTATATTTTTAATGCTTTAATTTTCAGCTGATGATTCTGTGTTGAAGAAAAATAAAAAAAATTAAAAAAAATCAAATTTTTAACCAAAGGTTACCTACTTTAACTCTGATTTGAAGTGTACACCAAATTTGAACCTGGGCCAACCTTGGGCTTAGAAGTTAAAAATACTCCAAGTATGTGCTGTGCTGAATTTTCCCCCTTTATTCACAATATTATCAATACAAACGATTCGAATGAAAAAAAAAAAAAAAAAAATCAAAAACGACATTATGCATCGAATAGTAAATCACTTGTTTTGCATATTTCTATTATCCGATGCCAATACCATGGATATCCTTTTTTTAAAACGACTAAACCATCATCATCGTTGCATTTCACGTATTTCACTAGTATAATAGTTTTATTTATATTAATATTACAAAAGTGTTTAAAAATAAGAAAAATAAATAAAAAAAAAAATAAAAAAATAATTATAGATAAATATATGTAGAGAAATTTATTTTCTACTGTGTTAATATTAACTAAGAATTACAACCGCCTTGAGTTTCTTACCTCAATGTTGTGCGTCAAAACTAATAAGATATTCAACTTTACCTTACTATACAAATAAACAAAAGGAAAATAACGCATTTGGCAGCAACAACTTTTTCCTCGTATAATTTTTTTACTATTATTATTATTATTATTATTTTTTTTCATTTTTTCTCTTACTTTTTCTTTTATCTCTCGTACCTATGTTGTGAGTATAATTTGACTTGGGGAGAAAAAAAAAAAAAAAAAAAAAAAAAAAAAAAAAACACGGTACCAAGACGCCGGTTGACCTTGTTGCCTAAAATTTAGTCAAGAAAAATTTGTCGAGTAGCCTAATCCCAGATATAAAAGCAATGATATATATATATATATATATATGTATATATTTTCTAGTATTATTTTATGACACATATTTTTACGATATCTAAATAATCAAGATTGAGGCAATCTAAAGTGAAAAAAGATTAAGAAAATAAACATAATGAAATAATAATAATAACAATAATAATAATATCAACTGACTTATGAAAATGGCCCAATGAAGGTGATATTATTAATGGAAATTATACTGTACAATTCTATTCTTAGATATACTACTATACGATTTATCTTTGTTTTACAAAAAAAAAAGTTGGAGAGAAAAAAAATTCAGGCTGACTCTTCTTAATTTTCAATCAAACGATAATCAAGCCTAATTAATATGATTCTAACGAAAGAACTACGATATATAGATAAGTTGACGTTTTATTATTATTATTTTTTTTTTTTTTTTTTTTTTTGAGGCAGCGATTTTCATTCAACTAAAATTAAAATTAAAAATCTATGTCTAAAAATGCGATGTATGAACATTTCGATTTAATAATAATAATAATAATAATAATAATAATAATAATGACATTAATGATCAGAATTATAATAATCATAATAATAATAATAAAAACAACAACAAGTTTAGATACCTTGGTATAGTGATGCACTTTGTGTTGCAACTCTGAGTGGTAATGGCTTTTTCAAGTTCGTCAAGGCCCGCGGACTTTTTTAGTTTTTTAACTAAACTTTTAACAGCCTTTTCACTCCATTTGTCTTCAACCTCGCTCTTTTTCCAACCTAATAGTTTCTTAACGATTGGTGGATTAAAACTAGGCAGCATTGAAGTCATCATTTGCAATAAACGATTCGTTTGCGACCCGCATCAGGCCGCCGACACTGTTTTCACTTATCAAAACACCCACTCGATAATATTTCTATACATATAAATATATATATTTATATTTATATTTTTCAATTTGTTCACGTTTTTTTTTTTTTCTATAACTTTTAAACACTTATTAATCACGAATAAGTGAGTCTTATTTAATAGAACGAGATTCACACGATCGCCGACAACTTTACCATAACCGCCGCCATTTTGTTCGTCGTCTAACTTCAGCCTCTCGTTCGCCTCTCACTCGTGTGCGAACTACGAAAGCATACTTATAGCGCAGTATATATACATATATATATAATACTCACTATACACCAAGACCAAAAACCCCTCGAACCAAAAGATTTGACGCTACGCGTAACGCGTTATCTCACTAATTATTATCTTTACTTTTTACACACTTCAAATCTATCTGGTATCTACAATAAAATATTATTATCATCGACATTTCTAATACCAGAAATGATTATTAATTAATTAGATTTTTTACACGAAGAGATTAGAACATGTCGATAATAAATAACTTTTTCAGAGTTCGAACCGATTAGTTAATATAATACTCAGATATTCAAAAATCTTTCTTTGTTACTTATTTGACTGTTTACTTCCGTTTTTTTTTGTTTTTTTTGTTTTTTTGTTTTTTCTATCAATCTATCATTCATGGCTAATGAGCTTATCACTTGAATGATTAATTTAACATTCTGTATTTAAAATTCATATCGATAATAGTTTTCTCTAATTTTTAAGATTATGTATTAGTTTAAGAATATGAATTTTATTTGTAGATCATTTGACGAGTACCTATACACACTCTGCGTTCTGTAAAATAACAAATTGACAAAGACATATTATATGCATTATCTAGCTTATGTAATTATATCTTTCAGATTATGAATATAATTGTCTTCGATTATCTGCTATATGCGCCGTAAGAGCGCATTGTTCCTAATTCTACAAAAAAATTTCTGTAGTACTTGCTTTAAAATTATTCAGAAAAAAAGGTTTATAGCATTTCCGTATCAAATTATTGTGAATGTCAGTTTAGGAGCAATTAACTTTTTCTCATAACCTAGTCGCTCGAAGGTCAGTTCATTAATGAAATCAACTGATGGCGCTACGGTATCGCGTAGCTATGAGTTGCCGATTTTGATCACAGGTGACGCTACGCTGTTTAAACTGTGGCGGGATTTAGCGCGTAATTTCAAATTTGCAAATCTCGCGATCTTGATACCAGCGTTACAATATCCATTTCTATACGCGCATATTCATTGATCATTGTGCAAATGAATCTAAGACGGTGAACGATCCCAGTAAACCAACACGAATTGGAACGAATTGAGTATGTGCAAAACGGAATTAACACAAATTAAATAGAATTTAAAAAAAAATTGCTAAGAATTGACACACATGGCTTTTTAATTCCATCTAATTCGTATTAATTCCGTTTTCCACATACTCAATTCATTTTGGTTTACTGGGATGGATGTACACCCGCATAATATATGCATGTGTGAGCTGATCCATCAATATTGTGCCACCCAGATATTATTGTAAAAAACTCTAGGCATGATGACGAGATGAAATCAATACACAATCAGTCGAAACGAATTGAATTTTATTCCATCATCACAGCCTCTTATCGCTGTTTATTATCTAATTAAGGTTTATCACGGTAGGAAGATTCGTCCTTTTACTGTAATCGAATGAAGCTCTGGATCTTTACTTTCACAATAAATAGTCGAATTCACTGCAATAACCGAGATGATCTTGTCCAGTACAGTTTGCTATTTGCTATTAGAATCTTCTTCTCTCTGGTTTCTTATCAAAATATGTAATGTTTTTTTTTTTAAACAATTAATATATGCAAAACATTTCGTACAGAAATCCTTTTCTTCAAATTTCCATGTTTTCACGTGACTGGAAATAATTGAAGCCCGATAAAAATTGCGCGCGATATTTCCATTTCGTATTCTTTTTAGGATCAAATTCACAGGACTTGATAGTCGTCTGTCGGAATCGTCAGAATTTTGGTCCTGAATGAGTTCCAAAAAGCCCTGATTAAATTTGTAATAAGAAAAAATTCCAATACATTAACTGTGCGGCTCCAGCTATTAGCTTTTATTCTACATATATACGCGAACCACGTTGGTCCTGCAAGAGTCTCTGATCGAGAACCTGTTTGAATTTATCATCAGAAAAGATTCTCAACTGTCTCAGTTATATGGGATAAAAATCAATTTTAATTTTAGTTTTGGATCGTTTAGAGACTTCGGAGACTTATACCACTTGATTGCATCAAATTTTTCAATAAACAAATAATCTCTGTATAAAGAGCAAGGAGAAGAATGATTGTTACATACATATATATCGGATCTTATAGACACAGTACTTCTGGCTAAAAAAAAAAAAACAAAAAAACAAAAAAAAAAAAAAAGCGGTGACCATAATATAATGAGGGCGTGTATTGTATAAGTAGTCGATGCATATTATCTGTAATTAATTATTTCTCCAAGGTGCATATGGGAATGATAATGATTTATGCGTAGCTAATGCGTGAAAATGAAAACAGTAATACACTCGTATATTTCATAAGGCGAATATTTGATGCACACTACCAATACACTATGAATTTCGTTGTATTGGTCTTATATCGCGTCTCGGTCGATAACGCCACGCGTGCGCCGAACTTCCGGAAAACTCGAGTACGTCCTATGCTGTCACTGCGTTAACAACTTGTCATTTCGTTCTGAAGGGTAAGCATTTTTAAAGAAGAATCTTTGCTGTTTTTTTTAATTATTCTTTTGTGATGAATATACAAAATCGGCATTTACCTGTCGCGCGATTTTATGCCCGAAATTCATATAAGTCCTCTGTTACATTTATATACTTGCAAGAGCTGAATATGTCCGCGCTTGGTGGCCACCCCTTATGTATAGTACGATGAATTATAAAAGTCGTTCATTTAGAATCATCGATTTGTTGTTCTCGCTGTTCTGTTTCAAAGAATAATTGATTATCATCGTTGTTACGCTTCTATGCCGAATGATTATCACTGCTGCAACACTTTGCCCGTGTCTATGATTGTCATTTCAATGGATTTTATTCTCGAATCGTATTATTGTCATCACACAGATATATACACCGAATTTCATCCCTTAAATTCTCCTCGTCTTGATGTCGTCAATTTTACCACGCAAAAATGTGAACCCATCACAAATGAGATATGCAAACTCCACTGCCTAAATTCAGTCCATATTCAAGTGTTTATATTTCCAGATTACATCCTCTTTAAATAAAAGTCAAATATCAATAAAATCTTTCAGTTTTTTAAAAACTATCACTCTTACCTATGAGAATGGCCGTGATTTCCTTATCAATTTCTGGCGGTTTGATATGTTGTATATAAATTCACATTTATGTGTATAATACGATGTTTGAGATCATGTCCCAACGCAGACACTGCACTGCGCGTATCGATAAACAGACTAAAGCGGAAACGAATAGTACATCTCTCCTTTTTTTTTTTTTTTTTTTTTATTCTTCCAATTTATTTACAGATTAGAGTAATGAACAACACGAGCTGTACCGTATGTAAGCTGGGTCCACCGCCGGACATGATATTGCGTCTACCTCCACCGCCGATACCAGCATTTCTGCAACGTAATTCTGACATCTCACCATTTTATTTAAATTCCGAAGTCCAATCGTTCGCAACGCATTTGAACGACAGCCCTTGCAAACATTTTTGCGATTGGAGGTCGGAAGGTGTTCAGTACATTGAACTACCGCAACAAGGTGCCTATATGCATTGCAATAGTATATATGTAAAACGGAATTACCTTTATTCAGTTTCATGTTTATTCACAGAAATCAATTAATAATGCAAACAATCGCAAAGACCTCGACGATTTATACTTTTCACGAAGAAATCAGCATTTATATCGTTTGATCAAGAAGTTTGAAAATCGCGGTATTCATGAATTATTTCTATATTAAATATTATAATATACTGCACGGGTATAAAGGGACTCCGATATTAACCGGATAAATTGAATCTAAGTATTCGCAATATTTTTTTCTTCTCTTCTTTTAATAGGGGAGAGTTGGCACTGTTGGACCGCCACCTAAATTGGACCGTTTCAGTTTGGTAATTTTTTTTGCAACAGTATCTCTTCGATTTTGAGAATTGTAAAAATAGGAATGTTTAGAGAATTTCTAGTACTGATGGTATCCCATTTTTACAATTCTCAAAATCGAAGAGATACTGTTGCAAAAAATTACCAAACTGAAACGGTCCAATTTAGGTGGCGGTCCAACAGTGCCAACTCTCCCCTATATAGATTAATGAAGAGCGGGATGCGTGCGTTAATTATTTATTCCTTAATCGATGAATAGTTGAAAAAAAAACATTTTTTCAGGCACAGTCTTCGACGACACATGGCTACTTGTTCTTATGTCGTCATGCGTCGGAGTTATTTTTGTTGGTATTATCCTTGCCGTTCTACTCCTCAAATGCAAGTCGTAAGTAAAATCCTGAGAGCTATTTATACTTGTATTGACAATTTTTTAACCAAAGGACATTAATTTTGCATGATACTACTACTATTAAGGAGGTGATAAATAATACTACATATAGCAGGGTCTATGCGGGATACAATAATCACCTCTATACCCTCGATATGCTATTTGTTTAGTTATTCAAAGTTACGGCGAGAATTTAAAGTCGGAATATACTGAAGGGGCGGAATATTTGAATACAGTTATACCAGATTCAGATTCGGATTTGCATTTGCATTTGCTTACATAGTTGCCCATACAGCTTAGAAGGATTATAGCTGCGCGTTAGGGGAAAGGCCGAACTAAGGTATGGGGGAAATACCCCATCAATGATCATCTGCATTTTGGTAAATTTGAAAATTGACAAGCACATATTTATACTATATTTCGAAAAAATCCAGGTAAGACGTCAAGTTTAGTCTCATCATCAGAGCTGATCGAAATTCTCTTCCTTATTCAATGTAAAATATCAACGACAACGACAACTGTGTAATTCATGAAAACTAATCATTTCCGTTCAGTTTTCATATTCCTTCTCTCGAAATTTGTGTTTTTCTTCATATTTCTCTCTGTATACACCGTATACTGCATCTAATTGCACAAATATTAAATGCAAAAACTGTAACATATACCTATAGATATGTACATAATATAATAGTTTATAATCTAATATATACCCAGCAAGAACTATATAGCTATACTTTACACACACGCATGTATATCCTGATGTAAATATAAAATTCATTTACGTAAGTAAAGTCACGATGAATGATGTGCACATGCAGAACTAGCGGCGGTAAGACCGGTGTCTCGTCAATACCTGTGGCAACTTCGACTGTTCAGGCCAAGATGGGGAGGATTCCAAACGAGGCAGTTCTTTACCCCTGCGCTACAGACACGTTGCAGGACAGCAGAGTAATGTGGGCAACTCTTACACCCCGAGGAACTACACGTCATTACTTAGAGGATCATCATTACGAAACGATAAACAACACGCGATTCCCAAAACGCACTCTAGCCGCCTCTCCATCCGAACACGTAAGATTTTTCATATATTATATTTTATTTAATCATCTTTAACGCACCTCACATCAGTTTAAGTTAGGTAAGCTATAATTTTAAATCTATGTACATCATCGGTTCCCACACCCAATTATCATCAGCTCAATTTTCTGGGCAATTCGAAAGACGAGAAAATATTTTATATTCATTTTATTCATTTAAATTTAGAATTTATTAGGTGAGTTTTTTTTTTTTTTTTTTTTAGGGAGTCTGAGTTGTTGCGCTCCGCAAATTTTCAACGTGCTTTCTCAGTGCTTTTTTCAATTTTAGGAGATCGTGTTTATAAAAAAAAATTGTGATATGATATCTGGACAATGACTCAACTCCGTGAATTGTAATGATAATGACAAAGTGCTGTGAATTGCGGATGATGAGTAAAATATCGCGAGATTCATTTTTCTTTCATTCAATTTGTAAGCTGACCTTACTTCAACTGAATGCTTGCGGGTGAATTAAATTGTCAATGATTTTTACACCTTCGCATTTATTTTCAGTGACAGTCGCGGGGAACTACGGGTATCCTGGCATCGGATGTATCGAAATTCAAAATCAATGAATAATAAATGTCAATTAATAAAGAATTGAAAGAAAGAAAAACGAATATGATATTTATCAATACATTGGGGTAACCGCATATATATATGCATTTTATTCATACGTTCTTACGGATAAACGAAATGGCTCAATTAACACGAGTTCGAATAATCTCATTTGTCGACCGCATTACTTTCGCACTATCTTATATAATTACGAAAATAAACCCTTCATAGCAAATTATATATAAATTTATAGGCGCTTTCCCCATTCAATTCTCACAAGTTTCTTCCTTCGTTTATAGAAACGCCGTCTGCATCATGAAATTTGAATCCACCACGTTTGTAGTTGAATTTTGTTATTATAAAGAAAAAAAAGTCAATCCGGGTTATTTATCTAAATTAAACACCAAAAAAACGTGGAGGAACCCAAGAGACTTATCCAAACGCCTCCAGATCAACGATTGGAATTCTAACAGCGTGACTCATTTACACTAGGCCTGTGCTTTATCAAATCACAATATACCAATTCACCCGAATTAAGTCTTATAATCTTAACATATTTCTTAATAGCCGTTAAGGTGATTAAAAGACTGATGAATTTGTGGTGAAGATGATAAAATATACAAGTGTGCAAAAATTCTTACATTAAATTACGATTCCCATATAGCGTTTGGAGGAAATCAAAGAACTTCAAGTTCTAATTCTATGATACAGATTTTAAATTTAATATCACCACTGGAGATTTCAGAAAATAGTGTTCAACAGCTTCACGGAGAAAAATGTTTACTATGTGCTTAGTTGGATATGGGACAACACCTTTTTGTCGTATACGGTATTGTCACAATATTCTAGTATTTGGTACATTGGAGCGAAGTAAAGGTTACCACTATTGTTGTCATTTCTGCTGCAAAAAAAAGTAGCTGTTACATATCCAACTATGCACATAGTGAATTCGACAGCACATTCTTCTCCGTGTTCATATCGTATTATTATTATCAGGTATACATCTTCAAATTTCGTAACGTGGCATTTCTATTGCCAGCAGAAACCCAACTCCGATTAAAATTGTAACGTTGCGGCTCCCTCTGATTATTTTCCATTGAAAAAACACTCTTCGCTCTTTATATCATGAAACTATGAACAATTGTTTATAATTATTGTTCAGGTGTACGCAGAGCCACCCGTACCGTCGCCAGTGGAAACTATTCCGAAAGATGGGTCGGCATTTGATAATACTGCCTTCGTTGATTACGAGGAACCTCTTTCTACGAGGACTGAATATTATCAATTGGATGACGTCTTGGAACCAAATTTTTCAGGTCAGTTTACGCAGGATTTTAATATGATATGCTCACAGTGTCTTCTACGTTTAATTTTTGGTAGCTACTATATCGGCGCACCGTCAGCCAGCAAAATATAAGAATTCGCAAAAAATTGCAATATGCTCTTCATTCGAGTCCTGAGATAATATTAACCCTACGATTTTCTCACATTTCTTACCCTCTTACCCAATTTTTGACGAACTTTTCAGACTTTACGAAAAATGTCCGTAGGCTCACGTGATTTTGCATTGAAAAATGAAAAGAATGAGCCCCTGTAGGACCCTTTACGTGAAATTATACCCGAGATATGAATTTTCAAAATTGGGGTGTTTTATCACCCCAGGTTACCGGAATAGTTAAAAAAATATAAGTTTACCGTTCTAGGGTTGAAATTAGTTTCTTTCTGTCTTCCAGGCAACGTAACATTGCAACGAGGGACTCTACGTCCGCGTGTTAGTTCTCCAACGAGAATTGAAAACCCGAATTTACCTCCATTAAATCTTCATCCCCACAAACGTACCCTTCGTCGAACCCAGGGTACTCAATCAAGCACAGATAGCTTGCCAAGAAGCAGTGCAACATCGTCAACTTTCACCCCTAATTTATAAATTTCTTTATAGTCATATAAGAGCTCATATATGGTGTTAAGTACATAATATCAATCGCGGTATTTCGTCTATCGAGAATATTTATACTTGTTCATTTGTATATTAATTAATTAATTAATTTATTCATTTGTTGAAGATTTTTTATCATAGAGAGATGATGGGAAAGTTTTTTACTCGCTTAGCGCATATTCGCGGTGATATAAGGCCAAAGCCATATGGATTGCTTTCGCAGATTATAAGAAAGAGATATTATCCATTTATTTAACGTAATTAAATTATTGCTTTCGACGTCTAGTCAAATGGAATGTCAATTGAATTGGTACCTACATATACTTATAAAAGCAGACATATATTCATTTATTTATTTATATTATTTATTCGTTCATTCATTCATTCATTTTACAACTAGCATGATTATTGTAACGTATACGTATAATATGTTTAGAAATGTAATATGCGCACTAATAATTATTTATTACAATGAAATTCGCATTATGTATAGATCATATAATTATCTCCTATATTGTTATGATCGTTTTTCATTTGTTATTTATAATACACACTTGTCAATAAAATATTTCGACGTAAATTGAAAAACCCAATTAATCAAATTCTTAGATTAAAATCTTCCGCTGATTACACAATACTATGGAACAAATAACAAATTTCGTCATTTAAAATTCAATCCTTTCCGAATTATGATAAGATTGATTCACACTCTGAATGGTTTCCGAATCTTATGTCAGTAAACATTTGCCCCCTAATAATTTACAAGATTTAATGACAAAACGCGTTTTCATAATGATCTCACGAGTATAATATGGTATTATCAACCATCTCTTTATCGTAGGCTAAAATAATCTCTTCATTTCCTACTTGTGTCTTTCTTGGCGTCAGAAAGACTTCATATATGATACATACTTATCAACAATCTATCTACTTTCTGATCTGAACTTTGTTCGTATACTTGGATTGCTACATGCACGTAATCACAGATTGATAAAATCAAAAATAATGCTGCGGTTGTATAATCAACTTACACCAAATTCATCCGCAAGCTTAATGAGCGCGAAGAAATGCATTCGTATTCATTCAATATTATTATTCGTAATTGCCACGTTATGAGGGCTGAGATCGTCCCGTTTTCTCGGATCTTCTTCCTAAAGCACTTATCGATGCGTCTGATCTATATCGTCTATCGCCTATCCATTTATGCATCCGCCGAATTCGATTCTCACGAATGTTGGTTCGTGAGAACGTAAACAAATGCAAATGGACTTTCTTTAAGTGTTATTTACGTTAAACTATCTATATTGCTTGAAACCTAAATATTATACATAATTTTTTAGTTGAAGTGTTCTGTAAATATTAACAAAAGTTCAAGCGGACGTTCAGTCTCATCTATAATTACTTTATATTATTCATTTGAATATCGAATTGGAATTTTATTCGAATATTAGCGCGCAATTCAAGTCGCGTCACTTATAGCGTTTTCAGCTGGGGCTACACCGAGCTACACTGGTGTAGTGTAGCCATCTTTGTCTCTCTCTTCCTCATAGAAAATAAAAGGATAAAGATAGCTACACTACACCAGTGTAGCTCGGTGTAGCCCCAGCTGAAAACGCTATTATCAAACTACTGCTAGATTACTGCTGGTGACGTCACACAGGCGCCATGGGATAGCAGCCTGAACGCAATCCCACTAGTTTGCGCGAGTTTTGGGTTGGTATTTCTGCGGTGCCGCATTATCAATTGTTATCAATTACACAAGACCCGTGAGACATCTCCACTCTATAATATCGCTTACATGATTTTATTGAGGAAAAAAAAAAATGAAAACAAAAAAATTTGAAGAAAATGAAAAAAATGAAAAAACAAATTAAAATAAAATAGAAGAAAAAAAAAAAAAATATTGAAAAAACAAATTAGAATAAATAAAAAACAAAAATGAATGCTAGAAAACGTTCCCTCTTTCAGAACATACGACAATGCTGTGATCAAACCAGGTTTTAATCTTAACGTTCTTATCAGTCCAAATGGAACTGGTAAATCTACCATTGTCTGCGCTATAGTCTTAGACTTGGGAGGTAAGCCCAAAGTTATCAGTTGCACTTTGCACGTAGGAGAATACGTGAAATCTGGTTGTCTGAAGGCATAAATAGAAGTCGAATTGCTTAATCCAGGTAAAAAAAATGATCTGGTAACTAGGATATTCGTATCTGAGGGTCAAACGACGTGGATGTTAAATGGGAAAGGAGCGTCTTTGAAAGAGGTTAAGGCTTTGAAAAAGAGCCTAAATATTCAAGTCGATAACTTGTGCCAGTTTTTGCCTCAATATAAGGTCCAGGATTTTTCTAAAATGAATGCTCAAGAGTTGCTTGAAAATACTGAAAAATCTGTCGGGGATCCTTTGCTACTTGAATATCATATTAAATTGAAAGAACATCGTGAACGACACGTTCAATTGCAAGATGAGATTGCTAAGAAAAGTAATCTGTTGGAAAAACAAACCCAGAAGCATGATAGACTCAAAGAAATTGTTGGCGGTATTAAAGAAAAGACAGCCATGAAGAAGAAAATTCTTCGCCTTAAACAGAAAAAAGCTTGGCTCTTGTACGACGAGAGTCGGAGGGAGTTAACCAATGTAAGTTGCCATTTTTCACATGGAGATCTTCTCGTTTTTGTTAATAATACAGTTGTAATCTTCGAATCTTCGCGAATGTAGGCAAGTAAGCTGCGGGATGCAGCCGTCAAAGAGATGGAACAGCTGCTGAAAACTATCAGACCAATTGAGAAAGATATTGCTAAAATAAAAGTGGCGGTCGAAGCAGCTGAACGATTTGTTAACGCACAAGTAGGTATTTAGTCTGTTTTATAAGCTGACCTTAAATGATTCGATTGAATAAAGATCTGTGATGAAAAATTAATGATCTAGTTTTCTGTTGGGGAGATATTTGAAAATTTTATACGATTTTCAGCTGATTATGAGTTTCTCATTTTCAGAGTAAACAAACTTCGGTCAAAGCTCGGACCTTGAGCAACACAGTAGAGAATCTTAGCACACACGAAAATAACATTAAAGAATTGGAGAGATCACTTGCACGTGAGATACAGACAGAAGTAACGCGTGATCAGGAAATTGCCACAGCTCAACAGCAGAAAAGCAAGCTTGATAACGACCTGGAACGTTTAATGGGGATGTAAAGTTGTCAAGCTAAGCGCAGATGGCGCCAGGATCGTTGGTCCACTTTGCCACGTATTTTGAAAGTCGTAAAAATGAAAAAGTATTTTGGTTGCACAGTGAAAGAATTAAAAAACGAATTGATTCGCCGTGGTGCGTATTTAAAAGGCAAGAAAGAAGATTTGCCTGAAAGGTAAATAAATTTTCAAATAATGCACTAATTTTGACCGTAAGTATAACCTTGAATAAATATTAAAATAGTCACCAAATTTGTTGAATTATTTGTAGACTTCAAAACACAGTTTAGCTTGTGGTTCTGGTTGATCAACAATATAGGGTACTTTTATTTCAGATTATATTTTTATGACACTAACAATAATTTGTGAGGTACACTACAATCTACATTGCACCATGACGACAATGATTGTGTGGCAGTACTAATAGGATAGACAGTCCTCGTGTAGGTATACTCGATGTAGTAAATATCCTGAGTGAATGCTTCAACTTTAGCAGCATAGGAATATACTACATACCGGGTCTCTAATGCCAAAAAGGCATATACGTTTTCATATGCCTTTTTAGGAAACTAAATCCGAAAAGGAATATAGTATTCCCAAAATTTACCTATCACTTTGAAAACATGGAAATAGCATGAAAAGTGGAAAAAAAATCATGTTTCTAAAAGCTAAAAACCAAAAGAGCCTATTGTCGAGAAGATATGCCTTTTTGGCATTTATTTATTCAGTCTATTTTTTGTTTCATTCATATTTCAAGTTATTCTAATGCCATCGGCAGGAGAAATGTTTTTTTATGCCTCTGACTCTTAAGATGGATCTATTATACATGGACTATGCCTTTTTAGCATTAGAGACGCGATATCATCCAATCTCAAGAAGATACACTTCGAAATTATACAACATTTTTACATATTTTTCCTGAAAGCGTTGCTAGGAAAAATGTTCGTAAAAAGAATATTCAAAGAATCGCGCTGAAAGGGACCAACTATAGTGGTGCCACCAAACGACCAAGTTTGGCAGTTTACATCCCCATTGAAGAGTTTGGAGATGGTAAGAAGTCGAAATGTATAATCAACAGTTTTGTGATAGAGAATATAGTTTTACTCCTACTTTTTAAAACTTAATCTTACAATAATTTGTCACTCTTATTTCAGAGGAATCTTTGGCGGAAAAACAGCGGAATATATTACCTCTCATTGAAGAACACAGAAACTTTATTAACCATGTCGCAAGCAAGTTGCAGAAACTTAAACAAGAAGAAGAGCAGATTAGAAGAGAGATAAGAAGTACGTATCACAACAGGATTGATATTGTTAGCGAAGAAGGAACTAATGATCGATTGGTATTCTCATCATTAGTTCGTATCCCGCTTCTTTACCAGTAGTTTAAAAAAATTGAAATCTGCCTAATATTTTGATAAATAATGAAATATTTTTGCTTACTTTCAGACCAAGAGGCAGAACTGCAGTCAGTTAAGGATGTGGAGCAACAGCGTCTAATGATATTGAGGCAAAAGAGCAGAGATGCATACAAGGGCGTCATTTGGCTGAGGCAGAATACTGATAAATTTTCTAAAGTTATTCACGAACCAATGTTGCTTAAAATCAACGTCAAAAGTGCCCAATATTCGAAGTACTTCGAGAATTGCATTCCGCACCGTGATTTATGTGCATTCGTTTGCGAGAACAAACAAGATATGAATTTGCTAAGGAATTATCTGCGAGATCAACAGGGACTACAAGTTAATTGCGTTCACTTAGATCCGGACGAAAATATTAACATGAATCCCAGAATTCCAATTGAAAGTATCGCTCAATTTGGCTTCGAGAACTATTTAAGCTCTCTTGTTGACGCTCCGCAAACCATACTCAAGTATTTGGTTTCCATGTACCGAATAAATAACATACTGATTGGAAATGACAATGTCGAGAACAACTTCGAACAAGTTCCAAATGGATTGAATAGTTTCTACAGTGGTAAGTATTATTTGCTACATGATTTGGATTACCACATCTATGTATTATATTTATGCGTTCATGGATTAAATTTCGTTTGTTGGTTCAACAGGAAACAATTACTACTCTGTTTCCACTTCGAAATATAGTGGAGCAAAATCTACTAGAATTTCACGAGTAGTAGGCGATGGCTCTCTCTCTATCATCTTAGATACCACCAAGCTAGAAACGATCCAAGCAAGGTTTGCCCTACATCAGTTTGATATTCGAATTTCGATTGCTACGTTGATTATTGGTCTGAAAAATAATTCATGTCTTGTGAATCCTTGTTCTTGCAGATTAGCGCAGTTGAATGATCAAAAAATAACAGTGGCAAATAACACTGTAGAAGTTGAAAGGAAACTTGCGGAGGCTGAGGAAAAAATGAGAGAATTGTGGAGAAAAAGGAGAGAATGTCAACAATATATTGACCAGATAAAAACTGTAAGAATCAGGATTACGATGGCGACACGAAAAATAAATGACCTGCAGACTCAGAGAACTAGCATAGAAGAAATCAAGGAAACTAATAAGAGATATATAAATGTATGTTTGTAACTAATTTTTCAATCATTACAATTATTTCAGTTTCTTATTAGTAATTTCAATTCCTGTTTTTCTATTTAACAATAATTATGAACGTATACACGCCCAGATTTATCTACTTGAAATTATCGAGTATTTACTTTCAGGACATTATAATGAATCAGATAAAAGACTATAAGAAATACAACAAAGCTTTGGAGGAATACATAGAAACGAGCAATCAAAATGCATCTGCTAAATTGGAGATACAACTGTCGCAACGAACACTTGCAGTTAAGCTAAACGAATATCGCGAGATGAAGGACGGATGTACTGCAGCTGAACGAACTGTTCGTAAATACGATAACGAATTGCGGCCTCTTCAGGCTGAGGCAAAAAGAATGTACGAAGATGCGTTAGCCATTACAAGTGGCCTGGGACCACGGGATGAAGGTTTTGAAAAATTGGCTAAGGCATTTTCTAAACTACCAGCTACAGTCGAAGAAATAAGTGACGAATTGAAAGTAGCTCAAACCAAAGTTCTTTGCCTTGATAACGCTCCGGACGTAGAAAACGTAAGTGTGAAAGTCATGTTTAAGTTCTTAACGTCTTTTCGTAAGAGCTTATGCGATTGTTAATATAAATTTAAGTGGTTTATCTTTTAACGTTATTACATATTGTCCCATAGATATTGCAAGATTGTGAAAAAGTTAAAGTTGATGTCGAGAACTTAAAGCAAGATATAGAAGCAAAGTCAACCGAGCTGCAGACTATTATACAAGAAATGTCGTCTTTAAGACTGCATTTAGAGGCGCAAGAAACTTACAACAATAATTCGGAA
The DNA here is from genome assembly GCA_943736025.1 of Tenthredo mesomela. NCBI lineage: Eukaryota > Metazoa > Arthropoda > Insecta > Hymenoptera > Tenthredinidae > Tenthredo > Tenthredo mesomela. The sequence continues at coordinate 19,933,473 of OX031016.1, read as the reverse complement.
GAAGACACCGTTGATAACAACGACGATGAAGACGATGAGGATTGGGCAGATGATAACGATGATAGTGGAAATTATGACGTTGATGAAGACGGGAATGAAAACGTTGATACGGATGATGACAATGTTGATGAGAATGAGTACGACAATCTACGTCTAGAAGACGAGGAAATGACTTGGAGAAAAGCTACGAATAGAAAAATGGTAAAACCAGTGAGTGTAGTAACGAAAGACCATACAATCACACCAACATCTGGTCTGATTGAATGTCCACTTGAAAATGAACGGAGAATGAACGTGCAAAAACATGAAGAACCGCAGTCCAATGCAATAGACACATTATTTTCGAGTATTGCATCAACTGTTAAAAGCTTTTCTCCATACTATCAGAACATAGCCAAGTCACGAATATTCAAAATAATTACAGATCTCGAAATGGAACAGATCACGCAATCCCAACCAGCATTTGAATTCCCTAACACGTTGCCAATGCCAAACACTATATCGGGGGAAAATCTAGAACCGTATCACTCTGATCATGAGCCACAGGCTTTACCGTCAACTTCGAATCCTCCTACAATGTCTCATAATTTTTCTTGTTCTGTTCAGGAAGAGATATATTGCAGCGAGGAATCGAATTAGAAAGAATATTGCGAATTTATACTTACATGGAAATGTCGACTATTTTTTGATAAAACAACTTTATTTCAAGCACACTGTGTCCATGAGACTTCGAAATACTCATTAAGGGTCATATTTTTGAAGATTATAATACGCGGAACATACGAGAGTAAATTAGTTAAAATACTCAAAACCATATTGCGACTAGTAATAGTAAGCTTAGGAAATATTCATTTCTTCAAAAGTTGTACTGGAGAGTATTCAAAAAGTCGTATCTACTTGTAGAAAGGCGTAGGGTAATAATTTGAAATAAAACTTGTCTCACATTTATTATTTATTTGAATGTGTATCGGTAATTTTTAAACATTGATGTTATGGTGGGAAGAGTGAGCATATGGAAAACGAACTGCTACGTTGCTTCTGGCCCTGAGTAGGAGAAGAGATTCGAACTGTTGGAACATCTAAGAAAAGCTGTTTGGATTAAATCCCAAGAGATGATCAGCTGATACATTTATGGTTTCTAGGTAAAACAAATCCCGATAATGTAAGAAACGATTAACACAGTTAATAAAACGTATTTTATTACATTGTTTTCGAAGATTCTTTGATCCCCTTTTCCAATAATAAAAAAAAAAAATATAAGAAAGTATCAACTTCCCTTTTTTCATTGTCATAACATTAATTTAAGGGACCGTTGAAGAACAGGTACGTCTTAGAGAATTATTTACAAGTAAAGCAGGTAGTGGATTCAATTGAGCTTTGGATAGTAATTACACAATAGTATTGAGTATCGAAAAAAATTTAGTTGATGAAAAAAAACTTAGTACTTCAAAAGTTATCGCCATTTTTCTGAACTTCTGCGCTTTTCGTGCGACTCAACAGTGGACCTTGTATCGGTTAAATCCCGTATCGGAAATTGAAACTCAAAAGAAATGTGAGAGAAATTGCGATTTGAAGCAAATAATCGGTTCTTGTCTAAAAAAAAAAGCACCTCGTATTCTCATTGTCATTGAGAAACCGGTAGATCGGAAGAAAAAAGATCCCAAGTGAACGGATGCGGAATCATGAAAAGAATGTGTACATCAAATTATAAGTGAGCTGATAACTCGATAACTTTCTCAATTTTTGAAATTTCCACATCGGATTTGCTTGAAAATATTTTCAGAAGATCTGCTCATAATAATGTGTATAAAAACAAAATCAATTTTTGAGAAATTTATATAAATATAATAATTCAGTAATACCTTGACCCATGAATATTTTTGCAGATCATCATGCTCTTTACAAGAGTAAGTACATCTCTTTACATCTTACTTTTTCCTCTGCAGATGAATTTCGGCAACAAGAAGCTGATATTCATGTCCATAGAACTGATAGCTCATTCATTAGGCGTTGACATGGTGGAGAGAATCGTATATAATTTGAATTATTTATCCGAACGTGGAATCGTAGAATATTTCGGGTGGGCCATCCATTCCATGTCTTTCACTTGGTCGACCTGAAAGTAGGATTTTTAATTGAGGGTTGCAGTTATTGAGCCAAGATCCAATTTGTCGAAATGATGAAAAATCTTACTTGTCAAAAGATTGAACCAATCTGATCTCTGACGTTAGATGTTCTTTACTGGAAAGTCTCCAAACTCTTGAGCTCATTCCAGGCTTTTCATCTATGGGAAGTCATTTAGAGTCTTATTTGCACCAGAGCATAGTTTGTAATCCAGCGGTTCCTTCAATCAAAAATAACCGGGGTCTATGTCCCATTTGACAAAAGTTATCACAAGCTTTTGGCAATTTCCTTGGAATTGTAAAGCAACATTTTCCGGAAATCCAACAAATTCGATCGAGTGTTCTTGGTCCATAGTCAACGGCGTAGCGATTATAACAAAACCATATATGTTATTCCCCGTTTTATTGTTACCTGAAATTCGTGAATTAGAATTTTTTTAGGAATGGGAAAAATTATTATTATTATTATTATTATTATTATTATTATTATTATTATTATTATTACGCTATTTAAACGGATTTTTCTCCGACTGAACTTTGATGAAATTAAATTAAAATTTTTTTTTTATCTTTTCTATTTTCGCGAGATACATCGAAAAATATGAACAAGTATATTTTTTCGTGAATTTTCCTGCGCGTTCCGTCCCTAAATTTGATAACGTATAATATTTCATTATGGTGTACAGGCACTACGAAAACTTTCTACAAATATTTCTGTGTGACTGTACCCATTACCTGACACTAACCGACGCCGTCCGTCGCCGACGCGGAACGGTACGGGTACCGGGTACGGCACGGTACGGTAGACATTGTCAGACAAAATATTTGGATGGATCGTGTCGTTTCAAACCGGTACTGGCTGGTGTATATGCAACGTGTAATATTATATACATTTGTAAAATAAATGTATGAATGAGAAAATCGAGTGCAATGGAAGATATGGATCAAGAGAAATTAATAACGAACGTACGATTTTATGAATCACTGTATGACACAACCCACGCTAAATACAGTGACATTCGGTTGAAGGAACATGCTTGGAAAGAAATTGGAAAAAAAATGAAACAACCAGGTAGGGTGAATATAGTTTTACCATTTTTGTAGAATAATGTTAAAAATTGTCACTTGCAATTCAAATTATCAAACATCTTCCCTTGTTCAATATGTAATAAAAAATAAGAAAAAATAATAACTATTGGAAACAGTTGGATTTTGAATATAGTAGCTGTGAGGTGAGAAAGTTTTGGAAAGCATATAAATTTATCCCTTTTAAGTTCGGCAAATTTTGTAATACAAATTTCTGCGTGCATTGACTCGTATATAGATATTTTAGTCTCTGAGATAATACGAGAAACTAGTAAGATTGAAAAGTAAAAGAATGTATCCGAATAGTATATGGTGTCCTGAAAATAAAAATTTATGAAAAAAAATTAATCGGATCATACGTTCCCGAGAAATGAAAAGATTTTGCGCCGGAAAATCAATCATCAAGCCCGCAGATGTCACGTAATTTTTGAATTGGCCGTGTTCTCTTCGTGGAACTTCTTGCTTATGTTCACTCATGTCGTTAAATTAGTCTTCGGCTAATGTCAAAATTCTATCTCCCTCAATGTTGGATATCGTTCGATTTTTGCAGCTACCGTTTGTAAAAAGACATGGACCAATCTTCGCGACGCATATAGAAGAGCAGTGAGAAAGAAACGAGAATCGAGGAGTGGTCGGATGGCTTCAAAGATTAAAAAATGGAAATTCGAAGACGAAATGTCGTTTTTGAGACCGCATTTACAAGGGCAGGAAGCTTACTACAATACGGGAAAAGACACCGTTGATAAGAACGACGATGAAGATGATGAGGATTGGGCAGATGATAACGACGATACGGATGATGGCAATGTTTATGAGAATGAGTACGACAATCTACGTTTAGAAGACGAGGAAATAACAAGGAGAAAAGCTACGAATAGCAAAATGGTAAAACCAGTGTGTGCAGTGACGAAAGAACATACAATAGCACCAAAATCGGTACTGATTGAATGTACACTTGAAAATGACCGGAAAATGAATGTGCAAAAACGTGAAGAACCGCAGTGCAATGCAATAGACACATTATTTTCGAGTATTGCATCAACTGTTAAAAGCTTTTCTCCATACTATCAGAACATAGCCAAGTCACGAATATTCAAAATAATTACAGATCTCGAAATGGAACAGATCAAGCAATCCCAACCAAAATTTGAACTCCCTAACACGTTGCCAATGCCAAACACTACATCGGGGGAAAATCTAGAATCGTATCACTCTGATCATGAGCCACAGGATTTACCGTCAAATACGAATCCTCCTACGACGTCTCATAATTTTCCTTGTTCTGTTTGGAAAGAGACATATCGCAGCGAGGAATCGATTAAGAAAGAATAATACGAATTTATACTTATACATGAAAATGTCGACTATTTTTTTTTTAATAAAACAACTTTATTTTAAGCACACCGAGTCCATGAGACTTCGAAATTATTTCAAATAACTCATTAAAGGTCATATTTTTGAAGATTATAATATGCGGAACTTATGAGAGCAAATTTGTTGAAATACCCAAAACCATATCATGACTAGTACTAATAGTAAGCTTAGGAAATATTCATTTCTCCAGAAGTTGCACTGAAGAGTATTATTACGAACCAAACGAAACTATACGCGGCATCTGAGAACTAACTGATTAAAATTGAGCACTATGCACTTGAAAAGAACGTTTTGTTTTTCCGCTACTCAAGTCCTAAACACTTTTCGCTAAAATCAATTGCAAACTATAAACAATGACATAACAATTGACAAGAACACTCGCGGCATCTATGTAGTTCACTAGACACTAGTATCAGAGTTGTTACAAACTTCAAGCATTATAGACTAAATATAAATATTCAGTCAACGCTTCAAGCAAGTGCGCACTCGAACTTCGAAGCCGGCGATTTCATTTTTATTCGACGAATATCTCTCTGAATTATGTATTCGTTTATATTGTGATCAAGTTCTATATAGAAATATATCAGAATAGATAAAAAAATCAGAATCTATCAAACTTCTCAAGAATTTAATTATCATCATATATGTTTTACTTATGAGAAATTGTGATTCGTGATTTGTGATTTGTGACGCTTTTTTAGCGATGCTGTTAGATTTAGATCGAAGATAATTTGTTATGATTTTTATTACGCCGCAGACCGCTAAAGTATATGGACTAATAAAATAACGACGTGTTGCACCTAAGGAGGTTCATCTGGTCAACGAATTGACGAACAGATATCGTTAAAAAAAAATTGTATACTGCAGTTATCAGTATCTACAAAGGCAACTCTTAAAATTTCAAACCCTCATAGGATACCTTGTTCGTGAGATATAAATAAAAACAGATTTTCTCAATTAACATGGTCCCCCCTATGGGTTTCAGTGTTTTTTCCGTCTTCAGGCTATTACATATATGAAATTTGCAACAGTTTAGAAAGAAACTTCCACAATCGATCAAGAAATATCTAAGGAACCCGATAAAAAAGAAATAAAAATTTTAAAAGATCAAAAAAAAATTTTAAGAGGTGCCTTTGTAGATACTGATAACTGTTTACAATTTTTTTTAACGATATCTGTTTGTTAAATCGTTGACCAGATGAACCTCTTGAGGTGATGCAGTGGTCGTTCTCGACCGACCACGATTACCTGATTCTTATATTTCGTTTCACTAATAAACTAATGAACGAAATCGATTCAAATTTTGACAGTGAATTGCTCGAGTAATATAGAATGGTGGAAGATCTCTCGGTTTGCGACCATCACAATTTTATTGTTTTTTTTTCTTTTGGTCAATGACACGTGCTCTTATTTTGGCACCTCACACATTTTTGTGCAATATTACACGTATGAGAAGGATTTTACACCATTGTAGAAGTATTGATGAGTAAATCGATATATCACAATATTGAATTTGTACAATATTCGCGACGTGAAAAGTAATCTACGCTTTCGTATTATTTCTTGGGGTTCTGCGCTAGAAAATCGTTAACGTTATTCACACGGTCTCGTGACTCCAATAGAGATACGGCAAATTTTTCCGTGACTTCGATTCTCTATTGCATTGTTGAAAAACGCCCAAAATTTCCGTGTATCTATATTGGAGTCACGGAAAAATTGAAATTTCCGTGTCTCTGTAAATTTTGGGCGATTTTCGACTCTGCAAATCACGATCGGATATTTCCCTTGTCTCTATTGGCGTCACGTAGTAAATAACAGTCACCGCTAGAAAATACGGGTCATCGACGCTCAATCGGGAGTTCGCCGACGAGCATCGCAAAGAGAAGAATTATTATAACCAACTAAAACGGGATATACTATGATAATTTCCGTATTATCATCAATCGATAAAACATGGATAACAAAAATGTGGAACGAGGCATCATAGTCCAAATAACCGTCGACAATTTCGTGTAAGTTTATCAACAAATTATCTACTAATTGTCAATCTGCAACATTGTTACACATCTACATATTATATACATACTATATAGTAATTTCCTCAAATTCTCTCGAATATTATTATCAATTCCACATAAAAATGTTCCCCCTTTCAGAACATACGACAATGCTGTGATAAAACCAGGTCGTAATCTTAATGTCATTATCGGTCCAAATGGAACTGGTAAATCTACCATCGTTTGCGCCATAGTCTTGGGTTTGGGAGGTAAGCCCAAAGTTATCGGCCGTGCTATGCACGTAGGAGCATTTGTGAAATCTGGTCATCGAAAGGCAAAAATAGAAATCGAACTGCTGAATCCAGGTAAAAAGAACGATGTGGTAACTAGGATATTCACATCTGAGGGTCAAACGACGTGGATGTTAAATGGGAAAGGAGCGACTTTGAAAGAGGTCGAGGCTTTGACAAAGAGCCTAAATATTCAAGTCGATAACTTGTGCCAGTTTTTGCCTCAAGATAAGGTCCAGGATTTTTCTAAAATGAATGCGCAAGAGTTGCTTGAAAATACTGAAAAATCTGTTGGGGATCCTTTGCTACTTGAATATCATATTAAATTGAAAGAACATCGTGAACGACACGTTCAATTGCAAGATGAGATCGCTAAGAAAAGTAATCTACTAGAAAAACAAACCCAGGTGCACAATAGACTCAAGGAAATTGTTGGCGGTATTAAGGAAAAGACAGCCATAAAGAAGAAAATCCTTTGCCTTAAACAGAAAAAAGCTTGGCTCTTGTACGACGAGAGTCGGAGGGAGTTAACCAATGTAAGTTGCCATTTTTCACATGGAAATCTTCTCGTTTTTTTTAAACAATACACTTGTAATCTTCGAATCTTCGCCAATGCAGGGGATAAAGGTGCGGGATGCAGCAGTCAAAGAGATGGAACAGCTGCTGAAAACTATGAGACCAGTTGAGAAAGATATTGCTCAAATAAAAGCGGCGGTCGAAGCAGCTCAACGATCTGTTAACGCACGAGTAAGTATTTAGTCTGATGTTTCATGAGCTGACTTCAAATGATTCGATTGAATAAAGATCATCGATGAAAAATGAATCATCCAATTTTCTGTTGGAGAGATATTTGGAAATTTTATACGATTTTCAGCTGATTATGAGTTTCTCATTTTCAGATTAAACAAACTTCGGTCAAAGCTCGGACCTTGAGCAACACGGTAGAGAATCTTATCACACACGAAGAGAACATTCAAGAATTGGAGAGATCACTTGCACATAAGATACGGGCAGAAGTAACGCGTGATCAGGAAATTGCCACAGTTCAACAGCAGAAAAGCAAGCTTGATAACGACCTGGAACGTTTAATTGAAGAGTTTGGAGATGGTAAGAAGTCGAAATGTATAATGAACAGTTTTGCGATAGAGAATATAGTTTTACTTCTACCTTTTAAAACTTAATCTTACAATAATTTGTCACTTTCATTTCAGAGGAATCTTTGGTAGAAGAACAGCGAAATATATTATCTCTTATCAAAGAACACAGAAACTTTATTGTTCATGTTACAAGTAAATTGCAGAAACTTGATCAAGAAGGAGAGCAGATTAGAAGAGATATAAGAGGTACGTATTCCACCGCAAGTGATATTGTTAACGAAAAAGTACTGATGATCAATTCGTACTTTCGTCATTAATTCGTATCCCACTTCTTGACCAGTAGGTCAGAAAGATTTCAATTCTGACTTAGGGTTGATGCGAACCCAAAAAACGATCCAGTAAAGAATAGAATTATCAATCTGCTTGATATTTTAATAAATAATAAAATATTGTTGCTTACTTTCAGCCGAAGAGGCAGACTTGCAATCAGTTAAAAATGTGGAGCAACAGCGTCTAATGGTATTGAAGCGAAAGAGCGGGGATGCATACAAGGGCGTTATGTGGCTGAGGCAGAATACTGATAAATTTTCTAAAATAATTCACGAACCAATGTTGCTTAAAATCAACGTCAAAAGTGCCCAATATTCGAAGTATTTCGAGAATTGCATTCCGCACCGTGATTTATGTGCATTCGTTTGCGAGAACAAACAAGATATGAATTTGCTATTGAACCATCTGCGAGATCAACAGAGACTACAAATTAATTGCGTACACTCAGATCCGGACAAAAATATTAACACGAATCCCAGAATTCCAATTGAAAGTATCGCCCAATTTGGATTCGAGAACTATTTAGGCGCTCTTTTTAACGCTCCGCAGGCCATACTCAAGTATTTGGTTACCACGTACCAAATAAATAATATACCGATTGGAAATGACAATGTCGAAAACAACTTCGACAAAGTCCCAAATGTATTGAATAATTTTTACAGTCGTAAGTATTATTCGCTACATGATTTAGATTACCACATCTATGTGTGAAATATATTTATGCATTCATGAATGATATTCCGTTTGTTGGTTTAACAGGAAACAGTCACTACTCTGTTTCCACTTCGAAATATAGTGGAGCAAAATCTACTAGAATTTCACAAGCAAAAGGCAACGGCTCTCTCTCTATCATCTTAGATACCACCAAGCTAGAAAAGATCCAAGCAAGGTTTGTACTACATTATTTTAATATTCGAATTTCGATTGCCACGTTCATTTTTGTTCTAAAAAATAATTCATGCTTGTGAATCCTTGTTCTTACAGATTAACGCGGTTGAATGATCAAAAAATATCAGTGGCAAAGAACACTGTAGAAGTTCAAGGGAAATTTTCGGACGCTGAAAAAAAAATGAAAGAATTGAGGGGAAAGGGGGGAAAATGTCAACAACATATCGACCAAATAAAACTTGTCAGAACCAGGATTACGGTCGCAACACGAAACATAAATGGCCTGCAGACTCAGAGAACTAGCATAAAAGAAATCAAAGAAACTAATAAGAGAGATATAAATGTATGTTTGTAACTAATTTTTACTAAATTGCATTTTACGCACACTGTGTCAAAAAATATCGTATGAAACTCGTGCGTAAAAATTTTACGCACTTGTTGCATAATATACTTTTTCGATCATCATAATTATTTCAGTCTTTTATTAGTACTATTTTACTATTTACTTAATTTCGATTCTTGTTTTTCTATTGAACAATAATTATGAACGTATACACCCCCAGGTTTATCAGCTTGAAATTATCGAGTATTTACTTTCAGGACATTATAATGAATCAAATGAAAGACTATAAGAAATACAACAAAGCTTTGGAGGAATACATAGAAACGAGCAATCAAAGTGCACCTGCTAAATTGGAGATACAACTGTCGCAACGAACACTTGTAGTTAAGCTAAACGAATATCGCGAGATGAAGGACGGATGTACTGCAGCTGCACGAACTGTTCGTAAATACGATGACGAATTACGGCCTCTTCACGCTGAGGCAAAAAGAATGTACGAAGAGGCGTTAGACATTACAAGAGGACTGGGACCACGGGATAAAGGTTTTGAAAAATTGACTCAGGCGTTTTCTAAATTACCAGCTACAGTCGATGAAATAAATGACGAATTGAAAGTAGCTCAAGCCAAAGTTCTTTGCCTTGGTAACACTCCGGATGGAGACAAGGTGAGTGTGAAAGTATTGTTTAATTTCTTAACGTATTTTCGTATTAGCTCATGCGATTTTTTACATGAATTTAAGTAGTTGATTTTTCAACGTTATTACATATTGTCCGATAGATACTGCAAGATTATGAAAAAGTTAACGTTCAAATCGAGAACTTGGAGGAAGATATAGAAGCAAGGTCAACTGAGCTGCAGACTATTATACAAGAAATGGAAGACATTCGTGGTAAATGGATGCCGCCACTTCAACAACTAGTTGACAATATAAATCAGAACTTCAGCTCTTACTTGGTCGACATGAATTGTGCTGGAGAAGTGTCCATTACTCACGGAGAAAATATCGTAAGTTCATTCAAGTGTATCCCAATGATTACTGTATCTCAAATCTTAGAATTCAAATAAAAAAGAGGGCGACAAAAACGTCGTGAATAAATTCACACTTACATTTCTCAAAGCACGTATGTATCATGTACCTGACTTGATTTTCCTACATTGTTTTTATAGATGGATTTTGAGCAATACGGACTCAAGATTAAAGTTAAATTCCGCGATACCGATGAACTCCAAGAGCTAACTCGTACTCATCAGAGTGGCGGAGAGCGGACCGTTACTACCACAATATACATGATTGCCTTACAAGAATTAACAACAGTGCCTTTTCGATGTGTGGATGAAATTAATCAGGTGAAAAAAATAACGAGATTACCTATAATCAGTACAATAAAGTCTCTACCATGTATGAACTACTGATCGTATGTTCACCATTTGTCCTCAAGAATTCGAATGATTGAATGACAATGTGACTGAATCTAAGTACTACATTAATAATTCAATTTCACCAATGTTTTGTAATCCTTTTTTTTTTTTTTTTATCATCAAAAAATTAAATTCACCAGTTTATCTGATATTTTTTTCAATTCGTGAAATATTTGAGAAAAATTTAATGCTTTTTTAAATGAAAACAATTCATTTTTGCAGGGCATGGACGTAATTAACGAGCGTCGAGTCTTTGAACTGATCATGAGAATCACTGGCAAAGCCAATTCACCTCAGTATTTCTTACTTACGCCAAAGGTAAGATAAGATAACTATTGGTCGTTTATCAATTAACGATACTTACAAGTTTTCTTTATTATCAATGTTTCAGCTGCTGCCTGCTTTTTCATACACGGATACTGTAACTGTACACTGTGTATTTAACGGTCCATTTGCAATATCTCACAGCGGGTTTGACATGAATGATTATTGTCGATGTCTACCACCTCAGTCCCGCAAGAGGAAACGGCGTTAACCACCTAAGAAGAAGAAGAAGATTAAATGTACTAACAAGTGTATTTTTCAATGTTTTTTACTTTTTAACATATTGTAAACCCAAATGTTTATTAGAATACACGTATATATATATACTCTTTCATTAATACTGACTAGGTTACTTTGCCTGGTTTAATTTTATACTTTAATAATACTCTGAATCAGTTATTAGAATCATTTACCTCTAATAATTTTACCTTGATACTATATATAATTGTTATTTGTAATGCTATCGGATTTTAATAAATTACTTTGTTATCGAACAGTATTGCATTACTTCAACAAGCACTGAGAAAATACAAGCGAATCAGGAAACCTTAATCCTGCTATCACCTAAATCAAATACCTACCCCTATAAGATTTCCCATTTTCAATATTCATTTTTCTATTAAATAGTAATAAATATGTATTTATTTTAAGATGTATAAAATTCTGCAATTACCGTATTGTTCTGAGTATAAGTCGAGGTTTTTTGTAACAAACATCACTCCAAAAATCCTCCTTCGACTTGTACGCGGCGTCGACTCAAATTCGGGATAATATGAAAAATTTAACAAATTGCAAACGAGATTTTATGCGAAATTATTGAACATTGTGATAAAATAGATATTCGAAGTGGTGATAGAGTGGAATCTATAGGGATTTGCAGAAAAATTGAGTGAAGCAAAAAAAAAAAAAAAAAAAAAACATTCGTAACAGTTACGACGATTAAATATTTAAACAAAAATATAAATGATAATGTCTTTGTAAAAGTCGACTTATAATCGGTTTCTAAAAAAATGTCTCCTAATCAGACTTTAGAATTGAAAGTCGATTATACTCAAGGTCGACTTGTGCTCAGAACAATACGGTACCTATTACTTGTGAATAATACGAATTAATAAGTCAAACTTACTTTGGCCATGCTGGCCGGTAACCTCGAACTTTCACAAACACCTTGTCACCCGCGATCAATTTTCTCATGAGCTTGACCATGTCGATATAATGTTCACCAAACAAAACTATACGCGGTCTCTGATAACTAATAACTGATTAAAAATGAAGCACTATGCACTTGAAAAGAACGTTTTGTTTTTCCGCTATATACTCAAGTCCCAAACACTTTTCAATAAAATCAAATGCAAACTGTAAACAATGACATAACAAGTGACAGGAACACTCGCGTCATCTATGTAGTTCACTAGACACTAGTATCAGAGTTGTTGCAAACTTCAAGCAAGTGCGCACTCGCAGCCCGCGATTTTATTTTCATTCGATGATTATCTCTTTAAATTATGTATTCGTATATTGTGATCAAGTTCTATACAGAAATATTTAAGAATAGATGAAAAAATACGAATCTATCAATTTTCTCAAAAATTTAAATATCATCGTGTGTTTTAATTATGAGAAATTGTGATTCGCGATTTGTGATTTGTAGATGCGTTAATTGAACCGTGCGTTGGCAACACTTTCGATTATCGCCTAACTTCGCGTTTAGATTTAGAACTAAGATAATTTGTTGTGATTTTTATTCCGCGCATTTAGCCGCAGACCGCTAAGCTGTACCTACTCATAATATAACGACGTGTTGCACTTGAAAGAGAAGAATTATCACCAACTAAAACGGAAGCTATGATAATTCCCGTATTATTATCAACTGATAAAACATGGATACCAAAGATGTGGAACGAGGCATTATAGTCCAAATAACCGTCGACAATTTCGTGTAAGTTTATGAACAAACTATTTACTAATTATCAATCTGCAACATTGTAACACATTCAGATATTGTATACGGTATCGTGATTTCATCAAATGCTCTCGAATATTATTATCAATTCAACTAGACCCGTGATACATCTCCACTCCATAATATCGCTTACATTTATTTTTCGAAGGAAAAATGAAAATAAATAAATAAATAAACAAAAAAAAAAAAAAAAAAAAACGAACTGTACGAAAACGGTCCCCCTTTCAGAACATACGACAATGCTGTGATAAAACCAGGTCGTAATCTTAACGTTATTATCGGTCCAAATGGAACTGGTAAATCTACCATCGTTTGCGCCATAGTTTTGGGTTTGGGAGGTAAGCCCAAAGTTATCGGTCGCGCTCTGCACGTTGGAGAATTTGTGAAATCTGGTCATCGGAAGGCAAAAATAGAAATCGAACTGCTTAATCCAGGTAAAAAGAACGATGTGGTAACTAGGATATTCACATCTGAGGGTCAAACGACGTGGATGTTAAATGGAAAAGGAGCGACTTTGAAAGAAGTTGAGGCTTTGACAAAGAGCCTAAATATTCAAGTCGATAACTTGTGCCAGTTTTTGCCTCAAGATAAGGTTCAGGATTTTTCTAAAATGAATGCTCAAGAGTTGCTTGAAAATACTGAAAAATCTGTCGGGGATCCTTTGCTACTTGAATATCATATGAAATTGAAAGAACATCGTAAACGACACGTTCAATTGCAAGATGAGATTGTTAAAAGAAGTAATCTATTGGAAAAACAAACCCAGAAGCACGATAGACTCAAAGAAATTGTTGGCGGTATTAAGGAAAAGACAGCCATAAAGAAGAAAATTCTTTGCCTTAAACAGAAAAAAGCTTGGCTCTTGTACGACGAGAGTCGGAGGGAGTTAACCAATGTAAGTTGCCATTTTTCACATGGAGATCTTCTCGTTTTTGTTAATAATACAGTTGTAATCTTCGAATCTTCGCGAATGTAGGCAAAAAAGGTGCGGGATGCAGCGGTCAAAGAGATGGAACAGCTGCTGAAAACTATGAGACCAGTTGAGAAAGATATTGCTAAAATAAAAGCAACGATCGAAGCAGCTGAACAATCTATTAACGTACAAGTAAGTATTTAGTCTGTTTCATAAGCTGACCTTATGTGATTCGATTGAATGAAGATCCGTGATGAAAAATGAATGATCTAGTTTTCTGTTGGGGAGATATTTGGAAATTTTATACGATTTTCAGCTGCTTATGAGTTTCTCATTTTCAGAGTAAACAAACTTTGCTAAAAGCTCGGACCTTGAGCAACACGGTAGAGAATCTTAGCACACACGAAGATAACATTAAAGAATTGGAGAGATCACTTGCACGTAAGATACAGGCAGAAATAACGCGTGATCAGGAAATTGCCACAGCTCAACAGCAGAAAAGCAAGCTTGATAACGACCTGGAACGTTTAATTAAAGAGTTTGGAGATGGTAAGAAGTCGAAATGTATAATGAACAGTTTTGCGATAGAGAATATAATTTTACTCCTACTTTTTAAAACTAAATCTTACAATTTGTCACTTTTATTTCAGAGGAATCTTTGGCAGAAAAACAGCGGAATATATTACCTCTCATTGAAGAACACAGAAACTTTATTAACCATGTCGCAAGCAAATTGCAGAAACTTAAACAAGAAGAAGAGCAGATTAGAAGAGAGATAAGAAGTATGTATCACAACAGGATTGATATTGTTAGCGAAGAAGGAACTAATGATCGATTGGTATTCTCGTCATTAATTCGTAGCCCGCTTCTTTACCAGTAGTTTAAAAAAATTGAAATCTGCCTAATATTTTGATAAATAATGAAATATTGTTGCTTACTTTCAGACCAAGAGGCAGAACTGCAGTCAGTTAAGGATGTGGAGCAACAGCGTCTAATGTTATTGAGGCAAAAGAGCGGAGATGCATACAAGGGCGTTCTTTGGCTGAGGCAAAATACTGACAAATTTTCTACAATTATTCACGAACCAATGTTGCTTAAAATCAACGTCAAAAGTGCCCAATATTCGAAGTATTTCGAGAATTGCATTCCGCACCGTGATTTATGTGCATTTGTTTGCGAGAACAAACAAGATATGAATTTGCTAATGAATTTTCTGCGAGATCAACAGAGACTACAAGTTAATTGCGTTCACTCAGATCCGGACAAAAATATTAACATGAATCCCAGAATTCCAATTGAAAGTATCGCTCAATTTGGCTTCGAGAACTATTTAAGCTCTCTTGTTAACGCTCCGCAAACCATACTCAAGTATTTGGTTTCCATGTACCGAATAAATAACATACCGATTGGAAATGACAATGTCGAGAACAACATCGAACAAGTTCCAAATGTATTGAATAGTTTCTACAGTCGTAAGTATTATTTGCTACATGATTTGAATTACCACATCTATGTGTGAAATACATTTATGCATTCGTGGATTAAATTTCGTTTGTTGGTTCGACAGGAAACAATTACTACTCTGTTTCCACTTCGAAATATAGTGGAGCAAAATCTACTAGAATGTCAAGAGTAATAGGCGATGGCTCTCTCTCTATCATCTTAGATACCACCAAGCTAGAAATGATCCAAGCAAGGTTTGCACTACATCAGTTTGAAATTCGAATTTTGATTGCTACGTTGATTATTGTTCTGAAAAATAATTCACGTCTTGTGAATTCTTGTTCTGTCAGATTAGCGCAGTTGAATGATCAAAAAATAACAGTGGCAAGTAACACTGTAGAAGTTGAAAGGAAACTTGCGGAGGCTGAGGAAAAAATGAGAGAATTGAGGGGAAAAAGGGGAGAATGTCAACAACATATTGACCAGATAAAAACTGTAAGAACCAGGATTACGATGGCGACACGAAAAATAAATGACTTGCAGACTCAGAGAACTAGCATAGAAGAAATCAAGGAAACTAATAAGAGAGATATAAATGTATGTTTGCAACCAATTTTTCAATCATTACAATTATTTCAGTTTCTCATTAGTAATTTCAATTCCTGTTTTTCTACTATTTTTTATATTTACTTAATTTTTACTATTTTTACTATTTACTTAATTTCGATTCTTGTTTTTCTATTGAACAATAACTATGAACGTATACACGCCCAGATTTATCTACTTGAAATTATCGAGTATTTACTTTCAGGACATTATAATGAGTCAGATGAAAGACTATAAGAAATACAACAAAGCTCTGGAGGAGTACATAGCAACGAGCAATCAAAGTGCATCTGCTAAATTAGAGATACAACTGTCGCAACGAACACTTGCAGTTAAGCTAAACGAATATCGCGAGATGAAGGACGGATGTAATGCAGCTGAACGAACTGTTCGTAAATACGATAACGAATTGCGGCCTCTTCAGGCTGAGGCAAAAAGAGTGTACGAAGAGGCGTTAGCCATGACAAGTGGCCTGGGACCAAGAGATAAAGGTTTTGAAAAATTGTCTAAGGCATTTTCTAAACTACCAGCGACAGTCGAAGAAATAAATGACGAATTGAAAGTAGCTCAAGCCAAAGTTCTTTGCCTTGGTAACGCTCCGGACGGAGAAAACGTGAGTGTGAAAATATTGTTCAAGTTCTCAACGTATTTTCGTATTAGCTTATGCGATTTTTGATATAAATTTAAGTAGTTTATTTTTTAACGTTATTACATATTGTCCCGATAGATACTGCAAGATTATGAAAAAGTTAAAGTTGATGTCGAGAACTTGAAGCAAGATATAGAAGCAAAGTCAACTGAGATGCAGACTATCATAGAAGAAATGGAAGACATTCGTGGTAAATGGATGCCGCCACTTCAACAACTAGTTGACAATATAAATCAGAACTTCAGCTCTTATTTGGCCGACATGAATTGTGCTGGAGAAGTGTCCATTACTCACGGGGAAAATATCGTAAGTTCATTCAAGTGTATCCCAATGATTACTGTTTCTCAAATCTTAGAATTCAAATAAAAAAGAGGGCGACAAAAATGTCGTGAATAAATTCACACTTACATTTCTCAAAGCACGTATGTATCATGTACCTGACTTGATTTTCCTACATTGTTTTTAAAGATGGATTTTGAGCAATACGGACTCAAGATTAAAGTTAAATTCCGCGATACCGATGAACTCCAAGAGCTAACTCGTACTCATCAGAGTGGTGGAGAGCGGGCCGTTACTACCGCGATATACATGATTGCCTTACAAGAATTATCAACAGTGCCTTTTCGATGTGTTGATGAAATTAATCAGGTGAGAATAATAACCAGATCATCTATATTCAGTATAATAAAGCATCCGCGTATGAACTACTGATCTATGTTCACCATTTGTCCCCAAGAATTTAAACGATTGAATGACAATGTGACTGAATCTAAGTACTACATTATTAATTCAATTTCTCCAATGTTTTGTAATCCTTTTTTTTTTTTTTTTATCATCAAAAAATTATATTCACAAGTTTATTGGATATTTTCTTTAATCCGTGGAATATTTGAGAAAAATTTTATGCTTTTTTAAATGAAAACAATTCATGTTTGCAGGGCATGGACGCAATTAATGAACGTCGAGTCTTTGAACTGATTGTGCGAATCACTGGCAAAGCCAATGGATCTCAGTATTTCTTACTTACGCCAAAGGTAAGATAAGAAAACTAAGATAATAACTATTGGTCGTTTATCAATTAAAGAATCTTACAACTTTTCTTTATTATCAATGTTTCAGTTGCTGCCTGCTCTTTTATATACGGATACTGTAACTGTTCACTGTGTATTTAACGGTCCATTTGCAATATCTCACGGCGGGTTTGACATGAATGAATATTGTAAATGTCTAGTACCTCAGTCCCGCAAGAAGAAACGGCAATAACCACCTGAGAAGAAGATTCAACGTACTAGCAAGTGTATTTTTAAATGTTTTTTACTCTTTGACCTGTTGTAAGCCCAAATGTTTATTCGTTTTTAGTATCGACAGATACCTACCTATAAGATTACCTATTTTCAATATTCATTCTTATAATAATTACTAATAAATATATTTTTGAAAATTAAAATTTTCAATTAAAATTCACACAGTAAGTTACAGAAGGAGGCATTTTCAAAAGGCCTGTATACTCAATTAAAGAATTTATCAATAACACAGTTATACCAAAGTTATTGATTACTCATTCAAAAGTATAATCATCTTGAAATCAGGATTGATGTGGTATGCTGTTATGAAACTAGATAGCTTGAAAATTCTTTTGGGGTAACATCGGTATTTGAAAAAAAGAATATCACTTCTTCCACACCTAGAGTCAAATAGTTTTTTTTTTTATCTATTTATTTATTTATTCCTTTCATTTCTTTAACTGAATACATTATATCATAATGATGCTCAGATAGTTGAGTTCTAGCCATGTGAGATCGTAGATGAAACCGTAATTTATTCGATCACATCATCTGAAATGAAAAATTCATGATTGATATAATTATTTTAGCATTTGTTATTAAAAAAAAAAAAAAAAATGTTTACTTACCAATGGAGGAATCTATTTTATTTCTACTATGACGAGAGTTTGGCCTATCAGTTAAAACTTCGTCTTCTTTCATTAGCGGTAGTTCTGTGTCAGAATTAGTTATTGGTCTGCAACATGTCGCGCCCTGAAAATATGAAGTCATAAAATTAAACAGTAAAAAAAAAAAAAAAAAAAAAAAAAAAAAATGATAATTTTTTTTAAATAAACGCGCAACGAGCTTCCAGTCTTCTTTGCAAGGTATGTATCGTATTATTCCTAACTCATTGTTGCCGATATCCCCAGCAAAAATCATTATATTCGATATTATTTTATTTCTTTCAAGAAATCTACTTTACCGACTGAAACAAACTCAAC
Organism: Tenthredo mesomela; assembly: GCA_943736025.1. Lineage (NCBI taxonomy): Eukaryota > Metazoa > Arthropoda > Insecta > Hymenoptera > Tenthredinidae > Tenthredo > Tenthredo mesomela. Next base: position 19,914,361 of record OX031016.1, on the reverse strand, counting down.
TACGTTATCGACAGTTCGATCGTATATTCGACCAATGAAATTTGCGCTGTGACCGCGCGCGTTCTATATGCGATATATCGATAGTTTGATCTTCAATTGTTTTTTTTTTTCTTTTCAGCTGGCTTCGGTTAATTATAAACAATTGCATATGACAATAAATACGTGAAATTAGTGTAAATTCGCGTGTCAATTATTAACATCTAAGTGCAGTTTAAGTGGAAATAATGAGTTCACAGGAAAAATGTCAGAATAAAAGAATTCGAATAGGTAGTACGACGAAGAGTTTGAAGTTCGTTAGTGACCAGTGCGGGGTTGAAAAATGAAGCTTTCAAACTTGTGTAAAATGTGTAGTGATATACTTATGTGGTAAATGTTTCGTCGTAAAATTTGACTTGTATTCAATATCTGACGAAAAGAAAGTCATGGAGAACTATTAGGGGTTATATTCGGAACAATATGGTAAATATGCTTGTAATACCTATATATGCCTAGAAGTTATAAATTCTGAAAAACTCCGCAGACATTAGATTATTAATATATGGTAAATATTGTATCCTCGCTTTATTTATACAGTGCAGATTTTTCTCCGTGATATCGTATTTAGAGTATTTATAAATATAATATATTACCTGGACTAAATCCATACGTGAATCCAAGGAAAATTGTTTTCCAGACATTAATATGCCTCTGATGCGACGTCGCATTGCTGAAATATTGAAAATGAGTAGTTTTCGTAAATATCGAATACCTTAATGGTCATGTATAGGTACACAGTTTCTTATAGGATGTATCATATAATTTCTATGAATTACCCGGACTATCCATAGCATCGGATGGATTTCGTCCAAAGGTTTTCATACATTCGTTAAATACATCGGCTGTATCATATATAGCTGCGAAACTACCGTTCACAATTTTTGGTGACATCGGAGAGTTGGCCAGTAGAAGACTAGATCCAAAGTTTTCATTTTTTTGACGCGTTTCTGCAAGTTATATAAATTATAATATATACAGAACTCATTTGATTATAAATAAATTGAACGAAACTTGTTTTCCAATTTTTTCTCTCGTATTCGTATATATTAGAACGGTTCAAAAAAATCGACTATTCTTTTTTTTTTCAATTTTCGCATTGAAATATTTTCGGAGGAGTAAAAAAAGATGCCTGTTAAAAGCGGAGCTCTTAATATTAAGATTTAGAGGTCGCTCATCGCGGATTTTTATTTTCCATTTGAATAGCATAGGAAATTTTTTTTTTTTTTTTTTTTTATGATTTTGTAGCTCATAAACCAATGAACAAATCCAAATGACTCATACATATTTTCATAGGAAATTAAACACTCTACAAAAAGCTTCTCTTATCATTTTTTGATAAATTGACTCCTTCCAAAGTTATTCAAGCTCAAATTTCAATTTATAGTTGAGTTAACTATTTTTTTTTTTTTTGTGATTTTTTTTCCACTATGATAGATATATTTTTTAGAGTGTTCAATCCCCTATCAAAATATGTAAGAGTCATTTAGATTTGTTAATTGGATTTCATATAATAATGTGATTTTATTAACATTTTTAGTCATATAATTTTTAAATGATTTTCAAATAAGGGTGTGAAGCCAATTTATTTCAAGAGGCACGAAAGTTCGATGTTGAGCTAACGAAAGATGTTTAAATATTAATATAAGTACATGGCTACATATGAAGATAGAACAAAAAAATTAAAACGTTTGTTTCATCAAATAAATACTTTTATTATTCAATATGAAAAAAAAAAAAAACAAACAATACATGCAATTAATTTTGCCTATTCAAATTAACGAAATCCATTACCTGCTAGAGATACTTTTACTCTGGCTGGTGACCCGTTCATTGCTCCTAGTATTTCAGTAGCTGTGCCACGAATTTCTGTCCAATCCCTCAAAATATCATCCCCAGTGGTCCTGAAATACGTCGAACGGGTTATTAATAACGGAAATATTATTTTTTTTTTTATCGGTATTTTTAGATAGCTAGAAACAACCTGACGTAAAAAATATAAGACATATGGTACCGAAGCATGCGGAAATGGTGAAAAATGCAAAGTGAAATTTTTTAACGAAATAATATCATGCAAAATTGTGATTTAAGTCTATAACTTACCTCGTTGAAGTTACGGTAAATCTTATCACGTATTTTCCATGAAGTGCAGCAGGGACGCAGTGGACTCTTCCTCTCGAATTCATTTTTTTAAGCAAGCATTCCGTCAACGAATTGTCACCTCTTAAACGGAATACAACCATTCCAAGATGTCTGGTTGCAGGTATTTCGAAGCGAGCATCAGCTAATACCAACGCCTCGAATTTCTGCGCTAATCTAACTCCCTGGGAATCAAGATTTCCATTTTTTATACAAAATATCAACTGATTTGAAGATGTAGTCAAATTTGAAGGTTTCGAGAATGGATAATTTCAAAATCTTTGATATTGCATCTGAAGCATTTTCTTTTAATCCATTTACTTGTTGTGCAGAAAAAGTTTCATATACGTTAGTTATTTTAGTTCGAACGAATATTGAAAATTTAGGACATTGCAGATCAGATCTGAGAAGTAATGATAAAACTTGCCTCTCGTATATGTTTTTGTAATCCAGTAATGCCATAGTTTCGTATTACGAACCAAAGTTTCAAAGCTCTGAATCTTTTCGATAGTGGAATTTGCCAGTGCTGAAATGATGTTGGATTAATTCAAATCTAACCAACGATTGACCCTACAGTATGGGATTTTAGTTTTATTAAAACTGAGTTGAGTAAAGCGATAAGAATTCCTTAGTTTGAAGAAATTTTCGTGCTAAAAATCCATGAAGTTTTTTTTTTTTTTTTTTTTTTCATTCATGTATTATTTTTGATTGATAAAAAATAATGAATCAGTTCGAATAATAATTGAAGAACGAAATTAGGCCGTGAAAATATTATCGCTTTCACAACTTATTGTTATCCAATTACCAATACTGGATGATAATTTCTTCCAGTAGTTTAATACTAACGTGCTAACAATCTTATCTTGGCTTAGAACTCACCATATAATCAATAGCAAGACCTGGAAATTAAATTTCTGCTATTCGAGTTTGACGAGACTGCAGTGATGAATGCCTTTGTGCGAAAATGATGCGGTTAAATAATAAATATGAGGAATGAAAATATAATAATAATAATTTAATCACGAAATATTTATTTCTAATTAGTGCTTTGAGGGAAACGATTTAAGATCGTCGTATCATCTCTTAGCGCACAATAATTAGCATCGTTTTTAAATTCTTGTTTTTAAGTTTTTAAATTTTATTATGAATTAATATATTCAAACTTCTATAGGCAATGTACTAAAATTTTTAGACCCTTTTTTAATTTCCTGAAGCTTACACATCGAAATCGATGAAAATGTTATATATTTTTTTTTTTTTTTATGAATAATTGTAATACCATTATTACCTGAATTTTCGTGTTTCAAATACAATGGATCTACGTTGAATGTCCGGTGCAAGGCTTGGCTACTTTTCACCCTGAAAATCATAAATATGTGGCTTTTTACTTGGGACAGATTTAAATTCCCAACGCGTTTTGATTTTCAAATGAACATAATATACGATATGAACGAATTAACAATTAACAAACTTAGGCTGATGAAAATAAGTAACGTAAGCTCACCACATCGCGGTGCAATCAAAGTGGACCATCAGCCATTTACTCGGATTGAAGGCGAAGGAGTCAGCGAATTCGATTCCTTGAAGCCAGGATCTAAATTCTGGGCAAATGAAAGCACTCCCGGCATAGGCTGCGTCGATGTGTAACCAAAGCCCATTTTTCGAACCTTGAAACGGAACAACAAATGCACAAATAATTTCTGAAATCAAATCCGACCATTTTGGCATGGGTACAGATTTTTTTTAAAATAAATTTAATACCTTGATAGATGTGGATAGATATAGAATACTACGAGAATTCTAGTATTACTTACAAATCGGACCAATTTCCTTGAGATTATCAAACGAACAGGCCCCGGTGGTACCCAAAGTTGCGCAAACCTAAAACGGAAGCATTGCAATACTTGTATTGTTATGATATATATAGCCTCGAATATATACCTTATTATAAGAATTTTAAGGTACGACTCGAATAAGTCACGAATGTCCTTGCAGAAGGATTTGTTAAGTCGAAATAATCCTTCAAATAATGAGCTTGCGGTTCTGCCATAATAACTCTGACTAGCTTAGGCATCTATATACGTCCCTCAGGGACCAACTATCTGTAAAGAATGCAACAGCCGGGGAAATGATACGAGCGAGTTGCCGTAGGAAAATAAAAAGAATGAAGAAAAAATAAATGAAAAAAAAAAAAAAAAAAAAGTAACAATAAGACGATATTAATTGGGGCGAAGGATTGGAGCACGATGCGATAGTATAAGAAGATTGTTTCTTCTTGATCGACTACACATCGATCCTGCAGTATGAAGTAAATAAAAGGCCAAAGGGGAATCTCATATACAATCTTTTCACTACTATAATCCGATTGATGGAAGAATATTTTAATCAGATTTTGAATATACTTACAAAAAACGGAATAAGTCCTGCGTTGCGATCCTGTTGAATAGCGAGGGCTAACTGTTCGCCTCGCATGCTAAGATCATCGTCAGATTCTATGTAACGCATTTGCACAAGTCCAATCAGCGCAGCTTTTTCAACGCTCGAATGAGCCTGGGAATAAAATTAAAAAAAAAAAAACATGAGAATTTCGGATAAGAACATTGTGAGCGAGCCTTACCTGATCGGAGCAATATCCAACAAGTCTTGCGTTTATGCTACTCGCAGTCTCTTCGGGCTTGATTTTCTGGTTGTCCTTAATCGCTTTGGTCCTTGCCGCTAAGAGACTGACCAAAGTTGACTCACTGGCTGTTGTTTGAATCACACCACCACCGGACCGCTCGGGAGAATGAAGAAATTCTTCCGGCAATGCTATCATTTTTCCAAGCCAATTCATCACGATCATTTCCAGCTCGGTGCAAGCCGGACTGGAAGCCTGCAGAATGAAGTATAGGTATCAAAGCTTCCTATCATTCGTCGATCGCGTATAGGTATATAGAAGAAATGAAGGATTAAAAAACGCGATTGACTTTTTCGAACTTTAATTTGCAAATCGACGATAAGAATTATGAAGCGATTTAGTTTTATGATCGATATTGAATATCGAACACGACGACGTACGATAACCTTACCCAAGTAAATCCCAGACAGTTTATAGCGTCGGCTAGCATGTCGGCCAGTAAACTTGCAGGGGAATTAAGTGCAGGAAAATATGCGTGCATGTGAGGACTCTGCCAATGGGTGATGCCGGGCATAATGCATGTTTCAACGTCCCCGATTATCTCCTCGAAAGATTCACCTTCCACGGGAGCTGACGAGGGCAACATGCTGCGAAGATATCCGGGAGAAACGGCCGGATAAACACGACGAGATCGTACGGACTGTAGATAGTCGGCTATGTAGTCGACCATCTCTTTACCTTGAAGAAATAAATCGATTCTTGATGAATTTTAGAGATGATGCTCACTTTTAGCATTTCATGATTCTATAGGAAAAAAATTTAAAAAAATAAAGCAGTCTCTTAGCAATTGTTCTATGATTGAAAACGAACAAAAGCCCATAAACGACTCGGCGAAATCTCTTGGTGTTTGTAATCAATTTCCAATAAAAGTAAAAACAGTCTCAAATAAACAGTAATTACTCTTCAGACTTGACAATGTGTTTTTCTACTAAACGAGTGCAGTAAACAGTAGATTCTTCATGGCTGGGATGAAATTCAAGAAATGAAAACGCTCTCAATTGCAGTAGGAAACGAACTTCATCATCATCATCAAAATATCATGCGTTTTATTGCTGAATTGCTGAACGATAAAAATCCGCGTATACAGTTCTCAGTACGTGAATTTGGAGTTAATTTTCCCTGCGAGAATAGAATCAAGTCGAGGAACAACTGCGTTTCGTAAACCCAAGGGAAGCAATACCTTTCCCATAAAGTTCCGTTGGCCTATTCCGCGAGTTCCTATACGTCGTTTCTAAATCGTCCCAGAGTTTCCTTACATTCACGCGTTTCCCGTGCTATACTATATACCTACATATGCGATAAGTCCTGTCTCTGATTTGACTTTATTGGCAGCGCATCGATATACCCAAGGCTATATTTACTGTATCGTTTAAACTATTTTATTGGAATCTCTTTTACATGGTGGGATAACAGTGCCTCGATTTTCTTTATTGGCTTAGAAAGCCGTCGCTAAATCCATGGGATTTCCACATTGTTGTTAGAGCTCTTTCTATCACGAAAATGTTATTCATTCTCTTACTAGCGAATGAACGAACGAAATGCCACATAGGATTTTAGCGATTCCTGCTTGTTTCGTCTCACTGAATAAACGGCTATTGCTTCAACAAGACATAGAAATAAAAATACTGTAAAAATGGAAGGACTTACCATGCCTGCGATAATCGTTCAGATCCATCTCCGCTGCAACACAAATATTTGTGCTTTTAGTCTTGCAGAATTGCAATTCAAGTTTCAGTTATCAAATCAGCTTCAATTTTTTGTTATAGGAATCATAAGACCCAGATTTCAAAGTTACGATCGCACCGTTTAACGTGCATTAGTCGAGTTTATAGTCTGATTGAAATTAAATATTCGAAAATCACTTGGATCAGGTGGTTTTGGGCTTTAGATTGACGGTAACAAACCAACGAAAAGATTCTTGCGAACTTGCAAGCTAGCGAATGAGCAAATGCTCGTATAAGTTTATAACTATCAGAGTAGTTGTTTCCAGGGGGAAAGAGCCAAGCGAAAGACTTGTATGGATTCTTATCGACCGATATACATTCGTACGAGCTTATTAGGCTAGTGTCACAAGGCTCGTCATGCCCTAGAACTGAATACTTCTTCCTATACGACGTATTCCTACCCTTTTGCCTGCTCACCCATATAATTATAATCAGGATTAATCGATTCTTGACTGCATGTCCGCGTGGTCAAGTGTCGCAACGATCATTACTTATATACCAGTCGTTTTAAAAAAGCTGACCATTTTTCGAAAATATTTCTGATCGAATCACCGAAAACGCGAATTCGAAATAAAACTAACAAATGAATATTTATATTATGCTTCCAGGTTTATCAATACACGAACTAGTCGACGTACGAATATCTTATGATGAAGTCTTACAACTGTTGATAGCACATTAGGCACCCGACCATACCTTCATCGAATGACCTACCTCTGACAGTATCAGGTAAGTAGAAATAATCGCGACGCAGAGTTCTCGAAGCTCGATGCATATCGGTATTTCATACCAACTACAGATACCAGCTACATTTCATACCAACTCGAGATTTTGTTAATTGACATTTCAGCTGTAATGAGGAAGACGCCAAACTCAACCCGATTGTTCAAAGCCAACAATTATAGCCAACTTTGTTGTGACTTTAAACAAGTCTGGACGGTGTCACAGTTAGTTACTAATTCGATTTCCGAAACAGGGAATGCCACTAACCAGCGGGGGGCCAATGGTCTGTAAAGCAGCTTGCACCACGCATTTCGTTAACTTTGATGTCCCATTTCGTTTCGTTTCGTTTCGAAAAGTCAGACTCTATCACAATGTTTGAAATTTTTCCCCGCAGTTCACAGAGTCGGTATAATTATAGAATAGAATTTCGTAAAAATTCCAAAATAGGTAAGATCCAATCGATGCAGTTCAACGACTAATCCTTATTGCCTAAACGATCGCATCGTTCGAAAAACTGCAATTAAAATTGGCGAAAAACAATATAAAACGTTATCCGGCTAGTCAATGGTTCGATTGCTAACGGTTTCAACTCTTTATGGCGATAAAGGAAGCCATTGTCAAGTGCGATCTATGGAGCGGAAAGTCTTACGATTAGCAGAGTGAGCACAAGTTCAGTTTTATACTTAGAGAGTTGAAAATATATTTACTGACGATTGCACGATTTTCCGTCAAACATCTCTCGCATTTTTTCCAAGTTCTTTTCTTCCGCACCAAATTCAAGGATAATTTCTACACGGAGAGAAAAGAATAGTAATATTCACAATGTAACATAGTAACCATTACTATGTTACATGGTAACGTAGATTTTCAAACATTAAATTTGCTTAGTTACCATGTAGCATGGTAATGGTTACCAGAAAAATAGTAATGAATCCTATTTGACATAGTATCATTTACGATTTTATGAGAAATAAGTCTGGTTACTATGTAGGAATGGTAAATATTACTATTCTCTTCTCTCCGTGTAGCTCGTCGAATATTTCTCGGCTTATGTAAAAGTCATGGAAAAAACAAAATACGAAATTATTTTGCCACCTCCACGGAGTAGTGCGGTACATGCTGATAACATTTTCGCCTGTTATGTTTCAATCGATTTTTGGTTACGGTATGAAGATAAAAAATTTATTCAAAGTAGGTAAAAACTTAGCATTAAAATCAATCCGGTGAATTCGCAGGACTATCTCGGCCTATCAGTTCCGCTGTGGCTGAATCCTTCGTTATTGAAACATATTGTAATATTCGATTATAAAACTCATTTCGCGCGATTCATCGTGCACCGTCCGGTTCTTCGATTCAAGGGCTTCCTCCGGTACGACTAATAAACTCACAAAGTCGTCGTGAAATAGTAAGAAAGTAAGATTTGTAAATTTATTTGGGTGCATATGGAGAGACCGCGGAGATTATCTATTCTCTAACCATATTTCACATCCTCAATTTATATGATATTAGTCATTTATACTAATCGTCAATATATCAACGCGGAAATATTTAATAGCATGGTTTACAAACATGTAAACTTATTATTTAGTATGATTTCACTATCATAAGATCGCGTGGGGCTTCGGATGATATCAATCGCACTGTTTCAGTCACGGAGTTTGCTCATCCGTATGAAACAAGAAAACTAAGTATAAGCACGGTGTTAGGGATTCATTAGTTTTCGAACAGTTTTTGGAGCTACTTGAATAAATATGAATAGTACTACACGGAGGCAATGAATACATCGACAGCTTATACGATGAGTAATTCCATTGTGTAGATTCGGATTGGAAAAGCAAAGGAAAAGAATCTCTTCGTCACTCCTACTTCCATTTTCCTTCACTTTCTTTCTCTCGGTCCAATAGAACAGTGAAAGAAGAAACGGGAAATTAGAAAATCCAGGGCTGGAAGGGGTAAGACAGTATCTCGCAGCTCTTAACAGTATCGACCGAATGATTTTACGCGGATTTCAATCGCGGTTTTAGTCTAGCCTCGAAAACCATTGGAGATCAGATCTTATGAGAATATATACAATGCATGCGTGTAATGGGCACATACCTACATAAAAAATCGAAATAACAATAAGAACAAGAGAGCTTCGGTGTTCTGCTAGGCGCCGATAACGTTATAAATTCTGGCAAACTTCATTTCCGACACGCAGTAAACAGTGCTGTCGAATTTACTCTGTGAGCAGTAAATAATATGGGCAGCACTTTTTTTGCAGTAGAAATTATCACAATTGTGGTAACATTCACTAGTATAGACATTGAATGCCACTTGCTCAAATGTACCCAATCGGTACTAGAATTGTGATAATTTCTACTGCAAAAAAGTGCTGTCCATGTATTCACTGCTCATAGAGTAAATTCGACAGCACTGTTTTTTGCATGGATTTCAAGAAGGACAAATCTTGGAATTGTTCACAGGCATTCGAAATGTTCGGCTAATTTTTCGGAGTTCAAAGAGCAAACGAATATTGTCGACCGTAATAATTAACGGAAGGCTAATTTCTATCGCAGTTTTACGTAACGCAGAAATTTGTAGCTACGAATGTAAATTTTTTCCCAAACCCAAAAACACTAATTCTTGATAAGTTCTACGTGTATTGAAGACATTTTTGAATTTTTTTTTTTTCTTCAACAACTATAGATTCGATCGTGAAAGATCTGAGAGAGATTTTATCAGAATTTACTATCGAGTGATGTTGGGTGTGAAAGGATTGATAAATTGACGAACCTTATATCGTCGGTTTCCTGTGATTGGATAATAAAGTTGATATCGGCCAGACAATCGAGATTCTGAATTTCAGTTTGACTTTGAACACCGGTTTTTAGTGGAAATTGAATGGTCAATCGTAAATTATACGGTGGCTGATGTGCAGGTATGAGCATCGCTCAACAAGTGTCTCCCTTTTATATACCAAGAGTAACTGAAACAGGCGCACGCGTCACTGCGCTCATGCAGGGAAACTGAAGAAAGAGAAGAGGGATATTTCTGTCTTTTAGGAAAAGGAACCAATGCGAGGAAGATCTTTTCTCAATTCAGCCTTCGATATTGACTATAGCAATAACGTTATCACGTTTTACACCCAGCCTCTGGGTAGTCAGAAAAATTCATATCATTTCATTTCGATAATTTGAAAAGCAGCGTTTTTCAACTAGAAATACAAAACCTGGTATTAGGTATTGATATATTATCCTATTCACGTTTTGCGAGTTTTTGAGATATTAGAATTCCACTAGATATTAGAAATTCATATTTTATGGTTCTTTAATGCTAATTTGGAACCAATTCTGCTGGATTTTTCAAAAGTTGCGATTGCCATTTCTCAATTCCAAATCATTATACCATTCGATAAATGGTTTGGATTTCGATGTGCGAGCGATTGTGACACCATGAAATATCCCTTCTCTGTAAATATATTTCAAACAACTATTAAGTATAGGAATTTATTTAATTCTATAAATAATTGACCATTATAATGGATATATTCATATTAATCAAAGTGAGTTATATTCCCCGTGGAGGCATTAAGTCTCAGCTGTTATTTTAATCATAAGGTATTCCGAGTTATACATAATACTATACAGCAACGACGACTTTCTGCAAACTGATTTCTACCGTTTGTTAAACTTCTAAACACAAAAACAAATACGAAATTATTATCAGTTTAAAAAAAAAAGTATCAAAATCGATTTTTATAAGAATCAAAAAATTATATTTTTCTTTTTCATCATTTTTACCTCGTTTAAATAACAATAATAATCTCGATTACGTTGCCCAAATTTTAGTGATACTAAAATAAATTGGTCAACTCAATCCTGTGAATATTTCGTATTAAAGTAAATAAATTAAATGAAAAATGATTCGGGTCGAATTTAATTTTATCCAAAATTTCGGAAAATGATGACCTTGCATCCTTTCGACTAACTATACCATCGTTGGTTACCATCCTCTCTACAGTCGAATTAGTTAGTTAGTTAGCTTTTTAGTCGTGGATTGCAGAATTGGCAAAATTCTATCGCAAGATATTAGCTGGCGCTAGGCAACTCTACCGACAGCCGTCCAGACTAAATTCACACTCCAATGCCAACACGCGATTCGCAATAACCATCCGGGTAAGCCTGGAGATAGCGCTAGTATCTAGAACCGATGCTTTTCCCGTTGGTCATACAGTTTACCGCGAAAAATTTTCACGACAAACTTACGACTTGTTTTGCTTTCCAAAATTTACAATAAAAATTTCCAGATATTAAATAATAATTATAGACTCGTGCGTCATTCTCGAATTCAAATTTTCAACTATCTGTATACTTTCAGCGATTTAAAACCGACGAATCCAATGATCGCGAAATTCAGAATGATAGTTTATCGATAGAACTGTGTAATTTTTTTTTCATACTTTCATATGGCTCTTAGGGCTATTTGCCAAAAACCTCTATAAAACCTGCGATACATTCGTTGAGCCACATCTATTTTATTTATCTATTTTTTATTTTTTTTTTTATTTTTTTATTTTTTTATCAATTTTTGTGACAGACAATTACAAGGATTACGTACATTCGTTCATTGATTTATTGATTTTTTTTTCATACAGATTCGATTTATGTATTGAAATGCTTAGAGTCAATTATTCCAATATTGCAGAAGTATAAAATTTGGATACCAGTATTTTGAGAAACTAAAAATTTTTATGGAAAGCTAAGTACCTATAAATGTGATCGAGTAAAATGCATAAATTGGTACGATTTGCGTGTAGTTACCCGTTGATACGAAGCGTGAAGAATAATACGCCATGAACCACATAATTCAGTCGCGAATAAATTTCAAACTAGAATTAACAATCATTTTTGCATGTATAGTGCAAAGTTTCAAACAACAAACTTTCCTCGGAATGGTTAGATGTACATAATACCCATAACTCGTTAGTTTAGCTAATAAAACTTGTAATTACAGTTCTCTCCAGGGTACATACTTTATATACCTATACGTATATAGATTCCATTTTTGTTTTTTCTTTTCTTTTTTATTTTCCACATTCACATTCAAAAACACATTATTCAACATACATACATATATATCGCATATAGGTATATAGAAAATAGGAATGAAAAGTTTAATTCGATCAAATTAATAAAATCAATAAATATGGCTTTAACTCGCAATCGCTATTCCCTGTGATCCCTATAGCAGTAAATCTTATATCATATACAATTCACAGACGAAAAATCTCAATCTTTTGTTTTTTCACGTCTTTCAAATTTGGAAACTCAGTTGAAATTTGATAACACAAAAAATAAAAAAATAAAAATTCTTAAAAAAAAAAAAAAAAAAAAAAATGATTTTTGATGAAATTTTTTGTTTTTTTATTTTTTAATCAATTTTTAGCTGATCTGCCCACTTTGCCCCGGTCTTTCTTGTTGTATACTTATGTATATGCGGTTATGGAGTTGATGGGACCATGTTAATAAAATATCTATACGTTCATATCTTTATGTTATAGCTATAGATTTGTATATATGTATATATGCTGCATAATATATACCGATACATATATACGATACGAAACGTATACTCCGAGGTATATCGTGGATGGAAGAGGTAAAAAGTAACAGGAGGGGATACGGGGTGAAGAGTGGGATATACCGCTAGCTGGCAGTGTTACATCGACCCTCAACCACCGGTTCGTTTTACCGTTGTAGTTTGCCGTACGATAAGCTATAGTTCATTCAACTATATACCCGGCGTCGAAGCGTGGCCGAAGAGGTTCTTGACTTCTGAAGGCCAGCCTTGCCGAGTTGCTACTTGCTCTCAAGGCACCGAACTCTCGGTCCAGATGATCGTTATTTCATATGGTCACGATGAATGATAATCATGCGCGGATTCGTCTCATGATTATTTTATATATTTATATATTATATATATTATATATATATATATATATATGTATAGGGTTCCTATTTAGGGTATCTGTTCATACGCTGCATATATAAGTATATATCTATATGTGCCTGTGGGCTTCTGCTTCATGTACATAGATATAAAATTGGCAATTCTTAGTCTGTCCGAATGCGCTGCGTCGATAGAATTAATTCAGCAGAAATAAATCATACTGTATATAACACGTTTTCAAATCACGTGAGAAATTCAAACTTAACTTGAGAAGATACGTGATCGTATATGAGAGAAGGTTTTACTTTACGATTCAAAATAGATGTATGTATCCCAATTTTCGTCCAGTATTGCCTCGATAAAAAGAGCATGCAATGTGCAGACCCCTGGGAGCCCGGAAATTCGAAAATTATGGTCTATTTCTCTGCAGGATGTGAAAACTAAGAATAGGTCGTTCTGATTGAGACCCTTTTTAGGGAAACCCATTTCATTTATTTCAATCGATAATTTCGATGTCACAAATGATTGATAGGATCATGAAACTTTTTTTTTTTCCAAAAAGTAAATCTAGGGACGATTAAATTGACCACTTATTGATTTCGATACGATCAATACAGCCCGAGTTGCTAAACACTGTATGAATATATATATGCGTGTACCTATTTCAAGTTTCGGAGGTTTAGCCTTTCGGAATTTTGATAACCTTTGGTGTTCTTCGTTTCAAAGTTTTTTTTTTTTTTAATCAGCTACGTAGACTTTCGGGAAAATACAATTTCTAAAAACTGATGTGAATCGATGATATTCTAATCTTGAATTTTCCTTTTAAAATTCGGAACCTCAACCCGATCCCATTGACCATAGGGAATCAATTTCGATATAAAAAAATTTGTTAGGATGATATATACTGCGGAAGTGCAAAAGAGACTCTGCCACCTCGCATGCAAGCGACACTTGAACGCCTCCGGAATTTGACGGTTGGATACTGATCGCACGTATTATAATGCTCGTATACTTTTGGGAGTCTATGCATGTATTATGCTACATACAGAGTACGGTATTGCGTGCGTTAGCAGCTATAAAAAGGTTTGGAATTTTTGCACATATCTCTGTCATTCTACATAGTAGAATAATAGATTCGTGATTTGAATCGGGGATGATAATAATCAATCCAAAAGCTGAAAACCCCGATTTCAAATCTTCGTGAAATGAAAATAACAATCGATTATTCGTTTGTGAATTTATTATCGCAGGTATAACTGCAGTCGACGGTTGGTAACCGATCAGGAAACAAACGGCTTATCGAGTTATCGTCGTGTACTGCAGACAGCGATTTAAATCAAGATTCTGTGCGCGCGAACGCCTACGGGCAAAATTGCTGTAGCCGTGAAGGGCGCATGACCATCTTGCGCATTTTTGAAGCTTGAACCGTTATGAATTTTACGTAAATATAAGTACAGGCTTAAGATCAGTCGTAGGTTCTGAGTAGGTACAGCGATTTGCTGCTGCGGCTTGCACAATAATTTCACGTGGCAAGAAAAATTGATTTGAAGGTGCGCGGGTCTGGAAACCGCGGGCTAGTAATCAGGAACGAAATGAACTTCCATGTCTATAGGTATAGCAATTATCACAGAATTATACAATTACGGTACACATCGTTCCTCCTTTACAGTTTATTATTAAATTTTCAACATTTTTCGAGACTTTAGAAACATCATTTTCTCATGATCAGTTATTTTTCTACATTTTGAGAAGCATTGTTGTAATAATTGTTTGCCAAAGTTAATAATATTTCCGTGTTTACCGCGTGTATAAGAATATATAGTTTTAGTAACGGGTTCTATTCGCGTAACAAGAATCTTTGTTATAATCAAATGATGTTAATTAGTGATGTAATTAACTAATTGCAAACAATTATTTCTAGACTCTACACGCTCTCGTTTGTCTAAAGTTGCAGTAGCCAGATACTAACTCTAATTACGTTGCCACGCGACACTTGAATTTCTTATTTAGTCTGGCCGAACACAAATCAATTTCCTACAGTTTTTTCATATTCTTATTTTTGTATTTTCGTCTTCGCACTTTGGTCAACCATTCATTTACCGATTTATAACCGTATCTCAATTGTCGAATCCAATTGAAATCCTTTATCGGATGATGGTCGGATTGATTCGTCACATTTCTTCAGATATAGTAGCTGACAGCGTGAACTGACTCAACTTTATTTAATCCTGATGAATTCGCAGACTTTATATATAGTCTTTCTCGGAATTGCAAAAGAAACGACCTCGAATTATACCGATACCAAAATTTCTGAAAATCTACACAAGTATATAACATTTCTTGTTTCTATATTAAATGTAAAAAGAAATCGTTGCGATACGATGTTTTGGTATAAAATTTTCGAAATCTACGCCCATAGCCCACGTCCGAGCGAATATTATGCATAAGTAGGTATACGTTTGGGTAATCATATATTGTCTCTAATTTACGAGATACATGCATAATTTCAATCCGGCTGATTAACACTTCGGAGTCTTACATTATCTATAATTTTCTACATATCTAACGAAAAATTGTTCGCTGTTGGCTATATAGGTACGTGTCTTGAATGACGATTAGTTATTTTGTAAGCCCGGTTCGTTCGACCCGCGTATACCGAAACAGACATTGCGTATAGACCGTTATCTGGAAGGCTTTGAAACACTAAACGCATGCGAACTTATACCGAGATCGATAAAACGCGAAAAGATTCGCATCTTTTTTTTTTTTTTTTTTTTTTTCTTCCTTTTTTAACACGCGCTGAAGACCACGAGAACGTGCGATCGACTGTCGATCATATCTAATAACTAATCACGTATAACAGTTATTAGGGAATAAAAAAGGAATCTTAGATGTAATAAGATCCGGCGATTATATACAGCTTTTGGTACTTCGGAGTCTTTCTGTTCAATTTTGCCTATTTCCTTTCGAATACTAATTTTTTTTAGTTAAGAATGGAATTAGTAATCTTGGAGGCTGATGAAAATCTGTAACAATAATTTAGATCAGAATGTAAAGACGTGTACTATTGACATTTCCACGATCTAATTTATGATTTAAATTCAAATCACTTTGTATTTGATTCAAGTTCGGTATATAATCTGCACTTGTAATTTTTGAAATCAATATTCTCGATAGATGATTCGACTTTTGAATAAAACTACCCAAAGTCATGTGAATATTCATTTATATTAATAAAATGTTCTAAAACCTAAAATACTATGTATAATATATTTTATCAATGCTATCGCATACGATGATGAAATTAATATGCATTTTGCGAACTTCATAAACGTTTCTTGATTTTCGAATAGATATACCGAGTGAAATGTTTTTTGTGAAGATTTGATAACGTTGGTAGAGAATAAAATAAAAAAAAATAAATGAATAATTACAGTTTCGAATAAATCAATAAATCAATAAATCAATAAATCAATAAACCGAACCGAATGATTTCCAAAACTTTGTAATCATGTGACAATGAGTGCGATATAAAGTTAACGTCTTCAAGTTCAGTATAGATACCTACTTCTAATCTAACATCAAACTATTTCAAAACTTTTAATATCTCGCCGCATATACTGCAGCTTCCTCCCGCATCTGTTTGAAAAGGTGAAAGAAATCAACCACGGCTTATTAAACATCTCAAGATTACGAAGCGGTTTATATCAACCTTACCTTACCTTACCTTACCTTATACCTTTACCTCGCTGCATGCACCATGCTCGATGCCTATAGACTATACATGAATATTTCGTCGTGTCAGGTGAATCGTGGATAACGGATATTGTGGATATAGTGGATAGTGGATAGTGGATAGTGGATAGAGAATAGTGGACGGATGGTAGTACATAGTATTATGTACACGGTGTTTCAAATTCTAAATGACCAGACGTAAGAGGGGGAGGGGGAGGAGGAGGAGGAGGAGGGGATGATGAAGAAGGAGGTAAAGAGGGGAGACGTCGGACACCTGTGGCTCTTGGATAGCCGCGCTCTCAGAGTCACTCAGCGACCACCACCACCGCACCTCCCAAGCACTCACTCAATTATTTCGTTGCCGAAACTTTGGATACATCATTGTTTTTTTTTTTTTTTTTTTTTTTTTTTTTCCCCAATTTTTTTTGTTTTTTCTCCAATTTGTTTGTTGACTTGTTTTCGCCACTTCTCTCAATGTACTCGAAAGATTCATATGTATATGTATAGTTTTTTTCATCTTTTTTTTTTTTGTTCTTGTTTAATTAATTAATTGTTTATTTATTTTTTTTTTTTTGTTGTTTTTGTTCTTTCGTTTTTTCGTTTTTTCACTGGAAAAAAACGACGAAGAAAATAAATCTAAATCTGAAAAATAGAAAAAATATTATATATATTTATAAATTATATATTATATAATAAAAATTATATACACAAACTATTATCATCGTATAAATTAGTGAGACGAGATCTTAAAATTTTAATCTCACTATTACTAAGAGTATACCTCTCGATTGACCATCGTACCGGCTACGTGGAGTCGTACCCCACACTTCGACGACCCGGCCGAACCGGCAACGACATCGACCACGCGGAAGGCTGCTGCTGCTGCTGCTGCTGCTGCTGCTGCACCGAGAACTCGAAGAGATATAATATATCGTCGTACAGTTCACAGAATCTCGTGTCATTTTGTGTTCCGCAGTTGTTGTTGGTTTTTTTTTTTTTGATTTTTTTGATTTTTTTTTTTTTTTGATTTTTCATCGTTGTTGATAGATTTGTTCTTTCAATTTTTAATTATTTTCTGTTTTCTTCTTCTGCTGCTAATTATTGTTGAAGACAATCGAAGAGCTTAACGCGTTTTTGTACATCAACATATTTGGACACTTACTGTTTTTTTTGACTTTTCAACCGTTTTTTTCTTCTTCTCTATTTGTGACGTTAATCGAGATTATTCGGCAAGGCAGTAATCGCAATTATTTGCTGTTTAACGTGAAACGGGGAAATAAATAAATAAATAAATAAATAAATAAACAACATAAATTAAATTCTGTTTTTATTGATACGGTAAATTATATAATCAATAAAAAGATAAAATAAATTAAAAAAAAAAAAAATTAAACTAATATATAGTGACACAACAAGTATATAAAATATAATAAAAAGAGAGAGAGAGAGAGAGAGAGAGAGAAAGAAAAAAAAACGAATATACGAAGAGAAAAAATAATCACTTTATCAAAATGCGACGAAAACACATGTTTGAAATTTCTAATTTGTGTTACTGAAGTTGAAAAAGTAGAGAAAAGAAAAAAAAACAAAATAAAAACGAAAAGAAAAAAGAAAAATTTCATCGTATAGTACAATATTTATTGTACTAATTAGTGACAACTTATAGTGAAGTGTATGTAAGGTTGCTCAAGTGCAGAATCCAGGATACCTTAAACATTTTCGGATAACAGGATATGCAATACAGACAACATGCCTAGCACAATCAGAGGTCAGTGGCTATACATTAACATATATTATATAGTAGTACCTATTATTTAATGAAATAATTAATTTCTTAAACAACAAAGAAGAAAAATAAAGAAATTAATTATTTATTCCTTTTTACAATTAGTGATCTTATTATAAGTTATTTAATTATAGTAGTACTACTTCCTGCAATTCGTCAATTTATTATTCATTATCTAATCAAATATTATCCGATTAATTGTTTAATATAATATAGATCTAATTTTATCGGTGTGATTTTTTTTGTTATTTTTATGTCTGGTTTTCTGGATAAAAGTATATATTATATATAAGTTCTATTGTTAATTTTGACAACTGTCAACTCATAGGACAATAATATAATTGACCATACCGTTTGGAAAATCGTCACCATTTAAACGAAAGGTATAGGTACATATACAATAAACGGGTTCAGGTTCAGGTTCAGGTTTACGGTTTATGGTACATCGACTCTATATTCTATCGTTGAAAAGTTTCGGTTATTGGCAATAAAGTTGATTGAGGGTAGCGTTATTTATTTAATAACAAGTTACAACCAACACCTGTCGCGCAGTTTTGAGTCGGTAAAATTTCATTTTTCTTAGAATAATTTCAATAGGTTACAATATAACCGCAGGTTATATATTATACACTTCTATCACCGCACACACACACACACACACACACACACACACACACACACACACACACACACACACACACACACACACACACACACACACACACACACACACACACACACACACACACACACACACACACACACACACACACACACACACACAACACATTGTGCCAATTTTCTTGGTTCGAGAAAATTTTTGATTTGATCCGAGAAAATTTCGGTCTCCATTTTTGGACCGCAAAATTTTCTTGAATCAAGTTACCCTTTCTTTCTGTGTACCACTATACACCTATATAGGTAGTACCCCTAACCCTAACCATTATAATAACTATATTCGATATTGGTAGTAGGTAGGTATATGTGTACCTACTCTGAAGTATAAATATGAAGATTTTCAGAACCATAAGAATTTACACTCGTGGTAACAGTACTTTGCCTTGCGGTCGCGAAGGCAAGTTAAGGTCACAAGCGGTCAGTAACACACTACCATTACCTACAATATACTATATATGTACCTATGTGTATAAATTCTCATTGGTAAAACATTACGAACATGTGTGTTCTACCTACAATCAGAAAAATAACAAACAAAATTTGGTTATTATATGCGCAATCAAATTTTTTGTTCAGTCAATCAAATTTTTTGTTCAGTCAACCAAAAATTTCGTTGAGAAAACCAAATTTTGTTGAGACAATCAAAATTTTGGCTATTCGAACAAAATTTTTGGTTTACTGAACAAAACAATGTGATTGTGCTACATGTAATAACCCAAATTTTGGTTGTGTCAACAAGACTTTTTTCTGAGTGATATGTACTAGACTCGGAAAAAAAAAATTGGAGTCACGTGTTAACCAAATCGTTTTGTTGGCCATCTTTTGGTATAGTTGCAACGAAAAATATTGTTGGCACAACAAAGTTAGGCGAATTCTATTTGTTGGTTTGTTGTTGTTGTTGTTGTTGTTGTTTGTTGCAACTATACTAAAAGATGGCCAACAAAACGATTTGGTTAGCACGACTCCAAATTTTTTTTTTTTTTTCTGAGTGTTTAGAACCTGAATTAATATGTTGATAAGTGAAACCACAGAGCGAACTGGGGGTGCCTCAGTTGAAAATTGATAAAATGTTGTTGTTCTTGTTTGACATTGACAGGGATGCAAGATTTGTGCGAATATAGAGAAATACACGTTACCGTTATACTTGCGTGGTACGTTCTCTATATAGTTTCCTCGATCTTCGATTAGTATATATAAATAAAAAGAAATTCCGCCTATATATACTAACTAGATTCGTCTATCAAATTCAAATGGTTGTAAAAAAAAAAAATTTGAATAAAAATTGTATATATATTTAGATATTTGACGGTTTTAATACCAGGTATAATAATAATTAATAGTTATTTATTATAGTCAATTTATATACTATATATACGTTATATATATAGGAATTGGTCACAATATTCGTTAAATGCAGAATTTTTCTTAACGGATTTTATGCACTGTGTAGACTTTATCGCATTTTAGTATATATAAAGACACAGGCGTGAATATCGGTACTGTTATTCAAGCGGCGAAGCAAACTAAGCCAACGGTATTATTATCTTATATATATATATACGTTTATTTCTATAATAATAATAACAACGCGAACTTGAATAGTTTTAATTAAAATTAAGTATATAATCTCGCGCAATAGCGTGAAAAATCGTATTTATATGAAAATATATTCATCGATGAGGAAAATTGGATACATTATATGTATACTTAGGATATATAATATATACGAGCACATATAATATATCATTTCTTGCACGACTATACACATTTCACGTTATTCTGAATGTATTATATTATAACCGAACGAACGTATTATAACGGCACTGATATATACGATAATATGTATGAACGAATCTTGAAATCTCAAAGTAGTTTCAAACATTAATTTAATAAGAAATTATAAAATTTAGATGTAAATAGTTGGCAAGTTTTAAAATATGATCATAAAAATGAACATAACGCTTATGGGTAGATTATTCGAAACACGAAGAATCGGGGAATGAATTGATTTCGGTAAAAAAAATAAAAATAAAAATAAAATAAATAATAATAATAATAATAATAATAAACAAAAATCAATGGCTTTTCGTATGCAAACCTGAAGTGGCGAGTTGATTTTTTTTTTTTATTCACTATGTATAATATATCGATCCATAGATCGACCCAAGAATCGATTAAGTCATCGTCTGCCTTGACTAACTATAAAAATTGACGCATTGGTCGTAACTATTATTATTATTATTATTCTAGGGAAGAATTTTGAAAATTGTTTAAATTATATTTATTTCGAAATATACTCAGCATAATGGTTTAGAAATAATTTATCGATATGTGAATGATGAGACTTTAAAGAACTAGGAAAAAAGAAAGAAAGAAAGAAAGAAAGAAAAAAATTAATTTAATGTTCAGATTTCGATAACCAAACCCACGCCAATTTATTATTATATTATTGAACTGAATTAATGAAATCATTACGAAATGCAGTATGTTGATCCCGGGCAAGATGATAATGCATATATTCATATATACTCGTAAATATATATATATTACCTGTATTGAGGTAACTTGGTATAGTATAAGATTTGAAACAGAAGATAATAAATAAATTACCTGACCTGACTTAACACGTCTGAAGTCATCATCCTGCTATACGTTGCCTTGAATAACTGTATTACGATATATATATATATATATATATAGATATATATATATACATATGTACAAGTAAAAAGTGGTCGAAAGCTAATATAAATAATGTTGACCCACGATGATGTGAGTCTAAAAGAATTTCGCGAACGAATTAACATTCGTAAATAATAAATTCGTTCCATAAATAGTTAGTCGATTTCTTTTTTTTTTTTTTCAACTCATGCTTACACCTAGGTGTATATAATAATATTAGGGTGGTCCTTAATTTGATCATTTCTGAACTCCAATTTTCCCAGTACTACCTACATGGGCCAGCTGACGTCTCCAAATATATACACAGAAAAAAAAGGTTAACTTGAGCCAAGAAAATTATTCTTGATTAAAGATAATTTTGGGGGTCCAAAAATAAAGACCGAAATTTTCTCGGATCAAATCAAAAATTTTGGGTCTTCATTTTTGGACCCCCAAAATCTTTCTTTCTGTGTACAATAAAATGTAGCGAAAACCTCAGGTTCTTATCAAACTTTCCGGATTTTCGCAGTTTAATAAAACACGATTTCTGACATTTCGCGCTTGATTTTATTTATTTATTTTATTTTTTTCCTATTGCAGTATAGCTCCGAATAAATTTCAAACTTTGTACACTCCATGAAAATTCTACAGATCTTAAACGATATAATTTTCGAAGCTATACAACCCATCCAAATAAAATTTCTTATCTACTAATTGTGATGGATAAAAATTTCGTCCTTGAGCATTGAGATTCAAATTTGACCGAATTAAGAATCACCCTAGTATATAATATATATATACTGTATATAGTACCTGTCTGAAAGTCAGAGCTAGTATATTATAGTTTTGCGTTATATAGCAGGTGGCAAAGACCTTGTTTGCACGAAATCGATTGCTATAACGTATACACATACACATTTCATGTACATCTACCTATAAGTATAGTATAACTTAACATGGTTCGGCTCGGTATGGCATGGCATGGCATGGCGTGGCTGTATACGGACGAACGAACGAACGAACTGTGGTTTCGGGAGTCGAACTCACAACACTCTCAACGTGGACCCCGGTTCAACCACGAACGAACAAAGGCCAAAGGGTCAACGACCCCCGTACATGCGTTAGTCTTAGAGCCAAACCCACCGGCTAGAAAAGTCGTAGGTATAACCAGTGTCGTTTCCTATCTTAGGGGCCAGCAGAGCAACAGCAGCAACAGCAGCAGCGCAGTACAACAGCTGTTGGCTAGAATCGAAGACGTTAGAAGCATAATTTTGTTCAGCATCACTCATATAGGATTATCGATTATTAGAATAATCAATAACTAATGCCTCGGCCATTATATAAATTAAAGACCATTTCACTTTTTATAAACTCGAACTATTTGCTGATCACGGATTTAATTTATCTATAAGTAGATTTATAATATTATAGTCATTTTTGAATATGAAAAGTTTATTGAAAAAGACTGTTAATTATTTTGTTTTATAAGTAGCTAGTTTTTTTTTTTTTTTTTTTTTTTTTTTAATCTTTCTCCTCATGAGCCTGTGTACCATAAATATATAATTATATATCTCGTATTATTAGCGATTAGTATTTTGTATATAATTATTATATTAGATTTGGTATTTTAAATTGATGAAATTATCTGACGAATTTCAGACCACATAATATATATCCTTCTATTAAAAAAGTTTAGCAAATTTAAACTGCGATATAAAGTTCAGTATTTTAAAACTACTATAGCGCGACTGCAGTCTCCGTTGATATAATAATCATACGCTAAAAAAAAAATCTTAAATCATCAAACGTGTCGTATAACACTGACTCTGCTAAAGTTCGAGAGTGCTGTCCGTTCGTTTTCGAAAAAGAAAAGAAAAAAAAAAAAAAAAAAAAAAGAAAAAAAAAAATTGAATGAATGAGGTAGTTG
This sequence comes from Tenthredo mesomela, assembly GCA_943736025.1. Taxonomy (NCBI): domain Eukaryota; kingdom Metazoa; phylum Arthropoda; class Insecta; order Hymenoptera; family Tenthredinidae; genus Tenthredo; species Tenthredo mesomela. The sequence continues at coordinate 19,890,347 of OX031016.1, read as the reverse complement.
GTATAAATTAACAGAATTCTTATTCGATCAATATATAATATATTATATATTATATATACACCTACAGCGAATTAAATTCTCCTATACGAACGTTCTAAAATCCTTTTAACTCTCGCCATATGTTTTTAACGTTAAATAATATATAAATTAAATGCGCACGTTCTAAATATCTATATATATGTATTATACTAGGTAGGTGCGGGTATATAGCTCTGAAACTACTGGACTATGCATTACAATCGACTACAGATCGTCTAGACGATCGTCGTCAGCACTTCTCGAATTATAAGGATGATTTGTGGTTCGTTAACCCAAGATCGTGGCCGCGATGTTATCGTCGAATTACCAACTCGATTTTAGGGCGTGTTACCTATTACGATTCCTGCGTACACGGTGTCACGTGTATGAATGAAAATAATTGTCAATCAAATACGCAATAGCTATATATGCAGATCATTGATCATTGATCTCTATAAATTCTTCATTTTCTTTTTTCTCGCAATATATACATATATTTTCGAAAATTACGTCAAGCCACGGGGAATCGAGTGTAGTTATATAAAATGATTGAATTTTTGTCATTGTCGAAAAATCTCGTCTTCCATTAAGACGATTGATGGATCGTTCGTATGGATCGGCATCTATATGCGCGGACATAAATATATATAAGCTATAGTATGTAGGCGGTAAAAAATAAAGAGAAAACGATCCGCGAGTTCGTGACAAATATTTCAATAGTCGATTAGTGACTATGGCGTCGTCCATTTATAGCCAACGATTTGTATTTTTAAACCTATACATATAATGTAATTAAATTATTATAACTCGTATATAAGGTGTACTACTATATAATATATACCTATATCTACGTGTCTGAGAATTTTTTGACGAAATTTTTTTAAAATATATATCTATAATACTTCAAAAATGATATAACACCAATCATATGCATATATTTCACACCGTATCACATAAATACATACATACAGAAAAAAAAGGTTAACTTGAGCCAAGAAAATAATTCTTGATTCAAGATAATTTTGGGGGTGCCAAAAATGAAGACCGAAATTTTCTCGGATCAAATCGAAAATTTTTTTTCTCGAACCAAGAAAATTTTCCAAATGGAAAATTTTCTTGGTTCGAGAAAAAAAAATTTTCGATTTGATCCGAGAAAATTTCGGTCTTCATTTTTGGCACCCCCAAAATTATCTTGAATCAAGTCAACCTTTCTTTAATAATATACTCGTGGGTGTTGAAGAAATATTTTTGAGAAAAAAAAAAAAAAAAATAAAGATCAGCCGGAATTCCGACCTTACGTATTATCGTGACGTATATATTATATACCAGCTACCCACTCGGTATAGACGACTCCTATCATCCGTTAAGAATTTCTTTAATTACAATTCACCCGGTATACTCCGAGGTTAACGACCCTCACGAAAAAGAAGGATCCAACTTGGCGTGACCAATGTTGCTGGCTCAAGTTACGTAATCGTCAACGACCTAAGGATGCGATAGGTCCTACAGGTCCTATATATTTTTATATACTATATATATATATATATATATATATATAAATTGATATGTATATATGTAGTAGAGTAAGTATACATATATATACAAACTCTTTTTATACACATATTGAGTATTCAAATATACCTTATATATATATATATATATATCTATGTGTATATATAGGTATATGGTATATGGTATATAGTAGGAGTGAAAAGCTACCGTAACCTGCGTAGACGTTGAATAAAGGTATAGGTATATGTAGTACATACATACTTGATGTAAGGACGAAGTTAACATTAAAAACCCAACCGTTGGCGACCAACGCGATCGAGATCTGGCGTGAGATAACACGGGGTTGTTAGATATATACGGTAGCGGCTAGTGACCTCTGGTCGTATAGATTCGGAGCCGAAAAAATTAAGAATTAACCCCTTTTATTTCGTTTTCTGACTAACGAAGATCGATTTGGTCGTTGACCTCTATAAGGTTCTTTATATTACGATTTCGTTGGGTTGTGCAGATTTTTTTAGGAGAAATTCAGATTTTTGGTATTTCAGAATTACAGTCGTTTATATAATTCATTTATTCAATTGATGATTTTCTAATAGACATTGGTATGATACGTATCATCTTTTAGTATAAAGTTCGAAAGATTTATGATCACAAAATTTAATTAGAAAATGATTAAAATAATTTAAAAAAACTCCATTAAAATCGCGTTCGTAGATATTATTTATAAAATATAAAGAAGCGAATTTTTGACTATCGTTAATAATTTATTGAAAAACTTCAACTAACATATATGTACCTGTGCGGAATTCTGTCCAGGAGTTGGCAGGTGGGCGTGTACGTAACCCGACTCTAAAGTAACGTACGAGAGTAGAAAAAAAAAAAAAAATAAAAAAAAAAAATAATCAAAGAGTTTGATTAACATTTTAAAGTATAGATAAGTAAAGAAAAAAAATGAAAAGAAAAAAAAAAAAAAAAAAAAAATGAAAAAGAACTGCACGAAATATACGACTTTGGATATATATAGGTAAAACCCCGGGATCTTTTGCTTCGGGGGATATAATGATTTTTTTCATTACTATATTAGTTTAGGCAGTAAAATTATTGTTCGTTTGATTTATCGCGTAGAAATATGTGAATACATATATATATATCTGATCTTAACGAATCCGAGCGGTCATTATCGCTTTATACTGAACACTTATAGATAGATAAACTGGTGATTATGTTGCTTTTTAATTTATTATACGTATACGTTTTATATTTCCTGTATAGCAATAGATTTAGGATTTTTAAAAAAGATTATCGTATTCGTATATATATATACAGCTATATAGACGTATATACGTGTACAACATACATCGGTTGGATATACCTCTTCAACTTTGTACCAGAGGATTCGAATTTTAGGAATTTAGGTCAAGGTCTACGAGGTAGGGTTCTCCGAGGTACGATGGAGCTGGAGTTGGTGCAGGTCTAACAACTTCTCCTGTTCCTAAGGCCCGGGCCCGATATATCTTTCCATGATACTTTATATAACTCATCTTCGTCGTTTACTATATACGCTTATAGTAACCCTGAAAATTCTCTAACTTCAATGAATAGCATGAATTAAAAAAATATTAAATAGGTATTAAAAAAAAAAAAGAAAAAAAAGAAAAAATTAATGGATAAAAATATATATATATATATTATTGAAGAAGCGGGCAATAAAGAATCCATTATTGCCCGCTCTTTTTAAGCGGTCAATAAACGGCTACTTTTGACCCTATTTTTAGGTAAAAAAAAAACGCAGAAATCATGCATGTGTTACAAAAATTATATTTCGAGGATATGATTTGCTTGTGTGCAAATATTCTTGTTCATTCAAGAAAAATAGCCAGATTCAATCGTTTCGCGAGTAATTATATAGTAACCTTCGCGTCAGTAGGCTAATTGAATATATTATGTGGCATATAAATCGAATATGTAAGCATATATCAACATGTTAATTAAAAAAAACGGAGAAGAAATAATGGAAACCGCGTATATAAGCGGTTTTAACATTAAACTATAAACTGAATATAGACGCCTTTTTGCCTTTTTCTATTATACTGCCTCTAATATCTATAATATCTACCAATACGTTTGTTGGAATCCCTTTGGCTAACGACAGTGTTCAAAAATTTCTTCGATAATAATAATTATTTTTAATACTACCGCAACAACGCGACGAGCCGGCGTCATTCTGCAGAGGCTCATTTAAGTTCCGCCGATTTCACGCTTTGGTATATATAACTATTTAAAATAACTAATTAAAGGTAATTGAGAATTGGAATGATCAATTAGCATTATGTAAATTTATAAGTCCGTAAACGAGTAACGTGTTTGTTCCTATATATAGATATATCGCGTCACTAATGCCATAAGGTCGTAAGCGCCAAAAAATTATTTTTTTTGCGGATATGCCCAAACGATGTTATATGGCACGAAAAAGATTTTGCCACCAAAAACACGAAATTTTTTTTTTTTTTGGCGCTTACGCCCTTATGGCATTAGTGACGCGATATATATACACGTCGAGCCCGCACTTATACGTCCATATGCATGTATATATATATATATATTATTTTCAACTATAAAAGCATCGTATTATATATACTCAACTTGTACAGTTATACTCGTGTATAGAAATATACAATAGAAATTACGTGCGTGTATATGTATGTATGTACCTACATACCTACAACCATGTATAGATTTCTATTCATTGAGATGGTCTAGAATACGTGAGACCGCAAGTTAACGCAAGAATTTCCGTTCGTATTCTACGACCTGGGTCAAACTATGAGTTTATTAACACGTTGCTATAATATAAGTGTATAGGTAAATTTTTACACAGAAAAAAAAAAAGGTTAACAATTGAGATAAGAAAATTATTCTTGATTCAAGACAATTTTGCGGTACAATAAAATGAAGACCGAAATTTTCTCGGATCAAATCAAAATTTTTTTTTCTCCAACCAAGAAAATTGGGACAATTTTTCGGTACAAAAATGAAGACCGAAATTTTCTCGGATCAAATCAAAATTTTTTTTTCTCCAACCAAGAAAATTGGGACAATTTTTCGGTACAAAAATGAAGACCGAAATTTTCTCGGATCAAATCAAAATTTTTTTTTCTCGAACCAAGAAAATTGGGACAATTTTTCGGTACAAAAATGAAGACCGAAATTTTCTCGGATCAAATCAAAATTTTTTTTTCTCGAACCAAGAAAATTTTTCAAATTTTCTTGGTTCGAGAAAAAAAATTTTGATTTGATCCGAGAAAATTTCGGTCTTCATTTTATTGTACCGAAAAATTGTCTTGAATCAATTGAAACCTTTCTTTCTGTGTACAAATATTATCTTTTAGAGACAAATTTTTTAATGTTGCTTATGCTGTTTATATAGATGGATTAGAAATATATATCTGAGAAATAAAACGTATGTAATAAATTTCTTAAATTCAAATCGAGTGACGGTAATATGATTATATACGTGTACCGTGTAGGTATAATTAAAACTGTATTTTTCGGAATAGGTTTCTTATTTTCTTTTTTTTTTTTTTTTTTTTCTTTCTTTCTATTTATTTGCAGTACTATAATTTAATTTCCATGATTAAACCGCTTCGAATATAACTGTATTAATTCATAACCTGATTTGTCTAACATATATAAGATACTAAACCGTTACTTTGAAAACGAGATCAATAAATAATTTCGTATCTTAATTACCTAGTAATATATACAGCGCAGTTGTATAGCTGTATAGGTAGGTATATCATTTATCTTTCTCCCATGATAATATGCATTGAAAAATGAACATTAAATTAAACCTATAATTTCTATATAAGATAGTTTATAACGCGCGCGTATAATCTAATCATCGTTAAAATATACCGTTCGTAAATTGACCGGTTCCTCGGAAAGTGAAAAGGTATATATACTATACATATAATACTACCTTACGTCTTTTTTTATAGTATTATATATTAGTATATATAGTCGTTCAGATTTTATTGCTAATTTTGATTCATATAATGACTAAGCGGATTATTATACTTTGCTTTATAAGAAACATATATACGTGTATTTTGTACCTATATAGTATAGTATAGTATAGTATATATATATATATATAATGGAAAAGAAATTTGCTGACTTTGAAATACGTGCGAAGATAAAAAAGTCAGCATAAATGATTGGTATTAGACTCTTTTTGCACAGTAGTATTTATAACCGAACTAAATAACTAACAAGAAGTTGAGAAAATCGCCTACACCTACACCTATCCTATCCTATATCTAACTATAATAGGCTTTCCTCACGTCTCTCTCTCTCTCTCTCGCATGTCGTAATGAGTCACGCGGATAGCAGCTAGTTACCGTATAATACGCGCGCGCGCGCGCAGTCATTGAACTTGCAAACTTTATTATATATACAGCTGAAACCTCCCAGCTGATTCCGACTCCCAGCAGTCTGGTGGAGCTGGTTCGTTTCGTTTCGTTTCGTTTTCTCCTTTTATCGCGCGCTTCTTCTCTCGCTTGCGTATATACCGCTCATTGAAGTCACGCTCAAGTTAAAGGTCAGTTTATGAGATCATAGAGACAACGATACCGCCGCGTGCGATGCCTGCGGAGGACGTTGAGCTTCACATTTCTTATTGGAGTTAGGGAGTTAGCCACGCGAGCTTAACCCGCGCTTACTGCATAACATTAATTTTATCTTATATAGCCTCTCAGCTATTATATATATATGTATACATCGCATAAATTGAGCTTAATAGATACGCGTGTCTAGATTGAAATTACCTAGGTTAGGTATTGTATCAGACGCTGCACGAACTAGCCATCTATTAATTCCATCACGCTCAAAATTATTCCATATTATACGTTTCAATAGTCAAAAATCATTGTTTTCTCTCTCGATATATATTAAAATACTATATAATATGATATGACAAAACCAACTAGAATTTACATACATTTCTCTGTTTAAAAAAATCATTTCATTTATTATGCGGGGGAATTATGAGACAAGTTTAAAATACGTCGTTCACTGACTTTGTACGTGGGTACTTCTTTTTTTTTTTTTTCGTTGTTTGATACAAAACGAATTAAAAAAAAAAAAATATCGAGTCATATTTTGTTCATCATGTTCATCATTCAGGGTTGTCACTTTATCACGCGTTAAGTTTATCGATTCGCCGCATTAATGGTATTGATTATTATTATTTTATTTATTTTTTTTTTTCAAATTTAATAATGCCAATAAATTAACTAATTACTCATTACTTTGGGGGTCATTGAACAATTTTATATATTATGCTTATCTATTACAACTAATGATAAAATGATCACAATTGAGTCATACGAACAATTTATATAGTATGCAGATGTGATAATTTGAGTAGTTTTTTTTTTTTTTTTCGCGTGAGTAAAATTTTCTTGTATAAACAAAGATCAGTATTAATCGGTAGCTATATAAGTAGTTTGAGGTATAACGCGCGGAATTAATCGGCATCGATGCTTGAAGATTTAAAAGATACTTCAAAGAATCGTATTACCGGTTTCGAGGAACGATTCGGTTTTATATTATATACTTATGTGCTTGAAAAATTCTCAAAACTTATAACAGAGAGAACCCGCCACCAACACACGATCGTCTTTTGTTTCCGTATGTAAGAAAATAAAAAAGAGAAAGATAGAGAGAGATATAGATAGATAGAGAGGAAGAAAAGAGAAAAAATGAAAAAAGAAAAAAAAAAAAAAAAAACAGAAAAATTCGAGTCAATTCGATCTGACGTTTTAGGAATATTTCGCCGTTCGGTTGGATACTCGCCGAGATATTCGACGGGCAGCAAGGTCAATGACCGCAGGTGTTGCCTTGGTTGCCCTTCTCACTTACATACCTCAGGCTCTCCTCTTTGTGTGCTTTGAATATACCAAATATACCAATACCACGCGGGTTCTTCTCTCCGCTCTTTTATCTTTGTCCGCCGAAATAGTAGCGCGTTATTTTTACACGACGCGTCATAAATACTGGCACTAAAACATCTCATCGCCAAAACCTTTATTATAACCAAACTAGACCGTGACGATTAAACGTATTTCTATTTTACGATCATTTATTACCTTTACAGACCTCAATTTCATTGTTTTGTTGTTTTTTTTTTTTCATCAAATTATGTCATTCAAACTCAAATTATTCCAAAAGTGATATCAAAATCTTCGAAGGAATGAAATTCTTATAGTCTTACTCTAAGCCGTTGTACAAAAAATTACAACTATACGATCATGTTTCAGCTTCTGCACGATTAGATACTCGTTACCTACACTGATCTGCTATATTTTATACTCTAAGGATTACTCCAACTATCAAAATCAATTCTTCGATAATCAATCTTTTTCTTATGGTGATTGCGAACAGCCAAACACACGTTTGAGTCGACATCATTCTAATGCTCGAAATGATCATCAGAAGAACTGACGTCGATTCAACTTAGAATTACAGTGAATGGGTTTAGCGTATACTACGCACTCTTCGAAATGCATAAGCACAGCTTTAGGGAAGTTTTGTAAGAAAATGATGCTCGTCGTATACGTAAAATTTCTGTATGAAATCAGCAACCGGACCATAAAGAACATCTCATACTACCCAGTCGGTGGTAATTAACGATAATTAAAATCCGAAAATTTAAGTCCCGCTGTTGTTGTAGTTGAAATAGTTTTGTGTAGTATCGGGTGGGACGTTGCCTTGGCGGGACAACGACCCCGGTGACCAAAGAGTGGTGTGGGACCACCTGGTCAAACCACCTTCATAGTCCTACGATCCTATATGCACATGTACACGATCCTGAGCCTGGGGTCCATGTTAAGCGGTCTTCTCTCATGGGTCCATACTTCTACAGAATTCTGAACACCGAATACCAAAGGTACTTTTCAGGGTCTACATAATTCTAGGACCGCCTTCTAGGAGCCACCCACAAAGAGCAATAAACACGAAAAAGGGTAAAGCCTCTTTACCCATATATGCGAGAGACGTGGATAGGAGGCTGCTGTGTTTCCTTGACCACATGGAAGTAGGAAAGAGCCTTATATGTACTCGAAAATATTTGTTCAGTGTTGAGAAATATTCTAACAAAATATCTGACTTTACGTAATTATATGCTTGACAAATGACAATTATCTTGTGTAAAGGTGAAAAACGTGGATGCAGTAAGGTGTATTTTTCGACAGTACAAAACGGAGTTAATCTTTATCGCGCATATGCAGGCCCTTTTCCCCACTCCATGAACTTTTATAACTTCCTTATGAGATATTCGTCAGTTCATTTCATATTTGGCCGGCGCCGTGCCGTAACGTTGTAGCCGGTTGACTGCTCGGCTGGTTTGTTGCTTGAACGGGAGTTCCCAGTAAGGGTCGCGATGGTCCACGTGCTTACCGCACAGAGATCATTGACCCATCATCTCACTCACAGCCCGAATCAGAGAGTCTAAGTTTTTCTTCAACCATCCGCGAATCTTTTTGCTATAAGATTTCCTTTAGTCTTCACTTGGCGGATTTTTGGGTATGTACCGTAGGTAGGTACCGCGAAATTTATATCTCCTTTCAAGGTATCCGTCTGATATATTTATTCGCGTTATGATTTATCCCTCTAGGTGTAGATAAAATCAATTATATACCTACGTGTATCGAGGATATAGAATTATTCGATGTTAGTTCCTGTGCCATGAAACCTGTCCATGTCCAACTATATATTTACCGTTCACAATCAGGGTTTACAATGTACATTGTACGCCCAGAGATAAGCTGTAGATAGATACGTTATGAATATATTTAAATCGTATCTCATACTTGCGTTAACGAGTTCATCCGCATGGTGTTGATATAGTTGTACACTTGGTATATATGCGTCTGTACTGATATTCATCTTTGTCAAATTTGTTTCTGAAGATAATCGAGAGATTATGTGTACAAAAGGTACGTTATACAAACGCTTTCTGTTGAAAAGTTGAACTTCAGAACAGTAAACTTCCAAAAGATGAGAAAATTTCAGTCTGTTTCTCATGATGTGAAGACAAAGAATGAGACTAGAATCTATCAGACAATGAATTTCAAGTTTCGGAGGTTCAGCCCTCCGGATTTTTCGCTTCCGGAATTTTGAACCTCCGGTATTTTTCGTTTGAAAGTTTCCTGAATCAGCAATGCAGACTTTCGGGAAAATACCATTTCTGAAAACTGTGACTCGGTGATATTCAGATTCGGAATTCACGCCGTTTGGGATTTTAAAAATTCGGAACTTCGACCGGCTCCATCCACCTTCGGATTCATTAATGATCCTGAAATGGTAGAATTTCAAGAAAAGAAAGAGAGACATGGAGTTGTCGCATATAACTATATCTATTCCAACATTTGAGTATCTATACACTCCATACTATACCTACGCTTCGTGAAGATCTACACTAACGGTTATATGACTGCTGGCCGGTGGGATAACGGGCTTGTTCGATTAGAATTCAGCCACCCGCTGTTGGACCGCTGCTGGCGCTTTGATCTGACGATAACCGGTGAGGTAGAGTCAGGCTTTGCTCCGTAAAAGAATATGGTCAAGCCTCAGGCATGTGACTCGACAAATCATTATTCGTGAAGATATATATTTATTTTCGTTTGAATTTTAGTAGAAACTTACGAGTTTTAAGGACTATCCAATCGGAATCGTTGATTCACTTGTAACACCATAAAAAAAAAAAAAAAAAAAAAAAAAAAAAAAACCCTCCAGAAAAAGAGTTTCAACAATTTCAAACGAACAGTATAGTACCTATCATTCAAGAGATGTAATTATTATGTTGAATAAGAGATCAACGATCTAAGTCACTGTCAATAATAATTTCTTTGGAATTAGATAATGAAGTTCTGAATTGAGTGCGGTTTGCGGTATGCTAGGATTCTGACGAAAGAAGCGGATCATCCGTCATTTTCTTTTTTTCTTTTTCTTTTTCTTTTCTTAATCCGAAGCTAATCTAATACTGAATAAAAATGAAGAAATAAAGATCCACGAAGAGATACACCTATATAGATTTGGTAAAAGTCAATGAACTTTTTTTTTCTTCTTCTGTCTTTGACTAGTTTTTCCACTCGGTACTTTTCGAAGTTCGATTGTGTGGACTATGTTGCGCCCATGTTCTTATCCGATCGAAATGATTGTATTATGTATGTACCCAACATTCCCGTACCCTATACGTATGATGGCTCTATTAATAGAATTCGATTATTTCACTCTCGGTTTACCACTTCGTAATATTGTCAATCAATTCGTCATACATTCTATCTCAAAATTTGAATTTATTAGAATTTTGACTTTAACCATCAATGAAGATGTGTACTCGATTGATTCCTCGCGTGAATCCAAAGAAGAAGCAGTCTTATTATTTGAAAAAAAAAAAAAAATCTGCGTACAAATAATTGATTCCAATATACTTTTATATCGAAAGTTACATAGGGCCACAGATTCTGCGGCTTTTAAATCGAACGTCTAATCTTCACGCCTTTTTATTATCGATGTTGTCCGTATAAGTGGTGTATAAAAAGGAAAAATTCCACTTGCGCAAGAACGAAAAGTACTTACGAGATCGAATGAGATAATTGCGTAAGCATGTGAAATAACGTCCGTTTCTTCTTTATGCCTCATCCTTCTCAGAATATGATCAATTTTTTTATTTTTTTTTCTTATTCGTATTAGCGATTCTTTAATTCGCATATGAAAATGTAAATCTAATGAATAAAGAACGGTGAGTATATAAAGGGTCGTCGTTACAATCTATCCGACAATAAATTAAATTGCTAATTTGAACCCTATTCAAAAGTAGTGGTCGAAATCCTGTTACCAGACCATATTGGTTCGATTCAAGACATTCTGAGTGATGACACAACTCATGAAATGCAACAAAAAAATCTCTCAAACCGTTACTCATGTGTATCTAACGTAATCTATCACTGGGTATAACCCCAAGGCATAATTTCACACTCGTAATTAAGTGAAAAAATTTTAGAGGAACCGAAGATTGAACCTTTTTACTTATTAGTAGTCAAACCCTGTGCGGGTTCTCCGATCTGTTTTGGCTGACCAGCTACTGCTACAAGCGCCTTTTCGACTGCGTTGGATACACGGGGTGCAGATTTGTCCGATTAATAAATTTTTTTAATTTGCATTCAAAGAGCAACATTTTTTTGGAAGAGATTTGTTGTTTCGAGTTGTTGAGATGAGTTTGGCTTTTCGAATGGTTTTTGTTTTCGTTTTTTTGGCTTCTAAAAATCGATTAGAATGGAATGGAAAAATTTGAGCGATTGTTCACTGTATAGAAAACGCGGGCATTGATCCGAGGAATTTTATTGATTGCGGTATTCGATTATATATTATATATAGGTATACCTGAAGAAATAGCGAAGTATGTAGGTAGTACACAGATTTGTTTTGTGTTTCTTGGATTGAAATGGAACAAGGTTTTTGTGACCGATGACAATTGCCGGATGAATAAAAAGACTTTATATATATCCAACTGCTGCACGGATGGATAAATAAATTCTTCGAAATCATAAAATTAGTATAAGAAGCAAATTAAGTTAACGGTTTGAGATCCTATATAAGCTTTTCCTTGTAACGTACGTAGGGTCTTTATACTGAGATATATGTGTACTGCTCTAGCTCGCTTCATCGTTAAATTATATCAAACGTCTCTAAATGGAAAAACCCCATTTATTTTTTATGTTTTTTTTTTTTTTTTACAAAAATTAAATTAACAGAATATGACGTATATGGTAATTGAGAATAAATTGTTCTCCAGTTTTTCACGCATTTAGTACTACTATACATCCTTGGCTGTAACTTTATTCACACGATTTAATAAAACCATAATAATATATGTTTTATATACCATGTGAACTAACCGCAATCTCCCTCTGCGATAAGATGTAATGAGTTTTCTTGCTTTGTACAGAAACAGGAATTCGTTTTTTTTTTTTTTTTCAATGCAATCAATAGCTGTAATAAGTATCAGATATCTATATATATATGTATCAATTAGTTATTCATAACTTACAGATATACCTATATACCTTATAGTATGTGATATATGTATATATACCAAAAATTAAGTAGTCACGCCATCACGTGTGTTCCAGGAAGCTCGTACGCTTTTTTTTTCAGCTGATAATACAGTTGCCAATAATATCAATACCCCTGAATTTTTATCTTCATTCTCGGTACCAACGGTTAGTGAGAAACAGCGATATTCCACCTTTTTTTTTTTACCAAACTGTATATATATAATTTTATTAGTCGTGAAAAATTTTTACTTTACTTGATTTTTTTTTTTTTTTTACATTTCCCAACGAACAAGTCCGCTTTTCAACTATACGCATCGATTTTGCCAAGCCTTGAACAAGCTCATATCACCTAGTGCAGGTTTATCGATGAATCGAATTGTATAATTATCAAACTTGTCTACGTTTTCGGTGATTATAAAACAAGGGTATAACATCTGTTTGAATAAAATTAATTTTCAATGCAGAATTAATTCAACAAAAAAAAAAAAAAAGGAAATTAAAAATGAAAAGTACCGAAATAGTAGTATTTTTACTATCAAGTTCGGTTGATGGCGCCAAATGTAAAGGTGGTAATATCGCGAAGTAAGAAATAGCGAGCTCATGCGCTTTAAGCACGAATTGACGGGGGTTTCGTTCGTGTAGGACGTTAGGCCTTCGAGCTTTCCGGGAGGGAAGCAATGTCCACGGGCGGTAGAGCCTGGATCGAAGTAGTGCGGGCTTTCCGGCGCAGGGCGCATGCACGGGACATTCGGGACTTGGAAAGGCCGTGTTACACTCGATTGCTCGATGCACTCGAGCTTTCCTCTGTTCACCCCTCGTATTTCCCCACGCGTTTCCAGATGATACAATATATACTATACCGTCGTGACGTCACTCGCACGTCGTGTTATATTGATATAAACGATTCCAAAGTCGCGAGTCGAATTTTCAGGGTTATCAAAATATAGTATGGCGTAAAAAAAAAGATTCGACGATTTTTGAAAAAAGCTTGAAATACGTACACAGAAAAAAAGGTTGGATGATTTCGGGGGTCCAAAAATGAAGACCGAAATTTTCTCGGATCAAATCGAAAATTTTTTTTCTCGAACCAAGAAAATTTGGAAAATTTTCTTGGTTCGAGAAAAAAAATTTTGATTTGATCCGAGAAAATTTCGGTCTTCATTTTTGGACCCCCGAAATCATCCAACCTTTTTTTCTGTGTACTATATAGATTTTTCGTGGAAAATATCGTGCTAACGGCACCTTATATACCTCATATCTTATTCAGGTGCTATATGCAATATAGCATTGCAGTAAAGTTTCAAGCCGATTTACTATTTTAACTTGACATCAATAAACAATGAACACCTTTTGCCTTAGGTACATAGCTCAGAATCGAAAATAGTATTCTCACGCGGCTTTAACGCGGTTACACTGATCTATAAATCTTCGTTATCAAGCTATTGGCGCAGTATAATACATACTAGGAATGAAAAATGTTTGAAAATTCTTAATAATTAATGGTTTTATAAAAAAATTTCGATCGAAATTATATTATAGAAGTTTTTATTTTATTTTATTTTATTTTATTTTATTTTATTTTATTTTCGGACAGTATATAACGACGTGATCGATATGCAATTCTATACGCGATTGGTACGGTATAACGTATGTATGTACATAGGTAGGTATATGTATACATAAAACGTCTTGGAATGGTGTTCACCGTTAGGTAGTTTTAAATATTTAATCGGTATGCAAGGTTCGTATATAATTCACGCGGGTATGGCATAAAATCATATTTAAATCGTAATTCGGAGTTGATAAGAAAATTATTCCCTACCGGCGGCCCCGCAATATTAGCCGCTATAATTATTATCCCCGTCGAGTTTATACCGTCGTAATACGTCCATAAATGAGAAGGAAGGCTTCGTAGCATCCCGCGTACGTTTGTTAAAATATTATGCAGGAATCGAAATATAGCGAAACGAAGTTTGAAATTTTTTTATAATTACATTTTTATAAATCCAAAAAATCTTCGTTCAAATTTATCCGGATAAGAAAATTTCGGTCCTATACGAAAAAAAAAAAAAAAAAAAAAAAAATATGTTTGCGTAGATTAGGTAAATTTTTTTTACTCCGTTTTATTATTACGTGTACCGTTCATATATTGCTCATGCGGAAAATGATTTACCTAGTTATAATCTGCTATTTTATCCACGGCTTATGATCAACGCGTGTAAACATTTCCTTTGGTCAGACTAGCTGCATGACGGACTTCTTAATGCATCTAGGTGCATTTGTTGAATCGATACACGTGCCGACAAGGAATATAACGTGCGTTGCAACTAACGAAAGTAAGAGTACGCGTTATATAGCCTAGTGGAGTATACTAGTTGAAAAATCTCATCTCGTATGGAATTATTACAGAATTTTAACGAGCCTGAGAGTAGGTAACTGTATTCGTTGATATTAACCAGAAAAAAAAAAAAAAAAAAAAAAAAAAAGGAAACGCGTTTCAACGTTTTATGTATCTACCATCGCGGATCATTAGCTGTCACGGTGAATATCCTCATTTATCTTCCTTTTGGCTTAACTGTATAATACCGAAGTATATACTTATAAGCGAGAAATGTAAAAAAAAAAAAAAAAATTAGACACGAAAAGACATTGATTTACGTATCTCAATCTTTTTGAATAAATAAATTTAGTTCCGAGCTAGAGCAGCCCTAATGAACATTTAATTAGCATATTATCGTATGGATCAACCCCTGCGCGTATCATAGTATACGATTCGTATGATGAGTAATTCCTAACTGAACACGTGTAGAATGTGAAATAAAAATAAAAAAGATGCAGAGTTATGGATTTATTGCGGTTATCTTAACTCGAATTAACCAGGGATTTTTTTTTTTTTTTTATAAAAACGATGAGGGTGGTTTTAGATAAGATAAAAATAATTATCTTTTACGTATATATACGTTGAATCGAGTGTAAGATGGCCTCTGGTAGAACAGGGCGCACTGGTGGCATCCAGTGGCTGATATTCGAAGCTAACCAACGTTTTTCCACAAGTGCACCACCGAAACGAAACATCAGTTTCGCCAACCCTCTGGGGTATCAAATGAAATAAACCATTAATAATAATAAATAAAAAATAAATATATATATATATATTATATATATTGTATATTATATATATTATTAAAGAATAACATAAAGTTAATTGTTCAGAAAGAAGGAAAGAAAGAAAGAAAGAAATAAATAAAGAAAGAAAGAAAGAAAGGTGAAAATTATTTATCCAAATTAACGTGGTGGTAGATATTATATCCAAACGGCAGGAGTTGCGATATTCGATTGAAATTTTACTTGTGCTCTGTTCGTATATCGTGTAGAAGAACAATGAGTGATGATTTTTATAAATCAATTGAAAATCATAACGTGATACAGTATAATCAGAGGGAATTAATCGATTATAACGTAATATTATTAAAAATAATTAAATTTCACATTATTGTACGATGTTTCGTGACACGTATTATTATTATTATTGGTAAAGTATTATTTCAATTTATAATACAATAAATTTAAAATAAATTTCAACAAATATTAATTAACCGTTAATAAAAATAAAATATATATATATCATTTATTTCAAAACCTCATAATAATAATTATAGCGGATTTATATGTTTGTTGATCTAAATTTAGCTGCGAAAAACATCACCTAAAAAATTATATTATAGATTGATTAATAATACGAGCATTTTTGGCATTAAAAAAAAAAAAAAAAAAAAAAAAAAATGAAGATATCATTTGTTTAAATAAATCTAACGTAAAGTAAAACATATTCGAAACAAGCGCATATTTATATAAAGTTATTATTCTCTCGCACCATGTATGTAATTTAAAAAAAAAAATGGCAATAAATCTAACAATAATTAAGATTCAAATTTATTGAAGTGAAAAAAAAAAAAAAATAAATAAATAAAAATTATCATCTTTGTTGTATTGCAATCCAATAATTAAACAGCTAACGATAAACAAAGCGCATAGTGAGGCCGTCGTAAATCTCTGGTTCTAGTAACCTATTGACTTCTTTACCCCAGCCTGGCCTGGTCTGGCTTGGCCTAGCCTAGCTTTACCTATCTACCTTTATTCTGCGATATGAACTCTGAGTTATTATTACACAATCATAACGTATCCAAAGCTCAGAGACGCTTTTCTTTTTCTTTTTTTTTTTTTTTCTTCTTCTATCGGAAAATGTTGTGTGTATCCGTCGTTGTTTTTTCAAATAAAATTTAATCATACCTATACTATATATGAATAGGAAATCGTTGAGAATCTGTGGCTTAAGTAATTAAAATAAATAAGGAATAAGTATAGAAATATATTGGTCGAGTGCAAGGCAGGGTGGGAAATAATTAATTAATTGAAAAAAAAAAAAAAAAAAAAAAAAAAATTGATATAAGAATTTCATTTGAGTAATCTGAATTTAATTTTCCTATATATGTATTGTTAATTTGAAAATGAAAATTATGAACGATGAATCACGGGGGTTGATTTTAATTAATATTTAAGATTTTTAATACCCGTTTCGTTATTTCTCTATCTTAATATACGATGAGATCTCGATTTTTTTTTTTAAATTTAATACGCGAGTAATTGAAAAATCTAATTTACTTTGGCGCCTGCTTGAACTTTGAAGAGAAGACTGAAACTCTAGGACTGAATTCTACCATGAACGACATGGCCTTAAAGTTCAATCCCTATTTAAGTAGCTGTTGAAGGTTATCCACTCTACGAGAGGAAAATATATAATTTCAAATGCCAACAAGAATAATACTGCGCTAAAGCTGGTACGAGAAGGAAACATAGTATCTATACCATAGAATATATAGCTATAACGTTATAGCTGCAGATATAATTCGTTGAGATTATAAATTTAGTCTGATTAAACGTAAATTTAATATAATATAAATGCGATAAAGAGTAACTTGAAAAGAAGAGGATAAAAGAAAGAAAGAGAGAGAGAAAAAAAAAAAAAACGGATTAATAAGAAAACAACCCCTAAAACCCCAATTTTAATCAATAATTTAAATATTAAATTAAATAATACATAGAACAGAATTATATATCTAAATACGAAAGAAAGTTACGTAAATAAATAAACGCGACATTATGCAACGCTGTAAAACTATAATATATTATAATAAAATAATTATCGAACCCTCGAATAAATCATTTAGCTTAATTAGCCGAAATTTAAATTATATATAAGATTGTTATCGCACAGATAATAATTAATAACGTAGCTCTGAGGAGGCTGCACTGCATGCATATAGGTGCACGTGTGCCACTGGGATTTTCGATGAATATAAAAATGTCGAGATTAGGATAATATGACGAAAAAAGTGGAATAAATAATATAGAATATAATCTTAAGTTAAATAATAAAAATGGCGGAAGTCGCCGGAAGCCCCGCTTCTGCTTCGGCTGCTGGAAGTCCCCAACAACCACGGCTTCAGCAGCAGCAGCAGCAGCAACAGCAACAGCAACAAACTCGACAACAAACTCAACAAACTCAACAGCCACAGCATCCAACGCCAGATATAAGTAGTTCTCAGTTGACATCACCGCCGATTACGGGAACAGGTATTATTCATATTTGGTGCACATTCGCAGTAGCGTGCGCTAGTCGTCAAGACCTTGCATACAGAAATCGATATTTTTTTCTTCTTTCTATTAAACATATTATGCGCATGAATGTTTTAGTCGATTTTTCATTACTTCACATTACGAATAATTAATTGCTACCTAGACTCAGAAAAAAGTCTTGTTGACACAACCAAAATTTGGGTCATCATATGCACAATCACATTTTTTGTTCAGTCAACCAAAAATTTTGTTGGAATAGCCAAAATTTTGGTTCTCCCAACAAAATTTTAGTTATCCCAACGAAATTTTTGATTAAAGGAACAAAAAATTTGATTTTGCATATAATAACCAAATTTTGATTGTTATTCTTCTGAGTGTATGCGATTTGATGACCTGTTGAATTATTATTGGTTGCCGTATACGAAAAGTGATCGGGAGTACACGCAGAAAAAAAGATCAACTTGAGCCAAGAAAATTATCTTGAGTCAAGTCAACCTTTCTTTACTGTGTAGGTAAGCGTATACCGGTAAAATGATAAAATCGCTAAAGATTTATCTAATTTCCGGTTACTTATAGTATATATATCTGAAAACCGTTGTCTTAGATATATAACTTCCGAATGAATCGTGAAATTGATTGGTATAATTCCGAGTCCGGAAGAAAAATAAAAGTACCGATAAGAAATTGTGAAAGAGCTGCGGTACCGCACTGCAAAGTTTGTAAACAACATATTATAAGCTAAGAAATCGGTGGTAGGGAGATATGCGCCATGCTGCGCCAAGTGTGGGTTGCCGGCTAGCGGATCTGTCGGTCAAGTAACGGAGAAAATCGGTCCCGCTAGCGCGCGAAGGCCTGGCGTGACGTGTTCTGCCGATAACCGTTAGTTTAGTTGTATTTACAGCAGCCACGTGACTACGTCGACTCACGAATCGGCAATCGCGGGTATCCAGCTTATGTTTGTGTTACGTATAGCAGCTTTAAAGTTTATCACACGAACCGCGATCGGCGGTATTATATACCTTGGCCTGTGCGCCGCTGCACCAGGTCGCGTAGCGCGCTAATGATGAGAATTTAAAAGTCAGAAAGTTCCGTTGCGCGCAGCGCTGAATCGTTTTGCGTTAAAGATTAGAGGAATGCTGTTATGGCTTATGGACGGTTATTTGAGTTTGTTATTTCCCCACAATTATTCTCAGGCCATCGTATAATATCTATATATATATATACCTACGCCCGCGATGCATCACGGGTAACAAATGAAGGCGATGACAAAAGCTCCTCTATACATACGCGCACACACACACATGCATGCGGAGTATATAAATGCATAAGTATATGTATATGGATATTTCTGAGCCTTCGGGAGAGCTTTTACCGTTGAATGAGTCACGTGTTACCTACATATACATATATGTATATACTATATGCATGTACGGATATATACATAGTATAGTAGAATAAAAATCAATGAAACTATAGGCATAGCGAGCTTATAGGTATATATATGTAGGGTAGGTACTGATGGCCACCTCGAGAAAAGAGATACGATTTTAATTAATTATCGTTAGATTATAATGAGAAATGGGTTCCCGCTTCTCGAGTGGGGAATTATTCCCTCGACAAATCAATTATTACCTTTATACTTTGTTGAAACATTTTCATGATAATAATTATTTCACTTGCACCCTTCATAGCGTACGTTATACTGCAGTTGTTAAAAAATGTATCGATGTATATAAGCATCGATAAATGGGATTGTGACGACCTATTTTTGATTTTGAATAATCGTAAATTGCATATACCTATACTGTATATATGTATAACGAAAGAGATAGGAAGAAAGAGAGAGAGAGAGAAAGAGAGAGAGACACATAAATGTGCATTCAGGTATAATAGTTGTACATATACATTTATTACTTTTCATTTATGTAGTGGAATATGACGAACTTGTATGAACTTTTACTTCTTAGCTGTGCGACTGTGTATACCCATACATACATGTATATCCGGGAAGATGCGCGTTTATAAGGATTGCGGTAAAACAGCTAGTAGAAAATATACAGTCACAGCTATAATATACCGCTATTTATTTATATATACTTTTTTTTTTTTTCTTCTATTTTTCTTTTTCTTCATTTTTTTTTTTTTTTTTTTTTTTTGTTAACACGGTGAATTCATACGGTGAAATTTACCGTCATTCATGGAAACCGTTGAAACTCACGTGTGATGAAACCCGCGCCTTTCTCGCTATTTCACAGCGTAAAATAACTATATACGATTCATATATCTGCAGTGTATAATATCTACATATATACATAATATATACCTATATATAGATATACGCTAAAGCATCATCGTAGATAATGTCCTATTACATATTTTAAGGTTTCACTCGATACATATAATGCTCTAAAAAAGCTCGTGTGACACGTACGTAAAGACGTACACGCACTGCGGAGAAACCGTTTTTCTTTTTTGCCTTGCTTCCTTCCTTCTTCCGACTATGATTTATACCTAATTATTATTTTTTTTTTTTTTATTCCTATATATACGTAAAAACTTTTACATTTCTGGTAATTCTCGATATAATATACTGCACCGATTAATTATTTGCAACGAAAATAAAATTATCTTGAATTAATGTATGTTTCACGACTCCCTTGATCATATAATATCTATATAATAATATATAGGTATATGTATGTATGAAAACATTAATGTCGTAAATTCGATGTTTATTCGAGGCTCATTATACTATATATCTAGTAATTAAAATCTGCACTCGACGATGAAATGAAAAGAAGATATAGGTAGTGAGAAAAATAAATATTTCTCGTAGCGAAATATGAGGAACAAAACCACAGATGGGTATATCCCCTATTTTTTTTTTTTTTTTTTTTTTTTTTTTTTACTATTAATATTTTTTGCGAAGAATATATCGGATAGTTTTCATTAATTTCTAGAATTAAAAGAAAAAAAAAAAAAAAAGTAAAAAGTGGATGTGTGCGGTTTTTTTTTTTCCGCTGCTCCCCATAATATATCTATACAAACATCCTCTATCTGAGGATAGATATATGGGAATTGAAATTTTCGTAAAATCCCAAAAATTGATTCGAGCCTTATTTTAACCCTTGGCCACGACGGGTCTATAATATACGAGATTATCACACTAATAGGTTTAGTTTCGTTGTAGAATAACCGAGGGTGGACCCTCCCCGTACGATAAGACGAAGCCCTGCTCACTAACTCACATACTAACAATAAGAGGCCTGTTACTCGCGGGGAATATGATATTATTGTATTGTAGTTTAGATTCTGTACGATTCCCATACCAATGCTAACGTATTTTTATAACAAACTTTATAAATAAACCCGAGCTTTTAGCCCCTGATTTAATATTTAGCCATTTTTCACGTGTCTATATATATAAGGACAGAAAAATGTCTGCGGTTTCATTGATCTAGTCGTATCTTATACCCATATATAGATCACACACGACTATTTCGATGAGGAAAAAAAAAAAAAAAAGAAAAGGAATTGGATTATGGCGATAAAATTTTGATCAATATCCACGTTTTTTTTTTTTTTTTTTTTTTTTTATTATTATTCAGTGAAATTGATTCCGAAATTAGGTATGAATTTAGATTTATGAATTGTATAAAAAATGTTTCTTTTCCTTGAGAAATATAGGAACTAGTCGAGTCGTATTGAAATATTTTCGTGTCTTTTAGTGAAGTTTGACTATATTTATGCGGCTGAATAAATAATCGTAAACGTTACAAGCACTGATTGCATAAAATCAATCCTTAACTTTTTTTTTTTTTATTATTATTATTATTTTTTAATAAATCTAAAAATATGTTTCATCGCTAATTATTGTTATTCATGTATATATATATATATATATAATATATATGTGGAAGGTAGGTGGGTACACTATACGGTTAAAAATTGCATATATATATACAAGCTTATATGTATAAAATATTTTTATTATTTTCTTTCGAATTTATATATATATATATATATATATATATATATATGCTGACCCCTCGAATGGTTACCGCGCGAGTAGCAATTAATTTTAATCACATTTTAATACTTTCAACGAGTATACCGTTTACCGTGAATTGCTCGTTACACGACCTAAGCACTAGACATCTATAATTTTCAAAATAAAAAAAAAAAAAAAAAACAAGAAATATAATAAATAAAAAAGTTTAGCACAAGGAGACCATAGGTATTTCACCAAATACTTATATCGAGGTATTAAAATAGGATCACAAAATAGGGTAAAGTGCCATTGCGTTTATTATAGTATTTAAACAAAACTGATAGACCCAAAAAACGATCTGATAAAGTGAAAACATGGAGACTTTTTATTGTACACCTCGAATTTTTGGCAGTCCGTTTCTCAGCTAAAACACATCCGATCGATGTGAAATTGATATCAGTGACGTAGAAAAAGTGCACGAAGGGCATGATGCTCTTGGATTTCCAAAAAGCAAAAATAAAATGTACAATTTTATATATCAAGAGTGCTCTGTAACGAATAATCGTTCTTGCTGATGTTGTACTTGATAAATATCAAAACACCCGAAACATTTTCGCTTTTTGGAAATCCAAGAGCATCATGCCCTCCGTGCACTTTTTCTACGTCACTAATATCAATTTCACATCGATCGGATGTGTTTTAGCTAGAAAACGGGCTGCTAAAAATTCGAGGTGTATAATTCACCTTTCATATCCCCTTAATAAGAAATAAGAAAAAAAAAAAATCAAATAAAGAAAGAAAGAAAGAAAGAAAGGCAGTTTCCTCCTTTCTTGATCGAGAACGATATTTCTGTACGTGCATCTATCCGCACTATTTAGGCCAAGAGGTCGATGTCCCATAGCCTTGCAAGGCCGGTGATAGTCTATTAACATGCGTACCTATATTATCCGTCAGATAACGCTGGTGTTCATAATAATGAAAAAAAAAAAAAAAAAAAAACAAAGCGCGGGAAAACTACGCTACCGACTAAGAAGTGGTTGTCTTACGTTTTACTCCGTCGGTATTAAAGGTAACGGTAAATTAATATATCGCGAACGTTATTACCGACGGTGTAAAGAGTACGAAAAAGCTGACATAAGTTCAGGAATCACGATTCGTGCGAACAACCATTCGTTTGCTGTGCCCCGTGCACAAGTGCCTTGTGCGAGAGCCCTATTCGTTAGCGTGGGGTAATCGGTTGCGAAACGTCGATGAAGCAACACTCCTCGCGGGTTATGTCGTAACAAGACATTGACTCGACGTTTACGACTACTGAATGAAAATGTTGTTTGCCTCGGAGAAAGACATTATACACTATATATATGTATATACCTATACCTTATATATTATTTATATGCGAAAGAAATCAAAGATCATGATATGCGTATAGGATAAATTCGATTGATTTATTTCAGGCATGAAATAAGAAAAGAAAAAAATAAATAAATGAAAAAAAATAAAACAACGATCCGCGATTTATTATCTATGTAGGTACATACATTATACACTTATAATTTTGTTCCATTAATCTATAGATGAGATCAATCGATATCGGTGCGGCAGATCATTTAATCGAAAGATCGAGAGTCGGAGAGTTTATATATATATTATGCGCCGGTTGTCCGATATCTCTAATACGGGAATTTTAGACCTCGGTTTATATTAAGTAGTACACGGTACCGTTGCCGTTATACCGGCAACCACTTTTCCCACCGTCCGTTTGTCTAACTGTAACGGCGTCGCTTGTCGTGAAGAGACTTTTGGAAGGGATCCGTGACGTCGGGCATAAGCGGGAATTAGCGATTATATAAGGCGATAACTGTTCTTCTCGACGGTCACGACGACGCGAGATATAGAAGACCTTTTTTTCTTTCTTCATTTTTACATTGATATACACGTACCTACGGGTGTTAGTTTGCCCAATAGTTAGACGAATGTTGGGCAAATTCCTTTTATACGCATAATATATATTTTTTTTTTTTTTTTTTCCAGTTTTTATTTAGTCTATTTTTACGTTTCATACATATATGAATATATTTACAGTGTATATAGATTTGACACAGTTTTTATTTTTTTATTATTTTTTTTTTTATTTTTATTATCATACAGATACCAGAAATATTTAAACAGCTGTAGTTATAATATATATTTTAGCGCAAAACGGTTAAGAGTATAGCTTTTGATTGGTAAATTAATTACCGTATGTATATATGAGGTATTCCACGCCGTTTCGAACGGTCAAAAAAAAATCATCGCTTCCGAAAAAATCGTAATTTGGTCCTCAAACACAACTATATCGAAAGAATTTTTGTGAATTTTTTCAGAATTTTCGGATTGCATTTGTGGATTTTTTCCAAACTCCAACTTTTTCTACAAACTTCCGTATCTCAAAAGTATAAAATCCTACAAGAAAATTTGTGAGACACAAAAGTTGCAGTTTCGAAATTATTTTTTTCTTTTTTTCTGAGAAAAAAAATTAATAAAGCATATCTTCCAAACGATTGCGCCACCCATCTCAACCAAAATACAGGGTTGTTCTCCACACTTGAGAGTATTTTCTGTGATTTATTGAGGCAAATCGAAGGTGACGTATTGATTGAAAAATCGATTTTTGTGTATTTTTGATAAAAATTGGTATTTTTGGGATTCGATAAATTCCCAAAAAATTTTTTTTCAGAAAGTTGATTCGAAACTGCAACTTTTGTGTCTCATAAATTTTCTTGTAGGATCTTATACTTTTGAGATACAGAAGTTTGTAGAAAAAGTTGGAATTTGGAAAAAAAAATCCACAAATGCGATCCGAAAATTCTGAAAAAATTCACAAAAATTCTTTCGATATAGTTGTGTTTGTGGACCAAATTACGATTTTTTCGGAAGCGGTGATTTTTTTGACCGTTCGAAACGGCGTGGAATACCTCATATATATATGAATATGCAGGTGCGTAGGTAGTATATATCGTATAAATTATCATTTATACGCAAAAAGACTAAATAAATAATACTTTCGTTAGCATCGTGCAAACAGTCCGAGTTAAAACAATTTAAAACCGCTTCAATATCGTTCGGATTATTTCTCTCAACTATAATACCTATAACGTAGCTATATATATATATATATATATATATATATATGTATATATATACGTATATATATGCACCCGCCAGAATTTATGATAATTTGCGTGTCAAATTGGTCAAACGGTACACGCCGGAGACAATTTGTCTTCCATGCACGTTTCCGTCAAGATATTTCAACGTCGAAATTCTATACCAACGGTTATAGAACCTTTTTTTTTTTTCATTTTTTATACTCGCGATGCACTCGTATAGTAAATGCAATCGATTAATTTTAATGCCTTTTCGGAGTTGGTCAAGTCAACAGTATAAAATTATATCGTCAATTTCTCCACTAAATAGAGACTTTTTATTTGACGTAGGTATTACTCGCTTACAGTAAATTTCAGTTACCTATACCTGATAGTTATCTTTTTTATTTTTTTTTTTAATTTTTTTTTTTTTTTTTTTTTGTATTTTTTCACTTTTTAAATTAATCTTTCATTCTTCGAGCTCAGACACACTCGCGATTGTCTGACGAGATTGAAAGCCGAGGAGATTGTGTGACTCGATGTAGGTACCTATAGCTTCGGGCTTTCTGCATGCAGGAGTTTAAAAGGTGCTGCGTAATAAGTATAAGCCACGATTCAAAATCTTTACGTAGCAATATTATAGCCCCTCCGCAATAGCTCGATAAGACTTCCGATTGCAAAAGTGCGACAAAAAACAATCACTTTCTGGTGCGACAGATGAAAAGTGGTACACGTGCACCAGATACTCTGATAAATTGACAGTGAAGCTTGCGAGCTGAGCTGAGTGGCTCGCCCGCGCGCGAGAATAACAAGCCTTTCGCATTCTCGCGAAAAATTATATATATACCTATTTTTTTTTTTTTTTGCGAATATGAGAAAGAACAAATCTGAAAACTGCAGAGAGGAAAGTTTTATGCGATTATCCAGCTGTTCAAATCCATGTTTAATTATTATTCTTCATTTTGCTTTTTTCCTTTTTTCTTTTTCTTTTTAAATTAGGTCAAAAGTAGGATAACCATACTATCGTTTCATGGACAAAGTCTGCCTTCAATTTAGTAACCTGTAGGTAGGTATATAACCAGTAGGTAGATGTAGCGCAAAAAATTGCGAGGTCTAATTCTTTTTTTCAATCTGTTGTATGCCACAAGCCACAAAAATACATAGAAGAAATATATAAATTATATATCACGTGTTTGTTCTGTAGTTTCATTGTTTCGTAATTGGATTTAGACGCGCGTTAACATATCAATTCTATATTATACCTATACCAATTATTATTATCGGGCTGAAAATTTGTCTTCTCAAAGTTTTACTCCCTTGCCCTAGACATTTTCGAAGACTTGCATAGGTTGACCCTCGAGTTTCTAAGATTAACATTTGTTATCCTAATCAAAAATCTAACGGTTCACATGAATTAGATAAATTACGAATAGTTTTTCGTTCGTTTTTTCATATTGATAAATTACTGTTTTTTTTTTTTTTTTTTTTTTTTTTTTTTTTTTTTTTTTTTTTTTTTGTTAACAGTTAGACAGGCTTTACGACGATATAATATAATCGATAGTTGAACGCTATTTATGATTATAGAAATAAAAAGAACGGTAGCTATAACTGTTGGTTGTATATATTTAATATCGTATGCTTATAAGGCAGATTTTTAACCGGAAAACTGTACATTAAATTATATTTTATAGCTATATATATCTAAGTATCGCTATCTGTCAGAAAACTAATAAAGTATGATCGTATTATAATCTAGATTTAATTAACAATAAATAGAATCATCGGTATGATCGAAGTGCTGCAGTGTAAACCAGTCTTTGATTAATATATACATGCAGTAATAATTAACCGAAAATAAATCTGAAGAAAAATTGAAATTTCACACTAATAATCGTATGAAAAAAAATATTTAGGAAAATTTTTCAAACCGCATAAGGGATCGACGTAATCAATATGCGTATGTCTGCACATGTGTGTATATTTAATTTATTTATCTAACATTTATGCTAACGCACTTTTTTCTTTCATTTCACAGGTGAGTCTCAATTTCACGCATTTCATTTGATTGCTGTCCAATAATAATAACTACTACTACAAAATTGGCCGGACGAGGTGAGTAATTTGATGGTCATTATCACTCGATATTTTAAAGGTATAATTCCTGCGTTTTATACTACGTATAACAACCACTTTGTAAATTAAATGTTTAGATACATTCAGGATACAAGAATCTATCGCTAAGGTTTTAAACATTATCGATTTATTAGGAAAAATAAAAACGATATTTTCTCACCTAAATCATTCGTTGATTGGCCGATTTTTCTATCATTTAGATACTTTTTCTCAAAAACAATGAAATTATTTTGACGTTTATTTTAGAACCCGATCTCAAATTTCTTTTATAAGGACGTAGTCTATATAAAAGCTGAACGTTTCTCACTGACTTTCGATTATTATATACGCTCCAATATTACGCGTTAATGATTTAAAACGAATTGTATATTATGATCGTACATACGGTTTGCCCCGTGGCAGATAAGCATTGCGGCGGTGGCTTATAGGTACCTATACGTATTGTATCAAGCAAGAAGGAGTCAAGCCATCTGTTAAGCCGGTCTGAGCTTTCTTCGCCCCGGGCATCGAACTGTTTCCGGGCCTCGCCGAAGAGAACGTCATTTTTTTTTTTTTTTTTTTTTTTTTTTTCTATATATACGCCCCATAGAGTTACATATAGTTATAATATGTATTTACCACCGTATCTATACACGCAGGTATAGTACATATATATACAAGGTGTCTCGTCGCAAATTACCTTCAATTAAAAAAAAAAAAAAAAAAAAAAAAAATCTCATCAGTTGTCGAATTGCAAAAATTGTGTCTAAATTCAATTATTATTATTATTATTATTATTTTTTCTTTCTTTCTCTAATTGAATTAATAATAAAAATTTCTTTGGAAGATATACTTCACTGCACTGATCGATTTTTTCTTTTCATCCAATATTCGCGCAATGTAAATTATTTTCAAAAATCATTGCGATAGTTTTTCTATTTTTTTTTTTTTTTTTTTTTTTTTTTCTTTTCTTTTCTTTCTTCTTATTTTAGGAAATAAAGACATGCTTGTGTGTGGGTGGATAGAAATGGGACACCCTGTAGAGGTGTGTAGGTATACATACCGCAAAACTCGATATACCTACGTGTAGGTATATATATATATATATATATGAAGTCGAGAAACGCAAAAGTGTATGGGTAAACTTATATTCGCCAAGTAACGTCGAGTTGCGTAACTTGCGAAAACTAACTGCCTCGTTCGTTGCGATAGGTATAGGTATAGGTATAGGTACTACCTATACCAGACCTCGCGGTTATTCGCACAAAGATTATTCCTTACTTTTATATTCCCTATATATACATTAATCTAAATATATTTAATTACAAATCACCGTTATAAGGGTATATTATCAGATTGCAAAACAAAATCGTAATAATTATCATATACGAAGCTTTTATTCTACTAGTATACCGCTAAGGCTGCAACGATACCCAGCGATTCAAGACAACGTGGCTATAACTAATTCCTGCGAATATACCTATTATAGGATAATTTTTTCAATCGATACAAAATTAGCAGAAAACTATTCGAGTAGTTAATAATAATTGGGTTAAGAATTTCCAAATAATTCTACCGATGAATTAAGCAGTTTTTTTTTTTTTTTTTTTTTCTCTCTCTCTCTCTCTCTTTCTTATTTTCTTTTTATGCATTTTACCCCACGTCGTCGCATCATCACTGCACTCCTGCACCAGTAATAGTAGCAGCAGCAGCAGCAGTAGCACAGCAAGGACTGCAGCGCCGTTTGCGAAAGGAGTTTTCTACTTGTATGGTTGGTAAACTACGGCGCGTTCAATTCAATGGTTTCTAGCATTGTTTAGTGATGTAACGCCCCTCGCGGAATACAAACTTCCGCTTATGAAACATCGCATTCAGTTGCGAATGGAAGTTGTAGGCGAGATTAAAACGCTACCACAATTACTATATACATATGTATATATATATACGATATATAGTACCTATATATATATAGGAGAATCCGAATTCGCTAATTTATCTCACAATTAGATAATCCGGAAATAAAAATGGTTTAAATTTTTTTGAGAAATCAATCAATAATTACCTAATAGATCGAACATCAATATTCTTCGATTTTATTGATAACGAATATAATAATCGATCGAATACGATGTATTGCTATAAACTAGGTATATCCTTGCTAGCGAGGAGTTCTTTACCAAATTTGGTATAGAAGATACGTTCTCTTGAGATTCTCGGAGAGCTCGATACTATATTGGGAGGTTGAAGATTCAATAATTTAAAGTTGATAGGGAAGCTTGGTACCTCTTCTGTGTTATATATAATATATCTGCAGCAAAGAGACAGCTGTGCGTTTCTAATACGTACTTTTATCATGTAAGCAGCTATATCATCGAACGTCGTGGCGCCATGGTTTAACGAAAAATAGGTATCCAATCGTCGAAGAGATATAGGTGTATAATAGATTATCGATCGATCAAATTTTATACCAATATAGGGTAGAACGGGGCAAAGTGGACACCTGAGACCAAAATTGATGAAATTATTATTTTTTTCTTTCTTCTCCTCAAAAATCTTGTAGAATAATAAAATCTTTACGAACTATCCGCTGATTTTATAATAGAGTTAATAGTTTCGAAAAAGAATCGATTTTTTTTTTTTTTTTTTTTTTATTTTTTTATTACA
The DNA here is from genome assembly GCA_943736025.1 of Tenthredo mesomela. NCBI lineage: Eukaryota > Metazoa > Arthropoda > Insecta > Hymenoptera > Tenthredinidae > Tenthredo > Tenthredo mesomela. The sequence goes on along the minus strand of OX031016.1, from coordinate 19,860,168 downwards.
ATATCAGTTTTTTGACTAATTATTCGAAATAATTAATAGAAAAATTTTGTCACTCCAAAAAAAAAAAAAAAAAAAAAAAAAAAGAATTAAAAGAAAAAAGTTAAAATTATTAAATATCGTTAAGCGTTTTCTTTCATGACCCACTTGAGTTTTTTTTTTATTTTTTATTTTTTTCATCTTCTCTCATCTCTTCTATTTTTTGTTCAAGTCTCTTTTTCCCATGTGTGTAATATTAATGTAGGCTACAGATAAATGTGTCTCTTATATATATATATATATATATACACACGTATTTATCTATGTAAATATATACAAACTTGTATATATATATATGTATATAGGTACCCATATATAGTATATATATAGGTATGCAATATATATATATATATATATACCTGAATAATATACACGTATCTGCAGTATAGTACCGCAGCTGAAGTGTCAAAAATGATGAATTAGTTTTTAGTTAACTATATACGGCAATATATGTTTCTATATAGTAATAAAATAATGTAAATGATTGTCATTATATATTATTGTTATTATTATTATTATTATTATTATTATTATTATTATTATTATTATAATCATTAGCGTTATTCAACATCAATAAACATATAGCTATAATAACTATAATAGGTAATAGAAATAATGTTGAAACTATATATAGGCATAAGAACTATATAAGAACGCAGATCTAGATGCATAATAAATTGTATAATATTAACAATCGTTATCTCTAGTATAAAAGATGAAAATTCTTACATTAATGAGATCAGAGTTATTAAGGATAATAATTTTTTATCAAAAAATAACGAATCTTCGTATATACAAAGAACACCATTTGCAAACTTTATAGTACCTATGCTTATTAATTATAGAACAGAGATTTTCAAATATAAGTAGAAAAATGATTTTTGATTACGATGTGGGCTAATGCATGTTATACTGATTTATAATTATTTATTGGGTATATCTACATATGAGTTTGCAAACTTTGCAGGAACTTACATAATTAAACATTATTTATTGTAGTTAATTATATTATAACATCTCGAGTCTCCGAGGCAAGTTTATATACTACATTTTATAATACAGCGTAATGGAGTAAAACAAGAAGACGTATACTTAATAAATTGATAAAACTTTTAGAATTTTAATATAATTCTTATAATTCTCGAACAATTTACAACGTTGTAGTAGGTCGGTCACGCGGTTCTTATATTCCTGTGGGTGTATGGAGAATCTTAATTAATTTAATTTGTCCGAATTATACCACGTTTTTTTTTTTTTTTTTTGTGTGAAAAGAAAAAGAAAAAGAAGACGAAAAAAAAAAAAAACGTAGAATTATTAGAATTTTTTTCTTTTTTTTTTTCTTCTATTTGACATTTTTTCTTCATACTATACCTAAACTTGATCTGATCAAGTCTCCGAAAGTCCAAGATTTAAACGGTCGTATAGAATTTGACGGCCATGAGTTTTTCATGAAATATTGAATTCACATCTATTATTATTATTATTATTATTATACTTTGACAAGGCTAGTAACACGTACTATATAGGTACATATACATATCGAGGAAAGAAACTGCCTAGCTGTAGGTATATACCTGCCCAAAGAATCGATACTATTTCAAGACTTACCTACCTACATAGATCCACTGCCAAGAGTAAAACCAAGGGACCAGATCACGTACGAGTTTTCTTCACCTGATGGTCGTAGGAGTATATAAGTATTTCCTAGTAAATTTAATCTATAAATAAAAATATCATACGTAGTATGTATACACATGCGTACATATAATATATATATATATATATATATATATATTTATAAACTAAACTAGCGTATATAGATACTAGGTGGATGTTATATTGTCAGCTAGGTAAACGATCCGTAAACAGGAAGAAATATATATATATAGGTATATATATATCAAATATTAGAGATGAAAGATGACGAAGGTGGAAAAATGAGCGATGCATAGAAGAGATGGAAACGGTTGAAGTATATAACGAAAGAAGAAGAAGAAGAAGAAGAAGACGACGAAGAACGGTGTGCCCTAGATTTCACTTGGTTTGATTAGTTTGGCACATCTCCAGCGCAAATTAATATATTCCCTCTTTTATTTTACAACGCTATACCTATAACGATCGAAGACAATATTTGACAGATGTGGGAAAACCCCGAACCTTTTTCATAAACCCTACCTAGTAGGTATAATCATCTTTTGATCCACGACGGATCTTCTTAATGCAGTGCATCGCGTCCAGAATATATTTTGACAAAACTTCGCCCTTACCTAAGTAAAAAAAAAAACAAAAATGTATGTATAATATTTTTGAAAACTGTTCAGTTCGCATAGTATGTGTAGAATAATTTTTCTTTCGAATTATTCTATAACAGAAATGTTATAGAATATTGATCGACTTGAACTATGATATTACATACTATATTATATGGATATGATTGTCAGACAGTCGTTCATTCAGACGAAGATAGATTGGCAGCGGCGTTAATTGCACCGTTGTAATAATAAGATGTCGTAACATTTGATACGAGATTCGCGCGAGATATATATAGTCCGACAATATCTTGACTTTCTATTTTGTTTTATCGCTTGAACACGCGTGTGTGTTTTATATAGTCGGTTATAATAAGTGGAAGCGGAAGTACTGGCTGATCGTATAAAGATTTTCAAATTCTATGTCGATTTCAGTTAATATAATGACGGAGAAGTGATTTGTTGCGAAACATCGCGATTTAATTTCATAATTTCATCATTTTCATCAATGACTATAACATTTGCCAAAATATGAAATGACCTCTTCTCATTGAATAATACCATGTGTCAGGTATTCCTGTCAAAGTATTCTCATTATACACAGAAAGAAAGGGTAACTTGATTCAAGAAAATTTTGCGGTCCAAAAATGGAGACCGAAATTTTCTCGGATCAAATCAAAAATTTTCTCGAACCAAGAAAATTGTGCCACTTATTATAACCTGTGTAGAAACTAACGAGGAATAGCTGTATCGTGAAACGGTGAAAGATGTAATAGGCATTTAAATACACGATAAGAGCTAATAGTACTATAAGCTCGAGTAAACCGTCGTGTATATGTTTAGTATATGTGTATACCGTTAAATCGTTGAGTGCAGCGTTTTGAATTCAAGTCTACACCCGAATATCGCGAACGTTCGTTGCATCGCTTGTGTAATTCGTGAAAGCTACGCTTAACCACGCGGGCTATACTACGATCGCGAGAGGAAACCGACAACCATAAGCCAAAAGAGACAACTACCTACTATAAATAAAGAAACATAAGGAGGAACAACTATACCTACTCTCAAAGTGAAAAGGAGATAATGGTTTTCGGACGTACATTTACTTATCTATACCTATACGTGTCACGTATAGCTGACCAGAGATAACCGTTAAATGAACGTTTCTTGCATGTCAGGATCACTTTGGTTCCGATACTCGATTAGAAAGGAAAAAAAATAAAAATTTTACAATCCTTTCTTTTTTTTTCTCTCTCTCTCATTTTACTTTGAAATGCTTATAGGTGTATTGAAAAAAAAAAAAAAAAAAAAAAAAAAAAAAAAAAAAAAAAAAAATGCGCCGTATTGATATTCAGAATTTTTATTATCCTGCACAGTCTTTGATGGTCCGTTCATCGTTAGAATATTATGACTCCGTCACTAATCGACGTTTCTAAAACGACTAACGTACGACGAAATAACCGCGAAAGGTGTTCACGTTGTAATTTAATCACTTAAAAAGCAGAGTTTTGTTAAACTTGGTATTCAGATGAGACGAGACAGCGACGACCATGAAAGCATTCGTTATACATTCTCCGATTTTTTTATCTTTTTTTTTTTTCTTTTTTTTTTTACCGCAAATATAAATGCATGAATAATTTTTGCACAAAGGATAAAGAAATTTCTTTTATTTTACACGTCATCACAGTAATCTCTCTCATATATCTATATATATATTTATATATATCGCGTCACTAATGCCATAAGGTCGTAAACGCCAAAAAAAAAAAAAAAATTTCGTGTTTTTGGTGGCAAAATCTTTTTCGTGCCATATAACATCGTTTGGTCATATCCGCAAAAAAAATAATTTTTTTGGCGCTTACGACCTTATGGCATTAGTGACGCGATATATATATAGTCGAATGATTTTCTATATACAACCCGCATTCGATGTATATGCGCATTATATGTATAGGTAAATATATACCTATATATTCATAACGAACGACGAATCATATTGCACAATTTATTATATCATTACGTAACACGTGTTGAGTCTGGGACATTGATGCGGATGAGAAAATATTTGGAAAATCGAAGTTATAAAAAAAAAAAAAAAAAAAAAAAAGATGAAAGAAATCGTCAAAGTATAAGCCCAAAATCGTCATATAAATTGAATAGATATATAAATTAGAAATAATCGATTAGTATATCTACATCAAACCAGCTCGGAGATAGTTGTTTCGTCAAATCATCGATTTAGCAATATAATACGTAGACGTACCTATATAATATGTTGAACCATAGAATTTCTTCAAACTTATATATATATATACGAGACGAAGATAAATGATACGACGATTTCGACGAGAAATTATATACTCGCCCGCGCAGATGTATATGCGTATATAATATATAAACAGATAAAGCGAATTAGTCAGATCCTATATAACCGCGTGAGAAATTCTCTTTTATTATCGCGGAAAGTAGTAGGTATAGGTAGGTAGTACCTCATACCGCGAGTAGTAAAAACTTGCTACCGTATAAAAAAGTATATAAGAAGTGCCAAAATTCGGGTGAAAAATAACATCGTAAGGAACCGTAATAATTTCATATACCTATGTACATAGGTAGAGAAAAGAAAAAGGTTTTATGTAGGTATTTTGGCAATTTCAAACTATCCAGTTCACACACAATATTCTATAAAAAAAAAGAAAAAAAAAAAAAAAAAAAAGAGAAAAATTGATAAATATAATGAAATTATTATTTTTTTTTCAACGGTAAATATATAGTCCGTATAACTTCAACATCTCTATACCTATATGACTATTTATGCTCTGTCTATAACTGCAATGCGCCAAGATTGATGCTGTTTAATTACGCTAAATAGGAATGGAGATGTACGTGGGTGTATAGGTGAACGTTTGAAAGCCTGCACATATGTATTATATATATATATATGTACTGTATATTCGCTATATTTTCAACGATTTCTTTCATACATATATAATATGAGCATATATATATAGGTATGTATCCATGGATGCATATTCGAAGCTTTAGACGCGAATCCATTACATATGATTCACTTGCACGGTAGGAAAGGGGTTACCCCACCAACTTTCGGGTCATTGACAGCCATGCGGTGCGATGCGGTGCGGCATACGTAACGGTGAAAAAAAAAAAAAAAAAAACAAGATAAAAGAAAAGAAAAGAAAAAAAAAAAAAAACGCCGAAAATCATCGCTACAATGAGGAATAACGTTTATTTAAACTTACCAGCCAGGTACAGCCCCCCCCCCCCCCCCCTCTTACCACCAACTATGTGCCGTTATACGTATGTATATGTATAGTATACACCTGTGTCTATAGATAAATAAATATGCAGTATGCAATTTAGGATTGAAAATCATGTCACGTATGGACCGAAAATCAGTGATTTTTTTCTTCTTTTTTTTTTTCTATTTCTTCGAAGTATTTATATGCGTCGTCTGTATATATATTAGGGTGTTTCATTTTTAGGCAATATTTTTTTTTTCGATGGCATACCAGAGAATCTTATACTTTATAAAAAATGAAAAATTTTGCCGCCTGGCAAAAGGTTTTAGGTCTAATAGCGGCTTAGCTCATTCAAAAATTCGATTTCCCACCTAAATAACACAGGAAATTTTTTTTTTTTTTTGTTTAATTGAATTTTTCGTTGTTAAAAATTTTTTTTTCGAAAAAACCTTCGTATAGTTTTTGAAGGAAATTAAATTCTCTACAAAAATGTCTCTGTGGTCGAAGACCGTACAACCAGTAGTTTCGGAGTTATAGCGAAAATTGTTCATGTTTGACGCGCTATAACTCCGAAACTACTGGTTGTACGGTCTTCGACCACAGAGACATTTTTGTAGAGAATTTAATTTCCTTCAAAAGCTATACGAAGGTTTTTTGGAAAAAAAATTTTTTAACAACGAAAAATTCAATTAAACAAAAAAAAAAAAAATTTTCCTGTGTTATTTAGGTGGGAAATCGAATTTTTGAATGAGCTAAGCCGCTATTAAACCTAAAACCTTTTGCCAGGCGGCAAAATTTTTCATTTTTTATAAAGTATAAGATTCTCTGGTATGCCATCGAAAAAAAAAAAAAATATTGCCTAAAAATGAAACACCCTAATATATATATATATAGATACGTACAGTATATGTACATACAGCTGATAGTTCTATATGTATATATTTTCATAGAAGAAATTTTACGACCGAATGGCCTTGCAATAAACATCTCACAGATTCTCGAGTGGTCTAGGAAAACTAGCTAGGTATATCTTTTATTTACAATGAGTCGAAGAAATTGGCAGTGCGAATGAATAATGTCTGCTCGAAAGTATTACGCGAGTATATACTATTCATAACTATATATACTATAACTTACTTACTACCTCTAAAACTACCTACACATATCTATTCTAAATTTGCTTTCAAGTAAAAATAGTTCCTATCTCTGGTGACGAACAGTCTGAGCAGCCTCTTTTCTATACCTATATAGTACTATACCTCGGGTATACTATCTCATGTCCTAGTAAAATTGCGAAGACGTGCGCGTGCACGTGCGCGGTTGGCGAAAAAAATTTGAAAATTTTCAACTTTTGACAAAAAATAATTTTTTTCTTTTTTCTAATATCGCATGGCGAATTAGAATATATATTTGAATCGTTTGATTTTAATTAATTAATTAATTGATTGATTGATTATAGGTTTGACTGCGTAAGAATTATTATTATTATTATTATTGGTAAGGATCTATAATTATAAAAACCAAAATAGATATTCTGAGAACGATAATAAGTATAATATAATGAATTGAATTAATTAGAAAACCGCTTTGAACCTCGTATAGAGAATCTTGTCTTATTTATATATATATATATATATTGCATCGTAGAACTTGGACCTCTGTGCGTTTCCGCGCGCGATATCACCGTATTGGTCTTGGTTGGTATAGTTACGCCGATTACCAACCGACGTTGAAATAAGAGCTGAACGTAATTCATTCAGTGAGATCAGAATGCAATCACCGTCACTTCAAGCCAAGAAGTCAAGAACTAGGACACGCCTATTCGGTAAATGATAGATTTATAGATTTATGCGCACTAAGATTTTATGTCGATCATCATAATATTATCATTTATAAGAATTTTAATACCTATAGTTGTAATAAATTAATCAATTAATCAATTCAGATAAAATTAGGGGAAATTAGAAATGAAAATTTAAAAATTAGAAAAAAAGAAAAAAAAAAAAAAAAATAAGAATCTGGAATACAGGCGATTTGAATTCTAATTATTTTCTATAGACTTTAAGTTTATATAAATTCTATAGTATAATCAAGGAATGGGATGCGTGAGTTGATGCATTATTCTTGAACGTTAATTATTATTTCGAATTATAAAACGAGGGATATTTTACCGTACGTTTCACGTCGCGGGTAAGTAATAACACATTTTATAATCATCGGTAATAATCCAATTAGTAAAATACACTTCTTCAAGTACACAGAGCGTGAAATTGCAGGATTCACGAGTTATTTTATATTATAACGTTATAATACAGGAACTCTCGCTAACGTTAAATGGTACAATACGTAGGTATAATTGTAATGATAGGTATACTAAATAACGACACGTATGCATCTTACAATTAGTTTCACGCTGAACGATATGTTGTATTCGCACAGTTTTTTTTCATCGTAATTTTTTTTTTTTTTTTTTTTTTTTTTCTTCTTTTCTCTCGTTTTTCACCCTTTTTATAATACTTTCGCTAAAAAAAATTAATGGCCAGCTCGTAATTAAAACAAAACGACGACTTATATATACATATGTATATAGATATATATATCTACATCGGTGGGATAGATATATATATATATATATATATATACACGATACATAATTATAAAAGGAAAATATTTCACGTGTTATTTTTATAACAAATTTCTTTCTGTTTTTTTTTTCTTCTCTCTCTCTCTCTCTCTCTCTCAGCTCTTATATATCTATTTTTCTAAAATAATTTCTAATACGTCCAATCATTCATTAATTCATAATCATTCGTTCATTCAACGCTCTTATCCACGTGGAAAAAAAAAAAAAAAAAAAATTACTCATCAAATCTAGAGATAATAAATTTTTGAATCTCAAAATAACTTCGAACGGAAAAAAAAAATTAACGCTATTTGCATTGAATAATATTATACACATAGAATTACTCCGCAAGCACATTTTTAGTTGTCTAGGAATAGCGTTAATTTAAACCTAGCAGTAATAATGATTCCATAATATGTTCTTCGGCACCGATGATGAGCTGGCTGTTAATTAGACGGATATTTTTTCATTATCAACGTATCTCTGTGCATATTATATACATATTATGTCTTCGTTTTAATTATTTCATACAATTTGTTTTTTTTTTTTCTTTTTTTTTTTTCTAGTTACAGTTATAATTTCATCTAATTCAAGTTATATCACACATATGTAAAAGATACCTCAGTTGAAAATTGATGAAATTATTTTGCAAATTTTTTTTCCGAAGATATAATATAGATTTCTATAAGGAGGATGTTTTTTTATTTTCATATCAATTTTCAGATGATGTATCAATCTCGCCCTGATCTCGCCTATATGTACAGTTGTGATTTGTGCACTTTGTCACTTTCTATAAAATGCTCATTTATTTATTCAAATATGCAATAATTTTTTAAATATTTATTTATAAAGACTGGCAATATCGTAGTAGTATAATATCATATAGTTATTTTATAGAAAGGAAGCCTGTGGCATTCTGTGTCTAGCCCGTGAATGCCGATAGATTATGTTTCATAATAAATACACGATTAGATCACTGCACATAAATACATATGGTATATTATATACGAATCATTCGAATATATATACGTACATATATACATAAATAAATGTATATATATATATACCTACAATATACAATATATATAATGTATAATATACGTATGGGTGCGAGTATATGAGCACAAATTCCGACAGGGTCAATGCAATTTATCTCAAATAAATACGGAATAGGTAACTACATAGATAAATAAATATCCACGTATCGATACTATCGGTTTAAATTCAATACACACATCTATATATGACATCGTTGTATATATTTATACACTTCATCGAGTATACAGAGGATAATAATTTACAAAAATACTATACATATACTGTATAATATATTTTATAAATAATAACGAGGGAATATCTTTCGAATATATCGTAATTACTCGACTGTACTACTTTTATAATAATTAATCGACCATTCATCGGCTTTGACATTCGTTATATCTCTTTATTTATAATAAATTTTGCAATTATATCATTCTCGATTTTATTCCGAAAGAATTTTTGTGATTCGTCAACGTCCACTAAACTGTTAATTCAAAAACGAAAGAAAAAGAAAAAAGAAGTTGAAAGAAAACTAAATTTTTCTTTTATTTTTTCGTTTTTTATTTTATTTTTTTATTCCTCATCAATCATCAAAAAAAAATATATGCAGCTGAACTTGGCAATTTTCGCTCAACTTTTACACGACTATAGGTATATCGCAAATGAACAAAAAATAGAGATACATTCCCTGATTTCAATAAGAGTATTATCCTATTGATTCGTATGGATGATTCGGAAATATAATGACGGACTTATATACCTAGTTAATTATTAATTAAGATTAAAATAGATTATTTTATTACGAATTTATATGTACTATATTGTTTTTAAACAACATTTCGAGATCATTTCTTTTTCGTATTTCTCTCGACTTGAGAAGAAAGCAGAAAAAAATAAGGAAAGAAAAAAAAAAAAAAAAAAACCCCCGTCAAATTGAAGCAAAAAACGAGAAAAAAAATGAAAAATTATGCAATCGATATTGTGTGTATATATTAGGTATAGCGTACGGTATATGTAGATACTACTTGTGCATATACGGTATAACGTTGAGAGTTGCGCAACCTCATCTGACTTTTGAAAGTTGCTCTTTTTGGGAGCTAAACTAACGTGTTTTGTATACTACGTGACGGTATAAGCGCGAGAACCGCGGGGAAACAGCGCTGGTCAGGGATCTCGCTTGGCCACGGTAATATGTATACGTCGTTGCTGCTGTCTCGTGTATACCTATACCTATACACATAGCATATATACACGCGTCTTTGAACAATGTTACGCTTCATGTGATTCAGTGTATAGATGTTCGTGCTTCGGAAGATCAGAAGAAAAAAAGAAGAAAAAAAAGTAGAGAAGAGAAAATAAAATTAAATTAAATTAAATTAAATAAAATAAAATAAAACATATAAAAATCTACACGACGAACGTTAGGAATGAATCATTATATTTATTAGCCGTTCAAAGATTGTATAGATATGGATATTAGATATGGGTATAGAGAAAAAAAAAAAAAAAAAAAAAAAAAAAAAAACTTGATGTATATCTTTTTCAGCTTCTGCTTGTATAGAATAAAATAAAATAATTATTTTTTAATTCGGGAATAATAATTACACCTGTATCTATACGTAGTAGGTACTTTTAAACCAAATTGTGAAACTCTTTACCGATTACATCGACTCGCTTCGTTTACGTCCTATGGATTCTTCTATATTTGGTTGTATCGAGGTCTTTGATGAATTTGGATTAAAATAATTTAAAAAAAAAAAAATCTTATTACCTAAAATTATGTGTGGCGGAATAAAATTTGAAGGGTGGATTACTATTAACATAATAATATCCATATATAAAAATGATTTATTCACAGTATATACATTTATTAGTTTAGCTGCATTAACCGCAAACTCGGAAGTGAATAAACTTTTTGACTTTGAATAAGATAAGAATATATATATATATATATATATATATATATGTGTAGTATAAAGGTAAAAGCAATGTAGTTATATAGGTGTAGAGTGTGTAGTTTCCTCGTTACAAGTCGGTGAAAATTAAATAAATGAATAATTCCTTAACGCAATGGAATCGCGTATCGCAAATCTCTCAAGTCTCTCTCTATAGTCGGATGTGCGTTTCCTCTCGAGCGTAGAAGATTATTCCGTTTCAATATTTCGCAAGTTAGATATGGTACCCGTACATTAATAATAATTTCATATAGGTATGAAGTATATATATATATTCGCGATGCCTGCCAGGGTGTTAATAATCATTTCCAAATAACAACGTTATGAATTAATTAAGCCTCGAACTTCGTGTTTTTAGAATAACACAATCTAGATAATATACCTACATGTATTCCTTTTATTTTATTTCATTTTTTTTTTTTTTTTTTTTTTTTTATTTCATTCTTTTTTTTTCACACCGTATATAAATTTGGTTTTAAATTAAATAATGCAACTTGCCACCCATCAAACGGTACTTCTTATACAGATCTGTTATACAATGCACAGGAAACTTGTACCTATAATATATATACGCGAGGATGTAATTTGAAATGGTTTTTCACTCTCCCTTTGGGTTGTAAAAAATTTTCTCGAGAATTCACGATGTATGACAAAAAAAAAAAAAAAAAATGTATTTGGAGCGTTTTTTTTTTTTTTTTTTTTACCTCTGCTTCGTAAACCTCCCACATCCTATATCGTAGAAAATTTTCATTGCTGCACCATATGAGAATTAAAAGAGTCTAACGGTACGATATCAAGTGTCTTCCTTTACCGCTATACCCACGGTCTTCAATTCCCTCTCTAACTATTATCCAAGTTTCTATATTTCTATACGAAAGATCGGTAGGTATATACGAAGATCGCTGGGTATAGTCTCGCATTGTTCGTGCTCTTTGGATTCTATCCTTAACAAAAGCGGCATATTGAAGGCTCCGGACATCCATAGGCTCCTCCACCTGCAGTCTCCCTATCACGAATTTAATACTGCATATATATATATATATATATATAATATAGTTTCATTCGTATAGCTTTGACGTTTACCAAGAGGTACATAATCTTCACGCCATATATGTTATTTACAGTCAATCAAATTATTATCCCAATACTTATGTAAGCAATTAATTTTATTTTCATTTCATTTCTTTTCTTTTCTAATCGTTTATATTAATTTTTAACAATTTCTATATACTTTTACACCCCGTTGACGCGATATTCGCAAGTGTTTGAAGACTTTATGCAGTTTTTATCGTGATAGAAGAAAAAAAAAAAATAATAATAATAATTCATACCCTCCGAGTAAACCAGAAATAATGAAACATTATATATATATATATATACACAGAAAGAAAGGTTGACTTGATTCAAGATAATTTTTCGGTCCAAAAATGAAGACCGAAATTTTCTCGGATCAAATCAAAATTTTTCTCGAACTAAGAAAATTGTCCCAATTTTCTTGGTTCGAGAAAAATTTTGATTTGATCCGAGAAAATTTCGGTCTTCATTTTTGGACCGCAAAATTCTCTTGAATCAAGTTAACCTTTCTTTCTGTGTATATGATATAGTATATGATCCTCATGTAATACCGTTTTTAAAACACCTACAACAAGAGACTTACAACGACTTGCATTCCGACTATGAATCATTCACTCATGCCTATAGATGTTTCCTACACGGAGAAAATTTTATAGGAGAGATTCCCATACTACGTATAGTTGCGGTGGGATATACTTGCAATATGGCGATCGTCCCTATACTGTATACCAAACGTCACCACGAATATAGGAATGTCTTTCTTATTTTCATGGAAAATTAAGTACAAGTATCGGAACCATCGCCATATTACAAGTATGTCCCATCGCAACTATACGTAGTATGGGAATCTCTCCTATAAAATTTTCTCCGTGTAGATGTTAGGTAGTTTACCAATATTATATATATTACGCTTTACAAAATGCATAATAATTTATACGCTTACGGTTTTATTTCGGTATAGAAGATGCGTTTTCTTTGATCCACGTGTTAATATATCTATCTGGAAAAAACATATCGATATCAAAATAAAAAAAAAAAAAAAAAAAAAAAAAAAAAAGAAACACCATAAACAATTTATTCGATCGATTGACGTACAGTTTGAAATCATTTCTTGAATAAAAAAAATTTTTAATAATAATAATAATAATAATCGGGGTACAAATGAAACTCAATATGATTGATGTTATATGTAAACAACGAAAACGCACTAAAATTTTGCACAGACGACGAACGTCCGCGGCGGCGTCGCGTCGCGTCGCGGATGTCGAACGATGCGCCGGAACGACAATCATCCTCCGCGCTTCGGGACCTGCGAGACCTACCCCAACGTTGTTCGCGTTACACCCCCTTCCCCCTTTGTCCACCCCTTATCCCATTTCCCCCTTACCCCCTGCCCCCCTTACCCCCTACCCCTAGGCCCCTTTGCTCCTTCCAAGTCAGCCGCACCGCGACCTGAACTCCCTCCCTATATTATTTAACCACCGCGATCTTCCCTCTCTCTCTCTCTCTCTTTCTCTTTCCCTCTTTCTCTTTCCCTCTCTCTCTCTCTCTCTCTCTCTATCTTTCTCTCTGTCGCTCCCTCTTCGCCGCGCTCTTTCACTTCTCATTTTCTTTCTCTCTCTCATTTCTCTCTCTCTCTCATTTTCTCACTCTCTCTCTCTCTCTCTCTCTCTCTCTCTCTTTCTATCTATCTCTCTCTCTCTCTCTCTCTCTCGCGGTCTCTATGTTGCCCGCGGAAAATACTGGTGGGGATGCGAAGTCTGCGCGCATCAGTCAACCAAGAGCCACCGCGGCGCGAACCACTGTCGACAATCGTTCTTCAAAGGAACGAATCCGGTGGTCGTTGATTAATTGTATAGGTGATTATTTTAGAAAAAAGGAAATATATTTTCTTTTTTTTTTTCTTGGGAGATATTCTATTTTTCCTTTTTTTTTTTTTTTTTTATTACTTTTTTTTTTCATTGATTTATTTTTGAAAATTATTCTCTTTTTCGTTTTCGGTTTTTTTTTTTATTTTTTTTTTTTTTTCGTTCTTTTTTTGTCTCTTCTTTATACTTCCATGTAACGAAAGTCTTCCAACGCTTTCTGTTCTTTGAAAAAAAAAATAAAAAAATTTTTTTTTGTCCTTCTTTCACGGTTCTTCAAATCTTTTGTCTTTTTTTTTTTTTTGCTCATCAAATTTTTAATACCAAAACGAAATTTGACAATGAAAATATAATTTCGAGAGATACAAGAAAAAAAAATAATAATAATTTCTTTTTTAATTATCATGTACGTGAAAAGTTCGTAAGAATTGTGAAAATTAATTGTACAGGCCTTTAATTGCAACTATCCCGCAGTGCCAGTGCTCGGTCGTAGTATTAATCTGAGTGATTCAAAAGTTTGTTTGTTTTGTTTTTGAATTTTTTTGAATTTATTTATTTTTTTTCTTTCTCTCTTCTCTCTTTCTCTATTTCTTGATCAACTCGTTCACTTCAAGCTAACCTTTTTTTTTTTTTTTTCTCATTCCAATCAATTGGAATCGTGTATCATCGCTGGTATCAACTGCAGCAGCTTATATGCACAAATATGTGAAAAACGATCGTTAATAAAAAAAATAAAAAAAATAAAAAAAAAATAAAACCAAAGAAGAAAGAAATTTTAATTAATTGATGGAAATCTTTTTACATATTTCTAAATTCGTCCAGGATTGATTTCATGCTGCAGGTTGCTGCAGCGAGTATACCTATATTATAAGTTCGACGTTCGATGTAAAGTAAAATAAAATAAAATATTATTATAAGCATATATAAAAACAAAGAAAAAAAAAAAAAAAAAAAAAGGAAAAAACGAAAAACTAAAACGATATTTACATATAATATATATACATATTATATATAATATATAAATATAATGATTTGACATTTAATCTATAGAAAAATTATATTAACAAATAAATATTATTAAAAGTTGAATAAAAAAAGGAAAAAAGGAAAGAAAAATTGAAACTAGAAAAGGTGGGCCCCCCGACTAAGAGCTGTGATTCAAAAGTGTTGTGATTTTTACATATAGTTGTGGAAAGTTAATGTGGATATTAAATAATATATATGTATATATAGTATATATATATATATACTGTATATATATACATACATATATATATAATAAATACAATTATTAGAATCGTTAATTAATAAAATTGCGTAATACTTGATTAACGAATATTAAAAACAATAATAATAATAATAATAATAGTAATAATCACGAAAGAAATTCGTCGAAAAATTTTGGAGACAGCTGAAAATGTAAATTTATTGTGACGTGATCAGTGAAAGTCTTTGGATTAACAGTGATAGGTTGGCCATGCGTTTTTGTTTCTATTTTTTAATACCATTTTATTATTTACCATCGTATATAAACTCACATTAGCTCTTTCTCTCTCTCTCTCTCTCTCTTTCGCTCTCTCCTCCTATCTCTTGTTTCCATCAGTCCCGGGAGTCATATTAAGTAATACATATTGCGCGCATATATATATGTATACGAACCATAAACCGCACAAACGCATAGGTACATGCAATAATGTAATACGTACATACATGCATTACTTTGCGGGAGTAATGTCACCGCGTATTGTATCTTATATTATATTACTACATGCAACGAATCGCGATTATAACACTTTGTGCTTGTGCACCCGCATCAATCTATATCTGCAAACGGCTATACGATTGTGGAGGAAAAAAAAAAAAAAAAAAAAAAAAAAAACAGAACTATCATCTTTATTCATATATTTTTTTTTTCCTTCATATATATCAGTTTTTAAATAATTGTACCTATACCACCGAGATGAAGGGATATCATACATCGATCACTAACCCGTTACTGTTTTATGCGGCTTATTGGGTTGAAGCTCCGATTTTAAAAAGTTCCGAATTTGTTTGAAACGTTCGAATGAAGAACATTAGAATTCTGAAAGATCGGGATGCATCAGACAGTTAAAAACTCCGAAAGCCCAAGGATACGAAAATTTCGATCTATTTCTCATATGATGTTAAGATTTAAAAATACATAGTTCATTTTAATCGAGGCCCTCTTTACGAAAACCCATTCTGTCTAAATCAATCGATATTAACTTCCACGATCTCATGAATAATTGATAGGATTTTGAAAGTTTTTTTTCTTTTTTTTTTTTTTTTTTTTCTTTATCTTCCAGAAAGTAAATTTCAAGACGATTAATCTGACCAATTATTCGTTTCGATACGTACGATAAATATCTGTACTACATGCGTGAATTTCAAGGTTCGGAGATTTGGCCTTACAGTTATTTAGCTTTCGGAATTTTTTTTTTTTAACTCCTGCGGTGTTCTCAAGGGCCGTTTCAAAGTTTTTTTTTTTTTTTTTTTTACTCACACATGTAAACTTCCGGGGAAGAAACACCCTTTATAAAATCTGTAAATCGGTAATATTAAAATTCGTAATTCTGACCGTTATCGATCGACATATGAAAAATTCGGAACTTTAACTCAGCCCAGCTGTTTTATACTCGTATATATGAACGAAAGGTATAAATTTGGACATGAATCAAGAGGATCTCTTTCCTCTTGAATCAGTACCGTTATATCACAATATAGTTAGGAAACTTGTATATATATATATATATCTATATACTACACGTAATGCATTGCATTGCATTGCATTTCATATATGCGTATATGAATACCGTAATAGCCTGCACGTATTCATCCGCATCCAAATCATTTAGATTCTTGCGTATGTGTAGGTGTATATATATATATATATATATATACGTATATCGTTGCATACACGCGTTATTAAATAGGCAGGTGGATTATATTGAAGGAAATTTACCTGCGGGTATGAAATTCCGTTAAGCACGTGGTCGTAACACGGTCACGCCGCAGACACACGTGGCCTGTGCCACATATACACTAACAATGTAGGTATATACCTATATATGCGTTATATTCGTTGCGCGTTGCCTAACGCGTTTAAATCAATAGTTTTGCGTTTTAACATAGAATTGGAAAAAAAAAAGAAGAAAAAAATAAAAAATCTACGCGAAAATTAAAGCGCGAGAATCTATATTATTCTGGCTTATAATTAAAACCCCGAAACAAATTATTGCTGTAAATCATATAGAAAAATATATTTCATTCAAAAGAGTCGCGTATAGATATTATAATTCGATACCGTAATAGTAAAATTATCAATAATCTAGATCGTTGAAAAATCGGATAAAACATTAAATGACGCAGCTTTGAACTCGAAAATTTTAAACACGCTTTATTCTTTCGCGAATAAAAATTTGACGATATGTAGTCGAATCAAGCAGTATCACTATATTATTATCTCCGTGATACTATAAAACGGAATTGTATATTCGTGTAATTATATACGGATAAAAATAAAAATTAAAGCTGAAAATCTTATCGAATACGGGGACTGTCTTCCTGATTCTTATACAATATAAACAGAATTAAATTAATAATCGGTATTCGCATATATGATTAGATATTTGAAAATAGTTGACGTTGTTATATCGGTGGGGGTACTACTACGTTACGTTGTTTGCGAAAATTAAAGAGACACGAATATATGTCTATAAACGTTCGGTAAAGTCTTATGGAAGAAGAAGAAGAAGAAGAAGAAGAACCACAACTCTTCTGAAGAAAATCGCGATATATATACGTATATACTGTAGTAACTTTTGAACCGTACGGATACTTACAAGATATATCTAAGACGTATGGCAGCGTCGGGTATGAATTATTTTCGCCGCGGGGGCATTGCTTCGTATTTGGGTCGTACACGTTGGTTCTCGTCTCGTCGAGTATCTGGCAGTGATCGCTGTTCTTCGCGTTGTTATTTTGCGATTGGTAATTTTTGAATTACGCGCATACCTGCGAAATTTTTTCAACTAAAGAATCGTATTCAGAAATTCACCGGCTGTTATAACCATATGTGAAAATAAGAAGAAGAAAAAAAAAAAAAAAACAAAAAACAAAACAGAAGATAAAAATAAAAATAAAAATAATAACGAATTAAAGAAATTCAGTGTGTGGGCTGACAAAACTAATTAATTATAGATTCGTGTCACAGACGAGAGAAAATTTAGCCACCCGTAGGAAAAGAGGAGAAATAAGAAGAAGGAAAAAAAAAAAGAATAGACAACTGTCACCCGTACGTCGTATACTTTTTCGCTATATAGTATAGCTAACTTTTTAAAAACGTTTTGCGTCATAAGTTCGACTAAAATTACACGAGCTCATAAAATTACGGACTAGTGATTAGCGGGTGACTTTATTTTTATTTTTTAGCTTTCTTCTGTCGTAGTTATGAGTATAAAAATATCAGCCGAAAAAAAGTATATTAAAAATTAAGTGAAAACAGTTTGTACAAACGTAAGTAGTATGCATGTCCGGAATTGATTACATTCGAAGTTATACAGAATTAGTCAAAATCTAAAAAAGAAACGAACAATCGAGTGGTAAAACTTCTTCGCGGTTTCCTTTTTATAATTTCATATGCGATATACCTACGTGTGGCTCGTGATTTTCGGTGTGCCTATAACCATTCGATCTAACAGTATCATATAAACGTATAAAAAATTGTTTAGATCGGTGAAAATCGCAGAAAAAAAAAAAAAAATGCATTCGTACTCTACTGATGGGAGAATCATTCAAACCAATTTTCACTACTTAACTCCCATCAGGCAGTGTACGTTATAAAAAAAATAAAAAAAATTGTACTGATAATTATAAAATTACATAGAAGGAACTATGATGGTTGTTATTTTCGAAAAAATTCACGGCTAATTTATATCCAATAAATTAGATTCGTACAATCTTCTATCAAAGACTTCTTTTCAATTATTATCAATTATAACGGGGCTCATCGTCCTTGCGATTTTAACCGATTAGATCAGGACATGAACTTTAGTTCGCCGCGGCACTTCCCGTTGGTTAATAACGTTGTTTGCACCTATATGCACGTTATTTCCGTTTATACATTCATGCATTAGGGAATTTTTTTTATTTTTTTACTATTTTCTTTTTTCGCCCACGTGAAAATCGGATAAATTATAATAGAAAATTATTAATTAATGGGGTTTGAATTTTAATTGCTGAATAATGTACCTACTTTTCATTTATACTTATTGAGAATATGTTTAGCTCCGTATTTTTATTATGCAGCAGATAATTTCACCCTGAAATTCCTTGTTGCTTGTAAATATGAACTATGAACGATAATAATTCATAAATAAAAATTTCGCTATGTAGCAGCAGCAGCAATGAGTTTTGACGTTGAACACCGGAAAAACAAGCCTTTTCTTGAACGATTATAAGACAAGGACTTGTATACATATCACAATATAAGCTAAGGCTGCTGCAGCCGTAAAAGAGTTGCGATTAGACATTTTCCCGAGCTCTGGAGGATCGCGCTGTATAGTTACAAAGTGAGTTAACTCGCGTCAGGGTAGATAATTACGTGTAATTATGTGTAATTATATACATTCAAAGAAAATAATAACTCCCGAGTCTATATATAATACAATATACATATATATATGTGTGTGACAAGTATATAGTTTCATAGTGTAATGTGAATGAAATATCTTAAATTCTTGTTTTTCAAATCTGAAATACACTTACGTTTAAAAAAAATTAACTTTAAATTGTATGAGATTCACCGCATAGTTAAATAATATACTATATCTATATATATATATATATATATATATCTATGATAACATGTATACAGTTTAAATTAGATAAATAATACGTGCGCGCGAGATATTCGCGGTTCATGACCACAGCTATAGAGCCGAAGGACATTCGTGTATCCCTATATACTAAACGTATATCCAGTTCAGTTTCCACATCGTTTGTATCTACCTATATATATATATCTATAATCTAATCGTAAATTGAATGTGTAACTTATAGTAAAGCGCGTAAATCGTATAAACATATCGATATCCGTGCGATTTAAACTTCGATCACATTGCGAAAATGACATAAATCGGGTTTCTAATCTAATGCGCTTTTTCATCGAATTCTAAAAAAATCCTCGATCTTTCGAAAAGCGAATTTCTTCTTCGAGTCAATTTTGACAAACAAAGAACTGTTAGTCAAAAATTTGAGAAAAATCCAAAATTATATTTAATGGAAAAATCATACCACGGAGAGAATTATTTTGAAGGATTAAAAAATGTCGAGAAATATCAAAATTGAAGAAATGAAAAAAAAAAAAAAAAAAAAAAAAATTTTTTTTTTTTTTTTTTTTTTTCATTTCTTCAATTTTGATATTTCTCGACATTTTTTAATCCTTCAAAATAATTCTCTCCGTGGTATGATTTTTCCATTAAATATTCAAACTCATTGATATGTTGATAATGATTGAAAACGAGGTTTAAAAAAAAAAAATAAAAATGATAAAAGAATAAGAAAAAAAGAAAAAGGGCTGTTAGCTAGAATATTTCCTTTCTATAAATAACGTAAGCGTATATAAAAAACGTATAGTATATATATTTAATGAGAATCTCGCTAGTTCGCTCTTACGTATATAGGTATATAATAACAAATATCTGTGCGTATAGGTATATGTAACTATTATAACTATATACTAATACCGTACACACATAGCTCACGTGTGCGGATGCACTAATAGCAATGCCGCGCGGACATTAAAGAGTATACTGAAACGGCAGCGAGTCAGTGGGGCACTGGGCCCACAACATCGCAAGTCTCCCTTCTTCTATATATGTGTAAATCTAAACACATACATTCACCTGACTAACCTAACACCATATATAGATATATAACTACGTACATACAACACACCTATAATCATGTACACGTATAGGTACTCTCATCCTCGGAAACATGGGTTCAATACATGACTGTATAGATATACATATATATACCTAGATATGCAGTAGCGTAGCTGTAAAGGAATGTAAGGGATTACTTTTTTCTCTTTTTTTTTTTTTTTTAATACGTTTTATACAATTTTGGTTAGTATATAATATTCTATATAGTACGAGTTCGAAAATTTGATTAATCTCAACACGATCGTTTCTGTTCTTTTTTTTTTTTTCAAATTTAGATTAAAACAATATCGGTTTTAGAAAAAAAAAAAAAAAAAATTTACTTTTTCTACGGTAATTTTTTTTTACCCTTGTTATTATCAGAATGTTTTTTTTTATTTTTTTTTTTTATTTTCCTCTAACAAACTGCAGCTATACTATACCTACGTTCTTTTATACAGGGTAGATGGTATATATATATATATATGAACGTATATACTACATACACCTGTTATACATATATCTATTATATTCACCAGGCTTAGAACGATCTGTGGTAGAAAGTATATAAGTAAAGAGTGTAGACGCATATAAAATCTATGTATATACAAATAAAATGTATATATATATATATAGCTGTCTATATATATGCACGTTATCGTGTGTTACGTGATATATTTTCATGTGTAGGTGGCAGTCGTTGAGATATATATATATATATGTACATATAATACATACACATATATACATATATACATATAATGTGGTACATAACTCCCCGTTGGCTCCTCTCACGTATAGAGTTATACCGGTAGTGTATTTAGTGGGGTATGTGCGGCGACTGGTGTTGTAGGTAGGTGAGCCTCGTGGTCGTGGTGCAACTGGGTCTGGTCTGGTTCGCTCGATAGCAAGTGCGCCGGCTCCCTCTTGGCGGGAGAGGGAATTCGTGCTTGCACCGCCGTTGGCGCTTAAAGTGGAAACGCCCGAGCGAATATAGGAGCTTTTGGGCTTCCCTTGGCTTCCCTTCGGCGTAGCCTCTCTCACCAAGCAAAAACCGAGAACGTATAGAGTAGAGTAGAGTAGAGTAGAGTAAAGTAAAGTAGAGTAGAGTGGAGTAGAGTAGAGTAGAGTCTATAATCTCTGGATAGAGCCTTATGGAATCGAGAGACCACCCGCGATCCGAAAAATGCGAAACACGAGACGCCAGGGTACGACAATAGGTATATATTCAGGATTTCACATTTTTTTAAAGCTTCCGAACGAGGAAACAGCTCCCCGGAAACTTTAACGTTGATTTAAAGGTTTAGATTCGTTTCGTTTTGAATTGTATAAAAAAAAAAAAAAAAAAAAAAAAAAAAATGAAACAGAAAAAATTATTATGATCGGTATATAAATGCGTGTGTTGATAAAAATTTTTGCGAGAATTGGAAAAGACATACATTGTGAAAAATGAGGCGTAAAAAATCGCACGTATATTATATATATATAGATATACCTATATGTTGAAATGGAGAAAGTGTTTTGCTTTTTTAGACGCGCAACGTAACGTATGCAACATCACGGCCACTTTCTCTTCAACGTTACCGTCGCAGTCTTGTATATATCCGCGTCCTATACGATTGAACAAACTCGCTAATCAATAATAATAAAAATGAGAAAAAAAAAAAATAATAAAAATAAAATAGAAAAAGAAACAAACAAAAGCTGTGCACGATCAATAAATATCTATACGTATATACATATTATATATAACAATAAACGCGATGTGAATTAGCGTCTGAAATCTGTTAATTCAAACTTCAATATTCACGTAAGCTCTGTAGAGATCGCGCACAGATTCGCGAAGCGTGTAATCGCGGTTTTATAGTACAGGAATTAAAATAATTATTTAAAAATCGAATAACGAATAATTATACACACCAGATCATCATATGAATTCTATGCGATGTTAATTACCTAAAACGGATTATTATTATTATTTTCCTTTTTTTTTTTCTGCATTATTACGGTACATTTATATAGCGCGCAAATGTTCTTATATTATATGTACTACTCAATATGACTCATTGTTTTGAATCCCACGTATAATAATATCATTGTGACATGTGTGTTATATTCAGATCCTTAACATCGTACTGCGGAGAATTAGGATTAGGATTATAGAAAAAAAAAAAAAAAAAAAAAACGTTCCACGTATACCTATACTATATCTGTATAAATTGAGAAGAAAGAAAAATAAAAGACAATTCTATATGAGAAGCATGTGCTCGACTGCAGTGAGTAATTGGTTGCAATCAGTGACTGATTCCGAAACAATACTATGCACTAGAAACTATTTTCTTAAATTAATTCACATGCAGAGGTAGTAAAAACCTTTTAGTACAAAAAAAAAAAAAAAAAGAAAAAAAAAAAACTCGCGATTTGTAGTCTGAATAATAGAAATAACGGAAAAAAAAAGACTGTTGAACTGTTCATTTTTTTTTTTTTTGTTTTTGTTTTTGTGAAGGTATCGTAACTGAAATAAAATTTATTTACTGTTATCAATGTGACGATAGTAGATCAATGATTAAACAAGAAGAAAAAAGAAGTGAAACACGACGTGTTTAAAACGCAATAAATGATTGATCAGAATTTTATAGATGAATGAGTGTCACCGATCAAACGAATTGGTGTGATAAAAAAAAAAAAAAAAAAGTGTGTTCAAGTTGTGGTTTTTTTTTTTTTTGTTTTTTTTTTTTTTTTTTTTGTTTTTTTCAACAAATTTTCACAAATTGAATGGAAAACGCCGTTTAACGGCGGTGTTTAAATTCAGTGTTATGTTATTGAATAAATAACGAAAATCTTTACTGATGTAAGTGACAATTGGAGACTCGCCGGATTTGCGAGAAAACCGTCAAAACGGCGTTCAACATGTTTGAGATGTGGAGTGCGGTGAGCACGAAACTGGAACATGCGGGGGCGTCCGGGGGTTCCCCAATCCCCATGGCGCACGCACCGCATGGAGCTCATACACCGCACGTACCACACGCTCCACAGACACCCCACACATCGTCCGGAAGTATAAAAGGTACGAAAGTTTTGAAAAAAAAAAAAATTAAAAAAATTAAAAAAAAAAATTGAAAAAAATACTAAAAACTGAAAACTCAGTTAGATATCGACGTATTATACTACTATAGAACTAGAAAACACACGTCTGCGCCCTGCGGTTTCTTTCGCGTCCTTCAGAATTAGCAGCAGCTGTTTCCCAATATTTCAAACATTTGAAAGTTTCATACAATAATTATCAGAATTCGCGATCTTTAAACCACACGATATTCAGACCTTATTATTAATCTGCAACCTTTTTTTTTTTTCTTTTTCTCTTTCTCTTTCTCTTACTCTCGTTACATCATTTATGAATTACAACTTCTCTCGGTTTATACTGATCTGTACGCGAAACGTGGGATAAATCTTATAGAATACATATATACTCGTGAAACGAGAGAGCGAAAAAATAAAAAATAAAATAAAATAAAATAAAATAAAATGAAACAAAACTAACGATGATTTATTACGGAGAAATGTATCCTGTTCTTTTTATTTTTGGTCTGCTTATACTTTTTGGACAACAAGTTTGATGCTTACCTCCACATTCATATTTATGTGACTGGTCAATTACCTCTGTATCATATACTACATATTTTATATGTGTAAGAGCTTTTGAGATATATATACGGTTATGAAACCAGTATTAGAATAATCACAATGATCATTTGATCCTACGATCTGCACATATACCACCCGGGGTGGGATATACTAAGCCTTCCGTACGATTGACCCGTTAGAAGTTAGTCGAGTAATTTCCTTTTATTTGTTTCTAATTACGTGGACGTCCTTGCTGATTTCTTGCCACGTCACGTGGCCGGTGTGTGTGTGTGTGTCTCTCTAAATTATTTATACAGCGTCGCGAATTGGAGTTAATTGAAAATAAATTGTTACTTACAACTAGCATCAGGTATACAAATCCAATATGCAGAAAAGTAACGAATACAAATAATCTGTGAGATTGATTCCTATGAAAAATTTCGAAAAAGAATAGTGTCAAATCTCTTCGAATTTAACGTTATAGATCTTAATTGAATTAAAAAAAAAATTTTGATCTTGCTATAGATCAAAGATCTCATCTTTTATAAAAGTTAACTTTTATTTTAATTGACTTCTTTTTTTTTTTTTTTTTTTTTTTTATTTATCGTAAATAGCGAGGAAAAGACAGCAATGTCTTTCCAATAAACCAACTATCATTCCTATAGGAGCAAACCATGAGTTATCGGCTTTCGAAGTACAAGAATAAAACCACGGCTTTGAATCTATACGTTGCCAGGAAAATGTCGCTTGTACCTACTTTTAAATTTATACTCTTCTACTTTAGAAACCGATAACTCATGATCGGTTTATCTATCGTAATCAGACTTTACCGCATGTGATCGTTCTAAATCCGGTTCTATTTATCTTCTTTCAAATAATCTAAACGCCCATATAACGAAAAAAAAAAAAATAAAAAAAAAAAACCACGCGAATATAATAATAATTACTGTATATTCAATTATCGAGAGATTTGGAATTTCTAAATCGCTGATTTACAAAAAGTTTTGAGTCACAAGAAAAAAAAAAAAAAAAAAAAAAAAAAAAAAAAATCTGTAGGTACTCAACAACTTTGAACGAAAAACAAAATATAGATGTATTAAAATTTATTGAACCGTTGTTTATTCTGACTTAATTCTATACCGCCGATAGCGTCAGGATGCAAGGTCCGCTTTCTTAAACGATGAATCAGAGTCAAGTCTGCGAAATTACCAGGTGGCAAATTTCCCTCGCCTGGCTCTCTCGGTGACGTATAGGGTACATGCACTCGTATGATCAACTGTTCGAGAGTTTGAAGTTACGAATAAAATGAGAAGAAAAAAAAAATAAAAAATAAAAAAAATAAAAAATCAGAAACAAATTTCCTGTTCGATTCGCTAACACCCAGATCTTTCTCATCTCATTTATTACATGTATTTAGAGTTATGATACTATAATATTAAGACATTCGGTTGAATCTGCAAGGCTGATATTATATCTTTTCGTCACCTTAATTCTCACTGTCAGGGAGTAAAAGCGAATTTGTCATCGTTTTTGCCCATTATATAGTTCGCCATAGTAATAATAATAATACAGCCGGATTGTCACGAATATAAAGAAGGCAAGGGAAAAAGAATTTTCCATCAAGGCAGAAAAAACTTGCAACTATACTTATGACGGTCAAAAATGTTAATTAAATGTCATAAGAACTACGTCACGTGGTTTTTCGGAGTACAATTAGACGAATTGTCACTTAGACGTATGTTAGGAGTAAAATCATTGTTTCAAGAGTTTATATTAGGGATTACGAGCTCTGCATAATCCTTGTTAATTTTTTTATACATATAGTATAATTAATTTAAATCAAACATAACTAATTAACACCTCGTATTTTAATAATTATTATCTGTGTGATGTATAATTCCGTTTCTTAAATTATATACCCACTCGCAGATATATATATAGTTATTTATATATGGATATATGTACAGGTATATTATACATATATATATATATATATGTTTGCGTATAAAGTTGTGCACATGCCCACACGGAGGCACTTTCACTTACGAAAAAATCAACCCGATGACGAAACACTTGGCGCGTTACAAACAAGAGTATATCCCGCCAAACTATATCTGAATATAATTAAAGAAAAAACGAAAAAAGAAAAAAGAAAAACAAAAAAAAAAAAATGTAAACGTATCTACCGAATACACCATTGCACACAAGTTCGTACGTAGGCATGTACAGACCTACCTACCCACACAGATTTTTCTCTGTAACCGGATTTGGTGAAAATAATAATTAAGTCTATATATTATGAATTTGTGATTTTTATACGAAACTTTGTGAGAGATTTTTAAGCGCGATTTCTGTGATTTGTCTGAATTTTTAGTCAGAATCAGAATTAGAATTATATACGTAATATTGATAATTGAGTAAATAATGTAAAACAATTTGAAAATTTGATAAACTAAAATGATAAATTATTATTATGTAATATAGGATATATAAAATGACTTGTCTTATAATACTTTAATTTACAAAACTTTTTCGACATGTATAGTATAGTATAGTCATGGATCATTCGCGATAATGTAGCTAGATACGTTCACCTTAATCTTTTCACAAGTTCATTTAAAATATTGCCGACGAGTTGTTAGTTAAAAAGACGTGATTAATATTGTTCAAGCCATTCATATAGTCAGACAAGCTTTGTGGACCAGATTTTTAAATCTGTAGTATGTATATATGTAATTCTAATTACATAACTGTTCAGGTTAGACGCAGTTTAAATTTGTACAACCATATAATATACCTATCCCGTGAACGGTGAACATTGTATTCCATATATACTAAGCTGTGCCTGCTCTCAGAGATAAACTCATTGCGAAACTGATCCTAAATGAATCAAGCAAACTAACTCGTAAAATTGTATTACTCATTTGTTAATTTCTTGTATAGAATATTTCATACTCTATTTTATTCACTTCTCACTTCTCACATTGAAATATGGTTATTAATTTAATTCTGTTTTTATTTTATTTATTTTTATTTTTTCTTTCGTTCGCCAAGCGCAGACAACAACCCAACAAGTATTTCGGTATATATATCCATTTCTTCGGAACGCAAATATGATGGATGAATTATTATTTTTTTATTGTTTTTTATTTTATTTTTTTTTTTTCTCTATTTCGTCAAATTTTACGAAATAGTTTTAACATATAACTGTTATAATAGTTTTGCAATGACTCATTTTTTTTTTTTTTTTTTTTTTTTTTTTTACGTTAGGAAATACACGTATAGACATAAATATACTCTTTGACTTTTGAGCTGATCTAATTCTAGACCAGTTTAGTGTATATAAGACACAAAGACCAGGCTAGGCTATGCTAGGTTTAACGATAACCGAAACTATACGACCAAAGTTGTTCTCAGATTAAAATAAATAAGAAATAAAATTAGTAAAAAAAAAAAAAAAAAAAAGAAAAGAACTCGTTTACAGTTTGTCGAGGTAAACCAGAAAACTGCCTCAACGAATTAGTCTCTCGAAATGTGCATATATATGTATTTATTGTTACATCCATGAATCACGGCCGGACGGTTGAAGTTCCGAATTTGAAGTTCGTTTTGAAATGATTTACTTAGAATTTTCGGAAACGTTCAAGTTTAGATTTACATTGAAATTCAGAAAGGTCGGAATGCTGCAGACAGTTTTAAGCTCCGAAAGTCCAAACCCCTGGAAACCCAAAAATTTGAAAATTTCGATCTATTTCTTATAATGCGTGAAGACAAAAAATCGTTCATTTTAATCGAGATCCTCTTTAAGGAAACCCATTTTATCTACTTCAAACGATAACTTCACGATGTTATGAATAATTGACAGGATTTTGAAACTTTTTTTTTTTTTTTTTTTTTACAAAAAGTAAATCTCAAGACGATTAACGATTGATTTTACCGCTTATTGGTTTCGATACGATCAATATAGCCCGAGTTATTAATCATTGAATTAATATATGCGTGAATTTCAAATTTCGCGGTTTTGGCCATTCGGATCTTTAGCTTTCGGAATTTTGAACCTTAGATGTTGTACGTTTGGAAAGTTTTTTTTTTTTTTTTTTTTTTTCTTTTTCAAACTTTTTGGTTATCCGTCATCGTTCGTCAAAATCAAAACTTTTCACTGAAGGAAAATTCGTTCTTCAAAATATTCTCATCGTATCCCATATGATTTTTCAATTCGATGGAATAGCATACACGAGTAGTATTATAAATTGAACAGTAATGATCAATTATTAATAATAAATTAATAATCAAACTATTAAATACGTTATCCTATGATATTTTCTATCCAAAAACGTGCATACGTATGAAATTTTCTGTTGTTTCTCAAATAAAACATGGCGCTGGTAGTGGTATTTGTGGTGGTCGTGGTGGTTTGGTGTAGATCTTTGGCATTGCTGCTGCAGCTAGAGGGAGAATAGTGCATGAAGAGTAGAAAAGAGGTGAGATGAGGACTGAAGAGAGGAAAGGAAAGGAAAGGAAAGGAAAGGCAAGGCAAGGAAGGAGATGAGGGTGAAGCAGCAACGAGTAGAGTGAAGAGAGGATGCGGGGGTGTAAAAGGGGCAGGGGGGGGGGGGGGGGGGGGGGGTCAGGATCGATACCCAACTGTGCAACTCAAGCCTGCACACACCGCTGCCGCATCAATACATCCGCGCGTGCATAAGACCCATGAAGACCGAATGAAATGCAGCTTTACTGCAACATCGGAGCTCCTTTCTCGTCGTCAGCTCCTCTCAACGCGCAACGGGATTGTCGTTTCATTCTGAGCTAAATACTGTACATGTTCTCTTCTACTACACGTCTCGCGCGGTACCTATAGCAATGCATGCAGTAGCCAGTTTCTTGAATTCCATTAATAATCGAAAAAATGAATCACATGCGGTTCGTGAGAGAATAGGAAAAGTTCATTGGATGTATGAGATGAGAGAATTTTTTTTTTTTTTTTTTTCTTCTTCTTTTTCTTTGAATTAAAGAAAATTTTCATAGTTTTCAAAATTCTTTCATTTTAGTACATAAATATACCTACTATATATATAGGTACGTATGTGTTAACGCGAGACGAATTCAGAAAAGGAACATGCATACGTATATACTTATATGGAACTTTATTTTTTTTTTTTCTCACGTTTACCTATAGGTACGATGTACCATTTTAGGAATTTACTATAAGCATCAGCTACCCAGCTAATGCGCATTATAGGCATCGAATTATTTCCTAATTGAAATCCATTTAGAAAAAAAAAAAATATGTTTTAATTCGAGGAAAGAATTAACCGTCTTTAGGGCAACATATAGTAGCTTTGTCGGCGTTAATCTTCTCTCCTTAACGATGTGGTAATACCCTGAAATCTGATATAGGTATAGGTACTGTACATAGTCACGTTGAATCTGGCGAGTCGGGTTGTCCTAAATTCGAAAAAGACGAAAAAAGAAGAAAAAAAAACAAAACAAAACACAATGCCTCTCGGCTGTCTTAGGCTAATCAAATATCGCGAATACACATCTATATCTATATTTATATTTATATCCATATCTATACGCGTATAATATGTATATTATATACCTACTTACGTAGGAAGTGAGAGTTGGCGGTAGCGAAAGTTTTGGCAAAGTGAAATTGACTCACCATCAAACTCTGTATCAACTGATTTTGCCTTGCAATCAACCCAAGAACGAGATCCTGACCCACTATATACAATATACATACATACGTCTATGCTTAACATAGGCGAAAAATATTACAAATATATATATACGATATTCAAAATATTCATTTTTTTTTCTTCATTTTTTGCTAATTATTTCGGGATTTGTCGATAGGATTGGAAATCTTGAAGATTATTGGCGTTTTTCTTTTTTCATTTTTTAAATCCATCGGCAAAAATTGACGGTTATCAAAGCTACTAGTTTCGTCTTCATCGTATGCGCATATATATATATATATATAGATATATACGTATATGTACGTTTCTCGAATGCGTAATCCACGGTGACACGTTCTCCTGGGTTGGTAATGGCTAACAACTTGGCGGTCCTGTATTTAACTGAAATATACTACCGTACAACGACACAAGAAAGTCAGGCTTGTCGAGCGGCCAAGAGAATCGTGGCGAAGTAAACAGGCTCGTCGTGATCGTTACACAATCAGCTATATACCGCGCGCGACTAGCATCAGCGATTACCGTATATACCTACAATCGTGTCTTATATCCTTCGTGGATTCGTCCTCCAATACGGTTTCATACTGGGGATTACCAAGCGTCTAATGTATTGGAACGAAAATCCGAAGGACACTAACAAAAAAATAAAAAATTTGATAAATTTGGATAACGGTTTGCAAAAATATGAGAAACGTGATCCTTATTTTCAACTCAACTCTATAACTCTTTCAATTATCTTCTGAGTACTTAACCACAAGTCCATGAAATATTCGAGTATTTTCGGTCTATGAGCACCTAGATCAAATGTTTGAAAGAAAAGTCCCTGAATTTTCTGAGGCAAATAAGTTGCCCTTCGACAATTGGAAATACCAACTATATAGATGCGTATATCCGCGCGTATACTTCTATTTGTCTTTACGTTGAAGGTATATAGTTAATATATACCAAAAATAAAAGTAATTACTTCTCAGTAACTTGTATATTTGTCTTAGTTCAATTGCGCCATATCGCATCGCAAGGGCCTGCTGCTGCTGCTGCTGCAGACAGAATAATTCTGTCACTTGTTTGTTTGGCCTTAGAATTAGATCGCGATAGAACTATAGGTATATATATATGTATATAGGTACCTACACCATGGAGGATTGTTTGACGTAGATTTCTACCTCTAGATATTATGTAGGTAGATAGTTAGAGGTACGTTAGTTTACGTGTTTAAATTTTATAAACCTACCGTACTACTAGGTACGCCGACAATTGTGCATATATATTATATATATATATATATATATATATATATATATATATTTGTGTGTGAATGTACAATTGTCACGAAGCATTACGCTGGATCGAACACGTTTTCGTTTACGACCTTCGCCGATTTCCATAGAAAAATTTCTTGTCGTTGTCGAATACAACTAAGGTTATCAGATTGATTCGTTACGTTTACTGATTAATTATATACGCTAACCTAAATCTCCAAGCTATATGATAGGTAGGTATATTACCTTATTAAACAAATTTAGAATTCGATATTCCGATTTATACATAAATACATATACATCATCTCCAGATTTCAAAAAATAAATTACGTACTCCAAAAAATTATCTTACAACTTGCGAGTTTGGGTTCTGTCTTCATTCTCGCATATAGGGAATACTTGGAACTGATTGTTGGCAATTCTCATTGCATAAGATAAAATATTGCGTTCATTGCAGTAGCATTGGCAGTATATACACATACACCCCGTGATTTTTTTACAATTCAAAAATTTACTGAACATTGCTATATTAATCACAGGACAGGTATTGATATTACATATATTATATATCTATGTATTCATTAGCTCGTATAAATCATTACAGGTACATAATAATTGAACGAATAAACCGTACAAGTATAATTACTGTGTACAGACACATACCTATAGATAGTTTTATATTATATCGTTCGAAAGACCCAGAACTGTAGAATTTTTATCTCAAAGTTTAGCAATTTTTTTTTTTTTTTCTTCTTTTTTTTTTTTCAGTTATCTTCTCTTTTCTTGTAATATACTCAGGTGAAAACGAGTTTTTCGCGAGCTATTTTTAACCGCTTATATCCTTACTTGGTTCCAATTTGAATACATCAGGTGTAAGGTAGTTTATATAATATAATATATAATGTATGTATGTATGTATGTTATGTACTACCTACTACCGTTGGGACATTAAACCTTTATCCTTGTACTGGTTAAAGGATCATAAAAATGAAACGAGTATAAGCATTTAAATTATTTTTCTTACCAGATTGTGTCTCTTTTTTTTTCTCTGTTTTTTTTTTTTCTATTCATTTTTTAGCATTTTTTTTTTATTTTTGTTTTTTTGTTTTTTTAATTTTTTTTACTCTTCTCCCTTCTCGTTTTTTTGTATATAAATTCTCATTTTACAAGTGGAATATCGTACAGAGTAATGTTACCATGACAGGTGGACAGGGAAAAAAAAAAAAAAAAAAAAATTATGCGGCTCAAGTACCACAGTAGTCGAAATGAACACAACCAACTCGCACACATAGCTTTACAGTATGAATTATAGGTATCTAGATATATATTTTCGCTTATAGTAGGTACGGCAAAAAATGAACTATAAAACAATATACGTATTCTTATCGCTTTTAGCATAGTAGGTATACAATATGATATCATATTCTGCGTTTGTTCGATTCATTTTTTTTTATTTTTTTTTTTTTTTTTTTAATTTGTTCTCTATCTTTTTTTCTCTTATATTTGCAATATCTCATCGGTTGCACTTCGTCTAATTATAACGGTTATATATATGGATAATTAATCGGTTGAATAATTCTAACTATTATTCGATCGATGTGTTCGAAGCCTTATGCACCGTCGACGTGTTAGAAATTTTTTTCTTTTTTCTGTTTATAAAACAAAAGAAAAAAAAAAAAAAAAAGTTATATCAAATCCCTTATGCCATATGCAATAAGGCACAACTAATATACCTAACCAACGCGTTAGTTAGCTCTAAAGTTTGAGTAACCTCCTGTACACACACACACACATACTTCGTAAACGCGCAGATATTGTATACGACGACAAGGCAATAGATGCGGCAGGTAGAAACATGATAGAAACTCGGAGAAATAACGGATAGAGAAGTTGGTTGACAGCAACGATGTTGCGACAGATGGTTAATAGCATCACGCAGAGATTCTCAAATTGCAAAAAAAAAAATAAATAAATAAATAAAAAAAGAGCCAAAAAATAGCATTATCGTATACGAAATATCAGATTTGGTACAAAAATCCCATCATTTACGTATAAATACGAATCTGCAATAGGTACAAAAGCCGTTTGAATGTTTCTGAACTTTTGGCATATAGGTATAGTTGGTTCTTTTTTCATTTTTCTCCAAATTATTATTCGCAGCAAAAACTGTTTAGAATTAAAATTTGGATCCCTTGAATTATTGTGTTTACTCAAATCGTTGATGATCGAATTTAACGTGAGTCAAAGTTTTGTCAAATCTTTATTATGGAATATATAGTACTATTAGGGTGGCACTTAATTCGGTCATATTCGAATTTCAATATTCCTATCGGCCAGAACGTCTTATGGTAAAATTCAAAGGCTTTGGGGTGGTAAGTAGGTACTTTGAATCTTGGAGATAGAAGCTCTGAGGTTTTGGCTACATTTTTCTGTATAGGTATATTTGAAGACGTCCTGGCCCATGGGAGCATTGAAATTCGAAAATGATCAAATTACGGACCACCCTGATATAGTATAGACCGAAATGAGTGTGAAATGAAAAAAAAAAAAAAAAAAAAAAATGAAGAAAAAAAAAAGGAAAAGATGTATTGAATATCTGCAAGCTAGGCTATAACTCTCCTCATATACGGTATCGCGCAGCAGGTACATATTGATTATTGGAACGAGCCCCGTACGTATAACGAGTTGAGAAGTAATTCTGTTATCTGTAACAGGAAATCAAAACGAGTAAATAACTATCACGATAGATGTATATATATATATATATATATGTAGGTAATAGCTGTGGCTGTTATACCAGCGTGTAATAATAAAATCTGACGTATTAATGTTCCCTATAATAATCACGTATAATATAATGTAGTACCTTATAGATAAATGAAGAAAAAAAAAAAAAAAATTCGAAAAAAACGTTTTTTTTTTTTTTTTTTTTTTTTTTTGCGTAGTGGATAAATCTAAGCAATAGATTGGATCAATGAAAAATCATAAGGGTCTATGAAGTATAAGTTTAAATCGTATTAGATATATATATACGATAAATCAATAATCTTTGATGCTTCGTCATTATTGATATGTTTTGTTATTGTCTTGAGAGACATTGAGGGTAATGATCGAAAATAAAATGGGACAGTCTGAAACGTAGTAATAGATTTTTTATTTCGCTCAAACATCGTATATATGTATTTAAAAATAATAATAATAATAATAATAATAATGAAAAAAATAAGGATGAAAAAAAAATTATCAAAGAATTTTAAACTATTCGACCCACTTAATATTCTAAATAACAATACACTACTATATAACTTTACAATGCAATTCAAATCCTATTAGAAATAGAAAAAAAAAAATAAAAATAAAAAAAAAAAAAAAAAAAGGAGAAGGAGAAGGAAAAAAGAACTAAGATACTTAAACGACGTACGCGAGGAAATCAACTATGAGGTACTTGCTAACGTAATCTGTACACCAATAACTGTAGGTATCCATTACCCGAGCCTCTATATACTAGTTAGCCAGATTCCATTCAAGTTTAATCAAAGATTAAAGTAGATTTTAAGGCAAAGAAAAGCTGTTTAAATATTACAGAAAGAAGAAGAAAAAAAAAAAGAAGAAATGGACTTAGACTTCGTGAGTTAGTGAATCTCTAAATGGAGTAGATATTATCACTTGTAGTCTACGTACAACTCGTGTGTGAAAGATAAAAGATAAAAGAGAGAAATTTCTGAGCAACTCGCGACAGAATTCTAACAAAAAAAAAAAAAAAACAAAAAAAAAAAAGAAATGAATAATTTGAATTTGACAGGAAATTATGAGAGATGTTATTGATATGGAAGTATAATTTTATATCGATACGATAAATTAACGAATAATGAAATGAGAAAAATAGAATTTAAACAGCTAGTCTGTCAGACTGAAGGTAAAGATAAAATGCATCGTTAGTTGAGCACCACTGCCCTGGCAGCCTTGGCTGAAGTTGTCGAACCCGCGACCCAGTTTCATGCACGCACTAACACCGTATCGCGGGTGCATGCGGTGTGCATTAACACGTACGCGTTCTCGCGCGCGAGAACTACACGCCAGATAAAATGCTGGCAAGTGCTGCTCCGAGAGGAGCGTAACGTAGAAGAGAAGAGAAGAGAAGAGAAGAAAGCGCAGAGGAGAGACCTGGGGGATGAAACTCCAGAGTTTGTTAAAACCGCGATGAAAATCGGGTGAAGTTAAAGAGAGAAAGAAAGAAGAGAGAGAGAGAAAAACAAAAACAAGAAAAAAAAAAAAAAAAAACACCATGAAAAATAGAATCAAATCAGAATCAAATCCCATCGATATATTATGATGTTGCGGCGTAGTGGCGCTACGGGCATTGATTTCATATGTAAAACTTTGATAAGAAAGAAAAAAAGGAATAAAAAAAAAAAAAAAAAAAAAAACTTTGAACGGTCCACCGAACCAGAAACTCTCGATTTCTGGTTAAACCCAAACGTATAGGTATAAATGTTTATAGTTTTTCTTAATATCAACCAAGAATCGTGTCTAATTTTCAATGTCCTTGCCGCTCGAATGAAACACCCTGAGTTTACTTCGATCTATCTTATATATTATATTATATTATATACGGAGGTCATTCCCACCTGACAAATTATACAATGGATTTATAATATATGTATAAAATTATTTACTTTATTTATTTATTTATTTATATTTGTGCATTTATATCTTTGAAACGTACATAAATCGCTGGATTTATTATATATATATATATATTATCATAGTTATAAGTATGATAGGCAAACTGTTGAACTCCAGACGATAACTTTCGACCATACCTACATATAAACGATATATAAATTATAAACTGAAAAGTGTAAATATATATACATATAGGTGAGTTTGAATAAAACAATTTGTAAACAATTAGGTACACCACCGACTACTATTACCCGGACACGGTAATTTCCCACGTTTTGTATAACACATATATATGTATATATGTATGTATATACCTAGACAATCGCCTTTACTTACGCAATCGACAACATTGGCTTCTTCCGTTGCAGGCATTAGTGAATGAAGTAGTAGGCATACTTAGGCAAATGTTTTATTACGTTTAACCAGAAATACAAATAATAATGACAGAAGAAGAAGAAAAAGAAAAAGAAGAAGGAAACTGCTCCTTTCTATTCTGACATTTAAACACACATACCTATATATATATATATAACATCTGTAAAATACTATATAAGATTAGTTTTTCCCCGTCCGGGGATGACGTCTTCCAAAATAACCATACTAGTGATAAATGGGTAGAAAGGAGATCGTACAAAAGATGGTCACTTCGATTGATTTCGAAATTTGTATCAATTTGCTGCTTAAGGTGTTCTCTACCTAAATGAAAGTAAATGATTAGAATATTGTATGCGTTTAATAGAAAAACAAAAAAAAAAAAAAAATTGATGATAATTTTCAAGTGCCAACCAGCTGCTGATGTGAGTCAAAGGCAATACTTATATTATACCCTCACTGTTGTTAGTTATGCACAGATAAATACTCAAAGTGTATAAAGATACGAGTGCACGCATGTTATATTACTAATTATATTATACTGCAGGCGTTATTTATTTATTTATTTATTTTTTTTTTTTTTGTTGAAATGCGACGTTTATTATGTACCTATGAAAACAAAAATGCAAATATATTCTTTTTTTTTTTTTTTTTTATCGATATAGAAAACGTATTAATAAATGATCTGAGTATGAAAATTCACTTATATTAAATTTACTTGATACATTATATGTAGTAGATACATGCAGTATCTATATAGATCTATAATATATGTATATAGCCAAGATTCACCTCTTATATGTTTAGTCGCGTATAGTTAAATCGAATACCTAGTCTAAGTTAGCAAGGCTACAATTTGAAACGAAGCTGGTGACTCGTGCATATATATACATGAAGTGAAACCAATCATTACTCACAATCAGTATACTATTTACGACAATATAAAACTCATATAGTCAGTGGCTTAGTAGGTATATATATATAAGTAATAGTAGCAGCAATAGAGAACAGCTAAATAAAATCCATACCAACATATCTTGAAGCCAGCGGCGTGCCTAGAGGCAAACTAATAGCGGTGATTGTAAATTATTTGTTTATATATCTATATACGAGGTGAGCGTTTATATATATATATATATATATATATATATATATATAAAGAAAAAGGCAATAAATAAAAATAAATAAATAAATAAAAAAATAAATAAAAAAAGGCAAAGAAATGAGAAAAAAAAACGAGTGATTAATATATGTATATATTTACCATGGTCATGCTCTGTCGTTAGTATATACCTGTACTATAAGAGGTTTGCGAAATTCTATACTGCATATTATAATGGTATAATAAAAGATATAATAATAATTCTCCAGTTTAGCCGAAAGGGATAAGTTTTTTTTATTTTTTTTTATTTTTTTTTATTTATTATCAAATTCCGTGTAATCGGACGTTTTTCTACTACTACGTTGCATCCAAACGCATCAGAGCATGCGGCACGAACGAGCCGTTAAATTTGTCGGTTATTTTTGGAAAAAGAGTGCGAGGTAGAGAACGAAAACGCAAAACGGGGTGACTGCGCAGAGAAAACCAGAATATGTATATCAAGAAGCGGTAAACAGCTTCCAGCAACGAGGAATTAGTGCCTATAAGCTACTACTACCTACTCCAAAACCTGCGCATTTCATATGATGAAGAAATTTATTAAGATTGATTTAGATGAACCTACGCTTTTAACGCACCTCTCTTCGTTATCATTTACTAATTGTTGAACTTCATGTGTTTTTTTTATTGTTTTTTTTTTGTTTTTTTTTCAAATTTATTTTTAAAAAATCGTCGAGAGCATGAACAGCTTCATGTGACTTTCGGCTGTAGTATTATCATATGATTTTACGAAGAGCTCGCCCGCGCCTTGGCAATTCTAACAATAAATTATAATAATCAACACGCAAGTGTATGTGTATGTGTGTGTTTGCGTTTGCCCACAGAATATAGTATGCCGCTATGAATCGCGATTGTTACCTTCCTACCTGAACGAAGTAACCGAACAGGGTTGTGCATGTGAGGTGAAATTTAGAAAGCATCATAGGTAGTAGGTATACCCACATCATCAACGGGCTAAAATGTTGCGCCGTTGGCAATTGCGCATCTCGTGAAAGATTTCGCTGTAAAATTCACATATATATTTATTCATATATATATATGTGCAGTTCTGCAGCCCGCGGTGATTCAGAAGTACATAGAAAGAAAGGTTGACTTGATTCAAGATAATTTTGGGGGTCCAAAAATGAAGACCGAAATTTTCTCGGATCAAATCAAAATTTTTTTTTTCTCGAACCAAGAAAATTTGGAAAATTTTCTTGGTTCGAGAAAAAAAAAAAATTTTGATTTGATCCGAGAAAATTTCGGTCTTCATTTTTGGACCCCCAAAATTATCTTGAATCAAAAATAATTTTCTTGTATAATATATATATATTTATAAAAACGATTATTTAAATATGAAATATGTTTATCTAACGAAAAGTTATAAGAGAGACACGCGATGCAATGGCGTCGGAAACTAGTGTTTGCCAAACATTATATACAAATATTTACCAAGTATAGTCGAATACGTTTGCAAGGTAATAAAATATAACCGCAGAGAAAGCGCCGACGCGTTATGTGGCTAAAGGTTACCTACCAAACGGTTATAACGAATCCGCGTGTAATACGAGGCTTAAATCAGACTGCAGGATGAAATCGTCGACGTTCTTAACTCATCTATGTATAAGGATATAAAGTGTTGAATAAAATTAAATTACGAAATGCAAAAACAAGAAAAAAAAAAAAAAAAAAAATTCGAAATCCTTAGTTTTTTTTTAGTTTTTTTTTTTTTTTTTTCTTGTTTTTCTTTTTACTTCATAACTTCTAAAATTGAAACTTTTCTCAGAGCCAATATACGTCGACGTGATACTTGATGGATCGAGTTAGGTGTGAGACCTGCAAAGAAACGTGGCGAAGTCACAGCAAAGTGAATCGGGAGCGTACATACATACATACATACATATATATTCACGCCTGCATAGTAGCAGCTGTGAAAAACGATGAAACAATGCGTCAAAAATAAATTTCACCTCCAGTCGCCGACTATGAAGTAAAGGCTTATGGTTCATCTCGTATCAAATATCCTGAATCTTTTTTTTTTTTTTTTTTTTTTTTCCTCTCTTCATTTCATTCTTTTTTCTTTCCATCTTTTTTGTAGAATGGAATTTAGGTCTCACCGATATGAAATTGGTCTCTAAAGTTTCTGGAAATTGAAATTACTCGGAAATTGCGTCACTCCATCGAGTGTTTCCTGGAAAATTAAATTATAGGGAAACTACATATATATATATATATATAAATGACGCGTTATTTCACATCGATATACCATACTCTCACCTGTAATACGCGACGCGATTTCCTCTTAGCTGCGACTAACGAGAAAAAAAAAAAAAATCAAAGCATGAAGTATAAAAAAAATTATTCCATAATAATATCAATGATTATTTTTAGGGACTGTTTTCTACGCTGATTTCTGATGCTTTACCTTGCAGCTCGTTACCAAAAGCCAAGGAAAGAATCAGGTCGAAATAGGATAGTCGTAAGATTCGATAGAACGTATAATATGTTATATGATTTTTTTATCTGCGGTATAGAAATTTTCATGAGAATCTTTATAACCGCACGGTGCGAAATTTTTAGTTCGCAAAAGATTTGCGTAGCCAATCTAAGTCATGAAGTCGACGCATAGCCGTGGCTATGACCCAAAACATGACTAATCACTGACCACCGTTGACACTGAGTTATACTGCGTACGGAGTACTGACCACCGACCACCTCTACTAGGAGCTTAGGTCGTGGATCACGTAGGAGTGGAATAAACTTGTGCAGAACGGTGTTGAACAAGTAGGGATTCAATTTTATATCATTTTTGGTCAATTTTATTTAGAATTTATTCTAATTCCATATGCGGTAATTGAAGAAGATAATATTACCGTTATAAAAAGAGAGCAGAGGTAACTCCGCGTAAAAATATAACAAGAGAGGAAACGGTTAAAATTTAACAGAAGGAATTCGGACTGCAGAGCTTCCGAACGCGCAATAAAACAGTCTTGCGCTTCTGTAACCTGCAGTCGTTCAACTCATTGCGAATTTCAGAAATGAACAATTTTTTTTTGGTAAAACAGTGCAAATTAAGTTTGAATTATACAACTGATTGGGGAAACGATATATCGCGTCACTAATGCCATAAGGTCGTAAGCGACAAAAAAAAAAAAAAAAAAAAAAAAAATTTCGTATTTTTGGTGGCAAAATCTTTTTCGTGCCATATAACATCGTTTGGGCATATCCGCAAAAAAAAAAAATAAATAATTTTTTGGCGCTTACGACCTTATGGCATTAGTGACGCGATATAGGATAAATAATAAAGTTGAAATTAAGATTTCGATATCGTTTAAATTTCTAACTGTATGCATAGTGCGAAAATACGGTGACTTGTGGATCGAAGTTTTAGCATAACTCCATGGATATTCGAGGCTGTAATTTCTTATCCAAGGGCGTTTAGGTATTTAAATCGAATTCCTAAGACAGAATTTAATTGCAAGTAGGTACATATAGGATGAATATCGTCTCGTCTCGCGTACCAAACGCGATGCCCGCCAAGAGCGGTCTGTTGCCGATGTGCGATTCGCTTTGCGATGTGGGTCAGCCGCGAGACACCCGTGCTTACCGAACCGAGCCGAATACCGTCGGAAATACACGAGTACCAATCACGTTCTGTATCTGGGTCAGCTGTGCCGTTGCGCATGCGCTTACGGTCCTCGGTCGTTCACCGCGTTCACCGACGAAGTTACTAACCTGCCGACGGCGGTACCCGCCGCACGTCTCCATGCCTGCGTATTGACCGGTGGACAAAAAAAAAAAAAATTTTTTTTTGCCTTTTCACGCAATATATATCTAACGAAATGAAATAGTACAGGCATCTTATGTCAAATTTATATACTTATTGATATAGAAAATTATCGTCTAGTTTTTATGCTCTAAAATCTCTCTGTATATAATAATCGACGAAAAAAAGTACACGTTCAATATTATGAATTTTTTCAACAAGTGATGAATCGGAGTTGATTTTACGTGTCTAGTTTTCTTTTATAAATTGTTAATTCTCATTCGAGTTAAGCTTTAGAATTTTTATTCGATGTATTCGTCGTTCTAGATTCGTTTACGTTCGTTTTACCACTCGATTTGTAATTAGGTAGATCTATACATCTATACGCGGGACCGACATTAAGCGGAAGCCAAAAAGGCCCGGGCTTGGTATCGCGTATCGGCTATTCGCGGTGCAGTGCGGCCCTAATTCAAAAATCTTTTTAAATGCCTTGCGATCTTGGCATCAAACGTACATTCGTACGATCACATTTATACCCCATCTTCTTCTTCGCCAATGTCGTAAGAGTTGCCACACACCGCGGCTAGCTGCTTTCTTAACGGAACCGTACCGTCCATTCTCGTCTTTGCGTTTGCGGGACAATATAAAACTCCCCCTTCTCTACCGCCTACGACGACCGGTATACAAGTATCTTATACCTATACCACTCGTCTCTCCATTTTCATCTACTACTAGCCGATTTTCAAAGTCTCTCTTAGTTCTTCCGCGAGAGGTAGAGATTTTTTGTTGTTTTGTCCTTTTTTTTTTTTTTTTTTTTTTTTTTTTTTTTACTCTTTATCTCAAAAGGAACCTGCACTGCCATTCGGCTCGATCAATGAGCTGCTATTTAGAGCCACTGCTATCTATATTCGTACAAAACATCAGATGAATCGAGGCGGATGTCGCGTCGCATATATAGTTACGTCTATAGTACCTACTGCATAATACAACGCAGATATACGTTGCTTATTTTATTTATTTTACTATTCATAATATTATATAGTTTTAAACGCATGAGAATACTATTATAGGTATATAGACGTAGAGAAAAATTCTAAAAATTTGATACTTTCGCCTATACTTATTTTATTTTTGTATCATTTATTTAATTTTTTTTTTTTTTTTTTAATTTATTTCAAAATTTCAAAAATTGCATAATTATATACTACGATGAGTTTAAATATGAATTCATGATCTTAGTCGTTTGAAACTACGATTCTATATCTCGTAATATATCGTGCGCGTTAATAGGAAATACGAGACGACAACTATTTATCAGTAATCAAAAGTTGTTTGTTTACGTAACGTTTTTAATTACTTTGACATGAGATAGGATCGTATATAGCTGCGAGTGTCTTGGCTCCCTTTATTGTCGACGATGCTGCGTGTTTAACATTCTCTATTGTGTCTTCGGTATCTTTTGTACCTTTGACACACGGGTTTCATTTCATTCCATTTCATTTCACTTCATTTCGATCTCTCTTTATTTTTATATCTCAATTTCTTCTTCGTTTCATTATTTTCTTATCCATTTATACACAGAATTAAGAAAGTTTGACTTGATACAAGATAATTTTGGGGGTCCAAAAATGAAGACCGAAATTTTCTCGGATAAAATCAAAATTTTTTTTTTTCTCGAACCAAGAAAATTTGGAAAATTTTCTTGGTTCGAGAAAAAAAAAATTTTTGATTTTATCCGAGAAAATTTCGGTCTTCATTTTTGGACCCCCAAAATTATCTTACAAGTTAAACTTTTTTTTTCTCTGTACTTAATATGCGAGATCCTTCTCAATTTCATTTATTGCATAAAACGTTTTCGTAGGAATTTCTATAGTAAATACATATACATATATATTATGTAATTATAGAACAGATCATTTTACATTAAGACGAAAAAATTATTTACCACTATCTTAACGTCATATTTGTTTTTAATATTTGTTAAATAATAACGAAAATGATTTATGTACGTAAAAAAAAAAAAAAAATTTTCCAAGAATTATAAAAATTATCAAATATAATTTTCCTAACATTTTCCGTAGGTATAATATATCTTGAATTATTTTCCTTGTATTAGTTTCCCTTATAATTCCGTCGTTTTTTTTTTCCCCCGTTTTGATTATAAACACAAAAGTTATACTATATGCAAATGGTCAAAATGATGGTAAGATCGATTCGAGGTAACGAATTGCATCCCAACTAGGTATACCTAAATATTTAGACAGCGTAGGGACGCGCCCGTGCAATGCTACTGCACAATTTATTTATTTTTAGTGTTATTTATAGCTAAAGTTACGTGTCGCAGGTTGGCAACCCCGTGCGAGGTTATGCAATGAATGAGAAGGAAAGAGATAGCAGCGGACCGCGGTAAAGCCGCGTAGAAAGACAAGGACGTATATAAGCGGAAAGAACGCGAGTTTGAGTGAGACAGTTAAACTGCGCGCGGGTGACACGATAGTTTGCCAGAGAAAGTATATAGCCGGGGCGAGTTCGAAGAGCCCATAAGTTTGAAACGTGGTTCGATATGAAAAAGCGAAAAAAAAAAAAAAAAAAAAAAAAAAAAAAAAGAATGAAATTATATCTAATTGAAATTTTTTTTTTTTTTTTTTTTCGCATTAATAGTTTTATAGAAAATATATATAATAAACGTCGAACTATATTATAATCGTTTTGCAGTTAAAATTATTATAAGAGGAAAAAAGAAACATATATATATATTATTTTTTTTTTTTTCCCACGCTCAAGGCTATTCGTTTATATTTTATAATCACCTATATATATATATATATAAAGTAGGTAGTATATGTTTAACTATAATAATATACGAGCTATAGGTAAGATGAATAAATACAATAATGCGAGAAAGGATGCAGATTTAGCGTATATATATGCCATAGCTTCTCACGTATAGAATACACGCGGACAGCTGCTGTCGATTGTGCAAGACAATGTCTGACAGATTTTCTCTAGATAAACAAAATCCCTGAGGCTCATATCCCCCCGCGCATATGAATATATATTATATATTATATATATGCATGAGCTGTATAGGCATCCATTATAACAAGTATTAACTCTCTGTAGAATCAAATTCAGCAATTTATTGTGCCATACGGTAATATCTAATATAATACCGCAAAGTGTGCTATAGAAATGAGTTATAACATTTTATTTTATTTTATTTTATTTTATTTTATTTCATTTTTTTTTCTTCAACTAAAAAAAATCTTGCATAACGTATTCATATAACGCGTCCTATGGAGTTCGAGAGTTATACGTCTACTATATATGTCTATCGGAGATCAGAAACTCATTAAGAATCTAA
Source organism: Tenthredo mesomela (assembly GCA_943736025.1). NCBI lineage: Eukaryota > Metazoa > Arthropoda > Insecta > Hymenoptera > Tenthredinidae > Tenthredo > Tenthredo mesomela. The sequence continues at coordinate 19,815,216 of OX031016.1, read as the reverse complement.
TTAATTTGCGATTCAATTCGCATTGCGTAATAACTTTTTTCGTTATAACCTGGAATTATAGACGATATTATAATCATTTTCTTATATATTTCAAATAATTATCGTTATTTTATTTCATTATTTTATTACTAGATATACTATATATATATATATATATATATATGAATTTTAATTTATCTCTACTACATCGATTCTTCCGGCTGGTTTATATGTAGGTATATAAATAAATATAGGTATAATATATATAGAAACATATTATGATGCAGAGAATCAGCCAGCTATCATGCCGGTTGTAACTAACAATGAGAGAAGAGGTTTTGTCTATGCGAGTGCGTGGGTAACGTTGAAGCAAATGTAGGTAACGTGTCTTGGGGAGTCTGGTTGGTCTAGCCTAGGCGTAGGTAACGTAGGTGAGCGTCGTCGTTGCATTTTAAATTATGCGCGCTTGAACGCGCGCGCGAATCGTAGATCAAGGAGCCGAGGTCGAGTTCGAGTTCGCTAAGTTCTCAGAGTTCACGATGTTCCATATTTTTTTTTTTAATTTAAAAAAAAATTTTTTTTTTTTTTTTCACTCTTTCTCACCGATTACTATTATATTTATACTTTATCTTCTCCGTATCTCCATTTTTACGATGGACCGCTACGTATATATGCACTTTCCGCATCTTTCAATACTTAACCGTCAGGTTTTTACTCCGAGGCATAATGCGTAAATGAATATACCAAGACATTCCATTTTATACGACGTTGAGTAAAAAGTAAAAAAAAAAAAAAAAACAATGCCGTCAATTACTATAACCAAACGGTTTTATGTATACCTGACGGTATAGGTATAGATATACTGCAACAATCGCACGCAAAAAAAGAACAGTGCGTTTATCTTACGATCACTTATATAGTCTCGAACAGTCAGTGCGGCAATTTCTATTAGATATATCTATTATACTAAAGATCGAACTGCTATCGCTGTCCGTTAGAATGATACTTCTGGCGGATAAAAAGATAGAGAAAAATTTGTCCTATTTATTTTTATAAACAGTTTATATCCCTATACGTATAGAAACTTAAATACGAGAGGGTCAAAACTCAAAGTATACACAAATAACTTGTCATTGTACAATCGTATTTATAGAATTGTTTTATTATTTATAAAAATCAACTTCAGCGACCCGTATCAACTCACCAGTACAAGTTACACTTTGGCCGCAATGGGCACTTTTGTGGAGTATTTTATTCTGAGTAAATCAAGATCAAGACCAATGTAATAGCTTGAAATGCGGCTGAGTTATAGAAATTTGAAAAAAAAAAAAAAACAATCTCGATTTACGTGTATTTTAAATGGAAAATCTTCGCACGCTTTGGGAAAGTACTTAAAATTAATATTAAGAGCTGTAACTTTCAGGGAAATTATTTTTCGACATTTTCAACCAAATTCCACGTGAGCACTAAAAAAAAAAAAAAATAGTCGTTTTAAAAAAATCACCCTAATATATATATACATATATTAATTGACCAAAAAATTCCGACACTACCTGTCGTAATAATAAATCGATCGTACAAAGTTCAGACCTCAAAGTTCTCTACCGTCATATACGTATATAATATACAGTATATTGTCTTGTCTAGTTGCGCGGTGATGCACTCGGCGCGTTGTTTGCGTCCGCGTTTGTCTCGTAGACGCTTATCAATAGCATTGTTTGCACGTCGTTCCTGCGTCGCGTATAGTCGTACAGTATATTTCTTACTCGTATATCTATATCTATATATATATATATCTATATATATATATATGTATAGCTAGGAGGCACGTGCGCGAAGGAAACGCAGCAGCTTCGTGGTACAGCCTCGCGGCGTCACCACCGTCTGTTACATTTGGCTTGCTATGGGGATTCAAGATATAGAAAATAGAATCGTTAAAAGCATTCATATATATCGCGTCACTAATGCCATAAAGTCGTAAGCGCCAAAAAATTATTTTTTTTGCGGATATGCCCAAACGATGTTATATGGCACGAAAAAGATTTTGCCACCAAAAACACGAAATTTTTTTTTTTTTTTTTTTTTGCCGCTTACGACCTTATTGCATTAGTGACGCGATATGCGAGTATGAAGGAATCAAAGGTTTCGATGTGATAAGAATCAAGTAGAATATTTTTCCCTGTTATTATATAACGATTTTATAAACACGAATTAAACATATAAGGTTCGTGTGAAATAGAAATGTATAAATTGTATAAAAAAAAAAAAAGAAATGAGTAAAACGTGTCTTTTTAATTTTGAAATTAAAAATTGAAATGATATTTTCCAAATCGTATCTCTACGCGCATGTAAGTAAGTTTCCAGCTATATCGACGGCGCGAAACTCTCGGCGCACGGAAAGCGCGCGCTAGGTACTCGGGCAATTCCGTCGACGACTGTTAGCCGGGGTGGGGGAGCCGCGGGGTTTTCGGCTATCATCGCTAGAAGTACAGTTCAGTGACCTGCCACAGCGCGGTTAGTGGTGGGGGGGGTTTCTCTCTGACATATTGTTGGATGCCAGGCTGGTCCGCTGGCTACTAAACCGCTCGGTTATAACGAAAGCCACCGAAAAAATTTTTTTCATGCCTTTGAGCTTTTTCCAATGGGTTTTGTCTTTCACCTTCGATGTACTACAACAAAACTTTATTGTGCTATTACAAACACGAACGATATTCGGATAATTATCAATAGATAAAGATAAAATTTAAAAAAAAAAAAAATTAAATTAAATTAAATACCGCGTTAAAAGAAAAACACCGCCGGCAGTAAGTAGTAACAGCAACAGCAACAGCAGCAGCAGCAGCAGCTGCACCCGTTGCGTCTTACGACGTAAGGATATAGAAACGCGCTAGTTTTACCACGGTTTAGCCACGACGGTGCTTGTGCTTCGGGCAAACAAGGAAGTGTATTTCTGAAGTGAACGAACGGTGCAAGAATCTCACACATACAACAACATACACACATATATACTTTATATTAAATTTTAAATCCTATATAATTTACGTTTGATTTTCAGATTTTATATATTTATGAAATTTATGAAATTTATGAAATTTATGAAATTTATGAAATTTATGAAATTTATGAAATTTATTAAAAAGGTGGTTTTTTTTTTTGGTTTTATTAAACTGTTAAAAGTGGCGAGGAATTCACCTCGTGATTGCGGAGTATATCTTTAAGGCAGTACTATATACCGTTGACTCGGTGTGAAACGTGGATCTTCAATGATCGAACCTATCTGAACATCTTATCGTTGAAACTTAAACTAAAAGAAAAGAAAAAGTTAAAGTTAAATAATAATGATTATGGAAGTGATGCGGTCGAGGGTTTTTATCGTAAAACAATAGTGAGTGGATGAGTGTTGGTGAAAGTAGTGCGTGATAATATTGTAATATAATCGTTTAATAATTCGTCGATGGTGTTTTTTTTTTTTTTTTTTTTCCTTTATTTCTTTCTTTCTTTTTGTTGTTATTTTCGTTTAATAAAAACAAGGAATTAATCTCGAGAATAATCGGGACAAGCACACTAAGAAGATAAGAGAGTTTTAAGAGAATAAAAAAACAAAAACAAAAAAAAAAAAAAAAAGAAGAAACGAGCATTAAAATAATCACTGCACCCACCACGTTGTGGAAGACGATGAATATATTCTAACGTTTCGTTTTGTCAGACGAATATAAATTGTTTTTTTTTTTTCTATATATCTAGTTGAAATTATTTTTATACGGGAGTTGAGAAGTGACGTTGACATTTACATTACGTTTTTTTTTTTTTTGTTTTTTTTTTTTTTCAACATTTACTTTCATTTTATTTTTATTTTTATTCTGATTTTTTTTTTTTTTTTTTTGTTCTCTATTAAAAAAAAAAAAAAAACTTCGAACTTGAATTGTATACACCGCACACATACCTACACGCGATTACGTTGTACTTAAAGGCTATAAAAAACAAATGAGAGAAGAAAGAATTATAATTTTAATATTAATAGTGGAAAAACGATAAGATATACGTATATACAGCAAAAGCTTAGTGTCACATATATTTACTATATATATATATATATATTAAAAAAAAAAAGGAAAAGAAATAACATATATCTTCATTCGTTGGAGTTATTACCCATCATTCTTCATCACGTGATCATCGAGTAGAGAAAAGAAAAGAAAAAACTAAAATTATTTTTTTTTTCTTAATTTTATTTTTAATTTCTTTAAATTTATTAGATATATATACCAATTGGCGTCGATAGTAATTATAACATTGAAAATCATTAGGAATCATTTGTTAATATACGTAACTTGTTGAAGCACAATACTTATATATGTACTATTATACCTACCTACTCTTGGTCATTATAATATATATACAATACGTGTATAATATATATATATATATATATATATATATAATAAACGTTCGTTACGTAAATTTTCCATTTCAAATTATCGAACATATATAAATCTAAAAATGTTATTTTATGTATTTAATTTTCAATAATGGAACTTCTAAAAGAGTCAATATAATCTATATAGTAGGTGCGTCATAATCGAAGTAAAAGAAAACAAAAAAAAAAAAAAAAAGAATTTTTTTTTTTTTTTTTAAAGAATATACGCGATTGCTGGATATTGTTTTCATTCAACGTATAGGAATTTCGTGTCACGTGTTCAATAGCCGCACAGATACCGATATACCCATTATATACCCTAACCAAAAGTTATTATATTCATATTATTATTCCGAAAGAAGGCGTTTTTTTTTTTTTTTTTTTTTTTCTGTTTCTATTTTATTTTATTTTTATTCTTGTTTTTAATTTTTTTTTTGTTTGTTTTTTTCAATTTTTTTTTTATTTTATCCCTCATCCATGGTTAAATGTCTCGCCGAAATTCTTGGCTACTGCATTTGTTACGTGTCATAAAGATGTTAGCAGCAACGCCGGGTGACTGTACTCTGAGTTCAACGTTCTCAGTTATGTAATGTTTGCCTATACACTGCAAGAGACTCGCTCGACTGTGGCGCTGCCTTCGCGCGCTACCAAGAGACGATAGAATACGCGCGATCATATATACGTATATTACACACATACACATATGTCTGTATATCCACAAACACTATAAGCGTACGATAACATTCGGAGCGTTGACGTCTAGTGATACGCGGCAACGTGTTCTTTTTTTTTTTTTCTTCCTTTCTTTCTTGGTTTTTTTTTTTTTTTATTTGTTTTTTCTCATTTTTCGTCGTTAAATGAGTCGGAAAATTTTCATTCTTTTCACGCAATTATTATATTCGTTAAACTTATGATTTAAGGATGGAATAAAAATTGAAGAAAAAGTAACAATTTTGAATTCCGAATAGATTTTTTTTTTTTTTTTTTTTTTTTTTTCAGAATCTATAGAATCTATAAGAATTTTATTACTCTTATTCGATCATTTGTACTATAATTGAACTGTCAGAAATAGGGATAAAATTTTTTTTTTTTTTTTTTTTCCTCATATTATATTGTTGCATTGTGTGTAACGGTATGTATGTATGTATGTGTGTGTGTGTGTGTAACGTACGTATATACATACATATAGTACACGTATAACGGCACGTGCGGTTATATACCTAAAGTGGGTCGATCGTGGACCGTCTCCTATAATAACGTATTGCTTGGTGTTATTTTCTCCGTAATACCATTAGCGGTATAGATAACAAGAACAAAATTAAGAGAAAATTAGTATAGTAATATAGGGTATATAAAAGGGAAGTAGTGATTCCAGGTTATACTAGTATTCACGTCACTGAATTAATCATTCAATTAATAAACTATACGTTGTAAAAAGAAAAGAAAAAAAACGAAAAAAAAAAAAAAATTTCACACAAATTGGAATTTTTTTTTTTTTTTCAAATTCAATATAAATAAATAATATTATAAAAAAAAAAAAAAAAAAAAATCAATGAAATGGAAACATTTTACGAACGTAATCAATCACACTGAATGCCATTCGATTAATTAGAGTTTACGACTTGCTGCGCGGTTCCACTGCTGTATATATAATATACCGCTCAGTCCGTTATCTGCACACAAATTTCTACACCACGTATAACCAATGAGTATTTATATTGTCTGTATAATGTTTAATACACCAAAGTGCGAAGAATTGAACAATTCACCATGTAGGACCATATTGGATATATTTTTTTATTTGCTTGCTAGGTCTCATCAGCCCACGACACGTGTCAAACGGTGCCGCTAAAATCACTTGACTTGATCGTCGTAGCGCGAGCGTAGCGATTTCTTTTATTTCCTGCAGTATTTCTATCTCTTTTTCTTTTCTTGATTACGTTCTGTTACATTATACACGCGATATATATGTATCTATATGTAGGAGTTATGACAAGCACTTAAGACTGTCTTGTCTAGCTGTATTAGGTATTTCATCATTTTTAATATACCTACACCAAACTTACAATATTCGAGATTTGTGTCATTACGATTTTTATACACCAAATTGCATACTATATTATTCATTTTTATTCATTTTTATAAATATACAGCTATAAAAGTTTTTTTTTATAAAAATAAAAAATCATTTGAAAACTTTAGCTATACTTATTATATAATCTGAGGTATTGTGCTTCAACAGATATGGCTTGAGAAAAAAAAAAAAAAAAAAAAATCAACATTATAATTTTTTTTTTTTCATTCATCATTTTCTAAAAGTCATAATATCTATAGGTACCTACTATATATCTATATAATTATAATCGATCGAAACTGAAGCCGCACGCTACTTGGTCTTGTCGTTTGTCAAACTTTCTCCCACAGGTTGCATCGCACAAGTCGTTTTTTTTTTTTTTTTTTTTTTTTGTTTTTTCTATCGGCACAGATTCGTAAAAAAAAAAAACAAAAAAAACAATGAAATACCAAAAACAATAAATAAATTAATAAAATAAATCCATAAATTCGAATAATCAAAAAAAAAAAAAAAAAAAAAAAGACTGCAGTAACAGGTATAACTCGATATATACGAACCGTAAGGGTCAGATCTTAGTCTAATTTTTCCTCACGAGCACCTTATACACACAGGCACGTAATCAATTTTTCTTATTTCTTTAATAATTCGATGTTCAAATTTATCTGGCAATCAGTTTGGCTCAGCTATTAAGATAGAATTCATATTTTCCACAAATAAAATTTCGATCAAAATTTTTATGCGAGAATAATTCAAATTCGTCAATTTCGATTTCTTCCGTTTCTCGATTTTTTTTTTTTTTTCCCACGATATTTTCATCACAGTCAACTTTTAGTCATAGCCAAAGTTATAGTGACTATATAGTCGTGTCTTAACTTTATTTTTACCACTCTCTCGACAGTCGGGTAATATTCCATTTTCCTCGTTTTAGCTTGTAGAAAACTTTGCCAGATATTTTTACACCGTTTTTACAGTCGCTTTTCCGTTTTTTTTTTTTTTTCTCTTCTTATTTATTAACGCGGAGATCTATATATATATACCTAATATATATTTCCATATGCGAGAAAATTAATCAGAATATAAGAAAAATTCAAATTTTTTTATTATTATATACGAAATAGAAAAATTGCGACTGACAATGCTGAACGCTCTTTGAACGAGAGCGGGGGGCTTTTATTTCAGAATTAAACGTTAAACAATATAAAGACTATATCATAAGTACGCCGTAATTATTAAAAATCAAAAAAATTAACTCGAAAATTGAAAATCTGCGTCGAGAATCGCATATCGGTATAAATTGGGAAAAGTGAATCGGCGAGTGTCGCGGTGAATGGCTTAATATGCTGTATGAGGCAAGTTCCCTACGTGAACAATCAAAATCCAAGGATGATATCGTGATAAGGCGTAAATGGAGAACAACTTATCAGTGTACGGTGGTCCCGGTACCTGGGGAGCGGACAGCACAAGTCCTCAACCCGCTGAGGGACAGACAACGGTTGTTGGACCGGCGCCACCGCAGGCCGGAAGTCCGGGGAATACCATTTTGGACGATCGAAGATCTCAAGCAAATTCTATACGAGGTATAGAAAGAAAAGGAAGCTAAAAAATAAAAAGATATACTATCCGTCTCTCCCCAAAAATTTAGTATCTTATATAATATAATATAATCTACGATGTATAATGACGATCACGAAAAGCTGTAATATATTTCTATTTTTTTTTTTTTTTTTCTTTTTTTTTTTTTTTTTTGAGGTGAAAAATCGAGTAGATATTAACAGCTGTTATACAGTGCAATGCCATTTCAACAAGCAAATCATGAGTTAGCGATTCTTGAAGCAAAATAGATTAAACTTATCTATACCCACAGTAATTAGAAGCTGATATATTGTGTGTTAAGTTTATGTTAATCGTTACGGTGTGTATATTGATTCTTGCATCGACAATTTATTTTTCGATTCTCGCCAATGGAATTTTTTTTTTTTTTTTTCATACCGTTCTTTCAACGCTTGTTGTTTGATTAAAAAAAAAAATAATAATAATTGATATAATGACGCGAGATGAAGAGAAAAGTTCAACGACCTGAACAAAAATTTTTTAAATATAAGTATAAATCTAAACTTATTTTGATTATTCTTCAATTTTGTGGAAAAAGTTGTTGTCTTTTTTTTTTTCCCAAATCAAATCATGAACTCAGCTATCGTAAAAAAAAAAAAAAAAAAAAAAAAATCGATAATTACGCTCCAAACTCTGCATTTGCAGAATGCGGAAAATTTTATTCCTTAGAAAGCTTTCGCCGTGGATATATGATTTGGTCGAAACGTAATATTCTAGACGCGTATTGTGTACTAGGATAGCAATTGAATAAAGTATCTAAAGTTTATCGCATTTAATATATTATATAGGTATAGTATAATATATTAATATACAAGTTTGCTTATCAATGGTACAATATAACGAGCGTATATAGGTACCTATATACATATGTTACTGATGTAGGAATATATCTATAATCGAGATATGTACAAAGTTATGCTTTATGCTCGACGAGTCTTACTTGCGATATATAAACGTATCATATTATATATGTATGAGTTTATAATATATATATATTTGTTATAACGATATACCGCGCGATAATGTTCATTATAATACATATATATATATATATAACGAGCATATATATACATGTACATATAGTTGAGATTACAAATGACGAGTGACTAAATTACTATACCAACTGCTATATTAAGATTATTAGTAAACATGTACTACCACAGATCGAATTTCGGAAGCCGCGAAGTATATCGCGAGGTCATTGAACGCAAATTGATTCACGCAAATACTAACCTTATACATCTTTTAAGGCTTCACGATTCGGAGATTGCTTGATCACGACAATTTTTTTATTTTATTTCTTCTCTCTCTCTCTTTCTCTCTCTTTCTCTTTCTCTTCTATATACACTAAACCGTTACCATACCACTATGTATAAGCGTTTAGAAATAATAATTGCCTTTGATTAATGAGACGCGATTTATAACAGAGAATGAAATCGAATTTGTTTGTCAATTTTTTTAACGAAATTTTACTTTTTGTATTTTATATATATATATATATTTTTTTTTTTTTTGTCTTCTTTTCTCCAAAAACTTGTGATTAAAATTTATACAATTTACTGTAGCAACCCACAGACAATAAATAATATATTTACATATACTATATATATTAATCATTGTGCGTCATTTTATAAGACGTATCTTTTTTTTTTTTTTTTTTTTTTTTTTTTTTTTTTTTTTTTTTACGCATGTTTTATATACATACGTCTGCGTCGTTGAATTTTACGACCCGAATGTATCTCGAGATTCGTCGATCTTCGATGACAGTTTAACGTCGTGCATTAAACTCTTATTTGAACAGGGAGTATCTATCCTATATAAGCTTCTATAAGTGAACATAATGCTTAGAGTGGGAATAAAAATCGTTAATAAAAAATTAAACTTACTTCTTACATCGGTAAAAAAAAAAGAAAAAAAAAAAAAAAAAAAATTGTCTATATCATAGTCACGTCACACGTTTGTCGCTTTGACAATGTCCGGATGTCGCAACACATGCGTATAAGTCATATTATATTATATTCTGCACTAATCATTGAAAAAATTCTAATCTACGTGTGTGTAATATATACTATATATATATATTATATGTATGTATGAAGGTTTATCGCAGACGTTTAAGTACCTCCTATTAAGATAAGCAGAAAAAAAAAAGAAAAAAAAAAAAAATGAAAAAAAAAAAAAAAAAAAAAAAACTGTCGTGAAGACTAAAAATAGAATGTTTTAGTATATTTTATTATAAAAAAAAAAAAAAAAAAAACTAGTCCTAATCCGCGAAACTATCTTTAAGTTTATGTATATAACGCATGTACTCTTAATCTATATTTATTTTAAACGAATTAATTTATCATCATGTGTGCGAATTTATTGATTAATAATTAATGTAATCAAGGTGTTATAAGCGATTTTTAATGATATTGCAATAATTAAACAAATTTTATCAATATTTAAACGAAATATATATTTATCTTTTTTTTATTTTTATATATATTTTTTATATACTTAGAAACAATATGATTGATCATCTTTTTAAAAATGTATTTTTTTTTTTTTTTGTTCCTATTTTTTCAGCCCAGATCGAAATTATCCCGTGCAAGGTGTGCGGTGACAAAAGTAGCGGTGTTCACTACGGTGTTATAACGTGCGAAGGATGCAAGGGATTCTTTCGAAGGTCGCAGTCCTCAGTTGTAAACTATCAATGTCCGAGAAACAAGAACTGCGTTGTGGATCGCGTAAATCGAAACCGATGCCAGTATTGTCGATTGCAGAAATGTTTGCGGCTAGGCATGTCGAGAGACGGTGAGTTTCATTTAATATTATATATATATATATACCTACTTCGGTTTTAGTACACAGAAAAAAAGGTTTACTTGATTTTCAAGATAATTTTGGGGGTCCAAAAATGAAGACCAAAATTTTTGATTTGATCCAAGAAAATTTCGGTCTTCATTTTTGGACCCCCAAAAATTATCTTGAATCAAGAAAGAATTTTCCAAATTTTCTTGGTTCGAGATCATATATATTGCGAATTAATTACTTATATACGTACACAGAAAGAAAGGGTAACTTGATTCAAGAAAATTTTGCGGTCCAAAAATGGAGACCGAAATTTTCTCGGATCAAATCAAAAATTTTCTCGAACCAAGAAAATTGTCCCAATTTTCTTGGTTCGAGAAAATTTTTGATTTGATCCGAGAAAATTTCGGTCTCCATTTTTGGACCGCAAAATTTTCTTGAATCAAGTTACCCTTTCTTTCTGTGTATATTTATTATACATACACACAAATATATATAATTATTACTTAATATAATTTATCTCATAAAATTATATACTTTACTTATATATTATATAGTAAATTATATGATAATTGAATTCCGCTTGATTTTTAATCAATTCTGATTATATACCCGTCTATATACATAGTATATACCTAGTTATTCGAAGTGTCATCGTCCGTTGTTTTACCTTTAAATATCTCCGTCGATATCTGGTCTCATTCGTATGTATTAGGTTGTTAGATTTGACATTGGCGAGGCATTGACCGGTCCCAATCAGTGACTTTAAACTCTAATAGTAGTCAATTTCCCGCGACGCGACGCTTCGCCTCTATATAACGCAACGCGAGGTAGAACGAATATTGCCGAGAATTTATTCAACGTATACCAGCCGAACGTCTAGTTTGTAAAGAACTAAATCATTTTTTTTTTTTTTTTTTTTTTTTTTTTTTTTTTTTTTTTTTAATTAAAAAAATAATATTAATTTTACCTAAAATCACGTATTATACTCCGGTCTGATAAAAAAATGATGAAAACTTGAGAAAATATATAATATATATTACTAACGGACACGACGACGTGACGTAAGGATTCGTCTATATAGATATGATGCAGCACCCGGGTGGCGAACGATTTAATCAATTTATTGAATGGCAAGTGATTAATAAATTCCTTGAATCCCTCGGGACTTTGGTATTCAATGATTATATCTACGCGAAGGCATATAGCTATATAGAGTATAGAGACGATGCGACGCGACGTATAGGTACTGGTAGAAATAAACGCAGATTAAGAGACGCGGGCACGATGCAATGCAATTTTCTATACCTACGGTATGGTACGTAAGTACGGTACGGTACGGTACGGTACACGTCTTACCAACAATTATAACTCTTTATTGTTACTGATCTCCGGCATGAATATTTCTCTTTGACGTCATGCCGTCATCTATTATATATACGATAAGCCTGATGCAGCAGGAACGGTTAAACTCGAGACTAGCCTCTCTCTTTTATATATATCTTATTATAACTTACCTGCACCTTCTTAGTTTCATTTTTCTCTCTTCGTTATCTTATACCGAGAAGTTTCGTGGACGCGGAACGCTAGGGGTACCAACCCGAAATTTTTGCTATTCCATAGCCGTAGGTCATACAGTAAACTGCAGCAGCAGTTTGGTAACTTACTAGATGTTTCTAGTAAGATCACTAGAAATCACTAGAAATCTAGTCACTAGATTTCTAGTCCAGAAATCTAGTGACCAATGATCACTAGATTTCTAGTGATCTCTAGTGATTTTACTAGAAACATCTAGTAAGTTACCAAACTGCTGCTGCAGTTTACTGTATGACCTACGCCTATGGAATAGCAAAAATTTCGGGTTGGTACCCCTAGCGTTCCGCGTCCACGAAACTTCTCGGTATATACCTGAAACTATAAAGGAAAATAAATAAATAAAGAAAGAAAAAAGTGACGAAATTTTTTAGTTGGTTGGTTGGTTTCCTCGAGAAAACCTTCCGCGCATCTTTTCTCAAGACTCGTAGTATAGAAAAATTTCTTCACATATATTTTTCCTTATTTATTTTTCCTTCGCGTTTCAGGTGTATAGAAAATAAAATAAAAAAAAAAAAAAACTAAAAAGACGCTGCGGGGGAGAAGAGGTGAATTACATCGTCAAGTTTCCTCGCTTATATATATTACTCGGTATAACTCACTCCTTCCTTCCTTCCTTCATTCGTTCGTTCGTTCGTTCGTTCGTACATTCGTTGCTCGCGCTGCGATGACTGTTTAGTCATCCGAACACAGGTGACTGAACTTGACTTAACCTAGAGTAACCCCCTAATTCCGAGAGCCAACGACTTCTGCGCTAGTCCGAAACTTACCGGGTCGGACGTACGTACGTCGACAGCTGTTTATAAAGATGCGCGATTGTCTCACAGTCGTGGTAAAATTTGTATGAAATTTAAAACCCGCATTTCTATACGTATATGTATACTTATATATACACATAAGCGCGTGAATAGCTATAGTATAGGTATAATACATATCTTGATTACGACACCTGATGCAATCTGTAAACCTCTTTCCTTCTCCTTCTTCTTCTTCTTCTTCTTCTTCTTCTTCTCATTCTCCTGTTTATATCGATTTGAAATTTATCAAAATTATCAAAAAAGAAACCGAACAAGAAAAAAAAAAAAAAAAAAATAAGAGAAACAACATCAAACCGAAAGACTTTTTTTTTTTTTTTTTCAAAAGCATATTATTACATTATGCGTGTGAAACTATATGTTATTAAATTCGAATATCGCCTGTTTCGGCTCACGATTTAGATATTATCCAATTACCTGGTTCGAATTCAACGATTCCCTGGAATTTAAGGCTTTTCAGTTGACTAGACAACGGTATTTCCCAAAGGCGCGTCAGGACTATAGTATATATGTATAAACCTGTTGCCAGTGCTGTAGTCTAGATACATGGAACCCAGATTATGGGGCGAAATTAAGAAAAGAAAAAAAAAAAAAAAAAAGAAACTCCTGTCTATATAGATTCATATACACACAAAAAGTAAAGAAATAGTAAATTTTTGGCGGTTGTTATATTGACAAATTTTTTTATTCACTTTTCTTCAATTTTTACAAAAAAAAAAAAAAAAAAAAAAAGAGAAAAAAAAATTATGCATTTGAACATTATAGATCGCCTAAAAAACTGCTTGAGTTCATAAGTTACGCCGTATATATCCTGACGAGCATATCGACCGCTCCTAAGAGAAAGAACGTAACTCGCGAAGCGCGCTAGTAACGACCTATCTCGGACATAGCGCTAGTAAGAACCTATTTCGTGAATCCGGCTAGTATGAACGTATCTCGCCGATGCGCATAGTAAAGCCCTAACTCGGAAGTAGCGCTAGCACAAACGTAGTTGGCAAATTCTGCTAGAATAAATGCAACTTAAAAAAAAAAAATAATAATTAATAATTAATAATTAATAATTAATAATAATTAAATTAAAATAAATTAATTAAAAATTAATAAATAAAATAATTATTAAATATTTAAATATTAATATTAATTATTTTTTATTTTTTATTAATAATTATTAATTCATTAATTAATTATTATTATTATTACTAATAATTTCCCAACTACGTTTGTATAGCGCTACTTCCGAATTAGGGCTTTACTATGCGCATCGGCGAGATACGTTCATACTAGCCGGATTCACGAAATACGTTCTTACTAGCGCTTTGTCCGAGATAGGTCGTTACTAGCGCGCTTCGCGAGTTACGTTCTTTCTCTTAGGAGCGGTCGATATATAGACATAATTTATACGATCAGTTCCCCGTTTAATGTTTTGGGCCATATATAATATCTTTCTCGAAGTTTCTATAGTAGGTATACCTAATACCTATCGAGACTATATGCGGTAGGCGTAGGTATTTTTTCATTATATTTATGCTAATATTAATATAATGATGATGCCATTTCCAGTATAATGATTCCGCTATATATGAATAAGTTCTATTCTTACGAAGAATTTTCACTCAATTTATATCACATATCCTAAAATTAAATGAACTTCTCTCTTTATATATATATATATATATATATATATTAGGGTGGCGCAAAAAAACCGACTATTTTTTTTTTTTTTGAGTCTCGGGTGAAAAAATGTTAGTTTTTGATGTTTTAAGAGCCCTCCCCAAAGGACAGCTCAAAAAAAAATTTTTAAGAGGTCGCTCCAAATTTTTTTAAATTTCAAAAATCCAAAAAAAAAAAAATAAGTTTCTGAAAGTTTCAGTTCAAAATTTGAATTTTGAAAGGTCGCTCATAATTTTTTAATAATTAAATAATTAAAAAATCTAAAGTAATGCACTGATAAATTAAAAAAAATTATGAGCGACCTTTCAAAATTTAAATTTTGAACTGAAACTTTCAGAAACTTATTTTTTTTTGGTCTGTAAAATTATACCGTAACGAGAAAAAAAATTAGAAAAAAAAAAAAATTCGATTTTTGACGATTTTTGAAATTTAAAAAAATTTGGAGCGACCTCTTAAAATTTTTTTTTTTTTTTTGAGCTGTCCTTTGGAGAGGGCTCTTAAAACATCAAAAACTAACATTTTTTCACTCGAGACTCAAAAAAAAAAAAAAAAAAAGTCGGTTGTTTTGCGCCACCCTAATATATATATATTTATATCATTTGTATAATATATTTCTTTTTTTTTTCTTCATATTTTTCCATTCTGTCATATTATATACCTACGTCGTTAATATTTCTTAGAAATCGTGACGATCCTTGCCCGTCATCCATGTAGGTTATAGGTATATGGACTATCCTTTGTTCAGCATCGTGTAGAATGATTCGGAATTTCTTAAAAATCATATACTATCATCATTATTGTTATTTCAATTGATTAGGTGATTCAATCGAATTGGAAAAATGGTCGATCGTCTGTATATTGTATTCTTTTTTTGTCGTCTTATTTTTTTCTCAAATCGAAACGATTTACCGAAGAAAAAATTTGTTCTTTAAAAATCTTCTTCATACGTGTGCTGTGGCATGATTTTCTGCAATTCGATGAAATATTAACGCACGAATCAATTTTAATATCTTTATTACACCTTATGACGTTGTAGTAGTACATGAAGATAATAGGATCTTTGTTCAGCTTTGATTATATAGTACCGATATAATAATAATAATAATAATATAATAAATAGATTTTGGAACCGCGGATTATACACGGAGAGAAAAAAATAGGCATTTTTCCTATTTTCACACAGGAATTATTTCTATGTTACCAAAGAGATATTTAATATGTCAATATAGCAATTATAACCATTTAAAAAAAGGAAAAATACCTATTTTTTTGTAGGATTATTTCCTATAAAAAATAGGGATTCTTTCTATGTTGATATTGGAATATTTCCTATAATATCATGGCAGTGATTCCAATGTTAGCATAGTGGAACTTCCATTAAAAACATAGGAATTATACCTATGTTAAACATAGCAAAAATTGCTATGTATCAAAGAAATTATTCCTATAATAACATAGCTATTATACCTATGTTTGACATAGGTATAATTCTTATGTTAACATATGAATAATTTCTATAAAAACATTGAAACAATACGTATATGTGTAACATAGGTATAATATCTATGTTGGCATAATAATAATTCCTATAATAAATAGGAATTATTTACATGACATTTTTTTTTTTTTTTTTTTATATTAAATTTCCATTTTCATTAAATTTTAATTATTTTCCCTAATTCTCATGATTTATCTTAACCTATAAAATATGACTTCGACAAGTAGTAAATCATGTCAATGAAGAAATTATTTTTTTTTATTATTTTAAACCCGCCTCGATTGTACGTATTCTATTTCATTACCTTATAAGTACAGAAATAAATTATTACTCATTAAATTTGTCTGATAAATAAAAACTAGATTCAAAAATCTATGTGATCATTCTATAATTACAAAACTAGCGTTGACAGATTTTCGAGAACATAGTTTCTAATTCTATGTCATAATAGTGATTATTCCTATAATAACATAGCGATTGTACCTATGTTTTACATAGGGATCAGTCCTACGTATTATAGTAATTAATGCTATTTTAACATTGGAATTATACCTATGTTGAACCTAGGTACAATCACTATGTTGATGTGGGAATAGTTCCAATAAAAACATAGCTATTTTTCCTATGTTACATTGGTATTTTCACTAAATTGCAAAGGAAAAATCGCTATGTTAACATTGAAATAATTACTGTGTTGCATAGCAATTTTGACTATGTTACATGGAAATAAATAATATGTCTTATAGGAATTATTCGTATGTTGGCTTAGCAAATTTTCCTAGGCTAACATTGAAAATATACCTGTGTGAAAATAGGAAAAATACCTATTTTTTTTCTCTCCGTGTACATATTCAATGGCGAAAGAAAATAAGAGGTCAAAATTTTCCCCCTTCCTTCTATTAGGTAATTACGTAATCAGTTTTTGCGACGTTATGTTACATATATAGTGTATATAGGTACCTACTACCGATCTGACAATAAATTAAAACTGTGGCTTTAAACTGATTGAAAATAACCGAGGCTTAACACGCAATACAAGAAATTTTTTTAAACAGACCCGGTAAAATCAGTGGGATATTATATAGTAACGCGGTTATACAAACGATAAGGAGAAGCCCTTACATTTTTCTCACGTAGAAAAAAAATTCCCGTCGATCATCTAGCTCTGAATAAATTCAGTTTGAATCGGCAATCAACCTACTTATTATACTACCTGACTCGATTTGCTTCAATTTCGTAACAAATTACTGTACAATAATATAGCGGAACTAGTCTTATCTAATATGACATTACATATTATATATGCTTCTCAGTTTCCGTATATAATTATGAAATAAATATATATATATGAAGAAAAACCGCATATAAGGTTGATTCGTTGTTTATGGCGCGAATTAAAATCAGGATTAGGACAGCTTAAATATATAGTGATTAAAATTAATGGTTTAGGGGCCATTCAAATATTACGTAAGCTTATTTTTTGGCTATTTTCGATTTAGCCCTGCACAAAGCCGAATGTATAAAAATAAGGAATCCCTCGATACCAGCTCAGGACGATGTGTTATATAGGTTTCCGAAAGAAGTTGGTAAAATAACATTTTCAAGGCTCTGGTTAGAATCGTAATTATCGTTTTAAAAATGATGAAAATAAATGTGATAATTGTTGATTCTATTTCCTGACCTGATCGCAATGATCGTAGACACAATATTATCTATAAGACTAGAGCATTTAGACGTGGGAAGAAATAGTCTGCTACGAGAGAACCTATCTGATAATATGTAGTATACCTAGAGAATTTGACAAGTAGAAAAATGAAGGTAACAATACGGGTTTCCATTGCGCCTACGCCCGAGTTCTCACAGGATAGTATAAGAAATGTGAAAAATCAATAACGTAATATCAATAGCTTGCGGATGCCGGAAGTTGGGTTACCCATCGTTTCACGATTTATTGTCGATACGTATTATTTCGCGAGGAAAAATAAATGCTATACAATCAATCTAGGTAATTTTAGGTAAATCACTGTATAGGTATATGCATTAATTTTAAATCATTAAAATTTCTAAACTTTTTTCTTAATATATTTTGTTTTTACAAATTTACGTAATCTGGAGATAAGAACAATACCACAAGGTGCTATAATTGTGAGCAAATAGAGGGTGGGTTCAAATTTTTACTAACTATTTGCTATTTTTTCATTTTCTCAAATTAGAATGCGAACTTTTTTAAATTCCATGCCTCGCAGGGTAGCTATTCTCTTTTTTCTTTCTTTTTTTTTTTTTTTTTTTTTTTTTTTAACTAATTATACGTGAACTGTACACATTTTTTTTTTTTTTTTTTTTTTTTTTTTTTTTATTAGCTCATATACGCTCTTGGGGGAGTCGTATAAAAGAATGAAATTCGTCGGTGCAGGTGTTAATCCCTGATTATATACTTCATCATACGTTTATGAACACACGCTCACAACATTTATGAACGTTGCACGCAAACACACGTATACCTATGTATGTATATAATTATATATTTATATATTTATGTATACGTATATATACTTACCTATGACCTATACTTATGCAGAAGTTATACGTAACGCTAGTAGTATCGCGGAAGGCGCAAACTCTGTATAGACGCAACCTTAAAGACTCCCGAGGCTATACAAAGCCATTAGCCATGGCACGCGCACCAGCCGGGGTGTACGACCCTTTATCACTACTTCCCCTCTCTCTCTATCCCACTTCGTCCCCTTCATCCACCACCTCATCCTGCTGCCCCCCCCCCCCCCCCCTTCCTTCCTTCTTCCTCTTTTCTCCTTCTCTTCAGCTCCCACTTTACCCCACGTCTTCTACTTATCAGCCGTATATACGACTACGACGCCTTATTACGATGACGATTATATATATATACTATATACGAAACTACAGATAACTATACCTACACAAAATTTCGAATAAATATACGAAGTTTATAGTTTCACTTTAAATCTCAGATGTCCAAATAGTGAAAAAATGTTTTGTGATATGTATAGAAAATTTTAAAGATTATTTTTCATTATAAGGATATACCTATACTTGTACTAATTCCGATGGTAAAATCTCACCGTATAATGACATCCTTAAAAGTGTCAGCTCACGCATAGTAGGGGAAAGTGGGGCAGAATGGCCGGATGGGGCTAAATGGCCGCCAAAAAAAAAATTGACTTACTAGCATTTTCGCATCAAGGAGGATCATATGAGACGCCATACAACGGGATTCCGCTGAAAGTACTCAAAAATTTTCAGGGTGGGGCTAAACGGCCACCCTAATAAAAGTAGCGAAATTGCATTTTCACGTCGAAGTGAGTGACAATCGGTTAATTTCATATGATATTTAATCATACCAATTGAAATTTATTTGTTCCGAATAAATATTTAATTGCGACTATTGAAAAAAATATTTCGTTAATTCAATTATATTTTTTTCTCAGTGTAGGGTGAGCGACTTTGCCCCACCCTTTCAGTTTTGCATCGTTTTCAGTGGAACCACGCTGCATATAGTTTTATCTCACTCACTTCGACGTGAAAATGCAATTTCGCTACTTTTATTAGGGTGGCCGTTTAGCCCCATCCTAAAATTTTTTGAGCACTTTCAGCGGAATCGCGTTGCAAGGCGTCTCATACGATCCCCCTTGGTGCGAAAATGCGAGTAAGTCAATTTTTTTTTCAGCGGCCATTTAGCCCCATCTGGCCATTCTGCCCCACTTTCCCCTATATATAGAATATACCTACATATAGAAATTGATGAAGGGCTTCTTCTTGCGACACCTTACGAATTCGATTCGGTAGCCGGAGCGGCGAGTCCTTTAATTGTATCTAATTTCGTCGAGGGTAGAAAAGATATCCACAAGGGAGTATAGAGAGTGCAGGAGGGTTTTTGGTATATAAGAATCCATGTATATATCTATCGGATTGTCACGCAAGGATCGCGACCCTTATATCTCTCTCTCTCTCTTTCTTCTTGGCTTTAACAATTTTCCCTTCTTAATTGACTTGTATGATATAATAATATAAGAAATTTGTGCCGAGAAGAGGACATTGACACTCTTACTCAGCGTGGATAAAAATCTGGTGCTTGTCTTACATGTCTCACCCGTCTCAAGTCTCTGCGGCACCGCACCAAGCCGCGATTATTCTCAAAGTCAAAGTTCTATACACTCGCGACTATCTATAATGAATTCGGTAGCGACATCTTTACGCGCTAATCAGCGATCGCGTTTCTCCGACTTTATATACTACTACGATTCGACTCGCGTATAATACGAGTATACTACTTATATATATCTAACAATGTAAAACGCGCAGTATACTATACAGTCGACTATATATACGTATCAATATGATCAGATATGATTGTTACGGTTTAAACGCACGTATAATATGGATGTATAATAATAAATAGGCGAGGCACGAATCGTGCTTGTTAAATCAGCTCGTTTGCTAATCCAGATGACCATATAAAGGGTATAGGTACGTTAGTGGACGACACGATGCTTCATATTATTTTATGAAGAATATAGGATATAGAGGTATTATATAAAAGAACATTGATTTCGAGTCCAGTGGAAGAAAAAAAAAAAAAAAAAAAAAAAAAAAAAAAGATCGTTGCAGTATAAGGTGAGAAAGTATAATATGCGCGTATAGTTTGTTCATCTCTGCGTTCTCTCCGTTTCTTGTTAGTTTATATTATACATATAGTCTGAGAACATTGTCTGGACAGAATTTTTCAAACTAGTTCATAATTGCTCTCTGCAGATTATAAAACCAGAGGAAAAAAAGAAAGAAAGATACTATTAAAATTTGAATAAAAATGATTCAACACACAATTTGGTCCATAGAAAATTATTATAGCATAGCAATGTCTGTTTCTCTATTACTTTGATGGTAAAAAAAACTATTAATATAAGAACAGAGCACATAGGTACTATCGCTAAGTTCGTGTCGCCGCAAGCCTTACCTCTTTCCATTTCCGCAAACTCTATATTTATACGATAAGACGACGGAGAGTATGGAGTCGTAATAAATAAATAAATATATATATATATATATATATATATTATAATACACGTTGCGTAGGTGTGCGAGTTTGTTTAGTACATATGTAACGTTACTGCATGAACAATGCTTATTGTATATATTACCTATATCTGTATTCCTATATGGCTGCGAAGAGAGAGAGAGAGAGAGAGAAGCTGTATAATACAGATCTGGGCGAGAGGGATGCGACGGATCGTTTTAATAAATTCTCTCAAACCCAACTGTACAAGCGATACGTATACGAATTAATCGAGACGAATCTCTCCCCCTCCTACCCTGGAAATATGACGACAATCACGACTCCGCGGCGCTCGGCCCGAACCATCGCATCGCCGCACACGGTTCGTAACACACGCTCGCGCTGATAAGGCTCAACGCTTCGCGCTATATATAGCTGAAAGTGCATTCGTCGGTCGGTCGTCCGTCCGTTCGCGCGTATGTGCAACATATATATACGTATGTCATAAATACTATATCTATGTCTATGGTCATACGCATGTATATATAACATATGACCACGTCTACATATAGAAACAGACACATATACATATATACTACATGTAAACACATTTATCCCAGTTCTTCCTATAGTCTCATCTCTCTCAGACACGCCCGCGCGCCCGCGGTCGATCACCCTTCGTCCCTCTTTGTCCCGCTTCGTCTCTCGTCGACGAGTAAGTATATTCTCTCGCTCTCTTTTTCTCCTCATCTCTTTATGTTTATCTCTCTCTCTCGCACTCCCTATCGAGTCGAGCAGCATTCTCGCGTGGCATGCCGACGGCAAGTGACGTCACTTGGGCGGGCCCCCGCCCCGTCTAGTCCGGCGGTGTCCATGCTGCGCCGCTGTAGCGGCTCGCGACGACGACCGACGACGACGACCGCCGCGGCGCGTGACGTATACGATGAGATAGCGTGACGTCACGGGCTAGAACTTCCGCCAGTTCTCTCTTATACTGTTCCGCATTCCCCCGGCGGCGCTCCTTCCAAAGATCTCTCCAGACTACGGACCAACCCAAGGGCTTCGCTATATACTCTACCCGACTGCTCAACATATATATATATATATATATATATATATATATATATATATATATATATATATATATATATATCGCTGTATATATATATATAATATAGGCATAACTGCATACATATATGTATTTATATTATACCTATATGCGCCAGGCGCGAACGGCTCTTATATTACCGGTTACCTGACTATCGTTACATGTATCTAGGTACTCGTTACCTTCATGGCTCGGTGTAAGGTTACTCATTTTTATATTACAGACCTTTTTTTTTTTCTTTTCTTTCTTTTCTCTACACCATAGCAGCAGGTCTATATACGCAACGTGGTTGATTAGATTGCATTTTATGCAGTTTAAGCATTATTTTTGGAAAAAAAAAATATCTCAATTACCTACTTCATACGATAATGCGATATTACCATGAATTAATTAAATTATTCATTAAAAAATATCATTCGATCTTCCGTTTCATATTTTTTTGTTTTCCATCATCGGATCCATTCTGGTACTATACCGATTATGAATATTATTTGTACATTTAAAATAAACTTGTGCAGTCTAGTAATATAGGGATATTTCTATACCTTTAGAGTTTTTTTAAAGTACTATTATATATAGTACCTATACTCTTTTCTGTTTGATGCAGAAGTGCTGATTGGTACGAGCTCTTTGACAAATTGTAACTTTCATGTAGATGTACAATTTTTTTTTTTATTTTTATTTTTTTTATTTTTTGCGTACCTACTTTGATACTTTTTTATATAAAACAGTTGCAGCATCGGAATATCCAGAATCTTGGTTGTTGTATTGCAATAATTGTTAGTTACGATGTACTATTACTGCAGTTACGCTATAATTGTATTCGTGATGATATGTTAAATGCTGATTAGTTATTATTAACAGATCGCTTATGCAGTAGGTATAAGTGACTAATTATAGGTAATCTGAATATAATCGAGGAACAAATTCATGAGTTGTGAAAAAATATTGAAAATAATTAATAACGAATGACGTCACGACTTTGGCAATATCGAAACTAAAAGTACCTATATAAGACACGATGGAGGCTACCGCGATGTACAGAGGTACTAATTTCTGATCACGATCAGTTTCGATTCTTTCAATAATCTGGATAAACCAAATTCTGATATTAGTATGCACAAATTTCTTATCAATTATTGTCCATTTTTTTTTTTTTTTTTTCACCATATTCACAAATCTCACATCCACGTGTACCCGGTATCTACAGTCTATACCCTTTGCTCTATATATCTTCCATCCTAAATCCGCAGACCCTGAGGCTGTGAGTTCAAACGAACCCGCAATTTCACAGTAGGTATACATACGTTACTGCATCTCTCGTATACACGTACAGATATACAGATACAGATCGTGTACCAGATATACTACGTAGTGGGTGCAATTCCTGTCTTCGAAAAGATGCATTGCGGAGGCAAACACCCAGGTTGATGTACTTACACGTGCTTTATTATACCATGTACGTACATACATACATACATACATACATACATACATACATACATACACGCGCAAGCGCATAAATGTAACGTCGTGGAATAGCGGATACCTTGTTACCAGCAGCATCGTATCGAGAAGAGTGGTCCTTAATTTGATCATTTTCAAATTTCAATGCTCCCATGGGCCAGGACGTCTGCAAATATTACACAAAAAATCCTATATCCTATCTCAAGTCTAAACCTACCGCTCCAAAGCTTTCGAATTTTCCAATTTTTGAATGACACACGATTTGTGACGTATCGCGGTTACTTTTTTTTCTTCCCATTGCAGTACTATAGCAGCTCCAAAAAATCTGAAACTTGGCACACTCCTTACCTGTATAGTACATAGTAGGTATTCCATGAAAATTCGACAGATTTTCAACGATATAATTTTCGAAGCCATAAAGCGCACCAAATAAAAATTTCTTGTCTCCAAATCGTGATTTAAATGAAAATTTAATGCCGTTAAAAATCTGTACATTTTTTCACGGATACCTACTACCTCTCTAAATTTTTAGGAGTGAAAAATTCACTCCTTTTTTTTTTTGGACTGGTGCTGTTTTCAATCCAAGAAAGTGAAAATTCACTCTGATTGGAGTGAAATTCACTCAATTTAGAGTGAAATTTCACTATTTTTTCTTGGAGTGGTGCAATTTTCACTCCAAGAATTGAAGAGAGACTATAGCCAAGAATATTGTGCTGTAAGTAAAAAATAAAAAATAACTCCGAAGTACTAAAAATCGTGTGTTATTCAAATGGGAATGTTCAAAGTCTTTGGGGCAGTACTAAGAATTGAAATAGGAAACTGGGCTTCTGACTACATTTTTTTTTGTGTGTATTTAGGGACGTTCTGGCCCATGCGGGAGAATTGAAATTCGAATATGACCGAATATGAGGAACCATCCTAATATAGGTATATATGCATATATGGTGTGAGAAATACGTAGTCACGAACTACGACTAGGCTCGGTAATAATAACTGTAACCACGTCGGCAGCTTCAGCGTCTTTTGTTTACCGCAACGTCCGTGGCAGAAGCGGGACTCTGCTCCCTCCTCTTCCTTTTTCTAACGCCTTCCCGACCGCGGTTGGATCGAAATCTTAGTACGTAAGTCTAGAAGGCATCCTGCATAAGCGGAGAACGGAACCACCGTTTTCTTGCATCACGTCCTGAAACCGTTCTCACTGAGAAGGGCACATTGAACTCTGGGATTTATTTTTCTCATGTGGTTTCAGAGGAAAATTTAACTAAATTACGTAAAATGATACGTTACGTTCGTCCACGCTTCATTAGACTCTAAAATTTATATTTCACGTTTTAATGTTCAAAACTATATTATACATACATTTTTCAGAAATTTTAATTCATTAGTATAAAACTAATCGATCGAAATGAATTTCAAAACAGATTTTATTGTCGGGATAAAAGAGACCTCGAAAAATTCTTTGATCTGATCAAAATTTTATCTAATATTTCGAATCGTTTAAAAATATCTGCAAGCTGCGCCTACTATCTATAACTATTATTCTTCATATATAATATAATATGTATATATACGGTGGGAATTGATTTTATGACACCATCGATGTACCAGGGGCGGTTTTATCGACGAACTATACGAACCTCTTATATACCTATATATAATAATTGATAAGTTGCGCGTGACGCTGATCGCGTCTTGCGAACGTTATTGTGCCTTATATAGTTTTGTATTTTACAATGAATCTTTTTAGGGAAATAAATATATACCTACATATTTTTCCTAAACCATTATAACATGAAGAATTATCTACTTCCATGTAATATCTGAATGAATAATGCGAGTTCGCGAGTAATCATCACTTCCTGTCTTTTTGTCAACAGCCGTAAAATTCGGACGAATGTCAAAAAAGCAGAGAGAAAAGGTTGAGGATGAGGTACGGTTTCACAGAGCGCAGATGAGGGCAGCTTCGGAAACGGCACCCGACAGTAGCGTCTTCGATCAACAACAGACGCCGAGCAGTTCGGATCAGCATCATAACTCCTACAACGGCGGGTTTGTACATTTTTTAAAAAATATTAATATTCAAATATGATAGAACTTGGAATTTTGCAAACTGCACACTAATTACCAAATCAGAATAGATAAGGCTACGTGAAAGTGCATTCAACTCGCTGAATTACACTCGAAAAAATTAAAAAAAAAAAAAAAAAAAAAAAAAAAAGAAACCAGAGAATGAAGGATTAACATATTTTGCAAATTTATCACACACATACGCGACCATACTTTGCTGATAGACTTCTTGCGCGATGGTGCGGCTTTACACGATCGAAATAATATTTAAATTAGAAACGAGTGTTCGTAGAGCATCGACGATTAGTGAATGAGTTGCTAAAGAGTATTGATGCATGTATATAATAATAAAGTAAAATGATTAACGAATAAAGCGTCCGTACATGAGAAATACTATGGAAACTTTCAGTTCGCTCCCTCGCGAGAGCTGGTGCAGGGTATTCTTTTGCTAAATCTAGGATTCGACTTTAGTTATCCATACGGTGGTGGCGATTACGCATCTCCAGTATCGGGTACCGGAGGATCATCAGGGTATTACAGCCACCAGACAATGACCAACTATAACGAAACCAGTCCCGATTATGCGGATAGCACGACAACCTACGACCCCCGGCCGACGCAAACGCAAGTCGATGCCGTCACCCCGGATACACCGTCTGTCACGGCGGCCGGTGGAGTAATGTCGAGCGGCGTCACCACCGGTAAGTTATTATTATTATTCTTCTGATTAAATATCCTAATATATCCATATATCACCACCTAATATCATTCATATTCGAGTAAAGAATGATTATAAAAAATGATTTCACATACGTCAGGTAAGTCGCTGACAGCGACGTCTACCGGAAGTAACAGTGGTGGTGGTGGAGGAGTTGGTAGTGGTGGTGGTGGAGGTGGAGGTGGAAATGGTGGAGGTGGAGGTGGTGGTGGTGGTGGTAGTGGTAGTGGTAGTGTTGGGGGTGGAAATGGTGGCTCTTTAAGTGGGGGTGGAATAGTTGCCGTTAAACAAGAAAGCTCGGTCGAGCTGGCCAGCCTTGGTCACGGTTCCTACACGATGGTGGACTCCACGACCTTTCTGAGTAGCCAGCATCAGCAGAGGCCGAGTAATCCACCGGAGGAGGACGAGGTCCCAAGCCTGCCCAGTATGTCCCATACGAGATGTGAGGCTATGTTTGTGTTTCTCTCTGCATGTGCATGCTTTTTTTTTTTTTTTATATTACATAATACGTATAATTACAACCGGGGATAGATTCGAGATTAGAAATTTTTGGAATTCAATGACTAGGAAAATACAGAAGCCAACAAATATCCTCTAGATATTATATAGTCTGCAATGTTACATATCCAATTCATCCATGATTCAAATTTTGAACAATCTAACTATTGACGCGAAATTAAACTAATTAGGATAGCCGTCTGTGACATAAATGACCCATATATATGATCCTGTAAAGAAATTAAGGTTCGCACCACGACCTACTGTTGTTAACTGTGATCCCTTGCAGCGTAGACTCCATAGAATTTCGGTTTCCGTTTGCTTTGGTCAAATCTAGTTTCACAAAGATCGCCATTATTTATGGAGCTTGAAAATCATCGAGATACTTCTCTTCCATGCTAACAGTTTCGTATAAGTTTCGAATGAATTGATTCATACAATTTTTTGTTCACGAACAAAACAAAACAACAAATGACTTTTTGGAGCCATATGAAACTACGGATCCTAATTCTGAAGTGCCCAGTTCTAGGGTCAGTTAAGAAAATATACGACGTTTAAAAGTTTGTAATAAATCGTATATTAAAAAAAAAAAAAAACATTCAATATTATATTTGCACGCCGAATTCTAAGTAGTGGTACTCGTTTAGAACGACGCCTCATCGCACTAACAAACATCTCTTTCATTATTCACACTCGTTAGTTTATAATTAGCTGTAGTATAACACCATACATATATACAAACGCACGCATATTACACATCATATTCGTAAATATATTAATTCTTTAACCCAGAGCTTTTGGGGCTTATCATTATTCTCTACTATTTCTAAGATATGACTTGATTGCTTCTGTCGTGATATATATATAGTTCGATAATTTTATAGACAGTAATCAAGACTACGATCGGCAGTAATATAATACTATAATCAAACCGCATATATGAAATCCCATTCAATTTCAAAGTACACAAATTTTTACATTTTTTCTCCACGATGTTTTTTGCCGATCGTAGTACCGACTGTGTCCGTCAAGGATATCGTAATATTGTCGTAGTGCGACGTCCTGATGCATCCGTGTCGTCCGTCCCTAAAAAATGTCGTAATTTGTCTTATTTCTGCGTCTCGGAAAAATCGGAGATTTTTTAATTTTTGTATACCCTGCAAGTCCTCGAATTAACAATCGGTATTTGGTTCCTCATAGACCCCGCGCAGATCAGTGAACTCCTTTCAAAGACAATAGCGGACGCGCACGCGCGGACGTGCCTTGTTTCGACGGAACAGATCCAGGAGTCCTTTCGCAAACCGCACGACCTCTCCAGGTTGATGTACTACAAGAACATGGCGCACGAACAGCTATGGCTTGAGTGCGCGCAAAAACTGACCACCGTCATTCAGCAGATCATTGAATTTGCCAAAATGGTACCAGGATTCATGAAGCTGTCTCAGGATGATCAAATCGTTCTGCTCAAAGCGGGTGAGTCCCACGGTTCGATTATTATGCACATAGTTTTGGGGAAATTAAGATGCTCCCTAAATTTGAATCAGTGAGAATTCACTGATTGCAGTTATAAGTCTGCCACTGAAACCAATCAGTGGCAGACTTATAACTGTAAACCAGTGACTAGTCACTGATTGTCAGTAGTTTTATTCAAATTTTGAGAGTGCGAAATGATAAACGATCAGAGATTTTGCATATAAGACTACCATAGTTCTTCGATAAATGAAAGTACACTTTTTTATATCAAGGTTCCTTCGAGTTGGCGGTACTCCGAATGAGCAGGTATCTTGATCTGCAACAAAACTGTGTCCTATACGGTGACACAATGCTACCCCAGGATGCCTTCTACACGACAGACGACGCCGAGCACAAGCTAGTGTCATGTGTTTTTGAACTGGCCAGAAGTGTCGCTGATCTAAAACTCACAGAAACTGAACTCGCGCTTTATAGCGCGGCGGTTCTCCTCAGTCCTGGTATGTATATAATATAGAGACATTATGACGAGAAAATAAAGAATCAATGAAAGATATGCTTCTGCATTTTACATCGATCTACATGCACCTGAAAAAAAAAAAAAAAAAAATTGAGTGAATATTTAATGGTGTTATAGATCGACCTGGATTAAAGGGTCTCGCCGAAATCACGCGGCTTTCTCAGGCGGTGATAAGAGCTATGAGGGCGGAGTTGGGCCGTAATCACGTAGCGCCTATAAAGGGTGATGTCACGGTGTGCGACGCGATGTTAGCGAAGATTCCACAACTACGTGAAATTTCATTGCTCCACATGGACGCCCTGGCAAAGTTCAAACGCTCTCAGCCACACCTTGAATTTCCGGCTCTTCACAAGGAGCTATTCAGCGTCGACAGCTGAACGACCGGCGCAACGCGAGGCTATCCGACGACGGTCCGCGTCGCGAATAGTGCCTGACCTGGAGGCCTTGCCGTGTCGAGGTTCGTAAACATTTCTTATAACTTATAGTTACATATACATTTTTCATCAATGATTACCATTTTTTCATCTCTTTCTTTTTTTTTTTTTTTTTTTCTCGAATTTTGCGATATTGTAAAATTTCCTAAAAATTTTATGAAGTAAAATTAACAATTCTTCATTTTATATAATTTGTCAGCATTTCGTTTGCAGAATTATCTTATCAGATATAGTAATATAATATGAATAAGAAAAGTATGATTCTTAATTTTGGTATTTTTTTTTTTTTTTTTTTTTTCTTACCACTCCCGAAATTGAATTATAATTATTACAGTATAGGAATTTGAAATTTTCTTCTTTCTCTTACAATGAACTTCTTTATATAAAGTATCCTGCGTATGTACATTTTTGTGCCTACCTATACTACATATATATATATATATATATATATATACTATACTTCAGTATTATCATTTTCTCGACTATTTTTCTAAGTACTTTTCTTTAATTTTCTCTCTGACGTAACTATATACAACGCGAAGTATAAGTATATGTATATATATGCTTTTTACTACAGGTATACATATATACCTATATATACATATGATTTTTCCGGACTGAGTCAGAAAATGAGAATTTCCCGAGGGAATTGACGCTCTCGGCAATCCAGCTATATGTATACACCTACGCTATGTGTATAGTCGTCATCAGTATTGACCTAGAAAAAAACAGAAATTTTTTTTTTTTCTTTATTTTTATTTTTTTTTTCTATTTTTTTTTTTAAATCTGCTTTCGAAAAACCATTCTATTTCCGTGTAATTTTTAGAAAATTCGTTAACACTGATTTCCTTTTATTTTATTTTTCGCGTAGTATAAAAAGAAAGAAAAAAAAAATTTAGTTATATTCAATTCAGAAGTTTCAAATAATGCAGATATAATAGTTCATAATATATTATCTATAAAAGCAAAGCATATATATATAGTATAACTCATCAACATATTATTCCCCGGTAACAATAGTCTTTTGTATAATAACACCCCGTTGAGATTACAATTAGACAACTGAGTTGGCATGAGGATATTGTTAGACAGAAGACGGTGGTATGATTAGCAAAAATATCTTTGCTCGCATAATAATAATATATTTGGAGATAGTATACCTATGGGTAGGTATAGAGTTGAAAATCTAGGGGATGAAAATTTCTGATTAATGTCTATATAGTTTCGTATAACAGAAAAAGAGGTGTACACTAAACGTAATGGATTCTGATCCGGACGAGTTGGACAATTCTAGAAACAGCAAATCGGCGCTCTGGATTTTTTTAATCCAGAGCGCCGATTGGCTGTTTCTAGAATTGTCCAACTCGTCCGGATCAGAATCCATTACGTTTAGTGTACCTATATCAGAACTATCACTACAATCTTGGATATAACTATATACGTCGTTGTTTATATATATCGAGTTTTTAATATTTTGGGATATAAAAAATTGAAAATTTGATTAAATTTTTTCTTCATTTTATTCGAAGAGATAATTCAACTGTTTTACAAAAGAAATTTACAATTTAAGATAGATTTCTATATGTATTTTGTGGTTAAAGTTTAACCTTATAAAATTATTGAACAATGATAATATTATAAATGAGTAGGTATAAAATTTTTGCTATTCAAAATTAAATAATATTATGTTATGTCCTGATAATAAAACGAAACCTTCTATCTGTTGCAGATTATTTCCTTCGTATTGAACGTATTCGGCCTTAAATAAAAAATAACCTTGTTATATATAAAATATACATAAAAGAAAAAAAAAAAAAAAAAAAAAAAAAAATGAAAAAAATGAAAAAAAAAAAAAAAAAAAAAACAGATTAAAAAAAAAAACAAACACAATATAAAAGTATATATGAAAGAGATATATGTGTACACACGCACGCGTATACGAACACTTACATATGTATATATATTTGTATGCGCATACACGCGCGTATGTACAGATGTATAGATGAGCTATCGGTTGTTATCATACATTAAAGTATATATTGACTAATATCATTATACAAATTGCTAGAAAATAATATGAGTACGATCAGCGCGCACGATTTTTCATACCGATTATATATATATACATATATATGTATGTATATATATATATATAATATTAGAAGCGCGGTGCCGTAAAGTAATACCGGATATATAAAGAAAATTCAAATATATATGTATATATGTATAATAATATATAGTATATAATATTGTACATATATATATATATATATAATATACATATATGTATGATAGATAGATCGATCGATATACAGATCGACGTAAAACAAAAAAAAAATGAAATATGAAATAGTATGAATAAATTTCCGTTACTAATTTTGGAAAAAATACAAAATACAAAAAAAAGCAAAAAAAAAAAAAACTCGGTGTGATTCGTGTTAAAGGCGCGCTAATCGAAGTCATGTTGCGCAGGACAGTCCGGGGATGAAAGATTGTGACGAAAATTACTGTGAAAAATATATATACGACGAAGGACTAAAATACACGAAGAAAAATATGTTCTTATTATATTGGAGTAAAATAACATTTAGATTATAGTTAAATACGAACTGAACCTTACATGACGTAAATATACATGTCAATCTATCATGGGTATATATATATATATATATATATATATACTACGTGAAATGCATTATTATGCATTATTATATGCATAAATGATATAATAGCGCGTAGCTTTACTCGGCACTTATATATATATATATGTATATATATATATATATAAATATATAAATATATAAATATATATATATATAAGGTATATTACTATACTATTTAAACTCGAATAAAATTAAAAGGCTGTTTTAAAATGAAATCGCGGTAACCTTTGTCCCCGGACTGTCCGCGGGGCACTCGTAAGCGTAGGTAGACTTAATTGAGTAATTAACAGATTAACGTTTTGGTTAACGCACTCTTAAATACTAAAATACACCCTCTCAATACGTCGATATTACTTCGAACAAAATTAGCATATTATAGAACTGTATAGTGTATATGAAAAAGAAACGAAAAACAAAAAAAACAAAAAACAAAAAAAAAAAAAAAAAAAAACCCAAATTAACGGAAAACCTTATCGAATATTCTCAAATCCAATACTTTAATTATTTCATAAAAAAAAAAAAAAAAAAAAAAAATTTCATTTCTTTTATAGCATAGCAAAGAATCATCATGCATGCATACATCCATAAATACAATATTTAGAATGAACCTATAACTAAAATAGCTGAACGAATTTTTCATTTCAAAAAAAAAAAAAAAAAAAACATGCAAAAATTTGCTGATGTACAAAATTATTCAAAAATTGACGGATCTCGTACAGATAACAGACAACGTGGTTTAAATTGTTGAAGAAAATCAAACATTTAATTTTGATTGATTTTCTTCATGAAATATATACGTGTACAACCCTCTCGAAGTGCCTGTATAAGTGGTTTATCAATTTTAGTATAAACTTTGTGCATATTATATATACATCTTATCATGTATATTTATTATATATTATATAATTAATAATATTATTTGTTTGAAAGTAATATTCGTTCGTACGTATATAGTAAATGTGAAATGACGGGTATTTAGGGTATATATTAGGTACTTATTAAACTTTAGTGTACCTAATATATATGCCATTAGTTGAATAGGAGGTGCGTAAACTGACACGTTAATGGTAGCGGAAATAAAGTATAAATATTATTCTATTAATTAATGATTAACGTAAATGAATTTCATTTACATGTAGCAAAAAAAAAAAAAAAAAAAAAAAAATCTACATCCATATTACCTACATAAATGAAAAAAAAAAATTACACTTATACAGACACATGTACACAAATTACACATACATAGACACACGTACACACACACACACACACATTATAACTAGAAGTTATTACGATTTGGTGTTCAATTTTATAATAATATAATATATTAAAGAAAGTTGACGAATGATGTAAAGAGGTGTATTAATATCTATATCTATATATATATATATATATATAAATATAAATATACAGATAATTGAGAGAGAGAGAGAGAGAGAGAGAGGCAGCGATATTCGATCGATTGATATAAAACCGTCGCCATAATATGATGAATAGCTCGATATTTTTTATACCATAAAACTGTTAATTTGTTATTATATTATTACACGTTACCTTCGAGTATATTTATATATATGTATATGTATATTTATATTTATATTTATATGTATATGTATAGTATACTTTCGTTGTTTCCCAAGTTTTTGAGAAAAGAAAAAAAAAACAAAAAACAAAAAGAAAAAAAATGAAAAAAAAAAAGAAAGAAAAAGAAAAAAAAAAAAAACAACAACAACACAACAACCAGTTATTGTAAACGGCGACGTGTACGAGCCATCGATCGAAGGTCGATGTCTCCGCGCTGCGCAGGTGCATATATATATATTATAATTCGATTTTTAGCTTTAACATCTATAGAATACAATATAATATTTCAATATAAATAATGATTGTCGTTGTTGCCACGATGGTTTTATGTTTTTTTTTTTTTTTTTTTTTTTTTTTTATTTATTGTTTTTGTTTATTTGAAATATATGGAAAGCAAAAAAGAAGAAACAAAAAAAAAAAAAAGGAAAAAGAAGAAGAAGAAGAAGAAGAAGAAAATAGTATATTATAATAACTGGCGATTAAATAGTAGAAATGGAACAAATTTAAACGGATCTTCGATTGGACCAACGCGGATTTTCTGTTTCAAGACTAGAAATGTTTGAAAAATATTTTACGTCTTAAAAAATATTATCTCAAAGATATATTTTATTATATATTTGATAAAAAAAAAAAACAAAAAAAAAAAAAAAAAAAAGAAGTTATAATGAAATACTAACTGTAATAATTATTTCGAGAGATGAAAAAACACGCGGTCGGCGAATCGGTAACGCGGACAGAATATATATTATTATATATATTGAACTTTCGAAAATTTCCCCAACTTATTTTCAATCACATATAAAATATATGTACATATATACTATGTATATGTATATAGCTATAACACATACATCATATAAATATATTAAGGGAGACCGGTAACTCAGCTCTATCAATCTCCTTTTGATATTTTTCTTTTTTTGATTTTTTTTTTTCCTTTTTTCTTTTTCTTTCTTTCTTTCTGTTTATATCTCTTCATCTTTCTAAATAATCTCAATAATAATAATAATAAGGATTCCCTCATCTCGGCTCATTGCTATATACTTATATGTTAAAAAAAAAAAAAAAAAAAAAAAAAAAAAATTTCTATAAATTATTGTACATTTTTTCACGCAGGCATCGAAGTGTAATTGACATTTGAGTGTGTGTGTGTGTGTGCGCGCGTGTGTGTGTGTGTGTGTTTTGTTATTTTATTTTATTTTATTTTATTTTATTCTATTTTTTATTAAACTTTGCATGTGCAGTTGTACATATTTTTATTTATATATATATATATATATTAAGTATATATATATATATATATATACATATAAATATATATACTTTTATATATATATATAGATATACTATAATATTTTACGTGAATTTTTATTTTTGCTCCTAATTATTTTCGAAAATAGTAATTAGTAGGTACTGTTTTCTGTTTAAATTAGAACAATAATTACTACTGTTTTCCTGAAATCAAAATTATTATTATTATTTTCTGTTTATCTTCATATCCGAAAACTAACAATTAATTCCCAGTAATCCTTGAAACACCGATATATATATAGGGATATCCTTATTTTTGATCCTATTTCAAATAGAAAATTACAAAAAAAAAAAAAAAAAAAAAAAAGAAATTGGACTTATCGAAATGGCAATTAAGTTATACCAGTCTCTCCTTGCTATATATAGTAAATATTTATTATTTTATCAAGATGCGTAGTAGACCGGGTGATTACGCACAGGTATAGGGGCCATTCGATCCAGAAGCCGCAGCCAACGATGTTCTAATTTCCCAATATCCTTGTGGCTTGTTTAATATCAACTATATTATATATAGGTACGTACTAATCGAATATTCAAGCTCCAATAGCTGTATATTTGATATTTTTCAAAATTTCATACTAAACCAAATAATCATAAATATAATTGAAAAAAAGAAGAATAAAAAAAAAAAAAGAAAAATTCAAAATCCCATATCTATATATACAGAATCGCAATGATATAATAATCCAATTGAATAAAACGTACAAAATTTAGAAAACAAAAAAAAAAAAAAAAAAAAAAAAAGGAAAAGGAAAAACAAACTAGCCCGACTTCGTATATCGTGATCACCCGGTAAATAATGCCTGGATGTGGATCACAGGGCGTTCGGTGTTAGAGGAAAGGGAAAAATTTAATGATTGCCACGAATATAAATACCAACAATGTGTTCTATTCGCTTAAAGGGTGGAACATAAAATCACCTTTAAGCTACTGTGATTAGGATCTCAATAGTTCCGCGAGGATATATATACGGTCCCAAATTACCGTGGTTTCAAATCTGAGGGGATCATAGAGAGAAAAAGAGAGAAAGAGAGAGAGAGAGAGAGAGAAATAGATAAAGAAAGGGTGAGGGCGTGTAATGCGGCGATTATGGGGGTTTAATAACAAGTATATAATAGAAAAGAGCATGCAACAACGGACACGCGGCGTGCATACGTACATATAAATAATTAAATAAAAGAATAAATAAATAAATAAATAAATAAATAAATGAATAAATAATTAAATAAACACATGTGTACGTATGTTATATTAGGACTGCCGGCGCCAAAGTATTCCAGTACCTGCTGTGGTTGTAGGATTTAAGCGTTATAGGCAATTGAATAAAGATTATATTAGTTAATAATAGGAAAACTCGATAAATCTATAATAATAATAATAATAATAATAATAATAATAATAATAATAATAATAATAATAATATTAATAATAATGATGATAACGATACTAATAATAACAATAATAATAATAATAATAATAACAATAAATGAAGGTTTTGAGGGTCGAATAAACAAAAAAAAAAAAAAAAAAAAAAAGACATCACCGAAGGAACCGGGAATCCCTATGGACTTATCGCATTACTTTTACGTACCAATGATATATAAGTAGTGTTTATTAATTTCAACGATAATTATTTTTCAAAACATGTGTTTAATAAGGTAATATATCCACCGTATTCGCAGAAAAAAAAAAAAAAGAAAAGAAAAAAAAAAAAAAAATCATTCAATTTACAATTTGACACACGGACACGAGAACACCGCACTGTATAGTCGTATAGATATACCTATATTATAAAAATATATTTATATTATTATATGTATAATAATATCGCGAGAAATCTGATAATAAAAAATAAATAAAAACTAAAAAAAAAAAAAAAAAAGATATGAAAAATTTTCGAAAACGCGATAATGATATAGTATATAGTAATCATAATATACGATCTATTATAAAATTGAAATAAAAAACAAAAAGAAAGAATTAAAAAATTGAACCAAATCAGTTGCACAAATAAATTATATATATATATATTATGTATGTATTACACGGAGAGAAAAGAATAGTAATATTCACAATGTAACATAGTTACCATTACTATGTTACATGGCAACGTAGCTTTTCAAACATTAAATTTGCTTAGTTACCATGTAGCATAGTAATGGTTACCAGAAAAATAGTAATGAATCCTATTTGACATAGTATCATTTACGATTTTATGAGAAATAAGTCTGGTTACTATGTAGGAATGGTAAATATTACTATTCTCTTCTCTCCGTGTATATAAAGGCTTATGATTATATTATTATTATTATTATTATTATATGAGACAACGGAGATTCTTGCATCGCAAGTTTTTTTTTTCGCAGCTTTGCGTATGGTGTATCGAAGGGGGAGATAAGATACTACTGTTTGATATAGTATATATATAATTTGAGAAAAAGAGAGAATCGCGAATAATATATAGTATTGAGTATAAAATATATATAATATATAATACTATATATTTGAGGTAAATATGACGATATAGACAAGGCCTTTTATACCATTACATTCTAAATTTTTCATTCAAACTTAAAAAAAACGCGATTCGACTGAATTATTATATACTCGCTGGATTTTTGTCCACATACGGGCGGCCCTGCTATATATTATATTATATTATATTATATTATATTATATTATATTATATTACATCACGCTCGCGCACGTCGGCTATGCTCCCGCGAAATCCAACATTTTTCCCCTATATACATTAACATTAACATATAACTTATAATTATAGTTCCGGTATATATAGATATTATATATATAAATATATATACATATATACGAAAAAGAAAATTTTCGGTATAAATTCAACATTTTTGTCACATTTTCGCTATAATATTATACCTATATAGCTCTATTTCGGACTGATATACATTTGAATCTATATTCGATTAGTGAAAACGTTGCTTATGGATCTGAATTTTACATAATAATTATACATAATATTATTTTGATTTCTTTTTTTGATTTTTTTTTTTTTTTTTTTTTCATCATCTCTGATCTGTTCATTGAATTGGTTTTTTTTTTTTTTTTTGTCCCCTAAAAGAAGAGGGAAAAAAAGAACAAGAAAAAAAAGATTTCAAATTACGCATCAACGCAGATAAATAATAATCGATTATTAATGAGATAATGTCGAATGTTTTTCGATAATATTTACCTTACAAACTAAATATATATATATATATATATATATATATATATATATTAGGGTGGGCCAAAAAAAACTTTTAATTTTTTTTTCTTTAGTCACCATGAAAAGATTGTTCAAGATGATGAAAAAAAAGTCCTCTGAAAATTTGAGCTCTTAATATCAATATTAAGAGGTGCCTCATCGCGATTTTTGATTTCCCATTTAAATAACACAGGAAATTTTTTTTTTTTTATTTGGAATTTTATTCCGTTCCAACGAATCATCGTGTTATAAAAATCAATACATATTCTTGTAGGAAATTAAACGATCTCCAAAAAAGGTCTGATGTGATTTTTTGCTAAGTCGAAAAAAAAGTCGTCATACACCGTTTGAGGTTGAACTTTAACCTTGAATAACTTTGAAACGAGTGAACTTAGCGAAAAATTACATCAGACCTTTTTTGGAGATCGTTTAATTTCCTACAAGAATATGTATTGATTTTTACAACACGATGATTCGTTGGAACGGAATAAAATTCCAAATGAAAAAAAAAAAATTTCCTGTGTTATTTAAATGGGAAATCAAAAATCGCGATGAGGCACCTCTTAATATTAATATTAAGGGCTCAAATTTTCAGAGGATTTTTTTTTCATCATCTTGAACAATATTTTCATGGTAACTAAAGAAAAAAAAATTAAAAGTTTTTTTTGGCCCACCCTAATATATATACACGCGCGTTGGCTTGACCCAAATCTTTATATTACTACACACACTCTGCGTAAATTTCGCTGTCGTGGATTTATGTTAAAATCGTTATTAGGCACTTCTATACGCTTCCTTCGTTACCTAGTTGGTAGATATATTTTTAATACACATAGAAGAGATATTTTTTAGTGAGATAAACGCTTCGAGTTTATTCTGCACAGCTAATAATAATAAAAAATAAAAAAAAATAAAAAATAAAGAAATTCAATTTAAATATGATAATATACTGTCGT
The DNA here is from genome assembly GCA_943736025.1 of Tenthredo mesomela. Lineage (NCBI taxonomy): Eukaryota > Metazoa > Arthropoda > Insecta > Hymenoptera > Tenthredinidae > Tenthredo > Tenthredo mesomela. The sequence continues at coordinate 19,775,720 of OX031016.1, read as the reverse complement.
CACCGTTATATTACATTATGCTAAAATAAATAATTACATTAAATGTACATGAAGTTGTTAGTGAATATAGATTTCTTTAGAAAAAAAAAAAATGGAAAATAATAATAATAATAATAATAATAATAATAATAATAATAATAATAATAATAATAATAATAATAATAATAATAATAATAATAATAATAATAATAATAATAATAATAATAATAATAATAATAATAATAATAATAATAATAATAATAATAATAATAATAAGATGAAGAAGAAGAAGAATAAAAAAAAAGAAAAAAAAAAAACTTATAACAATTCTGTCTTGTTTAACTCGTTGATTAGAACTTTTTCTTACATATATAGTAAATGCGTAGGTGATATATTATAACACTTATAATATACTATATATTATATACGTACGTAATTTAGCATCATGTATAAAAAAAAAAAAAAAAAAAAAAAAAAAAAAAAAAAAATTGTCGTTATTTCTGAACGAAATTGACCGCAATTTCCTTGATAATTCGTAATATTTATATAGTATATAATATAAATTATAAAATATGCATGTATTCAGCCTTTAATGTTTAGAAAATTCATTGTTGATACAAGAACTGATGATACTTGTGAGACTGTTGCGGGCGCCTTATATTGAGAAAATTTAATTAAAATCGAAAAAAAAAAAACGAAAAAAAAAAAAAAAAAGAAAAAAAAAGAAAAAAAAAAAAACATAATGATAAACGAGAATAAAAATTCATAGAACATTTTAATACAATTAAAATTGAGAAAAGTGCGTATATATAGAATTGGGTTTCGCGTGACGCATGGCCAACGTTATGTAAAGACTTAATTGTGATAATAAAACGGTGACTGATCTGCGTTATCTAACAATAAACCTGCAGCTTCCGCGGTTCCTCTCTCTTCGTTAATCTATCAATTAATTAATTCGCTAATTGGAAAAAAAATTTCGTTCTCTCTGTCAGTCAGTCAGTCAGTCAGTCAGTCAGTCAGTCCTATTCCCAACGCCACAGGCAAACTTCATATATATATACGAACGTTAATAAAACAAATGAAGAGAATCTTAAAAAAAAAAAAATAATAATAATAACGAGTACTCGAAAATTAAATAAACTTTACCTACTATAAGGGAAAATATTAACGATAATATACTCAAGACTTTCAGGCGGTTAAATAACATCGCGTTATGTGCCTGCAGTATAGACAAAATATTAATTTATTCGTTGGTATACCTATATAACTCGTCATGAATTATTATATCAATTGTTGATTTGAGAAAGCAATTTTTTTTTTTTTTTTATAACTCAATACACAATACAAGCAGGAATCACTGACGTCTCGACGAGCGCGCGATGTATTGCGATGAGCATTGATATACTAATCGTGAAAATCTTTAACAGTACATAGTACATACATACGTTTTTTAAAATGAAATTTGAATTTTTTTTTTCTTTCATTCGAATTCGTTCTTTTAACAAACAAATGAAAAAATCTGCATCCTGCACGTGTAATAATTTGCAATAAAAATTAATCAATTCAAATTTTTTTTTTTTTTTATTAATATTCTTTCTTGCTTATTTTACGCCTGTTGGTCCAACGCGTTGCGGATATATATATATATATATAATACTCAATCGCAATCGTAATCAGCGAATAGTAAGAATCCAAAAAAACTATTACAAAAATCTTTCGCAATATACTACTAATTGAAAAAAAGGAACAGAATTTCTGATTTTTAATAAAATGCAATGTGTCTGTACGAAGTTATATATATGTACTTAGGTATAATATTGTTGATCACTGAAATAATTTCAAAAATCTACATTTATGTCCTTATGATGATTATAATTATATGAAAAAAAAAAAAAAAGAAAAAGAAAAAAGAAGTTATTAAGTCGTATCCCGTGTGCAGCTGACCAGTTATATATAATTATTTTCTTGCCGTATTTGATGATAAAGAGTTTATAAATAATGAGAATGATAAAATTTTGTGGAATCGTTTAATTTAATCGAATACATAAGTAAGTGAATCTATGAAATGTTTTTATGGAATTTCCTTGAGCAGGGTATCACACTGTTAGTACAAAAGAAATAATAAATACGCTGAATGCATATTTATAGATTGATGGAAACTTTAATAACTATATGGTTGACGATCAATCTTTTTTGCAGTATAAAAATGATTATAGTTACACATCTATACCCGGAGAAAATATTAGGTATATAGTATATGAGCGCGTTGATTAAATAAAAAAAAAAAAAAAAAAAAAAAAAAAGGTAATTATTTAAACTATCATTTATTATATATAGCAAATGAAATTTATTAATATAATATTCGAGATTGAATATATATATATATATATGATATGAGATAGAAGAGCGCCGCAGGTTGGGATACCAACGTGATTTGTCAACGTAGGTATTATATATATACTTATATATAATAATAAATACATATATAACGATTTCATTCTGAAAATTTCATATTTTTCAAATAAATACACTTATATATCATAGAAATATTAAAAAAAAAACAAAAAAAAACAACTTATTACAGCTTATATATCTTAATTCCTGTAAATAACGTCTCAACCTGATGATAATATGTAAAAACTATATATAGTCGAGATGAATGTTATATAACGCAGATGCAAGATGATAAATTATGCTGTAACTAAGAACAAAAGTTTTGTCACAGCTTCTATACATCAGTTCGTAAAGTTTCTTATATATGTAATGAAAAGATTTCATCTCAACTTGATTTATGATATTAAAAGGCGACGTTGTGTGATAAAATTGTAGCTAGACATTGAGTTTGTATCCCCACCTACGCCTTGCGCAAAGTAGAGGTGTACCTATATATATATATAGCTGTGAAATGTGAATTGAATAATTTATTGTTGTAAAGGTCGCGTGGTATACCGCGTATGGTTATAGGAGAAGTTGGTGCTGTTCAATATTACGTTGTTAATGTATACCTATATTGTGAAAGTTGAATTATAAAACATTTCTTCTTTTTTTTTATTTTATTTTTTTTATTGCAACGCGTTTAATATATATATATATATATATAATTGTTATTTACTTACTGTGACTTCACTTGCCGTATTATACATATATATATATAAAAATATTTTTTATTTTATCACCGTACCGTTGTCACGAACAAATTCACGTGTCACACAAATTTTTACCTTCGTCCTCCCCCCCCCCCCCCCCCCCCCCAGTCCTCCACCCCAACCCTTACATGACATGTTTATTGCATTAATTGAAACAAAAATAAATAAATAAATAGAATGAAAACACGGACACAAACAAACACATAATATTACAATACCATTAATATATATATATATATATATATATATATATATTATATATATAAAAATATATATATATATATATATAAAATATATAAAATAGAAAGTAAAATATTGAATAATGATATATATATGTATTTTTAACAAAGTATGCTGTTCTGACGTTTGGAGATACATTTATTACTTAGGTATATTATATATATATATATTATAAGAGTATTCGTTCTGGTGATAATCACTGCTTTTGAAAATAGTGCTATAAACTTATGAGAGACTTTGAGAGAACAAGAAAATGAATTTTCTTGTACGTTTATACCAGTGAAAAAAAGCAATCAGTCTAATTCTGAATTTATTTATTCACTTTTTTTTTTTTTTATCCTATATAGCTACATGATTTTTTTTTTTTTTTTGTAAACAATTCATATATAATTATTATAGTGTAATCGATGCTTTAAATTTAATGTACAGGTAAATTCGATCACATGTTCTGGTAAAGTCTTTTCACATATATACCTATAGAACAGATATTCGGTAGACAGTTGTCAGAAATTTTAGTACTACGTCGAATAATTAATTTCATTATCAATGTAATAATTAATTGATATTATATTCGGTTCGCTATTGATATGGCATAATATGAGATGTGTAAATAATTATAATAAGATAACTTTTATTAGTACATATAAATTATATTCATATTTCATCTAAGATGTACGACTTTGATACTGCGTTAGAATTAAAAGAAAAAAGAAAAAAAAAAAAAAATTGGAATAATACCGTAATTAAATTTTTATGAAAAAACCTAAATAATCGTACAGTAATTAATGACAACTGAGTATCGAGCTATAATTCTGACCCATACAAGTAACACAGTACAGTTAAAAGTATATGTATAAAAAAAAAAAAAAAAGTGGAGATGCGTCGTATTTAGGGTTGATGAAATAATAATAAAAAAATTAAAAAAAAAAAAAAAAAAATGAATAAAAAATAATCGCTTTTGTAAATATAATAGGACAAGGGAGAGGAGAAGGAAGAAAAAGAGGAGATGTAAGAAACTAAAATAAAAATCACGTTTGTCGAAGAATTTTACATACACACACTGTAGATTCAATGAAAAGAGATAAAAAATAAATAAATAAATAATATAATAATATTAATAATAATATTAATAATAAATAATATTTCGTAAAAGCGTTAAATATAATAGATATATAATATATCTATATCCAACTGTAAGGTTACTAGATGTGCACGCACCCAATAAGAGATCGCATTGACATGAACTGAACATGCAGGACATAAAGATTAAATAATTTGAATATTACATTGAAAGAATGTTATGTACGCGAACTTTTAGTATGGTATATGAATTTCTGGGGGTTTTAATCATAGAATAATATCAGCATAATATTAATTGTTAATAAATCCCTTGTTTTTAGTATCTCATATAGCTTCACCTATACTATAGATAGTTTTGTTGGTCATCTTCAGACTGATTTTTTTTTTTTTTTTTTTTTTTGTTTGTTTTTTTCTACACGGAAAAAAGAAAAATTAAAAAATTACAGTTTACATTATAATAACTGGGCGCTTTGAACCCAAAACTGGAAAAATTACAGTTTCAAATAATAATTTTTACAGACTCTGTAAGAATTACATTTGAAACTGTAAAAATTAATATTTAGAATTGTCTTTTATAAAAATGTTATTTGAAACTGTAATTTTTCCAGTTTTGGGTACTAAGCGCCTCAATTATTATTATTATTATTATTATATGAACTTGAATTTTTTGCCATTTTTCTTTTTTTCTCTGTATTGCATTAGATTTTAAAACTGAATCGAGACATTTAATATAAATTTCTTTGAACACTGCAGCTGCAACAACGCCTCAATTTAATTAACCGTAATTACACTTTCAAATTACTCACGAAACGTATTTTACTCATTTTATATTTCACCCGGCTACAATAAATTCGTGCGTGTTGGTCTTAAAAAAAAAAAAAAGAAAAAAAAAAAAAAAAGAAAAACCTCAACGGCTCCAACCAATCTATACCCCATTCTTACGCAATTCCTCTATACTGACTCCTTATATGAATGACCATTTGCAGACAATTTGCAACGAAACTGGAACTGAAATTGTTAAATTGTAAGCTAGGCGTGACATCGCCATACGACAGGCCCAAAAATGTCGATAAATGCTGAAACTATTGGATGTTATCTTAAATATCGTCTATAGTGATTTTATAGTAATACCACTTCATATATACGACCCACTGACTTCCGGTAAGCAGGTAAGCTTTGCTTCCGTTAAATAACGGGGAAAAAAAAAAAAATAAAAAAAAAAAAATACGGCAGATATGAATTTAATAAAAATTAACGTACTGATCTGACCTCAACTGCAGACAACGAGCTTCGCGTGATCCAATTTTGAATTGTCCCATTTTCCCTATTTCCAAGTGATATGTGAGTAGATATAAAGGCAATCTGTGGAATTTGGCGGTTCGTCGTATAATTCGCGTGATTATCGATCGCGTATTGTTGAGACACATCTTCTTGAATAAAAAAAATATTTTAAATGTCGCCATTTTGTTTCCAACGACAACATAAACAAAAACAACAACAACAACAACAACAACAACAACAATTATAGCATTATTGTAATTAATTTACCATTCATGGACGAATGTTTACTGAAAATTAGTATAATTAGCAAAGGAAAAACAACAAAGTAAAAAAAAAATGTACTTGATACGATGTAATATATTGCTTATTTATTTTTATTTTTTTACAAATATATATATACATATTTATATATATATATATATATATATTATATATAGAACAGTAATATATCTAGTATACAGATAACGACACACACACACACACACACACACACACACACACACAAACACCGAGAAACACAAAGAAACATACACAGTATATATATGTATATATATATTGTATTGAATCGTTTTATTGAATAATTCTTATTAATTTTTAGATGTACGTTATATATATTTGAAAGTAGCCTCTTGATTAAACGATTAAGATTTTTAGAATTACTATATTGCATTGTGGATTTTTTTTTTAACAGAAATCTGCCCATATTCAAGGAAGTAATAAATATCGTACGATAATTTGTTGATATAACTAATTATATAATGTAACTATTATACTATCTGTGAATGTTATTTTTGTATATTGGTACAAAAATTAACGCGATAAAAATTATAACTGCATATAAATTGGGCAGATTTTTTTAACGCAATGACTTGTTGAGATGATTACTATTAAACTAACAATTAGTTATTATCAATAATTATTAATTAATTGTATACACGTTAATTACTATCGCATAATATTATTGATTATTACATTATGCTTATGTCTACATTTTGTCGCCCCCCCCCCCCCCCCCCCCCCCCTTCGAATATTATACCTACCTAAACGATCCAGAGAAAATTTTGTTAAAATTTAGAGACAGAAATACACATAATATATAAATGAGACATTAAAATTTGTTTTATATCTCTGAAGTTTTAAAAATTTATTACTTTTACTTTCATTCTCTTTCTCTTTATCTCATTCATTCTCGTTATCGATTTCATTCATTATAGAAACGATACCTACAAGGAAGTCAGGGTACAAATTAAACCCTTACATCAATCTGCGATTGTAATATGCTTATACCTGTTGCATCAATCGTACAACAGCTTTCCTCATATATATATCAAATCTCCATACAGTTTCTCATGTTTATCATTCTTTCAATATTATAAATCAAGAAATCTGAATCTTTTTATCATCTCTATCGAAAAGTGACGAAAGTGCTGAACAGAAAATAAAGTAAACACACGACGTGGGTCACGGCACTCCTTCCAGCTGATGTCCGAGACGGTTACCTCAATTTCAAGATAATTCATCTGAATTGTTTTCCAATCGTTGATAACGAGGACGAGGAAAACAAAACTTGGAAACTGATACTCTCCGTTGCAGAAATTGATCGGTGCAGCTGGTCGAAAACTACTATAAACGAAATTTTATCATACGTAATATTGCAGGAAGAGTTTATTAAAATTTTTGACAAATTAAAGTGATTTCATATACCTCTTACGATCTAACTGCTGTAATCATAATCTATACTGATTAAACAGGCTTGAAGGTATAGTATAATTGAATAAAGTTAAAATTGTACAATGAGTTTTCAGAGCTTATGGTAATTTAGTAATTAGAAGTTCGTTTCATTTTACTTTTTTACAGATACATTTTTTGCACAAAATTTTTGGGGTCAATATTCACATTTATGAAATTAACTCTATGATATAGATTCAATGAAAATGATGATAATTTGTGATTAAATATATAAGTTATTGTAATTCATTTTTCGAGGATGGATCAATAGCTCATGAAAGGTAAGAGACTTTTGAAAGTCCTTGATATAGAAATGTGTCTATATACAATAAATATATTATTCTTTTCTTTAGTCTACAACTTATATGATTCGAAAAAATTATTTCTCGAGTCCCTTGCTTATTAATTATATTTTACATGAGAGTTAATTAAACTTAATCATTATTTTTACATATTACATATTATTACATATTATTAAAGTCATATCAACATTTTTAATCAAATAATTCACATGATTCGAGATGTTGTAAGTGCATGTGATGTGACACATCAATAAATTGTTCGTTAGTCGCAAAAATAGGAATATCGTAGTATTCCAACAAAGATATATACGAAATAGAACTAACGATAGAAAATGTATTCTCTTTGATTTTCAACGTCCAATAATAAACCCTCGTTTTCTGAAAAGTCTTAAATTATATTATAACGTCTCAATATCATGCGGATGTTGTAGTATACAAGGTGACCACGCCATATTTTCAGGATGGATTCTTTAGGATAATCTAAGACTAAAAGTCCTTCTGCAAAAATTTGAACGCAGTCCCCACGCGTACTCTTCGACGCCAAGAAGGCCACTGACCCCGCGGCAGATGTGAGATGTCCGTACACAAGGTCGGGGCTCGTCCTTGCCCGGTTACTAACGCCAACGAGGCACCAAATGGTATCGCCATCTCGCAGTCAAAGTGAAGCACTATTTTTGCCGCGAAGATTGATGCGCCTTACCGCATGCAACCCGCATGCCATTCATGTCATTTCTAACTTAAGATTGTCTGTAATAAGACGAATATATTTGTTTTTTAGTGAATGTCAACTCGCGCCATCGAAACTATATGTATTAGCTTTGATCGCGCGAATCCACAGGATTCTGTTCGAATTGCAACGAACGAGTATAGGTATACATTGAACTCCGCAGTCTTTGTTATACGAATGAAGTTAATTAATGGTAAGTTTACTTGTATGCCAGAAAGCAAATGAAGAAACTCGATCAACTACGATGGTATTTATGTTTACACAAAACAATGCCTAATATTGTATAAAATATATGCTGCAATAATAAAATGAGAGATATATCAAAAGTCATTTGCTTCGTTATTTTCCATTTTCTACTCCTTATGACTTTCTAATTCGAATAGATGAGAGATTATCGAGACGAGCATGGTAGTAGAAAATTAGAATGAATGATTTTTTAGCTACTTGAAAATTCACGATACCACCTCCTTGAGTCAGATGTTCTCCTGATACCAGGCGCGATTTTCGAGTTAAAATTTTTCTATGTCAAAAAATCTTCCTGTTATCAGGAGAACATCTGACCCGAGGAGGTGTGCTGAAATTTTTGGGGAGGAAAAGGAGTAGTGTATTGATATAGGCATGCATACGTTGCTTCATGCACGTCTCCGTATAGTTTATTAATTATTTATACTAGCTATTTCAAGAGTTTTTGAAATTTTAAATCGAGAAATACTCCTGGTATCAGGAGAACATCTGACCCAAGGAGGTGTTCTGAAATTTTTGGAGGGAGAAAGGAGTACTGTATTTATATAGGCATGCATACGTTGCTTCATGCACGTCTCTATATAGTTTATATTTTATACTAGCTATTTTGAGAGTTTTACAAATTTTAAGTAAAAAAATGCTCCTGGTATCAGGAGAACATCTGACCCGAGGAGGTGTGCTGAAATTTTTGGCGGGGGAAAGGAGTGGTGTATTGATATAGGCATGCATATGTTGCTTCATGCACGTCGCTATATATATAGTTTATTATACTAGCCATTTCTACAATTTGAGAAATTTTAATTCGAAAAATACTCCTGGTATCAGGAGAACAGCTGACCCGAGGAGGTGTTCTAAAATTTCGGGAGGGGGAAAGGAGTAGTGTATTGATATAAGCATGCATACGTTGCTTCATGCACGTCTCTATATAGTTTATATTTTATACTAGCTATTTTGAGAGTTTTACAAATTTTAAGTCAAAAAATACTCCTGGTATCAGGAGAACATCTGACCCGAGGAGGTGTGCTGAAATTTTTGGTGGGGGAAAGGAGTGGTGTATTGATATAGGCATGCATATGTTGCTTCATGCACGTCGCTATACATATAGTTTATTATACTAGCCATTTCTACAATTTGAAAAATTTTAATTCGAAAAATACTCCTGGTATCAGGAGAACAGCTGACCCGAGGAGGTGTTCTAAAATTTCGGGAGGGGGAAAGGAGTAGTGTATTGATATAAGCATGCATACGTTGCTTCATGCACGTCTCTATATAGTTTATTTATACCAGCTATTTTCAGAGTTTTAAAAATTTTAAATCGAAAAATACTCCTGGTATCAGGAGAACATCTGACCCGAGGAGGTGTGCTGAAATTTTTGGTGGGGGAAAGGAGTGGTGTATTGATATAGGCATGCATGCGTTGCTTCATGCACGTCTCTATATAGTTTATTTATACCAGCTATTTTCAGAGTTTCAAAAATTTTAAATCGAAAAATACTCCTGGTATCAGGAGAACATCTGACCCGAGGAGGTGTGCTGAAATTTTTGGTGGGGGAAAGGAGTGGTGTATTGATATAGGCATGCATACGTTGCTTCATGCACGTCGCTATATAGTTTATTATACTAGCTATTTTGACGATTTAAAAAATTTTAACTCGAAAAATACTCCTGGTATTAGGAGAACATCTGACCCGAGGAGGTGTGCTGAAATTTTTGGCGGGACAAAACAACAGCGTTCAAGCATGCAGGCATACAGCAGTGTAAACGTTGCTTCTCGAACATCTCTATATTCTTACGTTATTTAAAGTTAGATTGATCACGCGTATCGTAGGTGGGCTGTTCCACGTCTCGCTTATTAGATAGAAAGAATCGAAGGGAGGGGTAAATGAAAAATAACTAACTAATTAATCATTAATGTATCGGAAAATTTATTGCTGATGCATCGATAAAATTACATGACAATATTACTTATTGTTAACGTTATATGTATGTTAATGTATAATTCGTGAGTTTTTGTTTCAACATAACTATATGTATATGTACAGTTCGATTCTCTGGAAAGTAACGTGCCTCGCCGGCATACAGGCAACCCAAACATCAACTGATTATGTTTCATTTTGCATATCGCGTGCCTTTTGGCTACGTGGGAAATTGAACCCAATCGTCGATGTTTGAGCTGCTCGATGCAGCGTCTTCGCGCTTGCCTACCTTTCAGGCGCGTTACGTGTGTTCTACAATGAAAAAGATAAGTTAATTGTAGGTTCCCGAGGGAAGTAAAGCGAATCAAAGCGAAATTAAATGAATCAAGAAAATAGGTGTATTCTGAAATACACGTCTGCACTAGTTATTAGCTATAGCAAGACTGACTTGTTTTACAATAATAATTGTTCATGCAGCAGCCGTAGTTTTTATATTTCAAGACACGTATTTTATCATAGTATAGACTATACTAGATTACTGATCAATTACATTAAGTGTAATTTAACCCAACCTAACAATTGTGTATAACAATCGCAGTTGATCGAGTCTCTTTATTTGCTTCATTCGTATTACAATAATGTATGACATAAATACTAGTTTCATAGTATACATATTCACGAATATAGCAAGGAGGTAGTAGCGCGTTCATTGCTTCTTCGAATTCCATCAATGGGCCACCTGCAACACCGTCAAAACTTTAATGAATGGGCAGTAGTATTTTCATTACGTATTTTGCATCCGCATTCTTTCGTCACACCACTACGTTTTCATTCATACCTTATGGTCCAACCAACAGCGGACAAATTTCTACTTACGCCAGCGCTTTTGGTGGCTGAAACTTGAACGACATTTGGCCGCAGCCATTTTTATGCAATCAGCTGATAGTCGTCGTATCGTATCCCTCTTTACCCTCCACAGATGCAGCTGTCATATGAGTCTGTTTCTAATTCTGAGGCGATTATTGTTAAATAAAATAAAAAAACTGCCAGATATCGTCAACAATAAAAGCACTGTTTATTATATTTCAAGCATTAAATTTAACCCTTCCCACAAATAAACTTAAATCCTAATATGCTACTAAGCTTAAGAGCAGATCACAAAAAACATGTTCTTTTTCTTGTAGATCAGCCAACACATGGTAATTTTTCTATCATCTCATATCATTCTTAACACATATTTTTAATACGTTAAAAAATAGCCGATAGTTAAACGAAATTATTCTCATCAGTTTTACAGGACTTTTGTAAATTGGCATTGGACTATTTGCAGAACGGACCAAATTTCAAACTGTATAATGTAGCTGCTCGTAAGTTATAAACAAAGTAATATTATAAACGCTGTACAATCTAACAAATGAATTCTTCTCATTATATCGAAATAAAAGTGTGACTAACAAATCTGCTTTAAACTTGATCAATTGAATCAACAATAAGATAGAATCCATAACTATAGCCATTTGTTGCAGAAAAACTGGAAGCTACACCCGAAGATATTAGGAGCACCGTAGAAGGGCTTGTGAATTTATTGCTAGAAAGTTGTAAATGCAAGGTGATTATATTCAATGAGATATGATGCTTTTTTTTTTCTCATATATAATCATAACTTTAACAACTCAAGTTAATTCAGATAAATTTCTAAACTCTTAGTTGAATCCTGATGACTTTCGAGATTCCATAACTACTCTTGGTTTTTCTGGTGAAAATGAAACCTTACTTACCAAATTGTATGTCGCTAAGAAGTCAGAGATATCAGAAGTACTTTCTACCATTGGGGTGAAATTACCAGAATATGAAAGTATAGAGTGGAGATTTGAAGCACAGGTAGGCGGCGCGGTAATATGAAAAATATGTACAATTTTTTCACAGTGATTTTTGCATTTGTACTTAATTGCGAACATTATTTTTGTATGCATAGATTGCATCTAGATCTTTGCTGAACCAAGTAACACCATTGATTACTTTGGACTTCAATCTGAAGAATGAAGTTTCTAACAAAGTCGAACACGTCTTGCTTCAAACTGATGCAAACAACTTACTTCATATGACCGAGATTTTGGAGCAGGCATTGCAGGATGGACGGAGCCAGCATTTACGTAAAATTGCGAGGAGTATGAAATAAATGAAATACCAAATATTTTAATATCTATATATATACTATTCATCATCGTATTAGATGAATATAATGTAAACTTGTTATTTATGAATATAAAATTATTGATAAATGGAATAAAAACTATAAAAGTTTTGAATCTCACTCCTGTCTTTACCCTGAATATATCTCAAACCTTATCATAACACAAAGCTTTGTGAAAGCAATCGCAAGACAATAGACAAGATTTTTATACATTTTTTTTTTCTCACCAAATGACATCGTTTCAGAATATACCCGTATGCTAATCCAGGGACACTAATTTAATTAAAAATATTAGATGCAGCTTTGAAATATGTCAGAACTGCCACTGATAATCAGTTTATTGTTCTTCCAACTGTCTTGAGAAGCCACTTTAGACTCGCTAGAGTTCTCCTTGCACTCATTTTTATGATAGAATCCAGTTGTATAAAAGGGTATCTAAGTCGAAGTATAGATCAATAGATTTGAATATTTTATTAAGCAGGGTCTTCTTAGTTTGAATATATAAGATGGGATTTGAAAGCGCAGTCTCTGTGCTGGCTAGGGTTTGGTGTGCTATCAATACAATCAATGTTTCACACGCTGCAAACACTCTCTCACCGCCACGGAAAATATATTTCCTACTCTGTAGCGGAAGGGCCCTCTGCAATCACCGTCGACTAAGAGTAAGTATCAATTTAGGATAACAATCAGCGATAGATACCCAGCTTTCATTCAAAGCAAAGATATCTGAGTTAAAAATCATTTATCAATTCATAGAAATAACTCCGTTTTATCACGTTCGCAGACATGTGTGTTTGCCCTCAGATGGAAACAGTCTTAGCACCTGATTCTCAGCACATTTTTAATCCTATCTCCATGGAACATGCTCGAAATATGTCAGATCTCACACCCAGCAGAGTTATCGTGGATGCGATATCCACTATTGGGCCACAGGTCGCGCGCCAGTGGATGCGCTTCAATAATCAGACTGTTGCTGACAAAGTCCTACCTGATATGCTTCATCTAATTGATCCACATTGGTGAATGCTAACTGAGTTTATCAGGAAAAAATTCTGACTTCGACTCATATTGAAATAACATATGAATTAGGACTATCTTTGATTTCCCCCGTAGGAATAACGCAAGTTCTAATCTGTAGGTACCAATTCCCACCTATCGATCCGCTCTGGCATAAGATTCTTGGTCTTGTAATGATCGTCCTTGGTTTAATGGGGTGGTGCGGTAATGGTGTAGTGGTCTATGTGTTCCTGCTAACTCCATCTTTGCGAACGCCCAGCAATCTCCTCGTTGTGAATCTGGCATTTTCAGACTTTCTGATGATGATGATAATGTCTCCGCCAATGGTGATCAATTGTTATTACGAGACATGGGTACTGGGTAAGTGAGCTGTGTCTCTAGGCAGGAATTAGTTTTAAATATATTTGTCCTTCCAGGAACTCTGATGTGCGATATATACGCAATGGTTGGATCACTCTGTGGGTGTGCATCTATCTGGACTATGTCCGCAATTTCCCTGGATCGGTATAATGTGATTGTCAAGGTAGCCCTCTAGAATCTCGATGATAACTTCTAATATCAGATTATTCATAGCTATAAGCAAGATGTATAATAGTATAGACGAAAACACTCGCTTGTTAACAGGGGATGTCCGCAACACCTTTCACCCTCAAAAAAGCAATTTTAGAGATATTGCTAATTTGGCTATTTGGATTAGTCTGGACCATACTACCCATGGTAGGATGGAACAGGTAACAGAATTCAACTAATCTCTTGGTATATCTACTCGAAGAATGGAACCTACCGTGTGTTTACTTGATTGTTTTTTCTTTGCTATGAAGGTACGTTCCAGAAGGAAACATGACCTCTTGTGGAACAGATTATCTGAGTAAAGAATGGCTCTCAAAGTCTTATATTTTGGTCTACTCTGTCTTTGTTTATTACTTACCGCTATTTACTATTATCTATAGCTACTATTTCATTGTATCAGTAAGTATCTTAGTTTTTCATTGTCGCATTTCTTTATTACACCGTCGATAAAAAATCAGGGATTCTTCTCTTCTTTAGACGGTTGCTGCACATGAGAAAGGAATGAGAGATCAAGCGAAGAAAATGAACGTTGCTTCTCTGCGATCTGGTGAAAACCAGGGAGCCAGTGCCGAAGCCAAACTTGCAAAAGTAATGCTAAAATGTTTACCTGATTTAGATGGCAACCACAGTAATAGATCAAAATTATCCTATTATTTTTTGCACACAGGTAGCCCTGACCACAATATCCCTCTGGTTTATGGCTTGGACCCCATATCTAGTGATCAATTATATGGGTGTCTTTAACGGCGCTAAGATAACGCCTCTTTTCACCATATGGGGATCACTCTTTGCCAAAGCAAACGCTATCTACAATCCGATCGTGTATGGTATCAGGTAAACTATGTAGTCAACTATTACAATCCCGACTCTATCTGGCATGCTCTTCAAATTTGTAATTCGCAATGCAGTCAAAGTACAAGGCATACATCTATGTAGTATTTGCAATGTCGAAATAGTAAAAAACAAACCAGCACTCTGCTTGTTATGAGGTAAATTTCATTAATTCCTTTCATTCACAGTCATCCAAAGTATCGGTTGGCTTTGAAAGAAAAGTTGCCATTCCTGGTATGTGGATCAACAGAAGAGCCCACTGCAGCTACACCCGCAGCACCTTCAGCCAATGCAGACAATGCCTCTACAAATACGGCCGATGCAAAAGCCTAATTACATAGTCCTGGATTAAACTTCTCTTCATTCTGGGTCTTGTTAAGACTCCAAACGTCAACTTCACGTTCAGCAACTCGACATTAACGTATTTTCTACGGTCTATCAGTAATTGGCTGATGCTTTTATCAGTGGAGAAGTATTAACAGCCATGGGTTGAGTAGAAGCTATCCTAAACCATTCAATTTTTTAGATTAAAGAGTTTATAATTGAAAAGAGTTGACTTTGCAACAGCTTTGTCATCAAACTCTAGAAACATTACTCTATGTTTTTATTTGAAAAGTGTATCTAAGTCTTGGAGCTGTAAATCTTGGACTAACGAATCATATGGCACTGATTGCTAGTTCGAAAAATTCTGTTTGAATTAGATGTATAGTAACTTTCTGCTGTTCCCTTAATTGATCAGTGTAAAATTCATATTTTCGCTGCCGAATAATGACGACCATGTTCAGCATTCGATTACTTTGCCTAGTATGCCAAGTTTCCATCTTACAATATAGTTTTGATGGCTTACAAGGCAGACTGTTCAAGTTTGTTTCTAAAATATGATGTTTACAAATATGTATAGGCATGAATTCAAATTGTTTTCTACTATCCAAGATATTGAAATCTTCACCAGTCATGATATTTGTATCCTAGTATTATATCGTTGAATAAAGTCCTCCTGAACATTTAAACAGTCTATATTACCCTTGACCGAAAATTGCATGTAAGATATCTTTGCATGCGGATGTTATAATGGATGATATGGTAGATATAAGGGTAGGTGGGTTTGATGTTTTACATGTTAATAAAAGTCATGAACAATAGTCATTTGATTTGCATGCAGGGTTTATTTAAACTTAAAAAATAAAACACATATAACGTCAGTTGCCAGTTAGTATATGCAGTGCCACACCACAAAGCGTATGGCAGTCATAAAGCTAAGGTACAACGTTATAAAAGTGAAGTCGTATTCGGTGCTGAGAATAGCCAAGTCCAAGTCGCAATGACGCAGGCGATATAGACTTTGAATTATTTTATCGTTTGGCTGTGATCCGTCTCGAATCGTGGTGCAATCCGAGTGACAATACCATAAGGATAATTCGAATCAAAAGTTAATCACAAGAGTCATACGACAAACACAAGAGAGTCAAAAATTATTAATTCCGTTTCATAATAATTATTTGATTGCCTGGCAAGTATTTGTGTTTCCCGCGTGTGTAGTTCTCACCCTTCCAATCATGGATTGCCCCTTCTGGGAGGATCTCTCCTTCTCCGATGGTAAATTGACAATTATACGCTATTCGCTCGTGTTTTCATTTTGCCAATTTCATTTATACAAAAAGTATATGTTTGTCCTTATAGTCCAACCACTGTTTCAATGCAATCGATTTTGCTGTTTAGTTTCCCGAAATTTGTTTACTACAGTTGAGTAGCTAGATCTTTCTTCTGGTGTTTGAAAAGTTTTTTCTTCGATTTACACATCTCAACTTTGCATCAATATTTACAAAACAATAATTATATATAGCGTATGTATATTTGAAACTCGTGGTTGTTCTATATGATCTGATTAATTTTGTTTTCTGATTTTGAAAGAATAAAAAATTTAGATTAGTTTTCCGAAACTGTTACACCATATTAATGAGATTTGAATTTTTCAATCACGTTGCGAATAGTGTTCTCAATGGATTTATGCGGCAGGCTTCTCGTTGTCGGTGAGCGTCGTGACGCCAGAAACCGTGGAGGTCGCATCTCCGGCAGGTAGTGCATCTCCGCCGCAGGCCAATGATGGGAACTTCTTGAATAGTGCAGCTCGGTATTTCGGGTGGCTATATATGCGATTAAAGTAGAAAAATGGACTCAATGATTATTTGATTTCAATGATACTCAAGAGAGGCTTATTTTTTACGCAAATAGTTTTGATGTTCGATAAAAAAAAAAAAAAATGCTTCAAGCCACTCTGGTCTTAATTCTAGCGGTGAATTCAGACTCACCTGATGCCATATACGATGGGATTGTAAACGGCGTTAGCCTTGGCAAAGAGAGAACCCCAGATGGTGAATAGAGGTGTGATTTGTTGAGTCTCGAAAACACCAGCCCAGTTGATGACCAGGTAAGGTGTCCATGCCATGAACCACAGAGAGATCGTCATCAAAGCGACCTGTGACAGAAGAAGTTGTTTCAAGTACTTGTATATATCAATAAGGATCAATGAATTTTGCATACCTTGGCAAGTTTAGCCTCAGCGCTCGCGTTCTGATTCTCAGAAGATCTCAAAGAAGCTACGTTCATTTTTTTGGCCTGTTCTCGCATGTTCTTTTCGTGGGCCGATACTGCAGCAATGATGAAATAGTAGCTGTACATGATCAAGAAGAGTGGCGCGAAGTAGACGAAGAAGCTGTATACCAAGATGTAAGACCTGGAGAGCCAATCCTTGGTGAGGTAGTCAGTGCCGCAAGCGGTCATGTTGCCTTCTGGCACATATCTGCAATGAAAATAAGAGACAATTTGCATAAAGATCGTTTTTTGAAGAATATTCTCACGCATAATTGCAGTACAGGAACCACGATTTCACTCACCTGTTCCAGCCGACCATTGGGGCAACAGTCCAGATCACTCCGAAGGACCAGATTCCAAGAATGCGAAGGAGGGCACCCTTGATGTTCATTGGTTTTGCCGACAGTCCCTTGACAATTACGTTGTACCTGTCGAAGGCGATGGCAGTCATAGTCCAAATGGAGCTGCATCCGTACATGGAACCCAACATCGCGTATACCTGGCACACCATTGGTCCGAATACCCAAGTCTCGTAGTAACAGTTGATCACCTGTGTAAATGGATGTGTAAGAGATAATTATGGAATTGTTTTCAGAAGAGGGAAACAGTCGGTTTTCTTTTTCTTCACTTGCCATGGGGGGTGACATGCAGAACATCATAAGAAAGTCCGAGAAGGCCAAGTTGACGACGAGAAGATTGCTCGGGGTACGAAGTGATTTAGTCGAGAGAAAGATGTAGACGACCATTCCGTTTCCGATTACAGAAACGGTGCCCAGGCACGCGATTACGAACCCCAGGATACCGTGCCATAGGGGGTTGATAGGGGGATATTGGTACCAGTTCGGATCGATCAGGTGGAGCATTTCAGCAGGTACCTTGTCGACGACGGTTTGGTTGCCAAAACCGCCAGCCTGGGCCGACCACGAATAGGCCGAAAAACTGGGCCCGGACATCACAGACATGGTGGACTGTTGAACAGATGTGTAGAATACAAGATAAATAAGTCACAGATATTAATCAGAGACGCTGCAATTATTCCTAATCAGCCTGTTCACTCAAGCTGTTTAGTATTCATTTTTATTAACAATTGATTCGATCACGGATGTAGCGGGCAAAAACAAATTTCTGAACATTCACTTATTAGACTCGATCTTTATCTTGTACCATGAGAACAGTAATGAAATGACCGTATATATAGTTATGATTGAAAAGAAAAAATGTATAATCAAAGAATAAATACTCAATGAAAATATTGATTTACATTTTTATAGACGTGGATGATTACCCCGGTCCACATTGTTCGAAAAATTTTCGAATTCAATAGCGTTAAACTTTTTCTCCGATCGAACTCTGCGGTTATTTGATGGAAAATTTCGCGATGTTTGCGACCGTTGTTTCGGATGAATATTTACCTTTAGTTACTTGGAGAAAATTGTTTAATAACAAACTAATCCAAGTAGATTTGGTGCCGGATGTTGGTATGTCGCGAACGAGTGAACGTGGGCGGCCGCAGGTTGAGAATTTAGCAAAGGAACGAGGAAAGGTCTACTGGAGCGTATTCGTCCACAGTCGGATGCGGCTCGAATTGTGCTCCTCGGCAGCCCGCTTAAATATGCTCGACTTTGAACCTAGGTTGTCGCATAAGTACCCTTGTCTTACACACACCGACGTACACATAGATCCAAACTTAAGACCCCAAACAGTCTTAAGAAATTCATTATTGAGTTAGAGGGATTGAAGAATACCCTGAACACCTTGGAGTACCTGAACAACGAGGAACAGAACCCCTACAAAGTCAGAAAACGAGACAAACAACGTGAGGAAAACGATACAACAACCAAGCCTACGCGTAACCTGATGTTTTTCTTTTCTTTTCCATTATCATATATTTTCACGACCAATTTTTTCGAGTTGTCGTTTCGGGTTCCAAACTTTTTATACCAGGCTGGAATACTCGTAATGAATAAATCATTTTAATTCATCGGCCTATTATGTATCGATTATAACAACCTATGGTGATTTTTGTATAGTTCATTAACTATGGCTGTAGGTGATACGAATAGAATTAAAACATCAAATACACAAAGTCAAGACCAATTATCATTGAACTAATTTTCGTGGGATTTAGTTTTGTCTTTTTTCAATTTGTACAATAGCGATATAGCTGTACATTTAAATAATTGGATCAACTAATACTATGGTATAATAATGCGATCAGTACTTGATATCAGCTATGATCTGTTGCGGAAATAGTGCGAAAAATTTTTTTGCCCAAAAGAGAACATAATTATAATAAGCTGTAAACTTTGCATTGTGCACGTATCGCTAAAGTAATAAATTCTTCAAAACTATATCTGTATGTAATATATTGTATAATATAGATTTATCGATTTCGACTAGATATAAACATTCAAAGATATACGCTCGTCGAGCATCATTAGATCTGTCTTGTTCTCAGGTACAATTATACTATATGTATCACAAAATGAAAAACAATAAAAGGTGACGGTCCAATCAAAGAGTAGAATATTTAGTATTTATCCTACGAATAATTGTATAATCGTAATATATAAATTAGAATTCAATTGATAGTCCCCGCAATTCGTATCGTATTACGTAGTCTGGGCACAATCTTTGATTGAAATCTGTTATATTATATAAAATTGGCACTAAACTTGATTCTAGACTAATATATAGTTTTAGTCGGTAAAAAAAATTCGGCGTAGCGTGTTTATTTAATATATATCGATGATATTTCCAAAAGCCGGATTTCGTTCGGATTAAAATTTATTTCAAAAATAAATCCAATATATTATTAACAGCTCGACGACATACGATGTACGAAAATCTTCTCATTGTTAGCATTCGTTTTCTATAATATACCCAATAGAATAAACATATAGAATATTACATGTATGTATTTCCATATGTTTGTAATTTCGCCTTATAGCGCTCAGTGTGACGATAAGCATCGATACGAAGATGAGAAATAGTCAATGTCATTTAGCTATATCGTTTCTCAGTTTCTAGGATCTAAATACGTCGAATCACCTGTGGAATCATTCTAAAAATGATTTTCATGTATCTTGTTGCATTAAAAATTTGTCAACATCCATGCAAATGCGCATAAATCATTTTTCCGTACTAAATAATGAATTTAACAAAATACGGAGAATTCAAAGTTCAAACTAATTGCCGCTCGCTGTTTGCGGCAAAAGTAGTTCGTAATATCGACACCGTGGGAGCGTGTTGATATCGATTGTAGCGACGTCGAGACTCGAGATTTCGATTTAAACCCAAGTCCCCAACCGTCAAATAATTGTTGACATTTGTGATTTGACCGCTTTATGTTTTCTTTATATTTCATTTATTATATATCTGAAACTTGATTTATTAATTAGTAATTTGTATAAAAATGGAAGAAGATAGTATTGTAGCAGACGATCATGAGAACAACGATTCGAGTGACTGTGAACCAACAACGGCTGAGAGAGTATTAGAAGAGCTTGAAATCGCTTGGTTGAATGAAAAGTTCGCACCTGAGATACTATGCCATAAATCCGACCACGTTGATTGTATGCTTGAGCAGATATATGCAATGGAAAAAAATATTCAAAAATTAAAAAAGGGTGACATCAGGTTTGCCGTTCATAAAATGGAAATTGACAGGATAAGATTTATATTAGCAAGTTATATGCGAACGAGGTTAGAAAAAATCGAACAATATACGATCCACATATTGTCTGAAGAAGCTAAGCGAAATCCAGAAGACTGTTATCTAACTCCAGGTGAATTAAAATTTGCTAAAGAATATTTGACCAGTATTGAAACACTTTTTAAGACTGTAGCGCTTCAACATATGCCAAATAATTTCCAAGAATTTGAAATCAACAATCTTAAGATAGAACCAAATTTACAAAGTCATGTGTTTCTTCGTGCGATAGAAGAAGTAAGTGTCGTTATTCCTGGTGTTGAAACCGAAGAACTTATTTTCGAAATTGGTTCTCAGCACGTTGTTAAATATGAACCAATCGCAGGTTTACTAAAAGAAGGAAAAGTCCGATTAATATAACATTTTTTCAACAATTTTTTTTGATGTTTTTTCTCTCTTAAAAGATATTGCTCAATGGATATATAAATATAATATAATTGTAATAGATGTGAAATAAATATGAATACTAAATCAATTCAATCAATAAATTTTATGAGTTTTATTTATTTATTTATTTATTTTTTTTTTGCCACACCTACCTCACCTCAAATTTGTAGATAAATTGGGATCCTTGGAATGGGCGTGGCTTTGAAATTTTAGCCTTCTTTGAGTAGTTCTATTTTCGTCACTAGTTGGCGTATCGAGATTCTAAGCCTTCTCATTGGCTACTGTAGCCTTCTTTGAGTAGTTCCATTTTCTGCCACTAGTTGGCGTATCGAGGTTCTAAGGTTCCCAATAAATATCATGGATTTTGATGATCATTTAATTCATATGCCAATAAAATATTGGGTTGTTATAGAAATAATATTCATTACGTTAAAGATACAATATTTAGTTAGCATTGTATATATTTATGAAGGACAATTACAAATTTAATGATTACAATTAATTGTGTATATTTATTAACCAGAATATAATGTATATTATACGAATAATAATTAACAAGATATTGTATATTATAACAATATTGTAACAAGATTCATATTTTGTTTTTTTGTTTTTTTTTGTTCTGGATTAAAAAATAATTCTCGATATTTAAGTAGTAGGTACATTTATTAACAGCTTGTTCGTATAACTTATCTCCTTACTTCTTTATATATAGTATTCATATCAATTGTTACAATCCAAACAGATTATATTCAATGTAAATGTAAATGTAAATAAGGTCGTGTATGAACAGTTGAAACTAATATTAAGTATACATACATACATACGAGTGTACATTTTTTTTCTACTTTTCTTTTTCTTCTTCTTTTTTAAGTAAACATTTACATACATAAGTAAAAATGGGTGTATACAGATAGATAATCACATAGAATGTATAGTAGTATACTTGCATATAGTATTATTATTAGTATTATAGTTTCCATTATTATATGCGTTTCATTACTTTCCTTCAATTAGGTAGTACTTATACTTAAGTAGTAATACATTTATAGCAGAGCTGAACTCATTTAAAACAGAAATAAAATTTTAGATTATAATAGCTGGCAACAGGGAATGTTCAGTTAAATAATATATAAAGCTTTTTGGTTCATCTCTATTAAGCTACCTGCCAGAATTTAATTGACATCAAGTCATTTTATTTATCTCAAAACAACAGATGAGCCAGGATCTCAGTCGAAAAATGATAACATATTTTATAATAATTCTATGATTCCAGAATTTTTTTTTTTTTTTTTGATCATTGAACAATAAATTGTTAACTGGCAAATAGTTTATATTCTGATGGTAGAACAACAGGGCAAACTTATTTGTATATTTAGAATTGTATTATAGTAACACCAAATAATTTACAAGAATAAGAAGTAAACCTAGTTATAGCCCTGCTTAAGAAAACTGTTAAACATAATGCAACGCTGAACTAAATGAGTTTCTGCCTGGTATATAGAAACTGGTAGTTAGAAACCAGTGATGAGATACTGTAGTAAACATTTTCCGATACATTATAGGATGATAAACAAATGGTTGGAAATATTGTATGTAATTTCATTTAAAACTTTTATCACATTAATATTACGTATTCAATATTGTCTCTTGTATAAGTATAGATTCCTTATTATTCAGGCACAATGAGGTATAATATATAAAGTTATATAAAATTGGCTCTTTGGCTATATCAATATCGAAAAACTAAATTATTGTTTTTAACAACTGATTCTAAACTTATTTTATCCATGTGATACCGTCAAATAATTCTAAATATATATTTTTCATAAAGTCGTGAATCAATTTCATTCCAACTGATTAAATGCTTGAATTTATAATTTCATATGCTAATATTATCTGAAAGACGAGTATTTCTCATAAACACAGTTACGATACCTGCATTGATAGCCATTGATGCATGTATCAATTTTTTTAATGCATATTTTGATCTTCTAGGAACTCGGATGGTATATTAATTGAAATTAAGTATTGTAAGCTAAATGACAATAAAAATATTTTGTGCTTTTATAGCCAGCGTATTTTTTTCATCATAACTATAAACTAAGTACTGAAATTGCGTATAAGAATAACTTTGGTGCAAGTACAATTTAAATACATGTACATGTGGATTCACGTATATAAATACAAATATAAAACGTTTTTTTTATTTTTTAAATAATCAAAAAAAATTTTTCTTAATTTTTAATGAACGGTTGTGTATATAGGCATGTGCAGTAGATGTAATAAAAATACTTTCATATTACAAACTTCTTAAGTACACATTACAATGATTATATTGATATTTGGTAATAGCATTTCTATGCCAATATAATATATCAATCAATTTGATCATGGTATGAAAAGATTTCAATTTTTATTTAAGAATGAGAGTTAAAGCACCAATAATTAAATAATCTAAACTAAGCTTTTCTTTTTTTAGAGTGGAAAGTTCTAGGACTTACATTTACAGCAAATTATTGTGCTGTGTAAAATAATAGGTAATGATTAACTAAAGTACTTATGGAAAGATTTTTAATTTACAGTGATCAATGTCTGTGAATTAATGTCAATGATTTAACTAAATTAATGAATAATAACGGTCCAATAAAGAAAAACTTTTATTTACTATGCTAAAAATGCATAGTCTGTAGGTATATTACCGCTGGTATTAGCTTTCCTTCTAAAGCCTTGAACTAGTGTTACTCAACTAATGTTTCTCGAACATTATTAGACTGATGATAAATAATGAAATGAAATTGGAGAAATTATTATATTGACTACTTTTGGATATCGCCATTCTGTGTATGTACTGGAACTACTTCTGTTGTAATACTGTTGTAGGCCTGAAAATGTACAAAACAAGAATTAGTTTAAGTGAATAAGCTTCTTTGGAATAGAGTCAAATTATATTAATTAATATCGAAATTGCATCAGCTACTTTTCAAATCATTAACAACATTTATAAGATTGAAAATAAGGATTTAATGTATGTTAATCCTATTACCTCTTTGGCAACGTTTCTAAGTACTTCGGTCATACCCGTTCCCATTTCGTTCAGCATACTTGTGAAGTACCCGTTTTCATCTTGCAATAGTAGATGCGGGTGATCAAACTCTACTATTTGTCCATGTTCCATCACTAAGACTTTGTCGCTGTCCATAATGGTATTCAGCCTATGAGCTATGGTCAAAACGGTGCAATCCTTGAACTCTGTTCTTATGGTACGTTGTATCAAAGAATCAGTAGTAGGATCTACATTTGCTGTAGCTTCATCAAGGACAAGAATCTTGTTATTTCTTAGTAGGGCTCGTGCCAGGCATACAAGTTGTCGTTGCCCAGCACTGAAATTGCTTCCGCCCTCATTGACGAGGTGATCTAAAGAGGCAACGGCATCTTTCAATTCAACTCTTTCAAGAGCAGTCCACAGGTCTGCGTCTTCGAATTTATGGAACGGATCTAAATTATCCCGAACCGTAGCAGAGAACAAAACTGGTACTTGGGGAATGATTGAGATTTTCATCCTCAAATCGTGAAGACCAATCTTCTTGGTATCTATATTGTCGACGAATATCTCTCCCTCAAGATTAGCTAGGCGAAAGAGGGCTGAGATTAAAGATGATTTTCCAGCCCCAGTACGTCCAACTATTCCAACCTATGGCAAATAACATTTTCTTTTATATTTGAAATGAAAATTTCGACTTTTAAGCGTAAGCAGAAGTTCTGAGCATTCAAACATCTATAAATGCATTTAATAATCACCTTCATTCCTGGTTTTATTAACATGTTCAAATCCTTGAGAACTGGAGGGTCTGATTCGACGTAGCGCATGTACGTATGATTGAAACGAATTTGACCATTGTTAGGCCATTGTGCCGGAGGTTTTTGACCAGGATCACTATCGAAAGGTCCTTCTTTCTCGATTTTTGTAAACTGGAAAATACGCTCCACGCTTGTCATTTGAGCAATGACTTCCGCCATCTGACGCACTCCGTATTGCAGCATTCCGCATAAAATTAGAACTTGTGAGACTGCCAGACCGACATTACCCGCAAACGTATGACCTTAAAAAATGAAATAAAAAAACATTATATATACATAAGTTTATAATATACAAAATGACAAGTTTCTCTGATCTAGATTGATTTTTTGATTAAAAACAGTCATCTGCTTACCATCATTCAGAAAAATGAAGCTGTATGTGACGAAGGCAATAAATGCGATGGATACCATATCCAGCCAATATCCAAAGGCGGTACTACTTGTAATGGAAAGATAATATGCTGCAGTATTTAGGTCTTGATGTACGTCAAACTCTTTTCGTACCATTTCTTCCGCGTCTGATGAACGAATCGTTGCCAAGCCACTAAGAGATGAACCGATGTGTGAGAACATAGGGCTTTTTGCTATGAAAGTAATTTATAAAATGTTGTATTATATTTTGATCACATTGACGAATGCATAGGTATTATATCAATTATGTACTTTTTTTGGTTTGAAATACTTACTGGTACCCTCGAGTCGTTTAATATCACGAGCAGTCTTGACATAAATTTGTTGGATTTGGTAATAAAGAAATCCCATAATTAACATTGGGAATATCATCCACCAATTAATTATTAACACTTGCATTAAGATACCAGTCATAACAAGGTATACTTGAATTGCATCAATCATTACTCTGGGAAGCTGTTCGTCTATAGCACCCATATCTTTTGAAAATCGATTGAGAATTCGTCCTGAAATATGATAAAGTATTAATATTTTAATTCTCTAACTATAAAAGGGAAGAGCGATTTTAATAAGGAAATAATTACCCGAAGGATTTGTATCGAAGAATCGCATTGGGGCTTTTAATATATTCGCAAACATAGTGTCGTGTAAACCTTTGCTAGCATTCATGCATAGTTTGTAGAAAAGCAGACTGCGAACAATCGTTATAATAACACTACCGCTTATCCAAATACCATAAATCCACAGTGCCGTGTCTCGGTCAAAATACGTAGTACTATCGTCCACAATTCCTGGCTCCGTCTGGGTATCAAACATTCAATGTTAATAAATTTCTAATAATTAATTTCTGGACTATTAATCAGTTGCTATATCTTCGTCGTTATATGCAAATTACATTCATCATCAAGATCACTAACGATATAAAAGTATTAAAAATTTGTGGAACTTACCGAATTATTACTGATTAGACTCGCAGCTGTTGGAAGAATTCCCGCCGCTGTAGCGTTTGTTATAGGAGATAATGAAGTAATAGCAGCGATTGTAGTACTAGTTATTATATCATTAAGAACAAGAGCAGGCGTGGTTGTTGTTAGATTATTTTTAAGACTCTCGGCAAGCGATCTCTCCTTTTCCAAAATTCTTTGTTCTTGGTTTGTCCTGTTCAAAAATGACAAATAAAATTAATATATAATATGAATTATTATAATTTTGATAGATTATCTGACAAGGAATGTGGAGCTATTTCAAATGTAAATATAATTACCACAGCCCAACCCAATAGTCTGTTCCACTACTGGCAAATTGACCAATAAGAAGTGCGAATATAACAATAACAATCATAGTTGTTGAACCACCAGCTTTGAAATATTGCCAATAAAGTTTGTTCGATAGACCTCCTTTAGCCATTAATTCTTCAGTTTCTGCTGGCTCATCTTCGTTCTCTTCCTCGTCTACCACAGTAGAGATTTGTGATACCATACTTTCAAGATGTGGACGATGTTCTGGAGATTTTTCCTTCTCTTCCGAGTCACCCTCTTCTAATAAGTTTGCAAATGTAGTATTCGTTTTTTGCAATTCTGTAAATGTTCCTTGACTTGCTATTTTGCCCTGTAACAAAAAGGGGGGAACCATTAAAAAAATATTCATATCACGTATCATTGATATGATATCTGTAAAAGTATTTTATTCAATTAATGTACTAAAATTTGAGATGTAAAACTTTTCACTTTAAAATACGTATTTTTTTTTCTTCTTTATATGGTGGAGTATATACTTACATTATCAAGAACGACAATGACATCAGCATCTTTCAAATATTGGACTTGATGCGTGACGAGAATTCTAGTTTTGTGTTTTAGAAAGCCATTTATGCAGTCGTCGAAAAGCTGTTTTCCAACATGCGTGTCTACCGCAGAGAGCGGATCATCCAAAAGATACACATCTGCTCGTCTGTAGACAGCTCTGTAATAATTATTTCAATTAATAGAAGAATATTGATAATTATTCGAGTGATTATAATAAAAATAGAATGAGAAATCGATCGAATTTATTACCTAGCTAAGTTAATTCTGGCACGTTGCCCACCACTTAGCGAAGCTCCCTTTTCACCGACAATTGTTTTATCACCTTGTGGAAATTGCTCAAAGTCCCTGAGCAAAGCACAAGCTGTTGTTACATCCTTGTATCTCGCCTTATCATACTCCTGCCCAAATAATATATTGTGGCGAACACTACCACCGAATAACCATGGCTCTTGACTAGCGAAAGAAACAGAGCCGTTTACATAAATTTGACCTTGACACGGTGGAAGTTCACCGAGCACTAATTGCAGCAAGGAACTCTGAAAATGATTAGATTTTGTTATACAGAGAATTAAGAAGATATGTTATGTAAAAATTAGTCACATGCTGTATAATAGCTGCTTACTTTTCCTGATCCAACAGATCCTACGACTGCACACAGCTTTCCAGGTTTCACTCTGAGGTCAATACGATGAAGAGTGTTTGCGATAGAATTTGGAGTCCATGCAGCGGTAACATCCTTGACTAGAATAGCAGATTTTTCATCGCTAGCTGGAGGCGCCTTGACAGAAGGAACGTTTTCTTCTAATAGAAGAAATTTCTATGGAAAAAAATAAATACTGGTATTTGAGATTGTGTGCTTTTAAATTCAAATAAGTGTCTATATCTTGTTGCGGAATATTTGATTATACAAACCTCAAGACGTTTGATTGATACCAAAGCTTCAGCCAAAGTCGATACAGCCAGAGGGTAAAAGATAGCAAAAGTTAATTGAAGCATGTTGAAGTACTGGGCCATTGAAAATACTATATCGGCTGATATCCGATTGCCGAGTAGTACGTATGCCAGAACAGTAAAAAATAGAGTTGTTCTTTCGGTAAATACCATTGTTGCAAGGTAGAAACCTCTTAAGTAAGACGTCAGAGTTAGAACCCTTATCTCATAACTGAAAGACATTATATTATCCGTTGTTAAAAACTTTTGTATCTTTTGAGTATAAAGAATGTAGAACACAGAAAGTGAGAAAAAAAATTGTATAAATATTTATGCGAAAGTCTTGCGCTGCTTATCTTTAGAAATTAAATTACAAACCTCCTAGCCATTGATACAAGTTTCTCAAAAGGCTTTTCCCAAGCATACATTTTGATAACTTGAACACCGCTAATAATTTCGCTCATCAATCGCACTCTTTCGTCTGTTCTCAGCGCAATTTTCATTCTCAATCTTGACGTCCACTTGCTCAAATATCCTGACGAAAAAAAATAACGAATTTCAATATTGATACACTGGAATCTCAGCTATCAAACCTTTCGAAAATATGAAAGAAGATAGATTGTAGGTGAGATTCTACTGTTGTTTTATTTTTATAAACGATTCGCTGATCTGCATAATGTAATAAAACTAACGCTGAAGTGAATTATTTGCTTGTTCATTAGCTGCCTACTTACAACAATATTTCAAATCAACATTAAGAAGCAATGAGCCTGCGTTGATAAATTAATGTGGAAGGAGTGAATAAATTTCTTCTTAAAATTGTTTCATTCAAATCTGGTAAAAAATGAAGTTTTTATTACGTTACCTTGAAGTGGAATAGTTTGTATAGTGATCAAGAATACTCCAGCTAAAGCAGCTATCCCGACTTGACGCCAGATCAGATAAGTTATTAAAGCACCCTGAATTGGCATAATCCATATCCAATGTAAGTACATGCCGACTTGATCGAATCTTGCGACATCGTTTGAAAGTAAATTCACAACTTGTCCGCTGGCAGTTTTATTAGATGCACCTCTTGATAAACGAAGAATCTGTAAAAATTAAACTACATATTAATATTAAATTACATTTACAGAATAATAATTGAACATCATTTAAACATCTTATTCTATTTCATTTATTACTTACTTTTCTGTATATAAGAGAACTGCAAGCGATACGAACTCTCATGCCAATTTGTAACTGACCCACATTTGTGTGATGTGAAATAGCTGCGTTTGCCCAAGCTAAGACTACAACGGCTGTAGCGTACATGTATGCTTCGGCAGGACTCGACGTTGCTCGAGGATCAAAATGCCAAATGAGAAGACCCAATATGAACGGTTGTCCCACTCTGTAATGTAAAACAATTATAACTTAGTTAGCGTTTAGTTCAAAGTTAGCATTTTTATAGTAATGAAACACGAGTGCATTTAACTTACTTAATAAAAATAGCTAGAAAAAAGATCCATCCTCCATATAGACCGTATGATAACATAAACATTTTTCTAATCGCCCGTGATAATCTTGGCCTTATTTCTTTCTTCTTAGAATTTTCCAACTCTTCGTTCCACCGTCTGTAATTATCGAGAAATTAATTAATAAACATCTCCAACACAATAGAAGAAGAACATATTCTATTTTGAAGACCATTTATGATCGGTATATAATTTCTAATATTATTATTATTAAGTATTCAGATTGACACGAGGCAGTGAATGCAAGGTTCAGAAACCGGATGACAATATATCAACTCCGCGCTGATAAGATGAAGAGACCTTTTTGTGCAGCTGCTTCAGCAAGCTAATATTAATAGTAAAACGATAGTAAAATGATAATATTGTTTTCAAGTAACGGAGAAAGTTCATCTTTAAATTCTTCAGATATTGATAATAGAGATTAGAGTAATAGTTGGAGAGAGACGAAAAAATAATGGAATTGTATCATTGCTGTATATTTCATTGATTCTGATGTTCAAGTCATTCAGTTCTACTCGAAATAAACTCCATATTTTCTCTTGAATGATGCTTTCTTACTCTTCAAGAATGTCACCCAGTAGTTCACTGTTGTCTTGAGGAAGGGCATTGTAAAGATCCTTAGCTTCGAGATCGTGTTTTCTACCGTACCAGAAGAGAGAACTCAACCACCTGTAACGTAAGTGAATATTCTTTATAGTATAATAAATTTGGCTTGTGCCATGACTTGTGTAATGCTGTTCGATTGAAACAATAAAACTCTATTTCATTGTTAAATTAAGGTAGCATTGAGATGCTGGAGTTTACAAATGAATAAGCGATACTAATAAAGATTCTTTGAAAAGAATTTTTCACACAGTTTCCTGCTTAGCGTAAAGCAGGCACTGCTAACATCTGTGGAATAATAAAGATTCATGGCGGAATGCCATTGTGCATCTTGCCAGTATAAAATTCAATTCCTTGAAGATCTACTCTTCTGTATAGAATGATTTTTTTTTCTGGTCAAGGTTCGATATGTGTATCCACTTCCATTTCAATTTCTGAGCAGATATATCGTCGTGGGAGTATGAACATATGTGGAACGCTATATCAGTATGCCGATAAATGTAAATATATATTCAGCGCTTTATGTTATTGAACTTATATCGCTTTGACCAATGATTAAAATTATAAATGGGATCCAGTCTTTAAATTAAACTATTCTAGAATTTAAAAATTTAGTAAATAGTTCAAGTTTCCAAATTAAATTACCATAGAATTGGCTAGTTTATTGACGGGCTGATATATATATATTTGTATGAGAAATAATCTGAAAGAGGTATTATCTTACATTGCACAATATTTGGCAATATAAGGCAATACTGTTACGATATTAGAGTCATAGTCTTAAACTATCTCTTGCATAACATACAAGCAGGATGACTGAAGAATGATTGATTAAATCTCATTCATTGAGACAACACCATTATTTTGATAAATTAATAGTATGGATTATCATTATGAGACTTATTTTAATTTTAATGGAGATATAAATCATTATTTTATCTATTAATCCCTTATATCCTATATCGATTTCTAGTAGTTTTAGTTAATGCTAGTTTCTCAAAGAGAGTCCACAAGTTTTGTGTTGTTTGATTTAATACTCTCAGAGTTATCACTAAAAAAAAAACAGTTAAACATACTAACATAGTCTACTTATAATACAGGTAGATATAAGAGAAGGAGATATCGCGCTATCATATCGCATAAAAACGTATTCTAACTAGATCTTGGGTCTATTTTCTTAAAGACTAAACTAGGTATGAGGAAAAGAGTCGAGGAAAGTTCGAAGTGATTAGATTTTCAGGAAATTGATAGAAGTAGACCGCAAGTTGATGGGGAAATATTTGCATCAAATGGAAAATGAGGAAAAGTGAAAAATGCAAATGGTAGGGGGGTATCGAGGGTTCAAAAGATGCATTACAAAAACTGAGATTCAATATTCCGTGACTCCTGAAGGTTTTTTGGTGTTTAAACCTAGTGAGAGCTATAAATTTCAGATTTATTTATCTCTCTTATTTATGCCTTGGATAATGAAACTACTAAATGAATCCCTGATGCATGAAAAGGGATACAAAGAGTTTAAGATTATCGAAACTAACATCTCGTCACTTGACTGTGTATTCTATTTTATTTCAAAGTACTATACGTAGCTTAAATTCGCTGAGTAACACAATCAACATATTATTATGTTATGTACGCCTACCAATAGAACATACTTTACCCTCGTTAAGACCAATGACACATATGTTTCATATGGTGAGAAATAGAATTAGTTGTCTGAAAATGATAAAACTTGAAAGAAAAATTAAAGCCAAAAAAATCAAATGAATCAAAAATTTGTCCAATAATTGAGATGCAGAGTTATTAAAGCTTTGGATAAGAAGCGAATCTCTATTAATGTTCTTTTTTTTTTGGGTATTGTTATTATTTTAGTTCTTTTTTTTTTTTGCAATACTATGGATTCATTTGAGACAATAACTTATAGCCATGTTATAATAACTCGTTCAGACAACCAATGACACATAGAAGATAAGAGAAAGGCTGTTTGTAACACAACTGGTGCATATGTGTGTATATATTTTTTTTATATACATATGAATCTGTCTACTCGGGTAATATTTATTATCATAAGCAGCCGCATGATACATGAACAAATATAACGAGGAATTAGTGTAATAATTTGGAAACAAGACAATGTACAAAAATTTAACTGCATTGTATAAATGTAATCAGGCATTAGGGAGACAAAATATTAGTATGAGGAAATCGGTTGGATAATGATGAGTGGTTTATTCATAAATTGCTAAATCATGCTCTTGCTGATTGAAGAGATCATGACCCATAATATAGTATGAAGAAATAAATATCAAGTGAAGATCATCGTAGTCACTTTATAATCGTTATTAATTTGCTGTTAATAAATTCCGAAGAGTATATATTGACTGCGAACTAAAGTTATATAAAATTCTGTAAATCCAAACAATAAATCTAGAGTCAAATCAAGTATATATCGTATATTTTAACAGCACTCTCGATTTTTCGACTCTTTCATTCAAGTATAAATATGAAAAGACAAGAATATACTACGATACTAAAAAGTAACAATTGACTGTGTCAATAGTACAAATGTCAATGTAATAATGATACATGAATATGAAACAAGGAATTAGTCATACTAGATATTAAAACTCGATTAGATGCAACCTATTCGCATACTAGAAGCAGTCACAAAGGAGATTGGGTGCATTGGACCCGTAAGTACATACAGGCTGCAGATTGCCACCTAAACAGGTGTTGGAAATTTGCATATGTGTTGTATGTGTGTAAAGACGACTATGGTTTATATTAATTCTTGCCAGTTGGCGCTTGTATCTCTTTGTATCTTAATATCAAGCATTAATATTGGGATGAAATAGTTTCATTATTTTTTGAAATATTTGAATGATAATATCGGAGTAAAATCAATTAAAGCTAGAATATTAAAACTATGAGTTAGTTATCAAACTTGAAATTTTCTTTGTGATAAAAGAGACGAGAAATTCTGTCTAACATAAAGTAGAATGGAATAATCGTAAAACTATCTCATAGTTAGTTGGTACAACCACATGGTCGTAAATTTCAAGGCTAAGAATACAGACGATACGTAATCTATATTAACGGAGACAGGAATGCGAAGTATATTCGTTAGAAAAAACCTTGACGAGATTTTAATTTTAATGTAAAATTGTATTATACCATTACGATTCGGTAATATTATGTAATTCTGTGATAAGCAAGTTTGGAAAAAAATTCGTCTAACTTTTTCACTCGATTCGCACGTAATCGTGTGATTTCAATCGTTAATAAAAAAAAAAAAAAAAAAAAAAAAATACTCAGATAAGACTAGCCAACGCCAATATGGTTGAATGATTGAAGATCGCAATCTGCGAACGGAGATTTTGATTTCCGTTGAGAACCATTGGTACTCAGACTATACCGACTAAACAGACCTTCGTATACCTAACTTCGAGTGTATAACCTCCTCGAAACTAAATCCGAGAAACAAAACGCGGTACATACATACTAACGTAACTTACCAAAATACTAATTTGCTGAGAGGATTGGCCTTGAGTTGTGGACTGGGATTGTCGTATTTTTTACTGCTATCCATCGTATCACTTTCAGTTTAAGATAATAAACTGATATTTATATATAAATGTATAGAAAG
The DNA here is from genome assembly GCA_943736025.1 of Tenthredo mesomela. Taxonomy (NCBI): domain Eukaryota; kingdom Metazoa; phylum Arthropoda; class Insecta; order Hymenoptera; family Tenthredinidae; genus Tenthredo; species Tenthredo mesomela. The sequence continues at coordinate 19,741,005 of OX031016.1, read as the reverse complement.
TTGAAATAACTAACGGTTCGAAAATTTAATATAGTATTTTATTTGACGAAAAATAACGAAACTTAAACACTACTATAAACAGTAAATATAAATAAAAAAAAGAAACTGATTATTTAATGTCGTATAGAATTGAACCGTATTCTAAATGAACACCTCTTAAACTCCAAACTCGTCGCAAACCACTCACGCGACTAAATCAAAGACTATTGGACCGAGCAGTCACGAATGACCACGAATGACTATGAGCGACTGATGGCAATGGAATATATTATATTATGTACTGCTGGATGTATACACTAAACTGGTGGGGGTAGAGCAAAAAATCTATCGCTCAACGGTTGCCCATCTCGCTTCCATCTGACCGTGTAGCACAATCTTTATACTATTTCGTTTGCGTATAGCAAATTTCCAAACATTTTATTTTCCTTCCACGAGTTGAGGCATGCGCACTAATATAACTCATAGAAGAGGACAGGTATTTAACATTGAGCTGTCTCTCTTGGCGTATAGAGATTCGCAGCTTTATCTGCGTATCGCCTATCGGTATACGCATCGTAGCCGAATAGATATTATACATATGTATTTGTATAATACTATGTATACACAAGTCTATTGGGTATGCTCTTTTTTTTTTAATGAATACGCAATCGTTCCAAACCGTAATCGAAGACGTCGGAGGATGATACTGCGGTTGCCGATATCAGGCGAAAATTCGTCGAAAATTATTCGTATCATTATAATTAGATTAGGTAGCAGGTAGTTAAAATTTAACGGCTCGTACCTATGTGGTTATATGATGACAAAAATTTGACTGTATTATGAGAAATAGGTTCATTTAATGACCTATATTTTATTAATTATCATCGTATATATAAGTTTGACACACGAAGTTTCCACTTGCGCAAACAGAAGAGGAAAATATTATCGCCGCTTATTAAGGTGCTTTCCTAGGCAATTCCACCAGTCCTGAAAACATCGTGAAAAAATGTAATATTAAACGGAATATCTCTGCCTGGGCACCGAAATCAATGAAACAAAATACGTCGCGCAATTCTATGTGCGACTCCGAACATGTACAGCCCAAAAAATGTTCGTTTTGCGCGAAAATAGAGAAGATATCCATGAAAAACGTTTCTAAAACCGTTAAGAATTCCGTTAAGGTGCTTTCCTAGGCAATTCCACCAGTCCTGAAAACATCGTGAAAAAATGTGATATTAAACGGAATATCTCTGCCTGGGCACCGAAATCAATGAAACAAAATACGTCGCGCAATTCTATGTGCGACTCCGAACATGTACAGCCCAAAAAATGTTCGTTTTGCGCGAAAATAGAGAAGATATCCATGAAAAACGTTTCTAAAACCGTTTTTCATGGATATCTTCTCTATTTTCGCGCAAAACGAACATTTTTTGGGCTGTACATGTTCGGAGTCGCACATAGAATTGCGCGACGTATTTTGTTTCATTGATTTCGGTGCCCAGGCAGAGATATTCCGTTTAATATCACATTTTTTCACGATGTTTTCAGGACTGGTGGAATTGCCTAGGAAAGCACCTTAAGAAGAAACGTTTTTAAAACCTTAAGAATTCTCTTTGGATACTATATATTATGCTAGTATTATACACTGTAATATATTTATATGATGTATGACGACGATTAATGAAAAATGAGAAATAAATTCTCTATAATTTATAATACAATTTTTTTTGTTTATTTACCCGAAATCCCAACGCCGAGATGCAAAAGGTGCAAGAAGTTGTAAATTTTTGCACTTTAAAGCACGTCTATGATACCTATATAGATTTGAGAAGTTGTCGGGAATAAAACCAGATGATGAATAATATCAGATATATTTTTGTTTATATAAATTTATTGTTTACTAAAAACACAAAACACAGGTATAAGTAATTTTTTTTTTTTCTCAAGCGATGCAAATAAATCATACATATAATTATATTATACGTAACGGTATATATACTATATATGTGTGTAGTATACATATACGTTGTGTATGTCTATATTATAGTGATTTTATTTAGCAAAAAGCAGAAGATATTTAATAACAAATTATATTGTGTGTATGTGTGTGTGTGTATTATTCGCGTTAAATTAAAACCTAATAATATTATACTGAATACAGAATTTTACAAGTTACAGGGGTTTCATACAGTCAATACATAAGTTCATCGAAAAAATATATATTTTGATTAGGAATTTTATGATAATTATATATGTTGCTTTACACTTACATTACAATAATATTCGAATAATGAGAAAAGATTATCGATAAAGCAATATAGTCGATTCAATGTGCGCTTATATGATGAAAATTTAATCCCACTGACCATAATATCCGCGTATATATATATGCGTTATCGCAGCAGTGAGATTTACAAAACAATATTCATACTCTGTATTCCTTTTTCTCATTTAAATAAAAGATTAAACGTTAACACCTGCTTATCCTTATTTGTTTAAACAGCCATAAATATAAACATATCAACAAACTTTTTTTAAATTCAACGAATAATTTTTAATCCAACAATCAAATACCTATCAATTATCATTCGCAGAATGCTATAGTCAATATTACCGCTATATCCTATACAGTTGGAGGTACTCGAAGTTCTCTTTGATTAATCAACATGCGGGCGCGGTTTATACACCCTCTCTTTACCAATTTGCTACAGTTCATTGTTTTTTTTTTTTTTTCTTCTATATGAACATACGTGATTATTATAGCAAATCAAACGATACAGCTACAATCATAACACAAATGTTTTATAATATCTATACATGTGTGTATATATATATATATTCATAGGATCATTAAAATTTCCGGTTTTGATCAATTAATTTCCATATCTATTTTTGATGCCGAAATTTCGAAACAAACTCCTGTGTATATATATATATATATATACATATATGTATAGATCAGAATTAGGCACGCTGAAACGCTTGGAGTTTAATATTCGCGGTCTTTCGTTAATATATAATATATTATACGCGGGAGAGATACTCATTAATTATTATTATTGATGTTAGTGTCAGTGAAAGATCGTTGCCTAATATACATATATTTATCTCTAAGCAGTTTCACGCGTTATCATTTTCACTGTCACGGTCTTTATTTAAACATATAGTAGATTAACCCATATATAATTCAAATAGTATAGCTTTTTATTATTTATCGGTTTTTTATAATCTTTCACAGGTAACAATTTCGGAAGTTATGTAACGAGGATTTAACGGCCATATAGAAATGTCCGCCACATTCAGAGATCAGATACATATCTGGTACTTTGACATCGCAGGGACGTCACTGAGACGTCAAAGTACCAGATATGTAGCTGATCTCTGAATGTGGCGGACATTTCTATATGGCCGTTACATCCTCGTTACATAACTTCCGAAATTGTTACCTGGGTTGATTGCCAAATTAACGTAGTAGATATACCTATAAGTATTAATTATTACATACATTTTATATAATCAGATGCAGAAGATATATGTATACTTTTGATATTTATTATTTGTCCGATGGTTGTATAATATGTAATATTAGCTAGCGAAAAATATTTCAGCACGTAAAGTCATGATTAGCAAATTTCACACTCGGGAGAATACATATATATATATATATATATATCAAAGTAGCTAATAATCTGCAGAGCCGGTCTCATCAGGTTGTGAAAACCGAATTTTCGAGGCGAGATTTCTATGAATAAAGTAAACTCCCTTATCCAGGGTTGTACTTATTCAAAAAAGAAAAGCTGCATAAGATTCGAAGCGATGTGAATTTTGAATTTGAAACCTTAAAGTCCCTACTTTCAAGTACTTCGTGAAAATTATAGCTATGTTATATTCTTGCACAGCTATGTGTAACTTGAAGATATGTAATCGTCTTTGAAGCATCTCATTATCATCGTGAGCAATCGTTACGATTATTTGGTATTTTTTTTTATTTATTTATTTATTTTTTTGCACGGTTCACACCCTCGTAAAGCCGGATTTGCTGATATGAAAACAGGATTATACGAGTTTTAGTGTAACAGCCATATTGTATGGCGCAATTACATTATATGGAGATAACGATAAGTGTCTTTTCAGCTTCAGTATCAGTGTATGCCTATCCGCTAATCAAGATTTGTTGCTGTTACGTAGGCGATGGCTTGGGCATATCTATAGCCATACGAAATGTTTTACTTGATAAAGCGGGTACATGCATATGGTGCATATATAGGAAATATATTATAAAATGGTAATTTTTCAATGAAAATGATATAACTTTCGTAATTTTTATTGGGATGAAAACCGAATATTAATAGCGTGGCTATACGCATAATATAGGTGCACAACACAGTGAACCATATAATATGACAAATTATTTGATCGATAGACTGAATCATCATTGATTAAATAGTTATAATGACTCAATGAATTGATGAATTAATTATATACGTTAATTTTCTGATTGTATCGATGCAGGCACAGTGGACAATTGTCTCAGCCCTGAATTGACAAAATAGTATTTCGAGTTGAATAAGTAATGTTCGGTAAATAGATGAAAATCACGATGATTATTGATTACTAACAATAATTTAAGTGTCGACTATATATAGGTATGAACAATTGAGCCAGCAGCCACATTATCACATGAGGAAGTACAACTGGTTTCTATCTTGAAAGGGATATTGCATGTCGTTAAAGACGAATTGATTAATATAGGTATACATTCGTATTGATAAAGTATGGATTATAGATTTGGTATCTGCTATTTTTTTTTTTTTTTTTTTTGAAATATATGATCTGCTGGTTCGATCGTGTGCAAATCGAATTTGCTAAACTGTAAAAGCAAGGTTTAAACAGTCATAAATATATAAGTGATGTGTAAACATTGAAATATCTGACTGTATAGTACACCTGACGTTGCGTGCAGACATAGATTACATTTAATTATGAAAATAAGTAGGTAACCGGTTGTTAATGGCTAATATAGTTTACCTATCAATGACAACAAATTACTACAAGACACAAAGTTTGAGATAATATAAACGTTGACTTAATCTAATGTGGTTAGTGTTTACCATTCATAGATTGAAAGTATATATAGGTATAAGTAGGTAGGTAGGTAGGTAGGTATATGGAACAAAGTCTTAATTTCTAAATTCGTTTTGTATATACTTATGACCTAATAATTAGGTATTTGATGAAAATTGCGAAGTACGTTATATAATATATGTATAGATCCTAAAGCTTATAACTAATGATATGTACACATTTATCACACTTAGACACGGTAGGTGAATAAAGCTTAAAGGTACAGAAATATTGATTGATATGTATATGTATATATTATATTGTATTGTATAATATATAAGTATGTAATTATGTATATAATGTATAATTCTCTTTCCATTATAAACTGTGCGGAGGGATTCGGTAATCCTGATAATATTATAGTTTACGCACAATATTAATTAATAAATAATTATAGATCACCGAATTTCTCAGCCATTTATTATATAATATACCTACAATAAGTCCCTAAAGGCAACTTCTATATCCCAGGCCCTATTTTGGGATACAGTCGTATAACCATTCGGGTCAGATTTGTATGTACCAAAATATTATCATTTGACAACATTATTTTTTTTCAATTACAATCATTGTTAAAATATTTTGACCCTATATCACGGTCGCGATCACGTCCGTATTATACAAGTATATAAATTTTTCTTCTTCAAGTATGGAAGGTCCACGATTCTTCGCCATGGGGTTCGCAAAATTTTTTTTTTTTTTTTTTTTTTTTTTTTTTTTTTTTGCGACTTACTATTCCGGTGCTGATTAAGATATAAGTTTCATCATAACGTCTGTCTGAATTTTTCATCTCGCTTTACCTTATAAACAGCGACAATTTTTCGATTATATATATACATTAGTCCCGCCAATTATATGTGCTTACACGTGGATGTAGTATCACTACGCAGCTATGATACGCATATATATGTGATATACATATATATATAAGTAATTTGAGGCGCTTTGCAGAAATAATCAACAAAGACTTATAATAATTATAAGAACTTGTTTATCAATTTATAATAATTATTATTTGACTTAGCCAATAAACTCATAAATGAGTTGGTCTCATCACGAAACTTCCCCCCCCCCCCCCCCCCCCCCCATAACTCTATAACGTATAATTATATAAAATACAATCAAAGAATTTTCATTTCTAATAAATATAGAATGGGATAATAAACATTTTTGAAATGATGAAAAATTTATACGAAACTTTTTTTCTTCTCTACTATATACCCAGACAGCATCAAACTTCAAAATATGTCCTATGGATGTCCTATGAACATACCGACGTCCCATGGATGTGCTATGGATATCTTTTGAACTTTGATGCTGTCTGGGTAACGGTATTATAATGACACGTAGATATATATGTCACAGGCCTAATATATCTCGTTCTGCTACAATTATCACATTGAGTTTAATCTATACCGTTGACTCCTACGCTTCCTGTATATCATCGGACCTATATAAGGACGAAAATGTGCCCTACAATTATATATCAGTTCCTGTAATTAAATAAATATAACTTTCCAATAAACTATAATACCAGATATATTTGATCTATAGAGTTTCGTTTCATCGTGATCATATAGATTGACTGTAGATCAATATTGTTGTAAAATATTATTTTAAAAAATTAATCATCCAATTGATAAAAATGATCACTGTAGGTAATTTATCCGATGGTTAACTTTGACACGCGACGTTCAACACGGACTCATCAATATTAATTATTATAGATCCAAGCCAAGTATAAGTACAGTTAATGTTAATATACAGTATATTTTTTTTTTTTTTTTTTTTGTAATTAATTTGCACATAAAAGTCTATTTAGAGAGGTCTGTACTATATACCTGGTTCGTGAACGTACCTCTGGAATCTAGATTTGTTTTTTTTTTTGAACATAGCGTGAATAAAGCCGGAAGTCTTATCAATGTTAGTCTCGTGTACATAACGTTGTGTTTGAAGATAATATTATTTAAGTGAAAAAGAATTATAAGTAAATGCTACTCCAATATAGCGCTAAGTTCTTACTCAAACTTGAACAAAAAATTTATTAGGATGAACTTTGGCGAGACTTTTAAATTGTTAGATTATTATGTCGATTGTTTCAATTGATTCAAGCTTCAAAGTTAAAACTCTTCAGTACATATTATAGTGTGACGGATGTATTTAAACGATAATAGTAACACACGTGAAATTTATTCAATTAATGAGTCAGCATAGGTAGATATATATATATGTACGTATATATGCGTGACATATATACGTCGTAACTAGTCATCTTATAGTATAATAAGGTAAGGGCTACCATGACTTTGCCTTAATCATAATTGTTTATGCCTGGGAGCCTCTGTATGTCCTGATAATAATTTTTCATTAGTAACTTTTTCCCTTCTTTGCTTTTTTTTTTTTTTTTTTCTTTTTTTTTTTTTTATACATTAATTCATTTCGGCTCTATTTAAATATTATTCAATCGTAGTACGTGATTGAAATGCCACAGCACTGCTATTGCAAGGTACCGTGACTCCGTCATGTTGATATTAGTTAGTATACACATTGTTATATTAATTTACGATTAATGTATAAGAGTACAGAGAGCTTTGCGAAGAATGCAGGCCGAGAACTGCGGGCTAAAACGAAGCAGTTCTTTTTTTTTCGCCAGCAAATATCGCATATATTCTGCTAAAATATCTTCACCCATTATAGATAACTCAATATCATTGCAGGTTTCTTAGATTTGATTTGAAATTTGCCACTCGTTGTGGCGTTCATTAATTAGAATCATAAAACTCAAAATTTAGATGCACATTTCTTATACAAACTATTTGAGACTACGATATAGAGTGTTAAAGAAAATACGGACAACGACTAATCAATTATTATTGATCAGTTTGGTTACAATCTGAGGATGGTTTGACATAAACCATAGCTAAATACTAGCGATATGTATTACATTTCCAAAAGGCGAGAAATATTGTACGGCTATAATATAAATCGTTAGCGGTGCAATTTCTTCACTGCTGACGTATTGATATGTTTATGACATTTTTTTGAGATCATTATCTGATACTGAAGAAAATTAATTGTTGCACTTATACTTAAGGGGACAAACGAATCTTGTGCTTAGAATTATTGTAATTTTGATTAGAGTAACTTTATATGCATCTGGTAGAAATTTCTGTACAACAAAGTTCCCAGTTCATCAATGCCAATAATTCCAATACTGAACTGCAGTGTTCGGCCCCTATATGTAACTGTGCAGTCAATTAAATACTTACTAAAGGTTCATTTTATTTTCCCGATCAAATTGAAGTACATGATTATATTATGTATTTCGCTAAGCATATTTCGCAATCGCAATCGCATTCACATTCGCATGCTGAATTTATTAGCATCACTCACTCGTTTAAATTGATATGTTGACGTTAAGGTATAAGTCCGTTTTCTAGACTTCTCAATGGACGGTTCATTCTTCAAACAAAATCTTGCAGTTTTGATTGATCAAAACCTTCGAATAACTATATCGAACGTAAATTACAAATTTCGATAGTTATATCTATAAATTTTCTATCCACGTATATATATATGAATATTTCTTTCCGCACGAACATCTTCCAGCCTTCTGTATCGAATTAATGTAACCATAACGTTGTCTATGAAAATCTGAGGCCTCAAATTCCCCTGATGCATGAATCCGAGAACCGTGAATAAATATTATTGGAATAAGAAGGTAATGATCAATCACAGACTTTACTTTATTCTTCAAAAATCCCGCTGCAATGCCGTCTATTACGACGGACCGGAATGATAAATAATAGAAATCTATGAAATATTGAAGTACATACGTGCTATACTTGCAGTGCTAAGATATCATATAATACTATTAGACATCGAGAAAAATGAATAAAAAATATAGTATAATAGTTACGAGACATTTACTTGATATAATATATCCCCATTGGTCGGCAACGACTCGAAACTCGGAAGTTGTCACTCTGATATGTTGGATTTCACTATATCTAAGCTACCTTATAAAGTTCAAGTCCTTTTTTAAAAGGTTCAAACTTATATATGCGTTGGCATATGATATGTATGTGAATGAAAAGGTTGCTCTGGCCTTAATTAAACGCTCGTCTATTCCCAATTAATTAAGTTAATCGCTATTCCAGCAAATTTCGTTTCACAATCAACCAGAGCAATTATAATAGCCAATGCCGTAGATGCCCTGTATATATACATATGAGATCTCGCCTCATCTACCAATTTTTCTGATAGTAGCCTGCAGCATGATAGAAATTCACATCTACTGCATCGTTCCGATCATAAAGATAATTAGAAATCACGAATGCAATAGATTCACGGTTTGGTAGAGTGTGGCACGTTATTTCTAATATAATTATACTCCTACCCCCAATTTTTCTACACCTACGCCACTATATGTAAGTATAATGCTCTAGAATTTTGGTAACAATAAATATAGATAGGACTACGATCATTGGCTCAGATTTTATAATTAAGGGAATCTGGGTTGGGTATGTGATGGGAAATTCTATGGGTAATCTATGGGATGAGTATACTTCTTGACGACTTGTTCAGTCCAGGAAACCAGTGTTGACGAGTTTTTCAAGAAAAAATTTCACATCACCAAGCTCCGAATCCTTGATACCGAGTGATTTCAACATTCCCATATCACCGTTTTCAACAGCCATGAATACAGACCGCAAATGTTCAAGATCGGAGCGCATCAGATGAAGTGCAGCGCCAAAATCTTCTATAGTTTGAGATTCTGTAACATATACTCAAATCATGTAGATACAGGTAGTTACCTACTGCAAATGCGTACAAGTCGAGCCCGTTCTTTCCATTACTATACACAATACACATGATTGGGGTTTTATCATTGTGATGACTGGTGACAAAATTTATGTATGAAGCTGTGTAATCAACACACAGACTAGTGTATATCTATCAAAGTTAAGCCAAGTACGATGACCATCATTGATGAAGCTCATATAGTCTTTACATTTCTTGTTTGCGATATACTACTCGCGACTGCACATGTATCATAAACTTATCTGTACAATGTTGTAACAAACGTATTGATTGTTATAACCATATAGGTACTCGTATGGTTATGCTGTCTTTTTTGTCTTATCTGAAACGCGATTTATTCTTAGATCTGATTATTCCATCTGTATATTCTATGCCGTATCGATTATACAATATACAAAAGTGCGCAATCATTCTGATGGTTGTCAAATTTTTTTCAAGTAGTATCCATAATCAGCAGACTTGAGATAACCTTTGAGCACCCTTCAAATTTAAATCAAAACCAAACCTTTACGTATTCATCAAGCTTATCCATAATGCAAAACGCTAAAGAAATCCCCAACGGAGCAGATCCACGGTTTCGCATAGTAGCTATATACAGGTATAGGTAGAATATGATAAATACTGATACTTTTTCAGGAAGCTAAAAAGAGTGGAAAAATATACCTTACGGAATCACGAACGGTGCGATAAGCAAGATAATTTGATAAAAATAATTCAATTTTTTGCTAACTAGTGTAGGCGTGTATTTTCCAAGTCGTAGGACAATTTATGAAATTTTTTTTAAGCAGAGTGGTATCACGTATGCCTAATTTCCCTTCCAATAAAATGGCACGCGATTTTACCCGAGAATATTCTGTTAATTCATCCCATTCGTTCCTCGTTACATGCGGACAACGAGCTGGGCTTATTACCCTGGTAGGGTTCGGTCTAGACTTCATGTGTATTTTATGCTAATTTTATTCCTATCTAGAACCACGACGTTGCCAGAGTCCGCGGAAGGGTGCGAAAGACTTGTAACGGTAAAGGACTTTAAGAACCATGACTGGTCAGACTCAGACCCTGTGGAACCAACCCCAACCGACTACAAGACATTAAAAAATAATTTTATGCGAACGGAAAGTGGCTAATCCTATTCCATTTATATACAGTAAAGGGTTTAGATTCTTTAATTTTTTATTTTTAGGTACGTAACGCGCACATAGGTATACCTATTTATAATAGTATATTCTTATCGCTGAAGATAACAGGGTAAATGTAGGAAAAGGAAATATGATTTGGTTATCAGAAATCCGTAGTTTTTTTGCGAATTATATTATATTAGAGACAAGCGTTACCTGCGATCTTGTTATAGGCTCGAATGATTTCGCACCAGGATTGTTAGAAGTAGCATATTGCAGCCCAAGATAAGCAAAACACGAATGAATACACTTCGTCGAGTACGGGCGAGCACGCAATGGGGTAGTTTTCGCTCGAGGGTGACGAAACAATTATAAATATGTCGGGTGTTCCCTTGATACGTACCAGAAAGAGCGATCGCAACCTTTTGGACACCTCCGAGGGGTTGGAGAGCGTCTCTAGCTTTACTTCCGAACAATTTTTCAAGATAATTGGGCCCGTGACTGGCCAACAAAGATTGGAGAAAACTGGCGGTTTCCTCAACTGGTGGCCTCTTTGCTATAATTTTAAGATATCAATCAATGTTTATCAGAGATTAGAAAAGGAATCGTTGAGTTACTGAAAACTCAGTGAACTACTATTCTACCTTGTTGAACACACAATATGGACTTACCAGCTGTGCACAAGCGGGAATCTTCGTCGTAGCCATCGTGACAATCCGGAGCACCATCGCAGAGATACTGTATCGAGATGCAAATTCCATCTTCTGGGCACTTGAAGGGTTCATAGGGATGACAAGCTCCTCCTAGAATAATTTCATTAGAAATTAAACTTTGAAATTGGTTTGTAAGTCAATTGGTTTCATTGTCAAGTGTGTGTGTGTTATTCCCTCAAATTGACAATAGTAGTTCAATTGTTGGCTAATTAAATTCAATTGTGGTGGAGCAAGCCATAGACTAAAACGCCACGAACACCCTTGCAGGTTTAGATGAAATAATCAAAATAGTAATTAAGCAGTATCGGAACATCAAGACAATATGAGGAAGCTGGAAACATCTGCTGAACAGGCAACATTCTGCTTTTAATGTGCAAAATTCCCTGAAGAGTCTCGTATGTGTAATGTAGTGTTCGTGCATTGAGATTGCTGATCTTATCCTTCGACCGTGTTCAATACGAAAAAAAATGATCCCGAAATGTTTGGATTTTTGATTAGTTTCAGTATTGTGTGAATTTGGGAAAATATTCAAACCTATTGAGTTATACATTTTTCAATAAGCGTTTATAAATATATGCAGTGTACCATTTTGAAGAACTTCAGAAAAACGTGTTTGATCAATTTTATTCGAACCAATGAAAAAACATATCTTGTGAAAATCTTTCCTTTGCCCATGGGAATTTGACGACAGTTTTGCCCTCTCACCCGTACCGTGTACCCACTGCTTTGATCATACCTATTATTTTCCTCCGCAGTTGGAAATGGCAACGATACACTGAATTCTCAACTGCTTCATTATTTATGCATTACTTCTTTCGAAAGAAGAAAAGAAATTGGCGTGGATCACGGAACGAAGTAAAGAAAAGAGATTCTTTTTATCCTGACGCTATATCATGATAGTGATAAAATTTTATGGACTTCTCTGCCTTAATGATTCTTTTTCTTTTTCTTTTTTTATTTCAGAGTTGTGTTTATTATTCATAAGGTTTTTCGAAAATGTAATAAAGTCTTGGTCTCTCTTCTCGACAGGAAAATTATTTACGCTCTTTTGACGAAATATGAGCCACTATATACATATATAACAAGCTCTTCGCTGTACATTTGACTCCTTTACATTGCCAGAAGAATCTTTCAAGTTTCTGCCCTTGGCCTAATGGCCATTACTCCTTGTAGGCATACAATATTACCGAGTAAAGTTTAATATTCCTGTTTATTACCGGGCTAAAGTCTGCTAATTAACTCTATGCAATCTTAAGTGAAAGCATAAGTATGCCTCTTGTCTGCGGTATTGTTGAATTATTGCCTTACTTTCATCATGTAGTTAAAAATTACATGGATGGATCTGTACCTTGTGATGGAAAAATAGTCCTATAAGATAGTAAGATCTTTGTGTAGTTATTAAAAACATTTCAATAGCAGCTATTTTTGTAATTCTGGGAACCAAGTTTTACAATTAATTGAATTGTTACAAGCTCTAGCTATACTATACGTGTATAATGAGGGTATTTTAGAACTATTTATATTTTTATTTGTTAAAGTACCCAGTATAGAAAAATCAATAACATAATATGCGGCTTGCGGGTGCGCCAGTGTCAACGCCCTGTTTTCTTATAAATTATAAAATGTACACATTTTGCATAAAATTTAGTGCCCGAGCCTTGCATATCGTCGCTCAAGATCTGACACGTCGGGTAAGTCACATTTCGTTAATTGTTCGGAAGCGAGAGAAAAAAAAAAAAAAAAAAAAGAAAAGTTTAATTAATATTTAATCGCCAGGAACTTGATGACATATTTTCACTATGGAAACCCATAGTTGGGGTTCTGTCTAAAACTGCACAAGATACATATATATCTTGGAAAATTACTCACGCAAACTCAAACCAATTCGTGGTGTTAGAATAAAATTATTCATTTAATGGTCGACTGAATAATATAATTGGATTTTTTTAATTAATATAATTAAATCTGCATCAGCATTATTTGCTACTCAAATATATCACAATTTTATTGTCTCTTGTGGTTCGAACTAATTTGCAGCGATTTTATACCATGAGTTTATGTTTATTATGTGAACCATGTCGTATCCACTAATCTGCAAATAACCCTGATAGATATATGTAGAGTTGAGGAATCCAGGTTTCAGTGGCTAAACACGAATGTTGGCCCCTTTTTATTATTCAAATAGCGCCACACGTTCTATTTGCCCGTCAGTAATGTCGAAGCGATGCTACTTCAACCCTAGAATACTAGACTGGGGTTGAAATCTACCTCGGACGATGAACGAAAAATACGTTTTCTGCTGATTTTCATAATTTCTAAATTTTCAAATAGCTTTTCCACAACTAAATTTCAATCAAATTGAATTTTTCCTACAAAATTCTTTTCCTTGTGGAAAAATGGAGAGACCCACGTACTAGAAAGTATGACTTTATACTAGGAAAGAGGAATATAGGAAAGAACCGTGCGGGGTGGATATCTATCCCAGTCTAGCGTTAGAAGGTAGGAAAAATCACACTGGCGTTCTAGGGTTGAAATCAAATAAAACAAAAGTAACTACTCACGTGCCCAGTTGATGTGAGTTAGCTCTACTACGCCGATTGATGAGAAAACCCATCAGGCTTACACATTTCATTTCAAATACAATTATCACATAAGACAAGCTATATTGCGAAAATTTTATTGATTTATTAACTTGATAGTTTCAATCGCCATAAATAGAATTGCAAGTTTCCCGGATTAACTTTGAGTGGGAATAAATGAGCAGAAAAGTTCAAGAATTTTGAAATATGTAGAAGAGAAATGGGTAGGAGAATGCAGTGATAGCAAAATACTCGAATAAATATTGTCCAGCTTTCAATTTGTACAATTGAATTCGTAATTACATTATATTGTCCCCCTAACGTAGAAACGCTTTTCTGTACAATGCGACGTTACGTCGACCTGATTTTTTGCAGTACACATATTGGAATTGAAACCGCTATAAAGGGAATACAAATAAATTTTTCAGTGAAAAAGACCCGAATAAACTTTCCTTGCCGAGGTTTCTCGTATTAAACGATACATTTTTTAGGAGATCAAAAAGGTTTCGAAATGGTCAACCGAGTTGCAGAGTCAGAATTTACCTATACTGCTAAACTCATAGTATCAAATATTTGTTAGACTGTTATTAAATTATTGTGAGCGTATATTCATGGCTCATGGAGGGATGGTAAAAAAATTAAAAAAAAAAAACGAAAAAGAAAACACAGAATTGCTTACTTTAGTGATACGATATATAACATACGATTGCTTCTATAGGCAAGATGATGCAATTACATTAATTAAAAAAGTATTACCCACTCGGTTCAATAAGAGCCTTACGTAAAAAGCGTGAAAGTATAATATGTTATTTTGTATACTTTTTACTGTAGAAATTAATCTTTTAATTAGAAAAGCAGCTAGCTCACATATATCACGAATCATCAATCATTACTCTAGAAAAACTCAACTATCATTAGATGTAGCGTAATATATTTTAATAATTTGACTATTATAGAATATCGATTCTCTGCTTATTATACACGGAGCAGTCTGCTCTTCTATATGAATAATTCAACCCTTAAAACCGATTCAATATTCACCTCTGATACCAGATCTTGGAGTTAATTTTCAACTCACTAATTACTATAAAAATAAACTGAGTGGTGTGATGAATGTAGCAGTAGTTTTTCACTCGGTATATATATATCTGCAGGGTTGGCATATTTACTCATTTGCAGTTTCAGTTTCAATCAGTGTTAGATCATAGAATAAAGTTTATTAGTAATTTATTTTCATATTTTCTACTGTTTTCAAAATCTAATCTTTTGCATGTTAAACTATACTTGTAATTAGTAACGATTGAACGTTACAATCGTATTACCTTTGCCTTGGCTATATTATCTAAACAATCACTGTAGTTCAATTAAGACTCACAACTGCAGGTCGTTAATACTTTAGTATCGCTCAGCGTGAATAAAGCCAATTAAACGTTCAACGCCCCAAGCCAGATGTTACAAATTGAAAATTAAATCAATCCCTTAATTACGTGAAAAATTAAAAACCCTACTTATAGATATAAGATCTCGAGAATATACGGTAAAGATATCCCAAAATCGTAGATCTTTACTCGCTGACGATCCAAAAAAAAGCGAGCTAATCATAATCAACGTTCTATTTAGACACATCATCGAATTACTCTTTTATTTTTTCTAATCAGGAAAAATAGGACTGCACACGTACGAAACAGAGAACTATACGCGCTGTGCATAATGTCTAGTAATTTATGATTCTGCAGAATCCTGGAAAGTTTGACCCTAAATTTTTACAACCAGAAGCGAAATATAAAAAATATAATAAATTATTGACAAATATTTGAAAAAAAAGGATATCTTCTTGAAACAATATGTTGGTAAAAAGCTGCATTTTACCAGAAATAATGAAAGCTTGAGGTATAAAGCGACCGAGAGTTATAATATAATTCTAGGATTTTAGGAGCCTGTTGATATTGCGGGGGCGATACATGTGGCCGGGTAAAGTAATTGATTGAACGTCATGCACGTCGTAAGAGTTGACCCAGGGTGGTGTGTAACTGGTGGTAATATCGACCGAAGAAGTTGGCGGCTGTATGTACTGGCATATAGAAAAACGGAAAGGGCGCTTCCGTTCGCTCGTTTCATACTAATACTAGTACCATTTCGTTCCAGGAATCGTGCAAGGACGAATGTAACAATGTAGGCACAGGTTGCGGAACCATTGGAACCATCGCCTTGACGTTATCGCTTTAGAATGATAACCCTGACTTTTTTCCTGATGAAATCTGATCGATTGCATTTTTCGAAACCAAAGACTCTCGACATTGTTTCAAAACGATGCCATTGACAAATAACCATATAAACTATGGGCTATACACGGAACCGTAGAAATAAAAATGATATCAACGCATTTCATCCAATCTCCGCGAATGCGATGACATGTGATTTTTTTTTTCACGAAGAGAATAGCTTGGGATAAAAATATTGGCGGTGCAGTCGCGGATCTGTGCAATATGATTTTTTAAAGTGAGACCATGTGCATCCATGTGCGAGAGTCTGGACTTACCTGTTCGTTTGGAGCTTAGATGACCGTAAAGACGGCTGAGATCTATAGCCATAACAGCTCTTGGAAATGCGGCGCAGGCCGTGAGGGCGAGGCCGAGTGCCAAGCTGGTGCACAGCACGCGAACCATTTTTACTTTTGCACACCGTAAGGTTTTCTGAAAACCAGCTTACGATTTATTATCGTGTATTTGTTTCGTTTTTCTAATTTTTTTTTTTTTTATTTTTTTTTTTTTTTTATTTCGTAGACGCGGACTTTGGCTACGATATTCTTATGTGCGACAGCCTCCCGGCCGATCGTTTGGCGCTAGAATGATGTGCGTTTTTGTCGTGGATTTTATTATCAGCGACTTGTCCGCGCCCTGATGTGCTCCAAAGTGCCCTTCCTGATCGAGCTGACTAGAGTATCGCTCGACAACAAACGCGCGCGTCTCTTCGTTCCTCCTGCAATTACTTTATAAAAGTAGGCTGGCTGCACGCGTCACGCCAACCAACAGCCAATGAGAGCTAGCCAAAGGAAGCCAAGGGAAGGGTGCTGGCGAACACCCACGCGCTACCCTGCGCGCAATCGATTCACAAACCACCCTCCTTCTTCGGACGCCTGGCTCTGGCTCTGTCGCCCCACGTTCACCTGGTTCCCCGGCGACGTAGTCCTCTCCGACGCCCGGCGACTTTGGGCGACCGCCACGAATGGTCATTCTTTTCTTTAGATTTAGGGTATACGGAACGGATATCGGAAATATTTATCGAAATTAGGCTAAGCCACGCACACCAGATTTCAATAATTGCACAGATATATTATCTGGGCTCTTTTGATCAGATGCAATATATCTTGATGCGACTATCATCACTTTTATATCAACAATTATCACAGGCTGGATTTCAATAACTAATTACCTATACCACCTTTCAATTTCTATATTGTTTAAAAGTAGGCTAGCAGGCCTCACCCACTTTTTATCTTTTATATTTATACCTATTCATAGTCGTCAGTGCGACTTTTTAGATCATTGCACACTTTTCAAAGTCTCCGTAATAGATGTACTTTAATTGATTGCACTAAGGTGAAAGGGGAATTGCAGAAATCGTAACCGTTAGCCGAAGACAGAAGCTGGTTTTGTCTTTGAAATTATTTCCGACAGTTGAGCCGCTCAAATTTGTTTTACCAAAAATTGTGAATTTTGACACTGATACATTTTGGTTTGAACGCATCTCGTGTGAAAAGAGAAGTTACGGAATTTTAGATACGTATAAGGTAGCGTGCGACTTTGAATAGAAAAGTGAAAAATTCATGTAACATCGTTGACGCAGAAAATACCCTTTCCTGACCTTTTGAAGCGTCGTTCGTAAGCCACCCCTTATGGGTTCTGAGAAAAACTCTATTCAGAAATACGTTTCATTCGAATCCAATTTTCGTAACAAACTTGCGTCTCTATTTGTTCTTTTTTTATTTTACGTTCGGGTTTCGACTACACTAGGGAATCACTTGCAATTCCAAAGTGCTTGTTTCAATTCTGTATCCTCTTGCGTGAAAATTTTTAATGGATACGAGGGCCATGATTTGAATATTTCAGACTTCCGAATCGCTCGATCAAATTCGAAATAAGATACTCTGATGAATATTCCCAGTACATTAACCAACAGAATATCTTTTTATTTTCTCCATATTTGACGGGGGTTAAACTTTATATATTATACTGATTATCAGTTTTTAAGACATTGGCGTGTCATTGAATATTTACTCTTATTGAGATGCCATACGCAATTCATATATACCTGTATGTACTACGCGGAGCTATAATATTATAAGTGAGTGAGTTCAAGTTCACAATCGATACTTCAAGCACGAGCTGATAATCAGCATAAACCGAACGGAATTCGAAAGGACTATTCTGTCGGGTCAAACGTCAGGTTTTACACATATATAATATATGATTGATTTTATCTATTAATGATAGTGCCGAACTTCCGTAGATGAATCAATCATTCAATCTTCACATACGTATATCAGAAGATATATATATACTAAATTTAAATAATAAAATTGTTGGTACATAATAACTTCTATATATAAATTACAAAAGTAGTCATGAATGCATTTCTCTTTCGAAATATAGGTATTGCAGATATTCAGTACCAGCCAGCACTGAAACGGAAGCCAATGTGTGGTCGTTATCACATGTCACATTCTCAAGTATAGAGCATTATTGTGGTTATGGAAAATCGACTCATTGTCATAAATGTTATCATTATACTGAAATTACGATAAGAATGGTGACGACATTAATTCTTATACAATAAATATAGCCCCATGGCCAATTTAATTTATCAAGATTACACACTGAGTGGGCTACAAAATGAATCAATTTGAATTACTCTTCATCTTTTTCACTCGTTGGGTTCCATTCAATTTCACATTACAAATTGAAATAAATCGATAAAATATTTATATCGTTGACAAAAATCAATTGGAAAGAGAAACGAGAGAGTCTATCCGCTGAAATGAATCCCAAGGAATCTAATATCCGATCCACTCAATGTCATTTGTTAGCATTTAATCTGAAATTACAAGAAATATGGATTTACGAGTCGCGAAATTAGCTCGTCTTCATTCCGCAGTTCAAGATATCTTTGCTTGGTTTACAGATCTTATACAGATACAAGATTTCACTTTTCAAGATTTCGGTTAAAAAACCCCGTTTAAAAAAGCAATTCTAATTCCTTTTTTACCTACCTCAGTGAAAGCTCTGCAGCTTAAATTCATAATTTTAATTTTAATTTAGACTTTAAGTTTAATTTCTAAGGATCTTATGACTTGTATATATTCAGACTCTGTTCTCAAGGGACGGTGTCTGTGTCCCAGAACATGAATAAACTCAGTACGTTCTATTCTTTTCTAAAAATCTGTAAAAAGATGATCAGATTTTCGATTGATCTTAAGATCTAGCCACGATAAAACGTTCACAGACTATATACTTAATATAAACTAGGTACCAAGAATTTTTAAAGAATTTTTGGGATGTTTGTGTATTTGCATATTAACACCAGGCTCTTTTTCGGATCTGAAAAGATGATGCTAAAATATTACGACCTCCTAGCTCTAATCTTTAGCTATCCATGATTTCTGTAATACACTTTCGTACAATTTAGTCTCGAAAATGAACTTAATGCTATCATTTGTGACTGTACAGTTTGAGAAAGAAAAAGGAAAAGTAGAGCAACGAGATGAGGCAAAAAAAGCAACTGGGTATTCGGAGGGAAAACGGGTATAGAGAATGATATAGAAGGGAGACCCTCGACGTTGTGAAGTGTCTTTGGATTCGCCTCCGGCCACCGTGACCCACGGTGATGGATGAGACAATAGGATCTAACGGTCCAAGGTCTGTGGGTTCTGGTAAGAATGATAACACGCAGCTTTCGTCAGAAGAAACATAGATTGAATCAGCTGCTATGTCTTCCTGAACTAACACATTGTTAAATATACGCAATATGTGATCAGGAAATATCATCTACGGCTACGAACACGCCATTTATCCTCCGCTAACTGCTAAGGGTGCAGAAAGTTTCAATATGAACGAAACCGATACTCGACTGTTTGATATTAGATTATGAAGGATGTTTCAAAGAATCTTTTACTTTTTCGTCATTTCAAATATATTCTTTCATCTATGATAAATGGCAGCTGTTGCTTTTCACGAATACATAAGTTGTCTGATTCTGCGGTTTACATCCAGACAAATTAATTTTTGTTTTCCCAGTTTTAACGACCATAAAGTTATTCCTTCTGATGGTATAGAGCGTTAAACCAGGGTTTAAGACCGTTTCTTAATTCTCACTATAAACTTATAATTATATTTCAATCTTTTGATTATGTCTGGCCCTGAAACGACACACCCTAGTAATACTTATTTATTTATGCATACATGATATTGAGATTTTGGCGATTAAAGGAACCGACTCTTGATATTTGGGTTACATAGATTATAGTTATAAGAAGATTAGATATATAAAATAAGAAACTTTTCGCCATATGGCTTAGCCCGATGTTATAAATGTTCTAGTATATCAATGAAGGCATAATTCTGCCAGTATACACTTTTCAGACTAGTGCTGGATGACTGAAATACGTAAGTCACATTTTTGTCGAAAAATATTTATACACTTTTTTTTGCCCGGATGGTTTGAAAGTCCTCTTCGCATATAACCCGATGAATGCATGAGCGTGAAATGAATTTTGGTCATCTCGAAGGTCTCCGCGCTAAAAGCGCTGTCTCATGCAATACAATTGCGTAACATGTGGTACTTGCCTTGTGATTTTGTCTACAAAAAGAATATAACCATTGAGGAAGGAGAAGACGGAAAAGAAGAATTGCGTAACTGAATATACACGTCATTCTGAGCACATGGTCATATGCTCATTAGTGTGTAAACACTATATAAACAAGCGGTTTGGGGCTGACCATGGGCCAGCCCTTGAACTTCCCGTTTTCAAACTAGTTTCTAAGTGAAATAATAATAGTAATGTCATTATCTTATTCGAACTTTGGAAACACAATGTCAAATTCTTGTCAGTAACTTTTTCAATTCCAGTCTGGGTAGTTCAATTTCCTGTACCTATAAGTACAGTACTACAGAGCCAAATTTTTTCTAAAACGATATGGTGTAGATTTGCAGAAACAGAACGTTTTCTACTGAAACAAATGTGCAGATGCATACGAGAGGAGTTTGAAAACTAATCGAAGAGTTTGTGAGACATCAATTTTTTCAATTCGTTCCGATTGCATTACATGTTGAATTTGGCGAAAGTTTATGACTTGACAGATTGTTTCTGTATATCTTTGATTAGTTAATGTCCACTGTGTGTCAGCACAATTACAGCTTATCTACGGGAAAAAATTTCTACAGCACTTAATCTCTTGCGCAATATGATTGAATACTGCTTATCTGAAAAAATCACCTTAAATTATATTCAGTATGACGATGACGTCGATGATTATGCCAGACTAAAATGAGGTGTCGTTTCGAATGCAATAAATATAGTGATATCGAAGTCTGAGTGGGATATCACACTATCTCCTTTTCTTTTTCGAAAGCATGGTATCTAAAGTTATTTCTGCACATCATTATATCTCCAGTTTTTTTTTTTTTTTTTGAAAAGCATGCTATATGGAGTTTCACTTCAGAACTATGCAATTTCATCTTATATACATCGGAAAATTATTATTTCTCGTGAAAGAATTTGTGTTGCAATCATTTTTAGTCGCGAGGCAAGTTCTGTTGCCGAGAAAGCTCCATCATGTATTTTTAAAATCTATGGGACCACTTTGCACTAACGGAAATAAGTTCTGCTCAGAACGATAGAAATAACTGACTGTGAGTGTGAATTACTGACGTACAGTTGCGGAACAAGTGCATGGCAAATAACTATTACGAAACAAGTTCTTCAATGAGACAGCACACTTTCCCATTGAAAGCTAATATAGTATATGGTTTTTAAGTGGAACTCCACATAGCATGCGTTTACAGTAAACCTGGAGCTAAAATTTGCAGGGAACTTGATATAGCACAATTTTTTAATCAGGCGTAGAAATGTACCACCAAAATCATGTGTGCTCACGTTAGAATGAAAATGTCAAGAATAGTCAACGTTAACAGAATTATAATGATGACTACCGCATGTGACCATGTAGGATGTTGATTCTGAGATATATGATTACATCTTCAAATGGTCTTAATTAACCTTAACAAATATAACAATTAACGATGACTTGAGAGGGCCACATCTAGTCTTATGAACGCCACATGTACTTTGTCAGAAGCAAAGCACTCTACGTAAATGATCGTGAATGAGGTAGCCGAATACAAATGAAGGGATCTGCCATTGGTATAGGGTACATCTATGTCACAGAGTTTGTCATGCCAGCCTTGATCGTAATGTCATTTACTCTATCACCGTTAATTGAAATCCTCTTTCCTGGAATAAATTAGCTTTTGACGGTCTAGAATTATTATGTGGGACCTTTTTACACTGCCTGCTCCGTGTGATCTCAACCGACGGTGGATACATAATACATGAATTCCATCATCCAGTATTATACATTTTCAAAGTTTTCAGGATGGCTTTTCTGCTATTTATTCATGACTACCTATATTTGCAATAGCCGGTTTTATCACATTCAAAAAAACATTTAATCAAATTTTGACGAAACTTGTACTGACTTTGTACTGACTCGGTTAGATTGTAAAATGAGTGGTTTCTTTTTTTACATTTTTTTTTTTCTCTGCGATAATCTGCTGTTATCTCAGTCGAACACTGCTTACTGCAAATAAGTTTCACGTGATTAGAGACTATCTCTACTCATTATCAAATATCTTTGATAAAAAATGCCACGTTTATAGCTCATACTAATCTTGCTGTCTTGACTGTAACTTGAATCTTGATTATATCAGGGTCGTGCTGAGGGTTTTCGGAGCCCACATGTAACTTATACCCGTCTGACAGCCCAATGACCGTATTAATGTATTCATCTATTATTTTGGCTCCCACGCGTGGCCCTATTCTCTATAAACTTAAAATTAGATCTTTAAGTTTTTACCAAGGCAAAATCTGTAGTGAACTTTGTACGAGTGATGGAGTTACACAATTCGTTTCAAATGTATCTAATCGCGTGATAAGTGTTCACTCATTGTCATTCACAGATAATCTCTCTGAATTTTCTCTCCGGGAGACCGCATTTTGCTGGAAATGTTAATTAAACGATCATGCCGTTGAGAAACCAACAACAATATCAATTAATTTTTTGCATTGAAGTTCGAGACGTAAATTGGTACTTGATTGAAAGGCACGATCGTATTTAAATTTAGGGGGTTTAAAGCAGAGATCGATCTCATCGATACTTACCCATTGCTAACTTTACCTGCAAACTGTCGCTTCTCTTCGTGATACCGTATTTTTATGGAAACTTCGGGCCATGAATATCATAGAAAAAATTTTAACGTTCAAGCTGTGAGATTCCATCCAATGTAATATTTTTTGCATGGATGGTAAAAATGTATCGTTCTCAAGCCACTCTCGGTATTCACATGGCATACTTGTGATAATATTGTAGAACAGCCCCTTTAAGATCTCTGATTACGAATTTGATGTATGTACATGTCTGTCCGCCTTTTTCGTATACCTGCACGGTTCCAAAGCTACCCAAGAAGCGTATTCTTATGTAGTTATATATACCGAAACTTACTGTGGAGTGCAAAATGCGAGTACAACTCAGTTAAAAAGGGTGAGGAGAAGGATGAAGGTGAGGGGGAGGTTGGTTCATGACCTTCGCTGGTGCCCGTTATCGATTTTCAGCGACGCCAGTTCCTCTCCACCTCTTCGCCCACCTCGTCGCCGTCACTTTTCCACCCCCGTTCGCCATTTCCCAGAGCCAATTCGTCATTATAATTTGGTACGAGCATAAAAAAAGGCTAAAATTGCCCATAGCATGTGGTCTATGATTTTCGCGAATTTTGTTTATCGCTGGGATCGTAAAGTTGCTAATCATAAACCAGAATCACTATAGTGGCTGTGGAACAGAAAAACGTCGGTTCGTGAAATAAGCTTTTCTCTGTTGAAATATGGTGACGGTCCGATAAAGGTCCTGTCATGAATAAGTACTGGCTCAAGGAGGTACGTGAAACGGAATTCTTCTGAAAGACTAGTGTGTCCCAAAAGGATCCTTCGCTAACTCAGTTTTATCACGGTTGTTCACTAGACTTTTGAAGACTTCAAGTACAATTAGATAAAGCCAGGATTCGTATACGCTATCACTTTTAATAGTTGTAGCCGCGGTACGTAGTCAAACTAAAAAGTAGTTTTCGTGAGGAATAAG
Organism: Tenthredo mesomela; assembly: GCA_943736025.1. Lineage (NCBI taxonomy): Eukaryota > Metazoa > Arthropoda > Insecta > Hymenoptera > Tenthredinidae > Tenthredo > Tenthredo mesomela. The sequence continues at coordinate 19,716,262 of OX031016.1, read as the reverse complement.
ATCAAAGATTGCTCAGATATTTTATTCTGTGCCCTCTAATTATTCAGGACTGAAGCCCCTATTAATTTCAGGGTCAAATTTCGATACTCCATTAATTTCTCGAATAAGCTATGCTGTTCCATTGAAATCGGAAACTAACAACTTTGTTCTTGCTCATTTCTCTGCCTTCCAGACCGAAATGAACAGATCATTAATTTATCTACCCAGCTGTTAGAGGTCTGCTTTTCGAACAAAGAGATCGACCTCAAATCCAAAAAGTGGTTGATCTGAGCCCATATGACTTTGACTGCATTTTGCTACGAGAGGCGAGGATTACAAACCCTGAGTTTATCTGATTATAATTCGAAAGACTTTCGGTGAAGTATAGGTATTGTAATAAAATCAGGTTATTGAAAAATTCTATCAAGGTACACTCGTCATCGAACACGCCTTTATTGATGAGGAATCGACGTCATAATAGCGCAGCAATGGTTGGGGGCGTATTCAGGATAGTAATGAAATGCAAATTTGCTTTTACTGGACTGAATACTGTACCTCGGCAGGTCTTCAATAACTTTGAAAGTACTCTACGTGGAACTATTTCTTTTGGTATATACAGAAAACTTTGTAATAGCGGTATATGAATCAGGAACGGTTCGGTAGTGTATATATTTGCTGAGTAGATTTCAACTCTACGAAAACTATCTACGAGTATTAAGTAGTGAAATACCTAATTAACATTTCTCATTATATTTCTACTTTTTATAATTACGGAGACACAGAAGTTTCGGAAACGGGTTAAAATTTGGACAAACTCTAATCTATCTCTTTTCACCGCAGTGCCTATTTCAATGTATGAAATTATTAATAAAATTGAAATATAGGACTGTTCATTTCGCAGCGTATTTGATCAAACCAGAAGGGTGCTGTAAAAATAATTTGGCGTCAATTGGCTGGAATCAAAGTTGGAGATTTGCAAGTATGTGGTATGTATAATGTATTCATGCTGTTCGTGTATAACAAAAAATAAAAATTTACATGAATTGTTTTTCTACATACAAAATTGTATCGATTTTGTACTTTTCACATTCACTCCAAGTTAACTACATGCGTTCCATTACCAGCGGAACGTACACTGTCATTTAGTCTGTCAAACTGTATTTGCAAAGCGCGTAAACTTTGCATTGTACTTTCCATAAAAAGTGTCGTCTTCTCCCATCTGGTTGTAGAATGATCCGTCAATCGATGAACCTGATCGACTAGGCAAAGTACATCCCTTTCTAAAGACGATGTGGTTCTCGACCTTGCCAACCCACTTTCTGCGTGACTTCTCACGGGCTCAGAAGCTTCGCCGTGCTTAAATTCCTCGAGAGTATTTTCCAACTTAATTAAACGGTCCGAAATATCAGTCAAGGTTGTCTCTGAAGACTTTCTGTTAGCTGTAGCGTTCTGAATTACGTCTTCCTTGATAACAGTCGGCAACATCTTGAACATAGTGCGAAGTGGCCGGCCGGGATGAATGTATAATTTCGGGTCAACGAATCTTCCTTTCTCGATTCTAATGCGCCAACTTTTCGGAAAGAGGCGTAATATCATCTCGTTGTAGACCAACAGATCTAAGCTGCAGAGAAAATTGACCTGTTTAAAAAGCCGCTGGGTTTTTCCCCGTATTTCCAAATCGGTGATGTCATTGACGGCTAAACCGACCATCAAATTCATCAAAACTATTGCAGCTAAGACCAAGAAAGCCACGAAAACCAGTCGCCCCAATGTTACTGTCACGACGTAATCTTCCTGCTCGGTGAAAAGGTCTGAGTAGTCAAATTCTGAAGTCATCATGACCATAGTTTTGACAAAACTTTGCCACGGGGAACCAAACGGAGGTTCGCTTCTGAATTGAACTAAGAAACTGAAGGTGAAACCAATCACGAGAAATCCGAACGTCAATAGAACCTGAAAGGAAAGTACAGTAGGGAGGTATAAGCTCACATACTCCCTAGCTGGGTCGATAGAGGTAAAATAAAAGGTTGAATTTTCGGCATCCTGTGGGATAAGCCGACGTGATGAACGGAGTAAAGTGGCTTTCAGAAAAGCCTGCTATGCCCCAGTTCGTACGTGATATACGCGAAACTTTGACTACCTCTGTCGAGGACAATGGCACAATTGAATGCAGTCAACGATACCTTAATAACGTTCGTGGCCACTTTTGAAAACATGAGCACGTAGTAGCCCCATTCTGGAAAACGGGATAGCAAGAACATCAGCTCCGTCCAAGCCAGAAGGACTGCTACCGCGGCTACGTGACGAGTCCATTCGTTAGCGTTGTGATCAGAGAAGACTACCACTGTTGAAAGGACAAAGGAACCCCACTTGACCCAGGACTCAAGCTCGTGGGTGTAGCTCCAAGAACGTTGTTTCACGTGTAAGATTTCCTGAAGATCCAGACAAATTCTAGGTCAAATCAATTTATCAATTTCCTTTCCTCACCGAGACTACAATTTTCTATCAGTTTCGTAAAAAGATTACTTTACTTCATTTCAATTTTTCGAAGAATATTTATGTTCAGAGGATGCGTAATATATCTGATCAGATCGATACACATATTCAACAATCTATCAAATATATACGGACAACTTTTTCACATTGAGAAAACTTCTCGACCAAAAAGAATGGTGACTCTCCCCTTTGATGTATAACATAGAAACACACCTGAATGGCAATGGGCGTGAGACTGAAGAGCAAGATGTAGCTGCTGATGTTTGTGTCAAGGATAAATGGAGGTTCCTCTCCTTTATCCTTGTAGTGATAAATTCCAGTAATAAGTTGTGTCGTAGCGACAACAAATACCGCATAAAGTCCTAAAATTACCATGAAAAATGGGCTCAAAGCTCTCCACTTGAGATATAAAAAACTTTCCATCAACGGATGAATGAGTAGGCGTTTCTGACCATACTGATTCCCGGTGTTAATTAACGCGTTTATCACCCGCATTTGTTCCATCTCTCTTCCTTGAGGTGTTAATATTCGATAATCAAGGGTAATGACGCAGTTAGGCTCATTGATAGTGCATTCATTTATCGAAATCGATGAGTCGAAGATTGACTCGAGGAACTCTACAGGTCTTGGGACGTTGTAGACCAGAAAATCCATCGCTGACCTCTTGTTACGGTCAACATCTTTTGTGACAATGGATAAATCGGCGCCAGCGTCTAGCAGAAGTTTAATGCATTCTCTGTTGCTATGATAACATGCAACGTGCAGTGGCATCCATCCATGACTGTCTTGTTTGTCAATGATCAAAGTTTCTTGGCTCAATAAAATTCTCACAACCTCGTAGTGATTTTCGGTTACAGCCAGATGAAGAGGTGTCGCCATAAAATGCGGCAAGTCTGTTGTCGTGGCGATGATATCTGCCCCAGCGTTCAATAGAGTTCTAACGCAATCTGTATGTCCGAAATTTGCGGCCATGTGTAATGCCGTCATTCCGGACATTTTCAACACGTCCTTTGCATTGATATACAATTTCGTCGTCGTTGGATCTTTGTCGATCAGAACTTGGAGGATATCGGCATGGCCGTGCTCGGCTGCTCGATGGAAGACCGTAACTTCGCCGTGCAGTTTGTGTTTCACACTGGCTCCAGCATTCAGAATTTCTTTTACGCAATTCACATTGCCACTGGTAATCGCGCAGAATAAAGGAGTTTCTCCCAACTGGTTTTGGACCTCGATTATCTGTGTATAACATGAAGACAAATAATTATTTCCAAACGGTTGAACTCTTGCAAAATTCTGAACAAACTCGGGAACTTACGCTCTGCGAATCTGGGATGCTCAATATCTCCTGCATCATCTCTAGGTTACCGATTGAACCAGATAGATGCAGGGCAGTATATCCATCTCGTGATGTAACTGTAACGTCTGCACCTGCCTCGAGGACAATGCTTACCCCAGGGACCCAATTTAGACGGACAGCTAATTGCAGCGGGGTTAATCCCACAGAATTTCTGGGGTCGAGGTAACACGGTGGTTCTTCGTTGTTGGCAGTGTTCATTAGTAACTTTAAAGGTTCTGCCAACCCTTTCATAATGGACAAATGCATAGGGGTATCCCCGGCCTCGTTCCATACTGATCGAGGAAAATTCGCATTTAGCAAAACCATTATCGCGTCAACAGACTCAAGTTCTACAGCGGTATGAAGTGGCGTTACGTTGTGGTTCTCCTGCATGTACTCCGGCAGTAAATAATGGTGCGCACCGGCAGCTATCAATGACCTAATCACCTCTGGGTACCTAAAATTAACGGATATTATCTTTCAAGTATGGACCATAAGCCAATATACCAAATTCTTCAGCAAAGGGGACTTTTCATCCTGCTCAAGTTACCTGAATTCTACATCCCCTTCTTCGCGGTGTTCGATTAGGTTCTCACCAACGACGTCCAGTGGTCTTAAACCTCGACTGTCAACGGTCTCTATCTCAGCTCCAGCTGCCAGAAGATGTTGTACACAGATGAGTTCTGTGCGTTTACACGCGACGTGAAGCGGAGTGCTTCCAAATTCCAATGCGGGAATCTACAAGTCAATATCAAGCTCTGTTAAAAGACGATGACTGAAACTCGGTGATCGAAGAGTTCATGAAAAAATTGATGGATTTTTATTTAAAGATGGCGACGTAGTACAGACCATATCGGTCACCGATTGGTGATCGTGATCCCATGAATCCATCCATTCCATTGGAATTTTATCCTGCTTTACGGTTTCCTCGGTCTTCACGTTCACAAGTTCGGGAGCGTGATCGATCAGAAGCTTGACACAGTCTGGGTTTCCCTCCCAAGCAGCAAGATGCAAGGGAATTCGTCCCATTGCGTCTCGATTTCCAATTTGAGCCCCATTTTTCAAAAGAATTTGCAGAATTTCTGTGTGCCCTAGAAAACTTGCGATGTGACAAACTGAAATCAGTCCGGGTTTGCACGTGGCGTTTACAGTGGCATCGTGATCGAGGCAGCTAAAAAAGTAAATCTGAGTTTGAGGAAGTTTTTATATATACAGTAGATATATTCAGAAGCCAATGTGCACTTGTTGGTACTGTGGTCTAAAAATTTCCAATTCAAGAGTAAATGCGGCTCTGTACAGTCTTCGAACTTTTTACGTAAACGGCGAACGGTTGATGTCATTGTTTCTAAGAAATGTACCTTATATAATATCACACCTGAATTATAAAAGTTGGACGTTCTTTTGAAGACGTTGAGTGTAAGATTTGACTTTCGAAACACATTGTCTTGCTTGCTAAAATCCTCGTCATCGCTTACCCTTATCATTTATTCTATGTGATGAAAAAGGTGAACGCTTCTGTTGAAATTCTTATCTTCATGAATAATGTGAGTATAAATCCGTTGAATGAATCTATTATGTATGCATGTCAGGCTCAATCGTCTAAAACGGTTTGCAAGTGAAAAAATTGACGATGTGACTTGTTGTTAATGAACCTGATTTTTCCTCGACTCATTATATTCGAGGGAAATTGAATATATCTGTTCATAATTAACAGTACAAATGAATAAGTAAGAGAATATGGTTTGACTTGAATGGAGCTTGCAAAAGAAGCCAACACATGATAAGATAAGAATCCGAATTGTGTTTGAGATGCTTGAAATTTGTATCTATAGATTTCTATATATGTTTCTATCAAGATGAAGATACACTACTGTAATTTATTGTGTCCCGACATTTTTCAGAAGTTGATAAATATATTTTCGGCATTTAACTTCGCGACTGTTTCGCATAATATTTTTAAAATCAATCATCCTAAATTATAAGGAGATCTCATGTATGAGACATTAGTGCATATTCCATACCGTTTGAAACTTTCTAAATTTCCGTCTACAACAGCTTGGACAAGTTCCATGTTGAGACGCATACGTCGGCGATCTGCCCGCCGTTTTGCATTCGGATGGCTAGAAATCATTTCTGCTGATCCCATCGGAGAAGGAGATCCTGGATATTGCGGACCTGCCGGAGGAGCCAACGAAGTCATGAGGCGACGCACTAGAACCGGCATATTCAAAGGATCTGCTTCCCTAGTGGGTACAGGCTCGTATCCGTGTCTTGACATTTTTTGCGGTTCTAAAAAAGTAAAGCGAGTCAAAGGCCTGTGAAAATGAACAAAAAATTTGGTCGAGCATTTACTGCACCCTGTGGGGTTCCCCCTTACAAGCAAACTTCTGCTGTCTTAACTCTTAATCAGAATTAGCTTTAAGTTACCAGAAAAAGAAGAGTTCAATGTATACAATTTTTTTAATTATAATAACCGAAGTCTCAAATTTCTGATAATTCTGCTGTACAGTTATTTATTTCGCAAATTGATTTCAGGCTGTTTTGTTTAAGAGGAACTAATTAACCCATGTTGTGATTACTTTATAATTATATTTTCATATATGTATACGAACACTGCGTGGAATAATAGTTTGGTTGAATAAATCGATCGACGTTATAACACGTGGGGAAACGCCTATGTAGGTACTGTTATGTAAAACAACAAAATATCGGTTATATTAGGCAGTTATTTATTCAGCTCAAACCTCTAGTTTCGATTATAATTATATCGACGCAAACAAATATTTGTTTAAACCTATGAAAACGTTGTTCCCCCTGCAGCTCTAATCGTGAATCAGTTGATTCAATCGGATTTATTTCTCAGTTTATCGTCACTTAATTCAGACCAAAAATAACGAGCCTTTTCTTATTCATAGCTTGTTGTATGTTGCAAATATCTCTTTTGAAATCCCAGTGGTGTCCTACAGCCGGATCATATACATGATTTCGTGCGTGTGTTATGATATGGTAATCTCGTTTTGCCCGTTTCATATTTTACGACGTTGTATAATACTCACTTTTTTAAATTCTTCAAATTTTTTATCCACTATGCAATATCCCGCTCATCCACTCATTCGCGCTTGTCACAAACCACGAATTCCACTAAGATTTTCAATCTCAGGGACTACGACGACTTATGAATGCACAACATTATCACTTTATTTCTCAGACCTGGTTGCAGGTTTAATTTATTTTTACGATATATAGGTATTAGTGCAGTTTTTATCCAGCTATAGGTAAATCCGTTACTTCGTTACTCCGTTATTGATGGTAAATATTTGAAAGTACGTGTGAAATCTGTTTTTCCATCTAACGTACGTTCACTTATATCGCCGAGTGATTACGATGGGCACAAACATATCAGACATGGTCAGTTAATGACGTATATTCGTGTGAGTTTAATCTACAATATACTCAAAGGTAAAGTTACTCAATCTGTACTATCAATTTATTTGTCACTATCGCCAGAACTCAGACTTTATCTTCTGTTTCATTCGCCACATAATCGATCATGTAGGTATGTACGATTTTTTTTTTTTTTTTTTTTCGTCAACAATTAGCTGCACAAGTTAAACGGCAAATTTATAAGGAAGTTAAAAATGACTTCATACGTTTTTATCCAAAGCAATCAATTTCAGTATCGTTCAAACAGGAAAGGAAGAATTTGATTCAATAGCGATCACACTAGCTAGTACATTTTATGTGACGAACTATATAAGACTTACCGCTAAATACGTCAAGTCGAATAACCAATTTTTCACATCTTGCATGATGTCATCTTTTTACCTTAAGCACATAACTATAGATAGGCTTTATACACAGAGTGAGGTTTGCTATGCCAAGCTAATCTACGTGGGCTCCGTTTTAAAAGCTAATGATAGTCTTGTTGATGCCATCTTGGCGTATAGTCTAACCGATTCAACGTTTCGATATCTTCACAGGCTCGGTAAAAAAAAAAAAAAAAATGATAATATGCGTGAGTTTACTTACTATATGTTTAAGGTAAAATAGTGTACTTCGTACCACGCATTACTAATTTGAAATATTTTTGATATCGAAATGTTAAAATGACAGAAGAAGATTTTATACACAGGTTTTTTAATTCTTGATATTCATAATAAAAGCAGAAATGATGAAAAAATAAAATGTAATCAATATTTCTGATTGTGAATCTCAATTAGAAACACTGTGATGTACTCCGACTTATATATAAGATGGGAGTTGAACAGTAAAACAAAGATTAGTCATGTTGATATTGTTACTGCAATTATTATGGTCAAAGTTGTGGGTATAGTAACAGCGATTAATTTCATTGCTGATGGCGACGTTGAAACAGATGAAAAACTCCGAAACTCAATTAACAATTTAATGAAAATTGTATAAGATTTTAGAATAAACCCGAAATAACTGAAAGCCATCAGACGGAGGTTTATACTTAGGATTTATAGACCTATCTGCATTTAGAAGTAAGAATTCATACCAAAACTAGGAAAGAAAGGAAAAGGCGAGCCAGACCCAGTAGCACACTCAAGAACTCACCCTCTTACTCTGAGTTTGACCTCAACCTCGCAACTCTCAGTTGTAAGCTCGTGGCCTAGTTTGTGAAATGTAACTTCTAAAATTTCGTATATATGCACATTTCAAAGTCCGCAATCAGAATCTTCATTTTCGGACATCAAATTTTATTTCAGATAATACAGTACAAATTTTTTTTATGAAGAATGATATAATCCGATGGATATCTCCTATGGGTTGACTAAAATTAGTGCAAAAATGAACTTGAGAGAGTATACACGCACTGCAAAGTCTGGAACGAAGTGACTTTTATACATACACGTATACAATATACAGACATGCACATTATTTCATGAATACAGAATTATTTGACGAAGTGATTCATCTGAATCTGGTAAAAAGCCTTCGTACATTAGTATACCTGCGGTCATAAAAAACAGGAATGATTATCTCGTATGAAACGGATTGTAGCCACTGGTTTATTTTATTCAAACATCAAACAACCCGTGTTGGTATCAAAACTTTGCAATTAGTGTCGACAAATCAACCGTAGATTAATTTTTTCTATTTGTTTTTATTTGTTTTTATTTTTTCTTTTTCATTTTCCATTCATTATTCGAAACAAGAGCGAACGCGCGTATAAATTGAGCGTATATTCTATAGATGGAAAAATCTCTCCAGCCTCAATCATCTCACTGCAATTAAAATAGAAACCAAGACTATAGGCTATTCATATTTCATCTCCAGTATAATATGTATAAAGATCCTATTATATTTACAAATCGTTAATTTTATTCTTGTACTAATAGTCATCGACGTCTCAACACTCAGGCATAGGCTAGGACGGGAAGCTCCTCGTTACATAATATACCTACACGCAGTCAGTTGGAACAGCAATTATTTTAATGACATACCAAGTTGCCACGCGAGCTGCCGGTTTCATACAGGATGACCCAAGACCCCCGGACCGGAAGGAATGGGTGAATTCCTCGTTGGATTTTGAGACGAAATTTCCTTTTCGAAAACTTTGTCCGATCAACGGTGTCCAAGTTATTAAAGATAAAGAGTAGCCAATCAGCGCCTCGCTTTAGGTCCGTGCCAGTGCCGGGTCAATAGTGAACGGCGGGCAGGGCCCGTGGTTTATTTTACATTTGGCTACTTTCTTCTTCACTTTACGATCGACGCGTATTATTATTATTATTATTATTATTATTATTTTTTTTTTTTTTTTTTTTTTTTTCTACCGGACCGTAGTTTTCCGTGTCCAGGTCCAAAAAAAAAAAAAAAAAAAATAATAATAATAATAATAATAATAATAATAATACGCGTCGATCGTAAAGTGAAGAAGAAAGTAGCCAAATGTAAAATAAACCACGGGCCCTGCCCGCCGTTCACTATTGACCCGGCACTGGCACGGACCTAAAGCGAGGCGCTGATTGGCTACTCTTTATCTTTAATAACTTGGACACCGTTGATCGGACGAAGTTTTCGAAAAGGAAATTTCGTCTCAAAATCCAACGAGGAATTCACCCATTCCTTCCGGTCCGGGGGTCTTGGGTCACCCTGTATATATGAGCAAGTCCACCAATTGTGGACGTCGGATCCGGCCTCACCCCCTCCGATCTTTTCGAAATTTTGTGTGCTGAAAGTCCTCATCGAAAAACAACTACCCAATTTTTTTCAGATTTTTATCCCTTTTATTTCAGAAGTTAATATATGGGGTATTTCGTATAGTTTTATACTTCTTGTTTTAATCATTGTTTTTTTAGTTCTTCCGCCGCTATAGAATTTTTTTGAGAGACTAGGTCTTTTGTATGAAAAAGTCTCAGCTTTCCAAAAAAAATATTGATTTTTCATTCACGCTTGTAAAAAGCTCTTAAAATTGAGTTTAAAGTAAAAAAAAGCTGTTTTTTGCCGTTGCCCAAATTTTGAAAAAATTTTTAATATTTTTTTCGAAAAGCTGAGAAAATTTCACACAGACAGTGTAATTTTCAGAGTGGGATCTCTATAAACACACGTCAAATGAATTAATGAACAAAAAAAGTAAAAAATATGCACAAAATAAATCGAAAATGTTCTTCACTTTTTGTTCATTAATTCATTTATCGTGTGTTTATCGAGATCCCACTCTGAAAATTACACTGTCTGTGTGAAATTTTCTCAGCTTTTCGAAAAAAATATTAAAAATTTTTTCAAAATTTGGGCAACGGCAAAAAACAGCTTTTTTTTACTTTAAACTCAATTTTAAGAGCTTTTTACAAGCGTGAATGAAAAATCAATATTTTTTTTGGAAAGCTGAGACTTTTTCATACAAAAAACCTAGTCTCTCAAAAAAATTCTATAGCGGCGGAAGAACTAAAAAAACAATGATTAAAACAAGAAGTATAAAACTATACGAAATACCCCATATATTAACTTCTGAAATAAAAGGGATAAAAATCTGAAAAAAATTGGGTAGTTGTTTTTCGATGAGGACTTTCAGCACACAAAATTTCGAAAAGATCTGAGGGGGTGAGGCCGGATCCGACGTCCAGAATTGGTGGACTTGCTCATATATACTATGTAGAAATTGGCTTGTCATCATGACACTACAGGTGTGGCTCAGATGAGTGATGTCAAAGCCGTAATGTCATTAAAAAAAATGCATCAATTGAAACACTATTTTGGTCAACTGCAGGTCTTAGAATTTGTATGCATTTTATTAAAGAACGATATTATCGCTCGGATTTCGAAAAAACCGAAATGTATACGAGTTCAAATATTACCTAGTTATCCAAATTAAACCTGTACGCAAATTTTTCACAAATTAAATATCAGCTGATCGGGATAATAATATATGAGCTTTATTCGTTATCTGTTCGAGTATTGGAGTGAAAGTTATGGAAAGCAATTATAAGTACCTCTGCAGTTTTCCAAACATGCCTAGACGTGATTCTCGAAAAGAAACGATTATGAAATTATCCTACTGGATTCGTTCTGAAACTAATTACTTGTATTATTTACAAAACCCGTTGAGGGTGTAGTCCAACTAAAGTAAAATATTTTTTTTTTTCATATCTACTAAAATCTACTTCGAAAATAAAATTGCAGAGATGGAAGAGCAACGAACAACCGAGCTATAAATAATTATTGAGGTAGTAAAGCTTGATCATTTTTATCTGTTTCATGTTGAATCGTAAATAACTACCATTACATTGATGAAATGAAATTGTATCATTTAGAAATATCACACAGGAATCTACACAAATAGGTATAGACATTATTACAACAGCATGATGTAAAAATTGCATAAGGATGATCTGAAATCTGAATATTAGGTTTGATCGATCATCCTGACCCTCCTGCGTTGGAAAAATTGTCCAGAGCTTGTAGAAAGGACACGAGAATGTTGAACCATATATAAGAAAAAGTAATTCATGTCGTTCAACCCTTCGTCTGCACGCTTAATTTTTCTCTTTATTTAAATACACAAAGAGCTAAGTTTTAAAAGACCCAGATTGTAGACGGAGGGTTAATACTATACCTAGGTGCAGTGAAAGATGAATGATTAATATTAGACACGCATGTGCATAGCTATGTGATTATAACCGTAATTCAGTAACGACATGGACATTTCAGTGAAGACATGTGTAGGTTGAAATTAAACAAAAACTGATGATGGAATCAATTAGGTATTGAATTTCAACATCGAGCCACGAAGACGTGGATTCATTTTTTTGGATTCGATACTGCCGGAAGTGATGATTATTATATACAACTAATTATGTATTAGATACATTGACGGAATATGGAAAATAACTTTCCTCAGCTAGGTCTAATATAATATCGTAAACAGTCGTCAAGCATTTTTCAAAAGTGTCCCGATTCCATCTTTATTAAGATAGTAGATGTGAATGAATGACTCGGCATATTGCTCGCACAGTCACAAAAAAGAGATAAATTTTACATCCTCGCAGTTTAAAATCCAAATATATAGTATACAGCTATACTGAAATCTATTATCGGCTTAACGACTTTGGAACTATCCTGTAACTTGTGACTAGGCAAGTTTAAAAACGTCATTACGATTCCCACAAGGTGTGTTTACAGTTTTTGAATTGAACTTTGAAATGACTATAGCGCTCGTTGGCTGTAGACCGAATAGACAAAATGTAAGTTAGAGAATGTGAGATTAGGGTGGTTAAAAAAAGACCTAATTTCTCAGATGTTGCTGCTCATCCGTGAATATGTTGTTTGTGATTTTTTTAAATTATTCCATTTTTTTTTTAGCTCTATTGGACAATATTTACTACTGCCTCAGTGAAGTTGAAATTTTGAAATTTAGCCATTTTTGGCAAGATCAAAGCTCTCATCTGGCTACCTCGAGATTCTCATTCAATGAGCATGTTGGTTCAAGATGAGACTCGTACGATAATATTTAGTACTGCCTCAGAGATGTATTATGCTATTATCTACCTAATACCGAGTATGTCTTAAAAATAAAAAGGAACATAACAACTTTCTTCCAGAAAATTTCTGACAATTGCCCTGGGGCCTACACACCAAAATTCGGCCTTGTGCCTTGGGCCTACGGACACCAAAATGCGGCCCATTGCCTTGATCGCTCATCCCTGCCCGCGGATCCATTCATCATTTAGTTATAAAAGCTAGTTCAAATAATGCAGACTTTAGTACTGGCCATATCGTCAAGCAAGGTGGACTCGCAAGTTGAGTACAGTGTATTGTTATATTCCTGAACGGGCGTAGGAAAGAAACTAATAGGGACTTATAAGAACCTCAAGATCGCTGAACATACTGCTCAGGACTATTTTAGGTACGTTTTAAATTGAAAAGAAATTTTATTAAAACCCAATAAGTTTCGATAGGAATGAATTTATCGATTGCCACATTTATTGGATCGAATGAAATTATTATTGTTTGAATTCATGAAGTGTAAACTTGAATCGAATACATAAAGGAATATAGCAGCGATCATCCGCATGGTTTTGAACTTTCGGGATATTCCCCAAAGATTTTAATGGAGACATATATTATCTGAAAAACATAAGAATTCGGAAAGAAACGCATATAGATAGTGACGGAATCGTTACGTCTTCTTTCTGCAACATAAGTTCATCGTGGATAAATGTGTAATGTAAACGAGGATCGTTGTTGAACCAAAGTTTCAAAGTTCATTATACACGCGTGCTTATTACCTAAATCCAGCTAACTAGGCAATATTTTTAGATAATAGTGATGTTTGATGGGTAGAAGTTACTTTACATAAACCTTACAGATTTTAATTAAAATTGGACTGGGTCGTGGTTCGCTCACGTGTTGAATAATACCGGCAATTTATTTTAGACACTAATTGGACGGTTGAATATTATTCGGAAACTTAGTAAATTTACGTTGACTGCTTATTTCCCAACAATATTATGACATAGGTAGGTATAGATATAGATAGGTGCGAAATACATAATTGACGATTTGAAAATTCGGTCTTTCTTGCTACGAAATTTAAATCGAGAAGATTTGTTCATTTTGTGACAATCAATTCTTTGACGATATTTTGAGATTTTAATAGTTCTTTAAAGATCGCAATTTTGGTAAAAATCGGGCTGTTATATTACGGATCCCAAATAGGATTAGAATCTATTGCTTTCTGAAAGGTATAGATAAGTTATATAGGAATATTTCTATTATGCATGGTGACATTTGGTATAAAGTATAGGCATGATCCTCATATTTGCAGATATCCATCCATTACTATATTAATATGAGGAAATTTATTAAACTCTTTTCTCCGTGTAGTACCAAATAAATATGAACTTACGAGTGGTAACAAACTATTTACCACTATAATCCATAAGTTGATTGTGGCAATATAATAAATAAAAATGTATACTATTTGAAGATACAGAGAATTTAGATTCCGTTATCAGTCTACCGGCAACACGATGGATCGTTGGGTAGGAAAGGTTGCTGTTGTGACAGGAGCGTCTGCCGGCATAGGAGAAGCCATCGCGAGAACGCTCGTCCGGTCAGGATTGATCGTTGTAGGACTTGCGAGAAGAAACACCAAGCTAGAGGTAAGGAAGTATTTTCATATTATTATCTATATTTGTAGAATATTATCTGAAGATCATATTACAAAATAATCTAAAACCTGAGAATATACTATAATATTCAAGGAATATACAAAAGTAAGTACTTTTAGAAAAGCAATTCTGCGAAAGGATTGAAACTAAAAGTAACAATGAACAAATCGATTTACTCGGCTCGTATTGCTTCAGGCTATCAAGAAAAGCTTGGATGGCGAAAAGGGGAAATTCTATGGACACGAATGCGACGTAGGGGATGAGCAGAGTGTCAAGGATTCATTTCTATGGATAAAAAGTACTTTTGGCGGAGTTCATGCATTGATAAATAACGCTGGAATCGCTATTTCGGGGACGATGATTGGTAAGTTGATTAGAAATTTTTTTTATCGATTATAATTATAGATACAAGCTAATGTGTACTTCGTTTTATCAAATTTTCAGATCTTGAAGGAAAGGATCTAAAAAAAGTCTTTGACGTTAACGTGTTGGGACTAGTATACTGTACTCAACAGGCTTTAAGGATCATGAGAGAAGGAAGCATCGAGGGAACCATAATTAATATCAATAGGTTTGTTGCGGTTCAATAAATACATAGAATTATTTATTTGAATATCGGGAAAACAAGAAAGTCATAAAAATCTTTGACGCTTTCGACGTAATATGAATCACCTCTATCAATGATTCGAAATTTCGTTGTCTTTAGTACCCAAGGACATCGTGTTCACGTTTTTCCGGGAATAGACTTCAACGTGTATCCTGGAACTAAGCATGCTGTTACTGGAATCGTTGACACCCTGCAGCACGAGCTTCGAGATCATAAGCTCCCAGTCAGAGTAACTGTAAGTGAAGTTTAAAATGTGACTAGGTACTCTGGTTTTGGAAATTCGAATTTCTTGTTACTTTTTTTACCGTCTTATGTTCCAACTGGAAATGGAAATTCAAACATGTGGGTAGGTTTATGATGTATCTGTTCGTTTCATTTCAGAGCTTGAGTCCAGGATTCGTTATGACAGATATTGTGTCATCCAATGAATTTCCAGTGGATATTTCCAAGTTTGTACATTTGGAACCAGAAGATGTTGCCGATGCTGTTGCTTATATCCTGTCAACACCGCACCGCGTGCAGATCACAGAGTTGACTATAAGGCCCCTTGGGGAAGCCAGTTAGGAGTTTCAAAATTTTTGTCTTTCGTATAATATCAGATCTGTAAATCATACTATTAAATAATAAATTGAGAACTTTCGCTATACGCATTTGCATCGTTCGATAAAAAAATAAAAAGTGAATCAAATATGTACTAAATTGATTGTATACATGTGCGATGAATTTTTCTTGACTTGCAATGAAGTGGAATATTGTGTGAATCTTCGTAAAAGTTAATTGAAGCACTGGCACTTTGAGGGGTGCAGTTAATCTTGAGAAACTTGAGATGTAGGAATAGTAAGTTACTATATTCTATGGTCAAAGTGCATTCAGTCTTCTGATTCTTCCCCTAAATCATTTTCCAAAATATCATTCGTATACGAGAACATACCATAAATTGTTTAAGACCTATCTTCAGACTCGAATCGTTACTATGGTAAATTTTATTGTGTCTAACCGACAGGAGCTTTGATTTCGATTTCTTTAAACCATGTCTTTTCAAATTTACAACATGATCTTACATTTTTTATTTAAATTTGGTAGTTTTAAAATGTTGTGGATCTTCGTATTTGTGGTTTCCTCTATTACAACGTTTCTGATGGTTATGGTAAGGCCACACAGTATACTCTAAAAAATATGATCAAACCTCGAAATTAACTATACCCCACCATTCAGTACAACAGCAAGAAAGAAGAATTGAAAAAAATTGTAAGTAATCTTACTCTTTTATCAATCTAAACTCGAATATAATGATCGAACAGCTCAATAACCAAGTGAAAATATGCATAATATGTCGATAGAATCATGATAGGCACACAATTTTCTCAGCTTTACTTTTTCATCAAATTTCAGATCCTTTCTGAAGAAGGTTCTCCTAATGTCGTGGCATCAAACGTTAGTTACCGCTACTCTATATTGCAATTCGTGATATTTCATAATGGTGAATGACAAAGATTAAAGAGGACTTATGTGGAATTATATTGTCAACCCAATATCTCAAATATACTTGTCAATATTCGGAATAGCCTGGGTAGTCTATGGTGACTAAAAGCCTTCGCTTTTGTCATTCTGAAATCATAAGCCCCTGCAAATTGAATATCAACTATGACAGTGACTATGAATCTAGTGGAATCATTCTGTTGCTGGGCATTCTATTACACAGTAAAATCGCTCTTCGTTAATTATAGCGATTAATTTTAGGCAGCTAAGAGCGTCGATGAAGCGCTACAGAACCTGTCTACTAAACTCACAGAAAAGGAGCATATAGTAAGCATTCTGAGCGATAATCACTATCAAGTATAGGGTCATAAAGTTCCTGAACATTTCGCCATACGTCAATCGAGTATGGATCATTCGATCCATTTAGAAACAATATAGGAGCCTAAAGTTTATCGCATATGATTACTTCGTAAATAACAGCTTAAGGAGTCCAGGTGCCGTATACAGAATGCTGAAGAGACCCTGACGGACATCGAGAGTAAGAATGTATCGATACGGAATCGCTACAAGACACTGATGGTCGAGTTGAAGAACGACCTTGCTAAAACAGAGTATGAGGTGATCAATGCATCAACTTTCTTACTGTTATGCATTTGGGGTAATAAATCATTGATCATCAGGTCATACGTCTTTACATTTCAGTATAATGAACTCCTGGATCAGGTCGCCGGTATATCACAGCGTCGAGAGGATCTCAAAAACGATGTGCTGGAAGTACGTGAACTTTTGTTGCTTATTCTAGGTGAACCAAATTACTCTAGTCTAAAATAAAACCGATCAAATTATTTTTCTCCGTAAAAGAAAATATAGGTTTAATTATATGAAATATCGACTTCAATTTTTAATACAATTTTCTGTCTACATTTAATCGTTTCCTAATATAGGTCAATTTTTTTTTTTTTTTTTTTTAATTAACGGTACCCCAAGGACCATATGCCCGAAATTTTGATGTTGTTCTTTCATGTAATTTCAGCAACAAAAGATGCTAGTCAACTTTAATAAGCAGTTGGAGAATCGGGAAGGTTCGTCACATATTATGGTTAATGTTTTATCGATAATGGGTATGGAAATAGTGTTCTTCAAATTAGTAATTGACCCTTCAGAAGTATCAAAAAAAGTATCTTAATCAAATTTGGTTAGAACTTAGAAAAAAGATTTGTAAATGACAACGCATACTATATGTATTATGTAGTTTCATTATTCTTTTGGGTGTATTGTAGAGGGACCAGTTGATGTCTTACATTTTTGCTACCATGCCTGTGATCTTTAGTTCGATAATTTTGGAAAAATGTAATCTTTTATTTACACATGCCTTAAAATTAGGGAGTAATCGTGCCAGGCTGCGTACTAGCGGCCATATGTTTGGGCCGAATATTCCATCAACCATGGTTGGAACTCGCATCCAGAATAGTCAATTTGATGCCCGATCAAGATATTAACTGGGAAACAACCTGACTATTTTTTGAATACATATATTATAGATATGGTTTCTGATCGAGTAGTTTTAACGTTATGTAAATTTATAAACAACTAATTGAATGCCTCGTATTATATGAAACTAAAATTGTATACTAATCTAAGATCGTTTCTATTTATCCTGTACTCGCTAATTCACTCACGAGAAACTCTGCTCACTCTACAGGCTCAGTGGCGTTTGCATTTGCATTTGCATTAAATAGTTACAAAGATATAATTCAACAAGTGTTACATGCCGGATTTCATAGTCACATTTTCAGAGCAATCAATTGAAATGAGACAAAGAGCAATTATTTGGTGTATTATAGCACACCTACTCACGTCAGATGTTCTCCTGATACCAGGAGTAGTTTTCGAATTAAAATTTCAATTTTTCAGAGTTAAACAAATTTTAAGTCGAAAAATGCTCCTGGAGTGCGATTCCGGATCTTTTGGCCATAGCTATGGCCTGGCGGTAGCTAAGACAAAAAAAAAGAGACTTTCAATGCAAACTCCGAAGTTGGTACACACATGTGGTGTTCTCATTGGCCAAATAAACTGGGCTCGTCAAACGCTGTTCGATTGCTATAAACAAGAAAGTAAAGTTAACGCCGGGCGGTAGCTACCGCCAGGCCAGAGCTATATGGCCAAAAGATCCGGAATCGCACCCCTGGTATAGGAGAACATCTGACCTGAGGAGGTGTGCTGAAATTTTCGGTGGTGGAAAGGAGTAGTGTATCGTTACAGGAATTTTGTGTTTTCATGCACGTCGCTATATATATTTATGTATACTCGCGCTATTAGGAGTTTGGAAGAATTTTAAATCAAAAAATCCTCCTGGTATCTTCCTGGTTCTCCTGATGATTGCCAGATCAAACTGAAACTACGAGGTCGAGACCCCGAACCTGCTCCCGATTCCATAGTCCCTGACGAGGACGTACAATCTAATTCGATCTGTTACTAATTGGTTAATTTTCGGGACTCCACTGGGAATACATCAGTGAGGTTCATCGGCCCCTAATCTCAACCTCGATCCTCTAACATAAAATTCTCATGGGTACCCTGCTCGCTTGTAATCCTCCTGCTCCTCATTCAGGGTCTAATTGCTTCATCCAACAGATTCTGCACTAAGCCCCATAGCTAGATCATTAATTTAACAAGGCTTGAACATCTTCGACGTCGAATTATTCCTGTACGTTTTCTATCAAATTGTAGAATTCTTGAATAAAACCGCAACCATATAACTTCGAAGGACCTCTGTTGTAACCGATCCAGCGAATAGTTTGGTGAGTGGGACCTTCAAACGTTATATTTTATAAGGTTTAACTTTTGCAGAACTCTTTTCATAATTTTTTGACATCCAATGCCGCTATATTATAATAAATGAAAATACTTCTTCTTGAACCACCCTACTGTTATATATGTATACAATTATACATGTATATACGGGAGGTCTGTGCGGATACCCTGCAGGGATCAATCACCCCCATGGGACGTAATGGTGCAAACGAACTTGTCTCCATAGGACTTTCCATGGAAGAATTTGAGGCTCTGTTTTTGAGAAATGGACACACCGGTATCGGTCCTTTCTGCTGAGAGGAGGGCGTGGAACTGTTCATCGACCTGGTGGAGACCTACAGGAACTAATCTGGAGCGTGCTATGGCCGTAGCTATGTTGAAATCTTATCTTGTTAAAAATATATATATATATATTGGACATATTATGTGTGTGTATTGAAAATTAAATACATGATCTGGAATAGTATTGAAAAATATTGTATGTGACATAATTACAGTAAAGAAGAATTTAATTAGTCATCTTATTATGCAATACATTACGATGGTAGATTTCTAATCTCATTCCATTATGTGTAAAACATGAATCAACAGTTATTTTTATGTCCTGAAAGTGAGATATCTACCAATTTTTCCTGAACTTCATATTTATAACATTCAACACATCTATTTCTAATGATATAATAGTATCGTCGTGTCAAACTAAGAAATTCGTCATCATACCGTGGTTCCAAAATATCACTGAGATTTATCACCACTCAAGCCTTGTGTAACACATTGAAAGCCGAGTAAGAAGTCTTCAGGACCTAGAACATAAAAATAGTTATTACTCATACTCACCAGTCAAATATCTCAGATATCACAAACAATATTAACGACTTGAAAAATGTATTGCCATTTTCGGGGTGTATTATGTTCGTAAACGGTATTAACAGTCGTAAAGATTTGAAAATGTCCCTAAAACCTTGAATTAAAAAAAAGAATAGTTTGAGATTTCGTTTTGTAGATTTAAATCAGGATATTCGAAGAACATGAGTATACTTTATCTCTTTTGAAGACGATATCTATGCAAAATAGAATGTGTGTTATCTGAGATTATACAATCACAAAGATCAGCGATAATTTTTGAACTAATTAAATATCAACCATTCCATATGTTTCCAGTGACAAAGTGAACATGGTACCGCAAGTAATCTGTATAGGCATAATGGATCTCGCCATTATAGTCGTGAGACTTTTGATCGTTTTTGGCCGCAAAAGAGTCCAATCTGCGGCGAAAGCAGCATCACTTACACTCAAGCTCTGTGTCAAAAAACGTTGGATATAAATAGACAAAAATTGGAGAAAAATGAATCGCGAACATTTTTTGGAGCGACAATTTTTTTGTAATCCCTTACTTTCAATTTAACTTCGTTTCCATGCCAGCAGTAGAACAGCAATTGCAATGACAAACAAGCCAGGTATCCTACTAATGAAGCAATTTCCACCCCAGCCATATTTTTTCTCGAAAGCTTGAATATGCTAGAGCACAATGTCACCGTACTGACAAAAAATTGGAAAAAGATAGCCCAGTTGAAGGAGTTTTGCACCGTCGCTGCAAATCTGCAATATAACTTGATTTTGATTCATAAACTCAAAAGCCAAACATATATAGAAACATTCTTTGGGTTATATTCGCGAACCTTTCATCATTAACACCAGAAGATTTACATGCATACATGTGTTAAAAAAGCAGTAAAATTGTATGCGTCCATATGCGACGCTTTTCAAAAATAGTTGCAAAACTAAAATGAATAACTAAAGGATCGACTAAAAAGTTATTTTTGTCAACTAACTTGTATATCATGATGTGATGCTGTACACATTTCCGTATAGTTGATTCAGCGTGTTCGTAAATGGCATCACTTCTCAAAGGCTGACCTAATGCATCTTCAGCGACGAGTAGTTTGGCTAAATTAATGATTCTGTATTTTAAGATGTCTAATTGAGCACATGCTTGTATAAGAAATCCAGATGCCAGCGTATCACTGACGACGTTCAAATTGCCCGAAATAGTCATTGAAATAGTTTGCTGGACGTACATTACCCAATAGACATAAAGATTTGACAAACTGTAGGGTAACGATACTTTGAATGGTAGAATCCGCTTTTCATAACTTTTGTTCAGTATTGGCATTGCGAAAAATCCGACGCATGTCAAGTTCACAAGAATCGCAAAGCAAATGGTATTCGATCTATGGCAGATAATTTGAATTCAATTATATAGCTGGAGGTTTAAAAATATGTGGTTTAACAATGACATGCAATATGTAATATTTTAAAAACCTTGCAACGTAGTCGAATTGCTTCTGTATATTTGCTTCAGCATCATTTTGCGGTAGGCAGATATCGTTGTGCAGTGTGTTCAACAATTTGATAATACTATTGCGACGAAGTACAAAATTTGTCACTTTGAAACAAAGACTCAACATTGTGAGTACCATGAATGCATTGTCAGTCATTTCATCTATTTTGTAATTTTTGAGTATCATGTCGAGTAATTGCGTTAAAGTGAATATATAGAGCATTAATAACATTAGAATCGTTGATATAGTGTGAAAATACTTTTTCGAATAGGCAGTTTGATCGGGCCACCACAAACCGCAATATTTAAATACAGTGAAATTTAATTTCAGAATATCCATTCCAGATTATAAAGATACTCAGACAATCGAAGTTGTACAAGAACTGCAAGCAGGGTAAAAACTGAAATTATATTACGCCCGATTGACGCCATTTTTGTTACCGTATTATTATTGATCATTACTCATAATTCTATGCTATACAATTCATTGTATCGTAGGGTGGAGG
Organism: Tenthredo mesomela; assembly: GCA_943736025.1. Taxonomy (NCBI): domain Eukaryota; kingdom Metazoa; phylum Arthropoda; class Insecta; order Hymenoptera; family Tenthredinidae; genus Tenthredo; species Tenthredo mesomela. The sequence goes on along the minus strand of OX031016.1, from coordinate 19,694,070 downwards.
ATTCTAAAGTATTGCGCCAGGTCTGGCCTATGGATTTGCATGGAATTATTTATTCAACTCTCTTGTACATTAGTATATCGTGTCTTTGCTACTTCACTATCCTTTCCCTACTGCCCACCCCGCTAGTCTAGTAGTCGTGGGGTGACCATCCGACTCTTTTACCATAGAGACTCTCTCTATCTCTCTCTCTCTCTGTCTAGTTAAGTTCTATTGTCGTTTACCTGAGGTGCCTACAGTATATTCAATGCATTATGAAGTAAGCAATGAGAAACGATTATACATACTCTAGTATTTAAATTGTAACCGAACGTCATTAATTGTATTCAGACGGTTATTTAGATTCTACTGTCGAGAAATGTCTAAAATATCTGATATTACGTCAAGTATATGCCTGCGAAAGAATTTTCTCTCTCTAAATGCCTGAGAATTTTTTAAAAAGCCTATTTCCTCGTTCCTATATTCATCAATCAGATATCACTTATCATTCGTACTTTCAACATCATCGGTAGTAATAAGGGAAAAAAGTCATCGACTCTTCGTGCTTGAGCATTTAAATTGCAATAATTTCTCTCATACTTGAGAAAAAAAAAAAATTAATTACACCTACTATCTGAACCGAGGTAAATAATTAATTATACTATATAGGTGCAGCTTCGTCAAAGACTAATAATTGTAATATTAACATTGAAACGTCTTTGAAGAAGTGTAATTATTGAATAATTAAGGTATATTGAATGAAAAAAAAATTTAGGTAGCTGTATATTTCAAATTCTCGATTTATTTATAATCAATCATGTACTTCGTCTATCTTGGGGTTACATACTTTGCTTTTTTATTATTAACGAAGAAGGGCGACCCCATACGGTGCTAAATTTTACATTATGACTATACAGTGGATGTAATACCGTATATAACAGTTACATGTCATTATTCGTGGCTAACATATACGAGGTTGCATATAATATGGCAATTAATAAATATTGAAAAGACTTTTTAAAAAGCGATTTAGATTTTATTCTCAGTTTAGAATCACTGATGACATTCTTGCACACATAAAGTTGGTTGAACTATATCGAAATTGGAGATAGTTAATTTGTTCTGGAATTTACTACAGCAATTGAAATATACGAATTTTCTAAACAGATTTATTTCGTTTTCTTAAGATAATTAAGTTCATTTATTTTTTTAAAAAATAGATCGATTTATTTATACGACAAATTATCAGATGAAAACTGATTAATTTATCGAATTATTTTACATAAATATACAAAATCGACGATAATAATAATGAATTATAAAAATTTATTCTAATTGACAATTTGTTGTATTAAATAATAATTTAACAACATACAAATGACATTTATCCTATATAATTGTATAGGTACAATAATTTTTACACAATACTTTTAAATAACTAGTATAATATATACGTATTATGTAGTTTTCACAATTTTTCGACCGATTTTACAAACGTTTCTTGCTCTTTTATTATTATTATTATTATTTTTTGAACGCACATATAGATTCAAAATATAATTTCAAACATCTATAATAATATATCAGCACAGGTTAAATTATTTTATCACCACAACTACGAGTAAGAATAGTTTTTAATACGATTTTAATTGTAGGCTTGTATAAAAAAAATATTAATAACTTATATATTATTATTATTGTTATTATCAGAGGCGTAGAAATATTGACATATTACAATTATTTGCAATACATACTGCGAAAGCAGCACGAATGCTTTATTTCTGGTAACTTAGATCTATATTGTATGTAAAATTGTCAGGCTATGATTTTTTTATTTTTATTTATTTATTTTTTTATTTATTTTTTTTTCTATTATATTGCAGAAATATTTTCGTGCAAGTGTTTTTGATTCTCATTGCCATCGTGTATAACGCACTCAAAAAATTTAAATACACCTGGATATCTATAATGGAAGTAAAAAAAAAAAAAAAAAAATTGATTACAATTTTTCGATTAGTTAAAAACGATCAACGGATATCATATTTTGATAATCGTTTAGCTGTTTTTATTATTTATTTATTTATTTATCTATTTATTTATTTATTTATTCATTCATTTTCTTATTTCTATTATTAAATTCTTTATTACGTCTCTACATATTTTTCGTCGTTTCGTATACTTACAATCTGGTTAAAGCTCACAGTCAATACGTCATTATATGGGCTTAACTAATATAACGAGTAAGATTTTATTAGAAATTCTTGATTTATTTTTCGAAACCTTTGAATTATATATACGCGCGATTAGTTAATTCCATTTTAGAATCTTCACCCTGCAGACGTAGTGTTTTCCACTCGATTATATCTTTACTATATTTGACGTTATAAATCGTTGGGCAAGGTGTCGTTAAAATTACGTATCATATACATAATAATAATAATATGTATATTAAGCCGAAAATTACATTGCATAATATAAATCAGGCAGGTATATGTATCAGTTGCGCAGAATTTTCACTTATATGTACATACAAAAATTTCTTTCGGCAAATCGATGCAAAAAGAATTGAAATCAGTTCGTAATAATTGAAAACGCAGAGTCGGTATAGTAACATTTAATAATTCGAAGAGATATAATATTTATCTCCAAATATGTAATCTCGAACTTCTTTTCGTATTATTATCATCACGTTTGATGAAATATTTTCAATTATTTCGTTGAGGGTGGATAATTTTTAAATCTTTTTTTTTTTTTTTAATTATTCTAAATTTTAACGTCTTCTTGCTAGGAGTTAATTATATACGTTATCCAGTCAACAGTTTTTGCAACTCTATGATAAATTCCAGGTTGACCAGTTTGAGCGCAGGAATATCCAGCTGAAACTATTCCAATTAGATACCATCTTCCAGTTTTCTCTAACATAAGGGGCCCACCGCTGTCACCCTGTTGAAATGACAAATAAATTGGCAATATGAGTTAATGAAGAGGACTTTTATTTTTCTTTTTTCTTTTTTTATCTTTTTTCTACAAACTTCTGACAAAAAGAAACTTTCTGAACCGTAAATTGAGGTAATATATTGTGAAAGGTAATTTATAATTGTATTAAATTTCTCTTTCGCTTATATGTTACGGAGACCGATTGTAAACCATACGTTATTTTAGAATCCTATTTTAGTTACAGTTATGTAATTCGATACATCTATACAGGATATATGAAGAATAAACGCGTTGCCCCCATATATACGTGGGATAAAGTTAACTACATTTATTTTTTTTCGAGTTTTCTCCTCATTCGAAGACAGGGGGGGGGGGGGGGGGGGCGGCAGGTTAAACTTTCACGACAGTTATAATGTCTTAGGTCAGCACGTAAAATAAGACTTACAGAAAGACATGTTGAACTCTGTACATATCATACCTCATGCTAAGATATTTTTGAAATTTTTTTCAAAAAGTTCTTCTATACGTATGTACAGAGGAAATCATACTAGTGCAGAAATTCGAACCAATTCTCACCTGACAAGAGTCTTTACCACCGCTACTGTAACCTGCACACATCATTTCGTCGTAAATTATGACATTGATTCCATTAGATCGATGCCATCGTTCGCACACTCGGTTATCAATAACGGGTACATCAACTGCTTGTAAAGTTTTCGGTCGTAATCTGGAACCTGAAAATCAAAACCATGATTATGTCCAATAAATTGAAATGTTCATGAAGAATTTTTCATTTTTTTTTTTTTTTTTTTTTTTTTTTGTTTGGGTTCTTTTTCTACAGCATGTAATTCTTCTTAATCTTAATACTCTTGTGCAGTATTAACATAAGGGCAATAGTTTGATTTCTCACGAACAGACAGTGAGAAGTTCATTCAATAGTTAATATCAAATCATATAAGTACCAGCTTGAATGGCGCCCCAGCCAGCTGCCCATCCATATTGTCCCAAAAAGTCCTCGTTTTTGTCTGGTAGACAGATAGGTGCGATGTGTGGCATGTAATGAACCGGCCTGTCCAGCCGGAGTACAGCTACGTCAAACCTAGGAATAATATCCATAGTCGAAATAAATGATTTTTTGTTACAGTTTATTTGAATGATGATTCTGCATCTTGAAATGTTCACTCATCAAAATTATAACTGGATATATATCAGTGTTATCAAAAATTTTTGCAAAATTTATGAATTATAGTACACGCAAAAAATTTACTCTGTGAGCAGTAAACATATGGACAGAACTTTTATGCAGTAGAAATTATCACAATTGTGGTAACATTCACTCGTATGGACATTGAATGCCACTTGCTCCAATGTACCCAATACTAGAATTGTGATAATTTCTACTGCAAAAAAGTGCTGTCCATATATTCACTGATCATAGAGTAAATTCGACAGCACTGTTTTTTGCGTGTATAGTAGGACAAGTATAATACGTTGTCTCATTGTCATACTTCCGGATTCTATATGCAAAAAATTAAAAATAGTGATCACTGATCATGTACGCTTGAGAAATACGCAATTCGGTGAACTTATCATATTCGCGTAAACGTATAACGAGTTTGTAACGTGTCGTGATAATATCTATACGCGATCGTTGTTTGAATTACTCAAAAACCAGCTAATCTTATCGACTAAAGCGTACCTGTACAGTTAGGTACTATATACGTATATAATTGCTACACGAGAAATGTAGGAAATAAGTACTAATCTGGAAACGTGCATCGCGTGAAACTGTATCACGTATCAGTGTGCGAATCATTTTTTGCGTATGTACTCTGGCTTTTGTTTTCTCATATATTTGTTCATTGTATTAATCTATGTATAAATTCATCTCACCTGTCTGCCTGAGGTGTGAATTTAAAGTAAGGATGAACTCGGATTTCTCTCACGCCAAATGTATATGCCGGAAGTGGTTCAACAGCAGAGTTCACGACGTAATCTCCGAGGGTCACTTGAACTTGTCGGGCCGACGCTCTGTTTGATAAATAAAATTTATTTTAGTAATTAGAAAATCAATTCATATCAGTTATAATATTATATGAGTGAATTGGTTGCGGGTTTTCAAAATCTGAAATCTTTAAGAATTATGCACATAAAGAAAGGTTGACTTGATTCAAGATAATTTTGCGGTCCAAAAATGAAGACCGAAATTTTCTCGAATCAAATCAATTTGGAAAATTTTCTTGGCTCGAGAAAATTTTTAATTTGATCCGAGAAAATTTCGGTCTTCATTTTTGGAACGAAAAATTATCTTGAATCAAGAATAATTTTCTTGGCTCAAGTTAATCTTTTTTTCTGTGTGCAAGATGTAGAAATTGAGTCTTGAAGATGAAATAATTAATCATTCAGCATAGTTTCAATGCTTTTATATACCACTGTCGTTTATTTATTGCGTGATGATCATTTACCACATTTAAATTTCTGTGTCACGAACAAATTATCGATTACAGTTGACATTATTAGCTAAGAAATTCAATTTGATGTGTTATTAGAATAGGCAGTGTTTGAGGCCAGGTATTTTACATAAAGTATAATATTTTGACAATAATTTTATGATTTATATATGTAATTCATGAAACACGAACTGCGTATACAGTTTTGATCTATGAATATTTATAGACATGCGTTAATCGTAATTATAGTTGCTCTTGATTTCAGATTGCATTCTTGGGATCTTGAAGTATAATTGGTGCGGTTTGTCAGTTGAATTGATTGGCCTCGGTGTATCAAACTTCAGGTAAAATCTACAAAATTTAAAATGTTGAAAAAAATTGCCTTGAAATTAAGTCAATTGACATTTTTTTTTTTTTTTTTTAGAATTAGTTCTAAAGTAGTAACAATTAGTTACTATCATCATACAAATTCATCTCATATATTGTCAAGTGACATGTTATGTCTTTAATCTGATAATCCTCTTAGACAACAATTCCGTAAATCTCCACTAAAAGTAGGTAAAGGTCCTTTGGCGTCAACCTTCGAATAATTAAATAATTAAAATATACTAACCTGATGATGATACTTCATTGTGTCAAATTGAATTACAGTCAGTACCCCGATGTGACAATTTCACTCATAGTTAAAATATCTTTGTACAAAATCGTAGAACTGCAGAATTCCCATGGAAAGCACTTTACTTAACACTGATCCTATATGATTATCACGTTTTTTCTTTTTTTGACAAACAACGTATAGCAATTTGAAAATCTTTTCTATATCTTGAGATAATTACAAATGACGACATTTTTTTTTTTTTTTATCTTTAGATTCTTAGACCTGTATAATTTGATCGTAATTGGTGATATGATATCCTCCTTGGGAAAAATCTGCGGTTTATATTAGGCGAGATTTCTATATGAGATCTCGGCTTCGTCGTGTAGGTCAATAGCTCAATTTTTTTCAATTTTTTTTTTTTTTTTTTTTTCTCGGTTAAATTTCTATCTTCAATTGCCAAAACATTCTTACAACAATAGTCGTTGCAATACTTAGGTACTTTTTTCTGTCACGCACACTGATCTGGGAAATAGTATGTACCTAGTCTTTATTTCACCCAACTGTCGTATCATTGTGCAATGCTGTTTTGTCGCGAGACGATTAAAAGTTATAAACTTTAAAGAAGTTACAAGTACTACTACATAATACGTAATAGTAAAATTATTTCCAAACTTTGAAATGGTCAAAGTAATAAACGTCACCCAAAAAAAAAAAAAAAAAAAAAGAAAAAAAAAATTACCTTGTTATACAACCACTCGTTCATTATTATTTTTTTTTTTTTTTTTTTTTTTACACCGAATGATGACTGCACTGATAACTTATGAAACTGGTAAAATGTATGTCAAATTACAGGACGTATAAGGATGCTAGTATAGAAACGTATGATAAATGAATGTAAAAAAAAAAAACAGCATCATCCACGTAGGTGGATCGTCTCATTTTTTAAACTCTCCATCAAGTAGAGTTACAGATCGATTTATTGCATATAAATAAGTAAATGAGGTCAGTAATAATAATTAGCGGAGAGTTTCGTTCTGATAAAAGTTATATACTTTACGTAAATTTTTCAAGAATTTCTTCTACAAATTTTGAACACTAAGTAAGTACTATCTGCAAAGTGAATAATCTTGCGATAGTTTATTATTAGAGAGTTATATTATTATAGCCTCCGAAAAATTTCTGATTTGTTTTTTTACGACAACCGCAGTGTGCAAGCATGCATGTTTCTCAACTATATATATATATGAGTGTCGCGTTTTTTTTTTAATTGAAGTTTAATTACTTTCTACACGGTGACGAAGCGAGTTATGATTGCATGCAGCCATGGGTATATTGTATTTTTATAGAACGATAGAGAATTGATCTTCTTTTTATTTTCATATAGTGAAAGCAGGTATAGGTATATTTGTAAATTGATCCTTACTTAGCAACACAGTGACCGGCTGTCACAACATGGAATCGGTTTACCAACGTACCACCGCATCTACTGGAACCAATCCGGATATAAGCCTGAAACAAAAATCTTTGAATTAAAGATAGCTAGTCTATAAAAATCAATTATCTGAAATTTCTGTTCGAAAAATTTTTTAGTAAAGAGAGCGAGGGGCTACTCACTCCCGAAATCATGGCGCCACTCTGTGGTGAAATCAATTCGAAATCACATCGAAATCGATCGAAATCACTCAATTTACCGTAATCAATGTAGTCACGTAATTATCATGCAGTATGACACTTGAAATCATTTTAATCAAATCCTATCGAAGTCACTGATTTCACAGACTGAAATCGCCCAGAATCAGCTAAAATCGACTTCATTTTTGGAAAAATCAATTCGAAATCACATCGAAATCGATCGAAATCGGTCGAAATCACTCAATTCACCGTAATCAATGAAATCAGGTAATTATCATGCAGTATGACACTCGAAATCATTTTAATCAAATCCTATCGAAATCACTGATTTCACAGACTAAAATCGCCCAAAATCAGCTGAAATCGACTTCATTTTTGAAATCATGGTGTCACTCAATCGTGGAGTGATTAGCCCCCTCGAAAGAGAGTCCAAATCTATCGTTTATTGCTTCGAACTGACTTCTTCAAATATATCCTTCCTCTACGTTGGAGATAGTCTTTTCTCTCGTCTATGCAGGCTACTGCAGTCAAGATTGATTTCGTATAGGTATCTTATACCGAAGACAGTTTAATTATACAGAGATTTTGATTTCAAAAGTTGTTCACACTTTAATTTCAAGGTCCAATTATCACTCTACATTCGGAGATATCATATGTGTACATGTATATATTGCATACAAGTCAAATGGACATTTTCAAGTATGACCTAGATGAGCCGATCAGAAAGCCTCGAACGAATCCCGGATCCCGTGTCGAAATTCTTTCACGGAGAGGATTCATTTAAGTATCCTGGACCAAAAAGAGACAAACAGAGAATTCCGGAACTTATACATGCTGCGTGTACTATACTACTATATCTATAAGAACGAAACAACGATAAACCTTACTTTCACATTTCTGAGTCAGCCGAGGGAACGTTGAGGAGTGAAAGTAAATTCGATAAAGGATTCACCACACTAATAGTATTTGTTGATGAACATACTAAAGAATCTATACGTAATGGATGTCGCAATTTAACTTACGTAAAATACATATCGGGAAGATCCGCAAAGTCTTCAAATTACATCCTCATTAAAATTACACATCTATATATCTTTACAATCCCCCGATATGTGTGAAGGAGTTAAAAATTCTCCGAATTTATTTCACACGAAAAATCTTAACTAATGATGAACTTCGAAGACACACACCTAAGCATCGTTCATAATATAAAGTATACAACTGCACTAATACCATCCAAAATTATTTCCATTCTAAATTTTAGCGTTCATGTATTTGGGGCATGGGAATTATCAATTATATGTTTAATTTGAAGGTGTTTTTCTGCACTTGATTATACGACTATTATTATAAATTTCATATTTTTGTTTTCGCTACATTCAAATCGGTAATGACCATGTATTTCTGAGTATAGCTTACCTGCCAAGGAAAGCTTCCAAATCCAGCCTCATCTCCGCCCACAATTCTTCTCTGTGCTGTCTGCTTCGAAACTGATATCCCACATTCTGTTGATCAAATATATAATTAAATTACGTTTATGTATGTAAATATCGACAATTTCTATTCTGAATTAATTCTCTCATGCCCACGCATATGCGGCGCTGATAAATTTTATTCGACCACTTCATATGTCGTGAAATATAATTTATTTAATCGCTATACTTGATTACTATATATCTTAAAATTTAAATACATGGGATATCTATCATGTATAACCGAAATTACGCTGCACCTATATATAATATTAATATATAATGCAATTGACGTCGAGACTTAGCAAACTCATCGTAGAAGCATGACACTTGACCATACTAATTAACAGACGAAGAAACTTTGCATAAGAGAAAGTGCGGCGTTTAAAAATTTGTTCACATAACGTAATCAATTAACGATACAAATCAAAACAAATATACACTTGCTCAACGTAATCAATGGTCGTTAATATTTTCTCACGTATACGTATATTCTGATCAGAAAAATATTCAGGTCAAGGCCGAGATTTCAGTTTTAGTATAGCACCTTCCCTACTGAATTCAAACGTGAACACGTAGTGAACCTGCGGTTTGATCTTACGGTCGTAACCCAATTTTAATATTGTTCGAGAAACTCTTTTTCCACATTATTCCAAATGATTTGAATTTCTATTAGATTGAAGAAAGAAAAAAAAATAAAGAAAAAATAGAATGAAATTTTTTGTAGATCAATTCTTTCACTGCTTTCAATGATTATCATTTTTTTTTTTTTTTTTTTTTTTTTTTAATACTATTAATAAGCGACACAATCGAGTGTGAGTTTCGCATTTGAAAAAATCTAGATTATGATCTGAGTGTGTTATATTACTTTGCGAATACTATAATACCTAGGTGAGATTTAATGAAAGAAGATCTTAATTGCAAGTATAGTGCTTAACGAGGGCATACAATGAGAACGTATGAATTTTAAGCATTGGTATATAAACATCTTTACTTTTCTCTTTTCATTTCTTATATATATATATATATATATATATATATATACCGTCGAATTCGCGTGATCAGCTATTTGTCAAGAGAAAACGTGAAATCACCTGAAAACAATTCGTGATTCATATTACACCTATATGGGTGTATACTATATACGCTCGTAAACATACCTTCATTAATGGTATATTGTATTATACTGACAATGAGTTTTTACGCGGTATATGAGAAATTCTAACATGCTTCGATTTAATAACCGTAACCGCCGAATATATCTCGGGGTAATTTCTGTATCAAGGGCACGCAATGTAATAAGCAACCGAGAGAGCGTAAAACTTGGGTAATTAATATATACTAACAATTCAAGCCTGAATTAATTCAAATTACATAGTAGTACCTCTTAATTCTTTTACGCAGAAATTACCATTTTAATAATATAAAAAAGGATAAGTATTGATATTTGAATTTCCAAGAACGCGATAACCGCGATTGACATTTTGCAATTCTGTCGAAAGAAGGAGTTGGCCCTGTCCTTCTAGACCGCAATATTAAAATTATTGAATTGAAGTATAGATTCCACGAGAACTTAATTTTTTAGAAATGAGTAACCGCTTTAAATGTCACTGCAAGTGAAGTGTATACAACTTGAAATGTACCTACTACTGCTGTTTCTTCCTTTTTTCAAATCGTCAATCTGTTAAATTTCCACGAATCAATTCTCGTCAAAGTTTGAGGGAACTTTTTCCAAAGTAAAAGAGTTTGTAGTGAAAGTAGAAAAAAAAAAAAAAAAAAAAAAAAAAGGAGAAAGTAGAAACTAATCACGATTTTAATTACATCGATGCCAAAATTCATTCCAAAAAAGGCATACGAATGTTATATGTATTTCACAATGATTAGAAAATTACGACTAATTGTCACCGCAAGCTGTTACCGTTGATAAGACTTTTTTGGACATCGAACGACTTCCATTCTAATTTAATGTCTCTTCCGAATTCTATTTACGGAATTTTAAACATCTGATGTAATAATTAATGACACAAATGAGGGCATGAATAATTTCTCCTTGTGTTATAGCGTTCGTGTATATATATACGAACAGATCGAGAACCGACCGAACATAAGGATCGTATAAATACATCGAATTGTATAATATCAAGGTCACGACCATGACAATAAAACATGAGTAGCTGTTCTCGAGAAAGTGAGAGGCATTGAGAACGACTCTCACAAAAATTGTTGTAGCATTTGCCCATTGGTGAGATTCTTTCTTATCATCAACAATATTATGAGAATCGATTCTCTCCGTATTGATTATTAGATGTGAAAAATGAATCCAGAAATAAACTTTGTCAGGTATAATTTTTTTTTTTTTTTTTTTTTTTTTTTTTTTTTCGGTAACGAATCTATATAGATATCACGATAGATAGATATATACCAAGTTCAGTGAAAAAGAAAGTCGAGACTGGTTTCTGTTGACATTTTGAGAAAGTAAGTACTATACGATAAAATCGTTAGCTAATTTCACATTAAACATCCCGCTTAATACTACCTATTGCACTTTGTAATTTCAAGTTGTGATTCATTATACGTTAGATTATCTGAATCTCTCGATTCTGGTTTTAATCCATGCCATACGAGTTATACTGAAGTAATATCGCAGATTTTTTTTTATAAGTACGAATCGTTACATTACATGTCTTACATGCTCTGAAAACATAAAACATTTTACGCTTTCTTTGGTCAGTCAATTTTCGCTCTTACTCAAAGTTTACTCAGAAATTAACAAATTTTATGCTCATTGGTAGCCGCATGGTCACTTTCTCGTTATTCTATCACACCTATTATCAATATTGATAATTTGAAGTGAGCATTAGCACGGATGAAATAACACTAACAGTTAAATGAATTAACGTACCAGCATCCAGTCTTGGATAATCATTGAATGATATTGGCTTTCTTTGATCTGAAACATAAGGAAGTCTTACGAAGTTACTTGCAATCATTTATTTACTACAATATTCAAGCGATGTTCGAAGAATTGCAATATTATTATGCAGTTTATCGTTTATATGGAACGGTGAAATTTATTGCTTTCTTCATAAATATACAATATTCATAATACTGTAATAAAGATACAAGTTTTTTTTTCTTACTACAATTTCTTCAGCCATTAGATCACCCCGTTCTATGCAATAAAATTTTACGATAAGAATTGACAATAAAATAAGTTTTTACATTCGTAATATACTTTCAGCAAACTGATATGCAATCACTAATCGCATAACGACTTTAAACAGTCTTATAAAAGAATGAGACTCGCACATATTGATTGCCTTTCGAGACTTCCATATTTTGCAATCATACGTTAATCTCAAAATCAGGTCTTATTCCTTCGTAAATCTATGAGTATTTTCTATTTTTGAATTTTCTTTCTCCAGAACTTTTTAAACTCACCTCTAAAACTATCCTCCAAATCTTGTAGCTGGTTTGATAAAAACAGAGGATTGCTGCTACCAGATCCTCTGGAATAATCGTCACGGAAAATTAGCCTCGGCGTTCGATGTCCCATGACAGGATTTCGCCAGGGAGATTTATACTCAGGCCAAACTGGGTATGGCAATTGTCGACCCAGATAGGGTTTAGTAAATCCAAAATTAATCGAAGTCGAATCTTCGAATTTGTAGGGATTGTTAGATGGAAATCGTACGTATCGTCTTTTTCGAATCATTGACGATAAATCAGTCTCATTATTTTTATCAGTTACTACATACTCCGCGTTTTCAACCGGAAGCAATGCGTCGAATTTACGATTATCTGTGGTTTGAATATTTGTTGACAATATTAAAGGAGAACTTGTCTCACTTTCAATAGCTAATACTGATTCTGTTGTATCACCACCAGTCGACGAGGTGATACAGGTAGCAAATAAAATTTGAATCCAACATGATGATCTCTTCCCCCGCATTGCACTACTGAAACAAAAAATACAACAATCTTCACATTTGAATTTTTCTACGATAATAATTGCATTGTTTAACGTACGATTAAGTGTGTAATTAAATCACGTTTGCATCGTAATTCGTTGCGACTTGCAAAGTCAATTATGTATATTTAAACAAAGTTGGCAATCGAATGTGCAGCGAGCCTATCCTAACCGGAAGACGACCGCACGTAGCTTAGCTCGCGCAGGAGGATACCTCTCACTTTCTACAAGTCAAAGGTGCCTCTATGGTGCCTCTCGAACGTGTGCTTAAAATATTAATCAATTTCATCTACAACGCCGTATTAGATATATTACGAAGCTCTAGACACGACCTAGATAATATATAGAAAATATGCATGTACGGACGTACATATATATATATATGTAGATTAAATAATACTAAATTACCGTGTAATATATATATCGCTCTTCTAAATCACAGTTCATTTTTTTCATCAGGCTTTAACTATACACGTGGCTACAAATGAGAAAGTACTTTTTTTTCTACCTAGATTTTTTTATTTATTTTTTTCAATGCATGAAAAACAGCTTTTTAACAATATTTACAGTCACATGGCGGTCTGCGATATTTGAAGAACCCTCAAATTAAGGTTTCAAATTTTCGCTACGGTGCCAGTTTCCAGAGATAGAAAGTGATACTGTTAGTACTACATTTAAATATAGACGATTAAACCATCCAACACCGCGAAGTAGCAGCTGCGCTAACTAATAGCGAAATTTATATAGTGACCAAGAGACTGTTAAATCGCGAAGTAGCTGTTTCACCTTTTTGACGCTAACTTGAAATTCTAGTCTCTGTATTAAGTGACTCGAATTCATGTGAGATGAAGAATAGTTCATTTATGAAAAAATGAAAAAGGAAATATGGTATAGTATCAAAAATCAATTATAGAGATTCGATGTGATACGAAAGTCAGTTTAAGTCTGTCGATCTCGATTGTGTACTTAAAATTAAAGTCATTAGCTTTTTATACCAGGTACATATATAAATAAAATAGGAGAAGGAAATGTTTTTTTGATCGAATTGAAAGTTATTCCAGGAACTCATTGAACTCGAATAAGCTTCTGTTTTCGTTGAATTGAGATTGATTAACCTTCCTTATCTCTTTCACCAATCGTTGAGTTTCTATTAAATATTGGAAAAAAATAAAATCAAAAAAATAAAAACCGTGATATGAAAGTTAATAATTTAATTCTTGGTAATATAACGTACAGTAATGTTCATTAATGGTTTCTCAGTGGCTAACTGTTTTTTTCGGACTTTTTCGTAAACGAGACTCCATTTCAGTCGTATTTCATGTGCCGATAGTCGAAATTATAATATTAATAATTATCAACCCTTATAAAAATAATGTAATATAATATTATTTTATTCGATTCTATCCGAAAAAGTCCGAAAAAACAGTTAGCCACCGCGAAGCCATTAATGAACATTACATTAAATCATGCGGAATTATGAAATTTCTAGCCGGACAAAAGAAGACATCGAATTTGCTCGCGATATATGCTTTATAATTGATATTCCAATTTTATAGGCATGTCAATATAGTAGCTTTCTCTTTAATGGCAGTCCTGGATGCATCAACGGTTTTCTTAACGTAATTCACATTTTGCAATTCAGTAACATCCGCAGGAAAACAAGGTGACCAAATTAATTTCAACAATTCGTTATAAATTTATACGTTATCAAATTTATGCACATATTTATGCACCTATATATTAATTATATTTCTGTACTTCATTGCCGTATATATTTTCGTCATATATTCAAAGTTTCAAAGCATGAAATTTATACTTTTAAATAATTGGTCTTAAATTTTGCAATGTCATGTCATGATCTAAACTTCGACGAATTACTCCATGAAATTAATAAAAACGTTTTACTTATCTATATATAGGCTTTTAATTGGTGTAAATTGTGATGCAATTTTTTTGCGCATCATCGTTTACATGGATAATCATATTACTATGATGGAATAAAAGTGAATCGCGTTCTATGGAAATTTCCTTACAATCTACGATTTCTCGGTACTTACTCGTCACGCATCGATGATATTATATGATTCATTGGAAATAGATCGATGATCTGAACATTTTGCAAAATCATTCTAACATATCGTAAGAGACTTCTCAGTCGTGTATTCAGATAGATAAAAAAACTATAATTGTCGCAATTCACACATGGCAAATTTTTTCAGCTCAAAATAATTGGATTGAAATATTCGTGACTTTCATTACTCTTAAAAATGCGGTTGATTATAAGGTGGACAAATCTTACTGTTCTTGTTATTTCATTCACAACAACAACAACCACAACAAAGAAACGGAAAACTAATCAGAAATAAATATTGATTATACAGCGCTTGATTTTTAGCTGGAGAAAGAGGCAACAAAAATCTATCTGCCTCAGATTAGTTGGTTCCGAATACCGGCCTTGAAACTAGAAGCTTGAATCTCATCAGAAGACATCATAGTCCACACTTGCTCAGACCAGTAGGTATTTTTATTTTTTTTTTTTTTATTTTTTATTTTTTTTTTTTCAAGTCAACTGGCCGTGAAAGTGAATGTAACTATCAATGGTCAGAGAGTTAGTTAAAAGCCAAGGTGAAACTTAAATAGAAAAACGCTTTCTAGTGCCCGCGTGAACCAGACGTCTATACAGTAAGTAGTATACCTATACGTATTTTATTCTGAAATCTAAGGACAATGGCAAATATAGTGGGACCAGGTAAACTTAAAGAGCGGAGAAAAAGTAAGGAAAAAAAAAAAAAAGAAGAAACAATTGTCCTGTCATTGTCGGGCAGTATATCTTGTCTCCAATTATATCTTAAACACGAAAAGTCTGTGACTCCATCTGAATTAGTAGCTGATTATCTCCATCATCCTCATTATTTCTTAATATAATTTTACTGATTTCCACAAATTATAAATTCGAATACGGATTTAAGCATATATGGAAAGTAGAAGGTATATATTTATTTTATTGACGTCAATAGACTCGTGATGATCTGCCATTTGAAAAGTACATAATATACATATAAATATACACAGAATATATTACAGATAGGAATTCACTTTCCTCTAAATATAAAATTTTCGTTTCGTATAGAAGAATCCTGCGCGATCTAATGAATTCGTTTAATATTTATTTATACAAGTATATTCAAATTGGAGAAATTTTTTATTCTTTTTCAAATTCTGAATTTGCTAATTTTTTCGGAACATCCTTCGTATAAGATATATATATATATATACGCTCTTTTAACGCGTCTAGTTGATCGGATTGATCTGTGATATATTTAACACTGACCGTGGTCAACATAGACGCATGTGATGCCAATAAGTATATGTATAAGAAATTAGAAAGTGATATTATAATGCGCGAACTTGAATATAATATGGAAGATTATCCACCATTTCTTTAAAAGGTGTGATATCTTATATTAATTTATGTAATTATGAAAATAATTAACTCATATATCATATCAAGATCTAAATATTTATAATATCAAAGTATAAATAAAATAAAAAAACATTTCATGAAGTTGTGAATGTATACATTAATTATTTATCGCTCTAAGTGTCAAATCGTAAATAAGCTGTATTTATATATTATATGCGTAAGTATACTAAGTGGATCATTCCCGGTATAATTACATAATTATATTTGCCATATCTGCAGTGTTTGTTTATATAGTCACTGTAAAAAAAAAAAAAAAAAAAAAACGGAAAACACTGTGAATAGCACAATCTTAAAATCCATTTAAATCTGAAACAGCACCTTATAGCAATAAGTACCGGGATGATTTCTTGATAGTATACAGGTGACAGCGCATGCGCCAAATAATTCATTTTCATTGGTCGGTAAAGTCGTCACGCAGTGGTATTTGAGGCCAGCCTGCCTCAGCATACGACGAAACTCGCGCATGCGCAGTCACCTGTATACTATCAAGAAATCATCCCGGTATATAGCAGTTATTACGCACTCTGACTGAGTACTTGAGTATAGTATACCGCGAGTATTCGGTGAGTCTGAACGACCCCCTCTCTACGCAAAACCAACACAGGCGCGCACTGCGTCGGTAGAAGCGCTACTGGCCGCCTAGCCCCGCTCGCCGAGCCTCGCGCACGCAGTGCGCGCCTGTGTTGGTCTTGCCCCAGGAAGGGGGTCGTTCAGACTCACCGAATACTCGCGGTATATGGGTATATGCACAATTTTACTGATACTTCTTCAGGCGCGCTGCATATAGAAAAAGGCCGAAGAAGTGAAAGTAAAGAAATGAGAATCTCACTCCGTCGTGGACTTAAGCTAGTAGAATAATTTCATTATCAACTCACGCTGCAAACAGAAAGTAAATTTACCAAGTCCCCCTAAATCAATGTCACATGTTACTTTTATAAATTAGGAACAATTTTTGTATATATCTATGTGATTCGGAAATTGGTATAAGAAAAAGTGTTCGCATCAGGTGATTGCGATCAAAATTAGTCGATGTTGTGTTATAGCATCTTCAACTTCGGCATTGAATTATTATATTCTCGTACTGTCACCTGCATAACCGATGCAAACATATACTGAATACCGGTATAACTTATTGAAATGATACTACTTTTGAAGAGGGAAATTCGAAACATCAGGCATTACATCTGCTGATGGAAAATACGCAGGACGTAATCTTACTCTGATATTAAAAACGATTAGTAGTAGATAACAAAAATAACGTACGAAAGTGAGCTGAACAAGGATCGACTTACCAGTTGTAATAATTGAGGCTAATCCACCGGGTTAACTTCACAGGTTTCTCTCGAGGAACTTTCTTTCACTCACAAACAGCTGAAGACGCTATCTCGAATAAGAAATTCGTTCAACTGTGAAAGCGATGTATATTTTTTTTATTAACTTAACATTAAACAATTATTTGTGTAAATTATTTATTGTTCATTCATTAGCCATGTGTAAAAAATTGTATTGAATATTATTTTTTGATTTTTAAAATTGATCATGATTTCATTATTCGTTAGGTATATAAGTTTGTTTAATTTTTTTTAAACATTTTTCATCCCGCTTATATAGTTTTTCAAATTTGTTTTTTATTTTATTTTATTTATTTATTTATTTATTTCACATAGCACGAGCTATTTTATAGTATAACTGTGACTGTACAATCATTTACTGTTTAAAATTTAATCTACGACGAAATTAAAGCGGTAAATTAATAATCTTGTGGTAACCAGGTGAACCCGAGTGTGCGCTCCGTGTCCACGACTACCTATCTGTCTATTCAAAGAAGACTCGCTCGCGGTTTACTCGTCGCCTGCACGTCGTGCCGCCTGGCTCTTCGCCCGTTCGTACCGTACCGTACACCCGGCTCTCACTTTCTCCAAAGCTTGTAATATCAGATCAGTACATGAAACTCTTCCAATTCCCCACTAGTCCCTGAACATATTGTTAGCATTGGTACTGAATTTACTGCAGTTTGTCAATTTGATTTAAAAACTGCATACAATGCATATACACTGTTAAAAATGATTGTGAATTTACAACATGCCTTACTAAACAAAAGTATTGGAAAATTACAAATGTGGCGTAGCAAAAGTAAATTGCTAAGCTTGTTCTGTAAATTTACAAATAAATTCTTGATTTTACTGAACCTTCATAGGAAAAACACAAAATTGTATTTGAATTTTCTAATAATTGTTTAGTAAATTTGAAGTATTTGTGAATTGATTTTACAGAAAATGTTTTGTAAATTCACTACTCATGTATCTGCCAAAAAACTTCCAATACAATTCCAAATGTATAGGAAGTTTCACACAGAAATTTTTAACAGTGTACTATAATAATCGACTAAAGCAAAAATTCATTTTTCGCATTTTACTTTTTCAATCATTCTTTTTTAATACACGCTTTAGGACGGATGCAGTGTGTATACGTACGTTCGACAGTTTCACCAACTTTCATCTCGTATGCACGCCTGTAACAGAGAAATCTTAACGTATACAAACAGCATATTTGGGTATTGGGTTTTACTTATAATTAAATTTTATATTGTTAAGTATTAAATTCGCTTCCGTGTCAATATATTGTGTCTCCAAATCATTATAGCTGGTACGAGTATCAAGAACTTAAGTGATCAGCTACCCTTCCAATAGGTGTTAATATACATTTTCGGAGCCACTGAACTTCGTTTACTTATATAGCTTTATCAAAATCGGTTGTTCCATTCAATGTGCGATTGTTCGAAAAAAAATCATCACCATGATCAATTTCGTTCTTAATAACAAATTTTGTCATTGTTTGAAATGATAACGCGCATTGGCCGATTCACAATAGCTTGGAATGTTCCATAAACACCGTCATAGGTAAAACGAGATCGTGTTTTCGATGCTGAATAATTCTTTCAGCTTGAATTCTTTTTTTTTTTTTTTATCAAAGGCTATGTGATTTGATAATTTCTAACCGGAATGGAATCATACTAAAACCAATGATGCAGAATACAATTTTTTTCTATATATATATGTTTAAGTTTCGAACTCACTAAATTTAAACTCGTTGAACTTTTACTCTGCAGTAACATAAATCTCTTTCAAATTTTGCAATAAAATATCCCACCGATTCCTATTCAACAGCACAACCCTTTCTCTTTATAGGAAAACTATCATAAAATCAAACTAGCACGTTAAAGACCACCCAAACTGTATTATTTCCGAGTAGCTCTTACCGTTTTTATCGCATTTGGCGAAAAGATTCGAGAATGTGAGAGTGCTGACTTGTTATTATTTGCGACAGATTATCGTGGGTATATTTGCATTATTTTATTTGCATTATAAACCCACTAGGCTTAGACGTAGTAGATAATAGCATAATTATTGTGGACCTGCGATGTACCCAGTAAACGAAACTGGATTGGCGAATCCGATTTTTTTAGATTCCGGATTGAAACGGATAGAAAAGAACCGAAATTTACATCAATTTGAAATCTTTTTAATTTGTTTCAATCTGGAATCTCAAAAAATCGGATTCGCCAATCCAGTTTCGTTTACTGGGTATCTTACCACTTAGCTGCATATAATTCATAAATATTTTATTGGCTGGGTGCACGAAAATACTAATACTATTTAATAATTATCAGTGTCTAACAAATTTATGCATACTGTCAGCGCCATCTAAAATCATGCTCAGCTTTTTTTCATGCTTAACGTATAGGCACACAATACACACTTATTTTTAAAGTAGTATATGTGCATGCACCCAGCCGCAATAGTAATAAGCAGATGCAGTTCACCAAGCAATATTTCATTCCATCACAATTAAACTGCTCTACATATCTTCATCAACGGAGAGAAGGCTTTATGTTAAATTCAAATAATCTATTTAATAGCGTTATAGGCAATTTTCCTAATCAATAAGAACGCGGGGATGATCTTGAGCGCCTAATTATAGGCAACCCAGTGTACAGTGGCTAGCACTGACTCGCAAGGACCCGGGAATAATTCGACTTGCGTAGCAATCTTGGGATTTCAAAAGTACGAATAAATTTCTTTATTTCGTGGATACGTTAATAATAAACACCAACGCTGATACATTCTTCGCTTAATTAATTATCCTGTACTATTCTTATCTATTGTTCTCCTATTTATATATTTCAATACGTAATACGTTATAAATTTCATCGAAACATTCATAATGTCTTGAAGGATCCAACTATATCTTATCTAGAATTCCATGCCTTTCTTTTTAATTCTTCCAAAATTTCGGATTGAAAATAATGAAAAAGAATTCATTTCGCTTTAGAATCAATTGTTTCCAGTTTAGTTCAATACCACTGAAAGCAAGTTCTGTAATTTACAGTTATCAGAAAAGGTTTTTTTTTTTTTAATTTTATTTCTTTACGGTACATAAATCGATCGTAACAATAATACAGAATTGTGTGTGTGTGTGTGTTACGTAATTGTACAACGGCTATGGTTACATAGAATAATCTTTCTTAAATCAAGTTAAATAAACAAGGATGAAACGATAGCCGTTTCGTGCATTTACGTTTCGAAATACATCCTTCATTCAATATCTTGAAAAGTTTGAAACAGGATGTGATATGGCCATACGGGTGCGCTCATCTACCATGCGGCATTCGATAAATACGCTGAGTTTGTACACATCCGGTAATGCTGCACGCAGTTTATGGACACGCAGCACCATCTATGAGCAGCTTGCCGCACTTATAGACGATTTTTAAACATCTACAAGAATATTCTGTCTGTGGTTTAGGAAAATACATATAAATAATAAAAATTCTATTCCAGTCAACGACCTGTAATGTAAATTTATAAAATGTATAAACAAATTTATTTATATCATTATGTAAATGAATTGGCGCATTAGTCGGGTATCCATGTGTTCTAAAAACATTTATTTACGGATGTAGTTAGACGATGGTAATACGTCATCCATGACGACGCTTAGTGTGACGCGGCATAACCCCGACCAATGAAAACAAGGTATATCGAACAGCGTCAGCTGTAATAATTATTCAGTTCCATGGTTTAAGCGGCGTCTATTATAAACTGTTGGCATCACATTCACCGCATAAAGAGAAGATTGACCATGATACGCCGCATCCGGCATCATACGCCTTCGCATTTAACACTGAAATACCAAATCCTGTATAAACCTTGGCGATGATTTTAAACACACATTGAATTCATCGACCTTGAATAAAAACCGACGCCATCTAAAGTTCTGCATAGTTTAATTATATGTACTTGTTTTTTCTACGGTGAAATAATAATTATGATAGTTATTCATGGAAAAACGGATTATTGTTATACAAGTGAATACTATATCGAGTAGCAGTGTAAAGTGTTATGATTTATATCGAACATTATTTATCACCCTGTGTCCAACAATAATACCTCTCATCACCAACTTCTTCTTATAATGATAATAACGGTATAAGAATGAGATATTCTATGCAAACGGCAACATAAAGACTGTAGATAAAATACTAAATCGCCCGTTTTTTGCTGTGCTTTACAGCTAGGTAAGCATTTACCTTCCGATGTACGGATATTATAGAGATGCTCAATATATCGATGTTGATCACAGCTATCCGACTGCATTATGCACTGTTATGCTCCATTTGATTAAAACCTCCGTGTTTATGTTTATCGCGCTCAAGCTGTTTTCCTCATTCTCCCTCCTTTATTCATACATCTTTTATCCCTTATCTCTTATACGCTTAATATACACTATGACATATCAATGATCTTCGCTGAACTTGAATGCATTGCGCAATCAGTTTTAAACTAACTTTTATTTCACTTCTTTACGTAGTATAGCTATTCATCTATCTTATTCGGTTCGCGCATAAATTCACTACAAACATCAAGAAGCGTTCAACCACGATCCCGATGCATCTTAATTTTATATATATACATTTTTTAATCTCCATTTCTTTCTATCTTTGGCACGTAAAATCATTGAATGCATTGTTTGAAATGAAATTCTTCCAAGCCGGATTTCACACTATTGAATAGTTACACTAGTCATAAATTAAACGCTAACAAGAGCGACTCAAGTTTTCACACTTACGTCTTTACCGCTAGTCTAAAACCAGACTTCTATAATATCAATCGATTTCTATTCAATAACCATTTTAGCTGTATTATATCTAGAAATATTTAATCACAAAAAAGAACACTTAGTTATTTCAATATACCATCGCAGTTAATATTAAAACAACGATGTTCTATAAAAAAAATTACAGTATGCTATAACTCCAATTTATATACGTATGACGTCACGATTTAGATTTATTCATATACAAATTGTAAAAGGCGATATTGTCACGCTTGGACAATTCTTACGTCTTGTATAAATAATCGTTATACTCATTTCTACATACATACAAAGTCAGATAACATTTTTATTCATTTACTCTCCGGTTTGATTAAATTGTATAACATTCAATCGCTGATAGACCTACCAAAGTTCGCTGGGTAAAATACAAAACTGTTTAATATAGAGTTTTTAGCTAAATTTCTTTATCATTTATATATATATATATATATAATATAATGGAAAACGTAGCGAGCATGATAATTTTCATCCAAACTTATAAAACTGTAGTTGAAATCTCATCGAACCATCTATGCTTTTAAAAAATAACAAATCGAAGCTCTGCTACTGATAATTATTCTTATTTTTCTTTTTAACGCAGTGTTACAGGTCGAAGTAGATAGTGCAATAGAAATGAGTGCATCAGCGGTAAAGTCTTCGTTGCAAGGAGCGCCGATGCAAGCTTCACCACCGGCTACCCATTCCATTATTCCGATGAATATGATTGCCCAAAAAGTTGTACCAAGTACAAACGCCGGACCAGAATCGAGTCCTGTAAAGCCTTTATCAGGCACTACCCTAAGTTACGCAACGTTGCAGCCTCCTCCGCCAAGCCAGCCTCTCAGTTTGGTTCAAGAACACAAAACTTCTGCTCAACCAACGGCGGCTCAGGCCGTTCGAATAAGCGAAAAAGAACAAGAAATTGAAAAGAATATTCCCAATGGTACGGAGATACAGAAATCACCTGCAATCACAGAAGAAACAGAATCGGCTAAAAAGAATAACGAAGCAAACCAACAGAACAATAATCTAAATACAGAGAATTTACCACAGCCTCAATCTCAACCTCAATCTCAACCTCAACCTCAACCACAACCAAGTCCTGAACCTATTCCTGAACCAGCGGTCACATCTGTTGAAACACCAGGTGAGATTTCTTCAGCTTTTCTTTATTGCAAATATTTCTTATTCTTTATTTTTTTACATGCTAAATCGATACTGAAAGTAAGATTCTTCCTTGTATTTTAATACGGCAGCGTTTGTTTATCAATCTATATGGGATATGAATTTAGTTGTAATCGATACCTGATGTGATAAATTATACAATTTTTATTATTATATCTTTTATGTAATGTTTGTTATTCTTAATTTGTTTTTTTGTTTTTTTTTTTTTAATTTTTTCTTCTTTTTTTTTCTTTTTTCTTTAGGTGAGCATGCCACCAGCCCACCAGCTAAAGTTGAAGAGAAAAAGACCAGTTTGAGTAATGGTTCAAAAGAACACGAAGAGGTATCGAGTAGTATTACACCTGTGCAAACAAAAACATCGGTTGACGATGCTGA
Source organism: Tenthredo mesomela (assembly GCA_943736025.1). Lineage (NCBI taxonomy): Eukaryota > Metazoa > Arthropoda > Insecta > Hymenoptera > Tenthredinidae > Tenthredo > Tenthredo mesomela. The sequence continues at coordinate 19,669,835 of OX031016.1, read as the reverse complement.
TAGCAACCAGCAGCGACCGAGTAATCCAGTGACACCACAAACTTCTAAAACACCACCAGAACTTCCCGCTGTAACACACAGTCCGCCGAAAACAGATATACAAGTTGAAACACCACGCAGAAGTCATAAAAGAAAATCTCGGGAATTAAAAGATCTTAACAGTTCTGCACTCGCCTCGGATGTTCATGGAAAACCAAAAAGAAATCGTATCAGAACTCAGCCTTATCAAAGCCCTTTACCAGATTTGGCACTCATCGTTAAAACTTTAAACAAATCTCCAAGTTCGAAGGCTGCCGATGATAAACTTATTGTATTCTATAAGTGAGTCGGCTTAACTCTGATATTTCTTACATATTGAATAGACAATAGTTGTCAATTATCTACAAACTTCATCAATAAAAAAAAAAATTGGCAAAGCTTTACAATTATAAAATCTTATACTTCTATCGGGACCAAAACATATAATAAAATATGTAAATAACGTATAATTTATATTTCAGAAACGAGTTTTTGGCTGTACGAAACGCGGAAGGTAGTTTCTACGTTTGTCAAGCAATGCAGAATATTTATAAATCAAGTCGTCGCATTCGTATTCGCTGGTTATCACAAGATAAGAATAACGGAGAGATTTATTCGCCAGATTTTTATGACTTCACAGGTAATAACATAAATTTATACATTACACATCATGTAGGTAATTTATTTACACTTTTTCGTTAAATATGTATATTAACATTTCTTTCGTTTTTCAGACTTTGATTGTATATTAACGAACCTAAATTTGAATAAAGTAGATAAAAATAAATATCAATTAACTAAGATGGAACTACTACGAACCGAAAATATACTGAAACGAGCAATAGATGTCGAAGCTGGTCTTTCTGAAAAGCCCCGAGTTACTGAAGAGCACCCAGACGGATGTGAGTATGCTTTTGATAACGATTATTCCAAATTTTGTTTGATATTATAATTAATTAATGCAGGAAAAATTTCACGCGCAAATTTAATCCATTGATACTTGATATTAATTGATACATCTATTCCTTTAGTGGATCTGTCTCTCTTCAGAGATGAATCGCAGCTAAAAACAACGAAAAAAGGAAGCAAGCTGAAACGCAGTAGCAAATCTTTATCAAAAACCGAATCTACAGATACCGAAGATAATCCTGATGACGAAGAGGATGAAAAAGTGCCTGCTAAACAGCCGATTGGTAAAAAACTTAGCGGATCTAAAATGGCAACAATTGCTAAAACGATTAGCAAAGGAGCGAACAACAGGGCAGAACGTGCTGCGACGCGTAGTTCGCGAAGCACATTTCCAACTGTTGAAGTAGCTCTGTATGCTAATAAGAAGAGAATGAATGATAAAAAACCTGAGACTAAAAAAATTGCAGCTAAACCCGAGATTAATAATCTGAATACATTACCAAGGAAGCCTAAGGCCTGCAGTAAGTTAACAGCAATAAGTAATAATTAATATAACATATAAGGGATATATTTGTATTGATAATTGATAACAGTTTATTGATTTGAATTAAGAAAGAAAACAAGAAAATAAGAGAAAACAAAAAAAAAAAAAAAAAACTAGAAAGAAAAGAAAAACAGAAGAGCTTTGAGATTAGAAAAAAAAAATTGATCGTGATCTCCTGAGTCTTAATTTGACTTCAGGCTGTAACTTGAATCACGTTTATTTCTCTATAGCTACAGCTCCGAATATTGCTGGGACCTTTTGTCCCATAAATGCATTGGGTCGTCCAAAACGAGCCGGGACTAGTGTTGGGGTTGCATCTGTGTCTACTACTAGTGAATCATCAGCACGTAAGAAGCCGCGTAGTCGAGCATAAAATTATATGTTTGATGATGCATCACAGATTTAATTTTATTATATATAATATACAGTTTATAGTTTATAATATTGACGATACACATGCAAGCCACATGTCTCAATTTGTTTTTATTTTAAATTTGGACATAACTGATATATACATATAACAGTAAAAACTGTTCTTGTAATTTGATGAATATTTAGTGAAACTGAATTTAGGTATTCAAAACTAGAGTATGAATGAATGAATACGTATTATTATTTAAACGTATATACATATAAATATACATACACATATACATATTATTACATATTGGATACATGATATTGAATGTGCATCGTCCATAAATTAGATATCCAGATTGGACTACAAATTTATATAATATGTAAGAGTTGGTACTAAAATATTTAGATAAGTCTACTGGTGTGTAATAAGAAGCACTTGTAACAATCTATTTTTGATGTTGTGTGAATCTAATAATTGGTTGGGTAGACCTTTCCATCGCGTATGGTAACTATGTACAAATAAACGTGTCTGGACTATAAATGTTCTGTAAAATATACAACGTTTGGTAAGAGAAATGAGTTAACGTGGCATAAGCCAACCCAATTACTAGGACATCGATTCTGCTACTGCACCACTTTATGCATGATCACCAACTCACTACGCAATTATTGCCAGAAAATTTTTTCTAATTTCTATATTTTTGTTCTATACACATTTTTTTTTTTTTTTTTTTATGCTTTATTATTTTTTATTTTTCTTTTAATTATGGTTCTATTGTTGTTTTTGTCGTATCCTTTAAATATAGTATGCATAAATGCTGCCTATCGACCGAAGCGACTCACATTATCTTATCACATTATTATCACGTTGCGTGAGAAAAAAAAAAAAAAAAAAAAGAAAGAAAAAAAAGTTATAAGACAGGAAATTTATCTGCACAGCAAAAATATTTTTATATAAATTCTGAGCAGAATTCCTGCTATAAATAAGAAGAAAGGGGGAAAAAAAAAAAATTCAAATTAAATATAGTTCTAAGCATATAATAATTTTAGGGGTGTTTGGGTGTGGTAATATTTTAAGTCCTATGAAATGGGATGACAATTGTCAGTCTTGAGTTAAATACTTGAAAACCTTTGCGTATTTGAAAAAAAGAACGTGTTCTGTGAATCAAAGTATTGAATGTTTACTTTAAATGGTAAATAAATTAAATCTGAAGTTATGTTTTTTGTAATTTCAATTATCTTGGTACATAAATTGTAAATAATAGGATAAATAAGAATAAGATTAACACTACGCTAAAGACGCAATAGCGTGTTCAAGTATGCAATTTTTTTATGACATTTACTACAAGAAGTATCTAACGGTCAGTTTATGATACGTTTGTAATATCGTAAAATCTATTACATTTTGTAAAAATTTCATTGATAATTATAAATATATAATAATGATTATTGATGGAACAGAATGAATGTTGTATAATACTAATTTATCAGAATTATACAGAAATATTAAAGTCAAGTATGTATTACAAATTACCTTTTGTAAGGCTTGCTAAATAAAATAATAAGTCAAAATATTGAAAACTATACGGAAGTATAACTTAGTTTATAAAATAATTAAATCAGACATTTGTTGGGTGATTGAACATTATGTTATAGTAGTCCACACAAAATAAAATAGTTATATTACACAATATAATAATTTCAGATTATAGTTTCAAGGTCTATATATATATATATAAATCATTTCACAAAAATAATCATACATTTTTACCTAAACAATGTATAGAGTCTCGGGTTACATACTATATTAGAATATAGAGTTGAGAGCAAACCATATATTGAGAAAAAAAATAAAAAAATAAAAATAAACATAACTAACTGGATTTTGTTTGAGTGTGTAAAAAAAAAAAAAAAAAAAAAAAAAAGAGACCAGACTTTTTCAGTGCCAATTCCAATACGAAAATTGAATCAGACTGAGTATGCTGATGAAAATAGTTACATAAAATATTAATTATAACGATATTTAATTAAATATAATGTTAGTTATATTTTATTGAAAACAAATCAAACGAAAGTTCAGAAAGTTTCGAAATGTTGAATGAAAAGAAAAAAAAAAAAAAAACCAAGTATAGGTATGACATGTTGTATCTACAACAGTGACGTGCATTTATTAACTAATCTGTTCATCATTTATTAATTATATTATTAACTATAAACTGTGCATACTAGGGAGTCTAAAATTACTATATGGAAGAATTATTGAAGAGGAAGAAAAAAAAAAATTCAATAATTATTACTAGTTAGAATAAATAATATTAACAGATTTTTTTTTTTTTTTTTTTTTTTTCGAATATTCGAATTCATGAAAACTAAATAAATCCCAACGAATGTGAATGTGTTTATTTCCAACGGGATGGATGATAATAAAATATTGTTCAATCAAGACGTATATATGCGCAGTCAGTATAAACTCAAACAATCACTGTGATTAACTTTGGTATTATACGTTCTGATACGTGTAAACAATAAACATGTATAAATTATACTTGGGGTTTCAAAGCCCCGCGGTACATTGAAAAGTGCAATTCGGTATGTTATACCTATACATTAATTTTGGAAAAATTATCTTCTCCGTCATCCGTCTATATTACAATATAGTGTCATTATAAGAAATGTTTATTGAAAATTCGTAAGAAAAAAAGCGCGAATATCGATTCGAAAAGTTGTAACATTTTCAAAATTCGCTCTGGTTTTATATTAATGCTTAAAAACTTAAGACTTTGGTCTCATGCAATATCACATTTGACGCTTAAATTGGTGGGATAAGAACATAGTACTTATTCCATTTCCATAATCCGAATGCACCTGTTAAATAAATTAAGTATAGCTTAAGTTTGCTGCTCAGCCATGTTTTTCTTTCCCTTTTTTTTTTTTTTTCTTTCTTTCTTTCTTTTTCAACTCCACACTTTGTAATAAAAAGTTTTCATCTTATAATAAATGATCAGTAGTCATCATTTATTTATTTAGTATTTATTCATTATTATACCTTCATGCAGCTTTACAATTTATTACATATACATATAGTTACAGCTATGGGGACTGCAATATTAGACGTATACTTCAAGAATGGAAACTACGACTACATCGAATCTTAGATGAAATTTAAACGAGGAACTTGAAAGGCAATTGAAACTTTTACATCATAAATACTATCTCCGTTTGCCATATATTTTTGTGCAATGTTTTTCGCAATATTAAGTCTACTAAATTTAAATTGATCTATACTCTTATTCTAGGTCAGTGCTCTGCATCAAAGGGTGCTGAATAAAATCGTCATCCTGCGACGAATTGTTTGTGCCGCTAATATTAGTCCGCCTTATTATATGCAACTCGCATGCCAGTCTGGTAGTTTGTGTTGCATACGAAAAGCCCAACCGATGTTTGCGGTGAAAGTAGTTCTTCACTTCGTTCACGAGATGGCGATACCATTTGGCATCCTGTTGGAGCCGAGCACTGAACTATGTGATGGCATCCATGAATGGCACGTGTCGACTGTCGTAGGGTCATTGACCCTCGTGGCGTCAAATAGTTAGGATCATAGACATAGAGCATGGACTGTGCATTCGGGCCGAAAATCGCTCGGTCCGTAGAGAGAGAGGGGTAACACACACGGCCAAATCTGTTTCTTTCTAACCAACAACGTCAAATGCTTAGAAAGAGACAGAGATTAGCCGCGTGTGTTACCCTTCTCTCTCATTTTTGGCGTTACCACAGGCAGTATAGGGAATGCGCAGTCCATGCTCTATGTCTATGGTTAGGATGGGGGTGGTGTTGACGAGATACGAGTGGGACAGGGCATCTCAGTAGAAATACTCCGAACATAAAATGTTATCGCGAAGTAGACATCGTACTCATTGACGAAAAACATCCATCATGTCTAGTTCTTCGAATACATATTTATTTTTGATATAGAAATACGAATTCTCCATAACTTTAGCAATAGCTAATATTGTATCAATATGCTGTAGTAAAAAATAAATGATGTAGCTATAATCATTTGCTTCATTATTATCCACTTTCCCTTTCCTATGACTCTTTAATTGAAATGAACGAGAGGTGAACAACAAACAGGGACGTTAGAGAATAGAATAAATAATATAATACTCTTCACAATAGCATAGGAATAGGAGATTAGAATGAAAGCATTTTCTAGCTACTTAAAAATTTGCGACCACCTCTTCGGGTCAGATGCTCTCCTAATACTAACAGGATTTTTTGATTTAGATTTTTTCTAATTCTAAATCACGCTAGTATAAATAAATATGTAAACGTGCATGAGAACACGTGTATGCATATACATCATTCTTTCTTCCCGCCAAAAATCTCAGCACACCTCCTCGGCTCAGATGTTCTCCTGATACCAGGAGTATTTTTCGACTTAAAATTTTTCAAACTCTGAAAATAGCTAGCATAAATAAACTATACGGAGACGTGCATGAAGCAACGTATGCATGCCTATATCAATACACTACTCCTATCCCCTTCCAAAAATTTCAGAACACCTCCTCGGGTCAGATGTTCTCCTGATACCAGGAGTATTTTTCGAGTTAAAATTTTTAAAATCGTCAAAATAGCTAGTATAAATAAACCATATAGAGACGTGCATGAAGCAACGCATGCATGCCTATATCAATACACTGCTACTCCTTTCCCCCGCCAAAAATTTCAGAACACCTCCTCGGGTCAGATGTTCTCCTGATACCAGGAGTATTTTTCGAGTTAAAATTTTTAAAATCGTCAAAATAGCTAGTATAAATAAACCATATAGAGACGTGCATGAAGCAACGCATGCATGCCTATATCAATACACTGCTACTCCTTTCCCCCGCCAAAAATTTCAGAACACCTCCTCGGGTCAGATGTTCTCCTGATACCAGGAGTATTTTTCGAGTTAAAATTTTTAAAATCGTCAAAATAGGTAGTATAAATAAACTATATACAGACGTGCATGAAGCAACGTATGCATGCATGCATTGATACACTACTCCTTGCCCCCTCCAAAAATGTTAGAACACCTCCTCGGGCCAGATGTTCTCCTGATACCAGGAGTATTTTTCGAGTTAAAATTTTTAAAATCGTCAAAATAGCTAGTATAAATAAACCATATAGAGACGTGCATGAAGCAACGCATGCATGCCTATATCAATACACTGCTACTCCTTTCCCCCGCCAAAAATTTCAGAACACCTCCTCGGGTCAGATGTTCTCCTGATACCAGGAGTATTTTTCGAGTTAAAATTTTTAAAATCGTCAAAATAGCTAGTATAAATAAACCATATAGAGACGTGCATGAAGCAACGCATGCATGCCTATATCAATACACTGCTACTCCTTTCCCCCGCCAAAAATTTCAGAACACCTCCTCGGGTCAGATGTTCTCCTGATACCAGGAGTATTTTTCGAGTTAAAATTTTTAAAATCGTCAAAATAGCTAGTATAAATAAACCATATAGAGACGTGCATGAAGCAACGCATGCATGCCTATATCAATACACTGCTACTCCTTTCCCCCGCCAAAAATTTCAGAACACCTCCTCGGGTCAGATGTTCTCCTGATACCAGGAGTATTTTTCGAGTTAAAATTTTTAAAATCGTCAAAATAGCTAGTATAAATAAACCATATAGAGACGTGCATGAAGCAACGCATGCATGCCTATATCAATACACTGCTACTCCTTTCCCCCGCCAAAAATTTCAGAACACCTCCTCGGGTCAGATGTTCTCCTGATACCAGGAGTATTTTTCGAGTTAAAATTTTTAAAATCGTCAAAATAGGTAGTATAAATAAACTATATACAGACGTGCATGAAGCAACGTAAGCATGCCTATATCAATACACTACTCCTGTCCCCCTCCAAAAATTTCAGAACACCTCCTCGGGTCAGATGTTCTCCTGATAACAGGAAGATTTTTTGACATAGACAAATTTTAACTCGAAATTTGCGCCTGGTATCAGGAGAGCATCTGACCCAAGGAGTTGCACTGAAATTTTTGACGGGAAAAAGGAATAGTGTAACCGATACGGATACGAGTCCTTATGTATGTCCATATTATATGAGTTTATACTAGCGTTTTTTGGAGTTATGAAAATCTTGAGTCGAAATTTGCTCCTGGTATCAGGAGAACATCAGACTCGAGGAGGTGGTATCGTGAATTTTTGAGCACCTAAAAAAGCATTCATTCTAATTTCCTACTATCATGCTCGTCTCGATCATCTCTCGTCTATTCGAAGTAGAAAGTCATAAGGAGGAGAAAGTGGATAATAACGAAGCAAATGACTTTTGATATATCTCTCATTTTATTATTGCAGCATATTTATACAATATTAGTCATTGTTAAACTTATGTAGCATTTGTATTTCCTAGTTAAAAATAAATGTGTACCCATTGAAATTCATCGAGTCTTTTTATTTGCTTTCTGTACATGTTTCGTATTACTATGATATACTACCTAATTAGCCTAATACAAGTAATATTCGTAAAGGATTAAGTTCGAATAGATACGCATGTGTTGCAATTGGCACAGAATTCTTCCTGCGCGGAGATGTTTTGAGTCTAATGGAGGCTTGTTCAACTGTAACAGAATAACGAGTGTTTCAATATAAATGCCAGCTAGTTAATATGCTAGACTTTCGTTTTGGCAGTCGTTCGTTTATGAATTATAACTCATGACTTGTTGACGCTGCCCGTATATGAAATTTGTGACGCCACGAGGGCGACTGACTCTACGACAGGTGCTCTTACCTAGGTCAGTGCTCGTCGCAAACGGGGCGCCAAATGGTACTGCCATCTCACGGACGGATTGACGAACTACTTTCGCCGCATGCAACCCGCATGTCAGCCTTGCACTTGGATTGCATATAATAAGGCGCGCTAATCTTCATGCTATACGAAATAGGTTATGAAACATCAACATGAACTAATGGTGCGACAGCATTACTTCGTTCCCGTATCTTTCTGATATTCGCATTATATTTCAATCTTCATTCTGCACTTCTTGATGTAACTAATGAATAGCAGATTACTTTGTTATCCCTAATAAATAAAATTCGATTTGAACAAGTGTTATAAAAACCTGACAATTGACACAGCCACGTGGTTCAACTGATTAGGTTATCCATGCTTCAGATATTCACAACATTTTAACGAAAAAAGTCTTTCAGAAAAACAGGTAAAAGTCGTGAATTCATTGCTTTATAAAACGAAATTATATTCGAATTTTATAGACATTTATCTTACACGAGTTAAAATATTATTTTATATATCGTAGTAAAAGTTGTGTGTGAGAATAGATGTTGAATGAGTTATTATACTACATTTCTTAAATAACGAACTTGAACTTTGTTCTTTTTTCTTTTGATAAGAAAAATGGAAAAGAACCATCGCCTGTTTTTGAGGAATCTTCCTACGAGTGTGACTCAAAATGACATCGAAGAGCATTTCAGAAATCATGGTACCATTGCGAATATCGAGATTAAAGAAAAAGCCAACGCTGTTGGTACTGATAATAAATTTGCTTTCGTCAACATCACAACAACAGAGAGAAAGTTGAATACTTGTAAGTATATTTACTCGAAACAAAAAGAAAGGATGCTTAAAAAAAAAAAAAGAATTACAAAAAACACTTCTGTTGCTTAAAATGAATGAAATTCTTTCAGGTTTTCAAGAGCTAAAGAATCTTGTTATAAATGGTTGTAAGGTACACATGGAAATAGCCAAAGAGAGTTTTCTGGCTCGATTGCAAAGAGAAAGAGAAGAAAGCAAAGTAACTCCGACTCAGAAAGCTGAAGAACCGAAGGCTATAATCAAACATATAAATATTAAAATTCCACAATTAGGTGAGAACGAAAACATTCTCCCGATCAAGTTTCACATATAAATGCAAAGATATTCAATAAAAATTCAATTCATCACACATGATCTTTAAAGCTGTGCATAAAACACTTTAAATGATAAAATCATTACCAAATTCTCACAGATCCTGAAATTTTTGGCTCATAGATCAACAAAATTTTATCATAGCATTTTACTATTTTAAATTACCATATTCAATCGTATGCTTTCATGATTTTGTTAACAGAAAAACCAGCGGTTGTACCACATAGAAGTACAAAAAAAACCTTCGAGATTGATTTCGAAGTCGTTCCTAAACCGAAAATTAAAGAGAAATTGAAAACTATAGTTGTTGAGCCAGAGCCAGTTCCACAACTTAGCACTGCTGAACAGAAAAAGAAAAATGAATCAGATGAAAAACGACTCAAGTCACTCATGGAAAGAAAAATGGCTTTCAGAATGAAAGAGGGACTTATTCGAGACGCACTTAACGCTGTGGTAATTCATACTCTTTAGTAGGAATTATTTGAAAAAATACTAACATCACTACATTTTCCTTTATTATTCCGTTTAGCCCAGCACTCAAATTGGCCTAAACTTAATTAAGCAACTATAAGTATAGGCACTCGGCTATATTAGTTATTTTTCATTCTGTAGGACCAAAAACCACTTGGAAAGAAAATAATCTTTTCCGACAATTTGGATAGTCTGGAGAAAAGCGGCGCAGAAAGTAAAGGGCAGAAGCGTCTATTCGATGACGATGATGGAGATGATATTTTGGACAATAATGAATTTAAAATTCGTGGTAGCTTGAATCGAAAGGTTCGATAAAAGTTGATATTGTTATTATTAGTTGGGCGAAATTTGAATATCTAGAGTAAGATACTATATTCAAATCGTAATTTTCAGCTCCAAAACTTACAATCGAATTTTGGAAATGACAAACGATTCACTCTGAGTGATCGTTTTGCTGAGGATGAGGATAACGATGAAAGAAACGATGTAGAAATTTCGTCTGGGCTTAACGAAGAAAGAGATTGGCAATTAGATATTTTGCAAAATGTACTGGGGAAGCCAATGAGAACAACAGGAAATTATGAAACTGGTGAAAAAAGGTGTCACCTTTAATGTCCGAATGATATAAAAATATCTAAGTAATGAGGAAAAGAAATTGGCAATATAATGTATTAATATTTACTCCAAATTATTTCTATATGATAGGAAAAAGGGAATGGTGAGGTACGATCCTACAAATAATGAACATTTTGAGTCTGAGGTTCCTATCAAGACTCATAATCCCAAGAAAACTAAGAAAACTAAACAAGTATCGGACGAAACTGATTTCGATAAAGAAAAACTTCCTGAATTATCTAAAGATACGTTTTACAATGTATCCGACAACTTGGCAAATACTTTAAAGCAAGACGAAGAGTTCAGTTTACTGAAAACTTTCGGTACTGAGATATCGAGTATAGGTGAGTAGTTCAAAGATAAGAGAATGTTCCACAATTATAGGTGAATGATATTCTAATGTGGGCTCGATTGTATTTTCAGATAATCCTATGGAGGAAGAAATACGTCATAAACAAGGACATCAATTCAATTTCAGTTTGAAAAATCCTTTCAAATATGATTCGTCAGATAACGAAAGCGAAAATGAAGAGAAAATTGGAGACGTGCAAAAGATTGAATCAAAAAATGATTGGAATGATAGTTTATTTTTCAACACTGACGATATTCGATTTGAGGGTAAAATTCAATAGAATAATAAAATATTCAAATATATCTAGAAGTGCAGATCGGTTTTCTGTATCGATATCAAACAGTTTTTTTAAAATAATGATTCTAATTAAATATATATGTATATGAATATGGGTTTTACAGATGCCAGGAAATTTTTCAACAAGCAGTCTGAGGTCAATGCTGAGTTCTCAACTCTTCGAAGGGAACTGAAGCTGATCGTAAAATCAAAGATACAAAACAATATGAGAAAAAAAATGACCTGGAAGAAAAAAAAATTGAACAAGACGTGATAATATTAACAAATTTCGTGATATAATATATTCACAGACATAATGAAGTTTTGAATATTGATGTAAATCAACAATCCTTATTCGAACAGGTACATAATAAAGAATTTTATAAACAAAAATAATGTAAACCGATTTTAATTATTTTCAATATTATAACAAAAACTTTTGAAAATAGGTATAATTTCATATGGTTTTTTTAAAAGTTGAGAAAATTTATCAACATTTTGAAACCCTAATTTTATTTTCAATAATATAATATAATATACAACAATTAGCCAAATATATGGTGAGAGTTGTGTACGCCTGTAATACTTGAAATAAAATCCGTATTATATTACATTATTATGTATGTATGTATATTGTAAACGTGTACACGGGATATTATTCTACTGAGATCTTCTATAATATTCTATATACTTGATTAGTAGGATTTCTTTTGTGCTTAATGTGCTAATATACTATTTTATAACTAATTCTATTATTATTATTCAGCCTATCCTAATAAAGCTTTACAATAATGTGTCACATCATTTACAATTTCTTTTACCTAGCTTATGCCAGTATGTTATAATTATGTATTAGTATTTTGCATATTTTACAGTTCACCTATAACGCTCGCGCACCCTTGCGTGATGCAAAAGCCTTTTTAGTTTTTTTTTTATTTATTTTTTTTTCATTTTTATATAAAACTTACAATTTCCTTTCTCAGCTGTCTAATATATTCATATCTCAACCAAAAAAATCCATCTTTTACATGAAAATCTCCCCCATCTTACATAAAATACACATCAATATTCAATAAATTTTTTCCAACAATCTATTCTCCAAAGTATAGATCCAAATTCTTTTGGTGTGTATATGTCTATAGTATAAATTACACAAATGATTATTTTAATTATGAAATTACTTCTCCATATTTCATAAGCTATATAATTATTTTATCCACCGATTTTTAATCGATTACTATTATACTGATCAGACTACCTACTGGAATTTAACTTCCGTCAATGTCTATAAAAGTAGGCAATTACAGAGCTCAGATTATAGACAACATTCAAGGGCATGTAAATTTGATGTCCAAGAATAATATTACTGACGTACTAATATCGGTACACCCATTCGTTTTATAAATTATTCAAAAAGAAATTATGATTTCCTTTGTTTAGCCCAATATTTAATTTACAGCGAATATCTAATTATATTACTCTATGCGATTTTGATTTCATATAATTTACATCAAAAGTATTATCCACCAGTTCTTTGATCAAATAATTTCAAAAATAAATTTCTTTACCATATTAAACAGAAGAAGATTATCTATGATCGTCCGACAATAAATACATACGGCAGTGACGACAAATATGTTTCTATTATAATGAATAATTCGATAATCAAAAACCGAAATAAATTCTAGATTTATTATCATTTCTATTTATGAAAGCGGATTAGATTTTATTACTACGAACTAAAATAAAAATCATAAAACTATTAGAATTATATTTAACGATAGGTATATTTTGGAAAAGCAATAAGGTCTAGACAAAGAATTTCATTTTCTTAAATACTTATCAAGGAGAATAAATAATAATAAAAAACTTGAGCAAAATTAAAGTTTTATTTAAAAAATGTTACTTCAAATAATGAGATGTGTATGTTATAATAAATATATATAATGAAATTAATGTGCCTGTGCATAATTTTCACCTTTGTGCACCTGTTAAATATATAGCCATAGATTTTTACATGACAGCAAATGAGTAATCACTACCTGGCATTTGAGTCATTACAATCCTAATTAAAATTACTATATGTATCTAGCTTTGTCTCTTAAATTCACGAGAACAAAACAAAAAAAAAAAAAAAAAAAAACTCCGAAAAATTGGAAATAGCTTATACCCTTAATTACTTTGGACAATTTTTAAGCCTAAAACATTAATTTTAGACATATTTATAAAATCTTTTATCGACCCGTATTATATTGCATCGCACATTCAATTCAATTCCAATATCCCGGGTATAGTATGTATCATGAATCGACTTTAATTATTTCACGAAATTAAATGATTTCGTAGAAAATTAACTCACAATGGGTTATTGTAGTTATTACAGTATATCATAGTTTTAAAAATCGTCATATAAATTATTATGAATGTATCTGATATTTTTTAAATACAAATTCTAAGGGAGATCGAAGCATGATACAAACTGTATTAAATCATTTCATCAAAACCATGTTTTCCGATCATTCATATTTTCAAATTTCAATATTTTTTTTCTTTTTTTTTTTTCTCTTTTTTCTTTTTTTCTTTTAATTATACTCTGTTAACAAAGAACAACCATCCAGGCTGCAAATGGTTTTCAGTAACTCATGTATACTTCTATCTTATCACACTAAGCTGAATGAAAAGTATTTTCTCTATTTAGGAAAATGACTTCTTAACAAATAAATTCTATAACAATCATCACATATGTTGATCTAGCAATACAATAGCTTAGCGCAGATTATACTCTTAAACCCATAAGGTTGTCTCTTACACTATTATGTATTAACATTAAAAAAAAAAAAATACGTTACATTCCAAATGGCTATGTATAATTCATAAATACCAATCAGTAACAAATAGTAATATACTAGAACACTTATAATTGTGTTGAACAAATATATGAGAAATCTTACATATAATTGCTTTTAATAATCATATAGCATTATGATAACAAGCTTTTTATACTCGTTAAGGACAACTGTTGCAAAAACAATAAAGATTATATTATAGTAATAAATAATTTCAAATTATTTATGGAATGTGCTATTTTGAATGCGATCCATGATATAGTAAAAGTATAAGTATATTAATTATATATCTTCACTAAGGCATGTAAATTAGCAAATTGAATGACTCTAAATCATTGTAAATGAATAAAGTTGATAATATGAAGAAGCTAGATCAACAACAATAATTGTTATATTTATTATATTTTATAATTTATAATGAATTTCTAACGTGTAGTAGTCACATGAGCACTATATAATATGTAAATATTTGTACACTCTACAGCCTATCACACACATTCAATTTATCTAGTCAGCAACTATCACAACAATCTTAAGTACCCGGTTATTATTACCCGAGCTTTAAAAATTATCATCTTTTAATACAGACTGTCTAGGTATAGCCGCTGTCTAGCTCTGCAAAGTCTTATTACTTTAAAATATTACTACAAAATGTGTAGATTATATTAGTATGGTAATTATTATTTATACATGTCTCTTAGTCTTTTTCTTTATATAATAAGTTGCATATCATCAATAATTTTTAATATCGCATTATGTACATACATTTATATTTATATGAATGATCAAAAAGTTCAGAAGAGATTATTTTTTTTTCTTCTTTCTTTCTTTATCTCTTTCTCGCAAACTTTTTCATATGAGCAAAATTTGATTTTTCTCGTAGTTATAATAATATTTGTATTGGTTTGAATCTATCACTATAATAGAATCATCGCTATATAAGTGAAGATGACCACGTTTCATCGTCGGGGAAAGAGACCAGCACATGTGATTTACACAAACATTCATATTTTGAATAACAATTTCAGATCTCTATGATAATGAAGTTGAAAATCGAGTCTCGCTTAAATCAAAAGTTGAAAAAAAAAAAATCTCAAACAAATATTTCTTGGCAGATTTGCCAATAAAATGACCCTGAAAGTGATTGCCCTACATTTTTTTTTTTTTTTTTTTGTGCTTGATTTTCCAATAATTTAATAATATCTTACGTTACGAACAAAGCTCTTACTCGTTATCAGTTAAGATGGCACATATACATTTATATATATTAAATGAAGCTAATAAACAGCAGTACCCTGCCTAATCTGGATTTAAATATATCATTACAATCCAGTAGCTTTCATTCCGATTAATATGAGCTTTCAATGTGTGATACTCGGACATAATTTAGAAATATTGATTATTTCTTGGAGATCTTTGACTACCAAGTCACCAGAGTACTTAGCTGTTTATCCTTACTATTCAGGCTCTAATAATTCTGACTTCAAAGTTATTCAAGGGATGGGTGTTTAGTTTGTTATTAACAATGTTCAATGTACACCACATGATGAATCCCAACTCAGAGTTTGTTTATACTTTCTTTATGAATGTAAAAAAGAAAAAGGGAGAAAATAAAGCTTACAAAAAATTAAAGGAAGTACACTTGAGTTCATGCATTAGTCATTGAGAATTATGAATAGCTGCTTCATTATGCGCTTATTATCTTCATTATAATATTCCCAACACTGTTTCTGATGTAATAAACATTTCTTTGTTTTTCTTCAAAATCACGTTCTGATCTGTTGTATTTTTTCCCATGATCCCACGATCAGTTACAAAATAACTAAATAATTATTAAAAACAGCGCATGTTCAAGGACTAGGTTCAACTTTTACATAATGTATGAATTAATCAAGACCTCTGAGCCTCCCGCTTAAGTTGTACTAATAGAAAGAACGAGTGATGAATAAAATCATATTATAGGTTGTGGCCTGTGGTGATAGATTTTTTTTTTCATGGTAAAGCACACAAGTATGATCTTTCTTATTCTAGAGTTTCAACTCTACGACCATAAGCAGCGATGTGAATAACTACGATATTAATTTATAGTTGAATAGAATATGTGCAGAAAAATGTATTTCAGGTCAATGATATGAATACTGGAATATAGTCTGGATACAAAATCCCTTTCTTCATTTAATGGATAATGAAATTATAATATTCTGAATCGTTGAGGAAATACTCGACGTAGAATTATACTTTAAAAAATATACATTTGCGATTATCGGCAGTGGGCTAGGTTCGCTCAATGTTGTGTAAATTTTTTTTTTTTTTTTTTTTTTAAGTGATATCTATACATATACGAGTATATTTGCAAATTATATCAGTGTGATAATAATATTGTGTCAGGCAATTGACGATTATTTATGGATTATATACTTTGCCTTTAAAGTTTACAATCGGTTTACTTTATCTTTTTTTTTTTTTTCTTCTTCTTCTTTTCTTTCTTTCTTTCTTTATAATATCTCATTTTTTATATTTATATCACAACATTTGGAAACAATGATTTCGAATGTACGCACTTCTAATAAAAAAAAAAAAAAAAAAAAAAAAAAAAAAATATAAAAATAAAAATAAAATCAGAAAATTGCATCGTACAATAGCTCATTTTTACTCTGCCGGACACTTATTTGACAATTTTTAGCTCTAATGCAATAACTAATTCGAATAGTGTCCGCCAAATGATATTAAAAACGAATTACTGTACATCGTCATGTTCTTCAGTCTAAGCTTAAATGTCAATGAAAACTTATAAGTTGAACATCGCACCAGCTATAAAATTAATATATATGTGTCAGTTAAGATCCGGTAGCATCCTTCCGGGCAGTGAATGACACAATAGATCTGATGCCTTTTACTGATGTCTGAAACAGAACGTCAAAGTAACACCAATGAACTAAATGGACTGTGATTTATCATTACGAACAATGAAATCTCACCTTTTTCTTTGACCCGTTTAAAAAATCTTTGTACATTTCAGAGCGTAGATATCTCGAGTAGCTATCACTTTTCATTAAATGATAGACATGAGCCTGAAAAATTAGTTACATCAAGCTATTAATTTCAAACATAATACGAATACTGAAGTACGAATAAATTGATCAAGTTTTTATGCTAATAGAAAAAAAACATATTTGTTCATTTTCTTTGAAATCTACTTGAGGAAAAGGAAATTGTTGAATACTTACAGCAGCAATATCGAAACTCCATCGATCAGGCTCTTCCAAATTCTTTTTAGTAAATTCATATGATCTTGAATCAACGTTTATAGGACAGCTAGCATCATTACCCAAGTATTCGTCCCAAATTTCTTGGACTTTAGCTTGAACGTCACGCTGAGGCAAGGTTTTCAATTCTTGGACTGCTTCCCAAAACCTAATCGAACAAAAATATATCTATAATATTCAAATACTTCTACATCTCATATTATCAGGAATAATATTTGACGATTCATGTCTTCTATAGATGTAAACCAGAAGTTTCATTCAATTTTTAAAATCACATGATTTTATTGAAATTTCTATCATATACATTTCGTAAATTTGTAATCTCCAGACTAAACACAAAGCATGTTATAAAATTTACTTACTTCAAATTTTCCCCACTGAATTCTTTGTCCAAAAATCTAACGAACTGTTCTCTGCCAATTGGATCTTGAAGTAATTCTTGCAGACTGAACGCCCATCGTTTAACTCTTCTAGCAGATATTTCCTTCCTAGAATGTATCAGATAGTGAGCTCTAATAAATTGAGCCGTATTTCACAAGGAGAGACCAATCATTTACTCTTTCAACTTTCTTATATAAAACGAATTTTCTTTTTCTATTTCACATAGCTTTGCGATAAAAGATGAAAAAAAAAAAAAATCAAACTTACGCTATTTTCTCCTGTTCCCACATTTCATGATTATCTGATACCCAGGGATTGGTGAACTCTGGTTGCGTGAAGAATGGATCGTACTCGGCATATTGTTCGAAATAATTGATGAGTCTGTAAAAAAAAAAATAATATCGCCTTGTTATCCAGATACTTTTTCGAAAAAAAAAAAATTTCAACCACTTTTTTTTTTTTTTTTTTTTATGAGACAAAAATTGATTGAAAAAAAATGTATGCATATGTAATTTTTTTTTTTTTTTTCTTTTTTTTTTATCACTCACGCTTCGGCAACTTTTGAGACTTTGATATTTCTGCGATCCAATCTCTGTTTCAACATAGTAATCTCTTTCTTCAAAGTTTCGGTAGGCGAACTCAAATCTGAGTCTGTATGAGTCGGCGATATTCTTCCTCCACCTACACCTAGCTGCAAATGCTTGCTAGCTTTTATTATTGGCTTGTTGCTACGGCATGCCTTTTTTATATCTGATTCTGTTGTATTTACACATCCAGGCTGAAAAAAACAGCGACGAGTACATTTTTTTTTTTTTTTTTTTTTTTTCTCTTATCATCAATTTTGGTAACTAGACCGAAAAGAGTTCCTTTTCCATCACATCGTCAATTTTGTCAATTAAATCTTTTATCAGAAGGGACCGAGCTGTTCGTAATTTTTTTTTTTTTTTAATCATTTAATCCATTCTGTAATTTGTCATATTTGAAAAAAAAAAAAACGGAATAAACTAGACCCTACACTGTACACAGAAGATCAAAGATCGAGAACTCTGGCTATCATGTGTCACATATCATGTTTGTGCGTGTCGTTGTAATAAAATTTCAGCTCATTCAATTATAGGACAGCTATTTTAATTATACATACGAACTTTGTCTGAATAATTAATTAAACATCAACTCGCGGTGTTAAATTTTTTTTTTTTTTTTTTTTTTTTTCAATTCTTACCATAGGCCTGTGCACATCCCAGAATGCCCGTTCTTGGCTATCCAAAACTTTTCGTTCAAGTTTATCCCGTTTTTTGTCGACCTTACTTTGGGCTTCTGCCTGCATAAATATAAATTCCCATTTCCTCGAGAAAATTTTTTGCAGTCTTGCAAGATTTTCGGCTTCATAGTCCGCTAATTCCAATCTTGTTTTATTCTGCATTGTTCTTTTGCACAGGTAAACAGCTGCCACAATTAAAAAAAAATTCATTGTCAAGACATTATATTTCACCGTAATAAAATTTAGTAAACTAATTGCTCTCCGTGAAATTTGGGACAAAAAAAAAAATATGAATATTATACAAATCAATGTACCATAATCAGTATTCTCGGGCTCCCAACAATTCGAAGGCCAAAAATATGGGGTTTGAAACCTGTAAAAGGTATTGTCGTTCTTTACAGTAAGACAATGATCGTCAATTGGAAAGAAATATCCATGGGCTGCCATCAAGTGTGCAACGTGAAGAGCTTCTGAAATTTAATTAATAAACATTTTTCATCCCTTCAAACATTTCAACTACCTATAATAAGCGATATTTTCAGATCTGATCTGACTTCAGTCAGAAAATTAGTTTTCTTTTTTTTTTAAATTTTGATTTTTGGTCTTTAGTTGTCTTCAATACCTTGATCTTCGATCTCCATATTTTTCATCATCCACGCAATCAGGTCACTTCCTATAAACATTAAAAATTCTCACGACAGGCCCATTGAAAAAAAAAAAAAAAAAAAATGCATATCATGTAATATATATACACAAAAAGACAGATTGATTTGATTCAAGATAATTTTGCGGTCCAAAAATGAAGACCGAAATTTTTGGACCGCAAATTTTGAAAATTTTCTTGGTTCGAGAAAATTTTTGATTTGATCCGAGAAAATTGTGGTCTTCATTTTTGGAACGCAAATTTTGAAAATTTTCTTGGTTCGAGAAAATTTTTGATTTGATCCGAGAAAATTTCGGTCTTCATTTTTGGACCGCAAAATTATCTTGAATCAAGAATAATTTTCTTGGCTCAAGTAAACATTTTTTTCTGTGTATATGTGCGTGATTTAGGTATCTTTTTCAATATTGCGTAAAAAAGCACTAATTATATAATTATCTGCGTTAATATATTAAATACGAATGATGATTACACACCAGTAAAAACCGATGGAATTTTGGTCATGAAACTTTTGACGGTTTTAACGGGTACCCCCGTTACTTCGTCCAGCATCTTTTCGACTATTGATTCCATCTGAAATAAATGTAGAAAAACAATAATATAATTTGGGGAGAATATACCGAACCGTGTCTATAACAAGAAATCTGAACAAAAGTTTATTCTTTACTGTTATATAAATTCTTACCAAGATATAAG
Organism: Tenthredo mesomela; assembly: GCA_943736025.1. Lineage (NCBI taxonomy): Eukaryota > Metazoa > Arthropoda > Insecta > Hymenoptera > Tenthredinidae > Tenthredo > Tenthredo mesomela. Next base: position 19,649,242 of record OX031016.1, on the reverse strand, counting down.
AAAGAATAATAGGTATATAAGAATTTGGACAATGGTAAGAATTGAACGAAGGCCACTTGACTTTTCATCGCCAGTTTCTGTTATATAATTATAATAAGCGATTCATAAGGACCATTATTCATCGAGGTGTGAGAATGGCGTTTTCTTGTTAAATAAATGAACGAACTACTTAACGGGGCTAATCGAGTAATTATGAATTAAGGACGCGACCATTTGATTCGGGCGAAAGTGCCCGCTTTCAGGGATGACAGGGAGAATAGCTAAAGCGAGAAAGGAAGGAAGGGTGAAAAAGGAGGAAACAATGGGTACGGCAGAGATGCAGGTCGTGTCTGTCGAATCAAAGCCGCGAATGAATGGGCTGGAATGAAGCAAGACCCGGGCATATATACTTCCTATACCTCCGTTCCCCAAGCTGTCCCTGAAATCCCACGAGATTTTGCGGCAGACTCAGCGCAACAATGGACCACCACTACCACCACTACCACGGACCACCCCTGCGGGAATTGGAAATTGAAGCAAGAAGAGTCTGCCCGACTTTTCGACCGTCACGTGATTACATATCGAACAATGTCGTGGGCGAGAATAGAATTGAAAATTTTTGTTCGCAAGTCTTCGTTTGACTTGCGGCTACCAAGAATATTAATATATATAAGAATAAACTGCGCGTAAAGAAAATGATCGAATTGATAAATAAATTGATTTTTATATATGACGACTGACGCGAGTTGAACTCGAACAGCTGCTCATTGCTCTACCACCCATACTTCCTCAATGAATAAATGATTTTCAGAATTATGGTAAAAAAAAATCGACTATTCTTTTTTTTTTTTTTTTCAATTTTCGCATTGAAATACTTTAGGGAGGGTGAAAAAAGATGGCTGTTAAAAGCGGAGCTCTTAATATTAAGATTTAGAGGTCCCTCATCGCGGATTTCTATTTTCCATTTGAATAGCATAGGAAATTTTTTTTTTTTTTTTTTATATAAATAATTTTGTAGCTCACAAACCAATGAACAAATCCAAATGACTCATACATATTTTCATAGGAAATTGAACACTCTACAAAAAGCTTCTCTTATCATTTTTTGATAAATTGACTCCTTCTAAAGTTATTCAAGCTCAAAGTTCAATTTATAGTTGAGTTAACTATTTTTTTTTTTTTTGTGATTTTCTTTTTTCCACAATGATAGATACATTTTTTAGAGTGTTCAATCCCCTATCAAAATATGTAAGAGTCATTTGGATTTGTTAATTGGTTTGTGAGCTACGAAATTCTGAGGAAAAAAAAAAAAAAAATTCCTATGCTATTTAAATGGAAAATAGAAATCTGCGATGAGCGACCTCTAAATCTTAATATTAAGAGCTCCGCTTTTAACAGGCATCTTTTTTCAGCCCCCCGAAAGTATTTCAATGCGAAAATTGAAAAAAAAAATGAATAGTCGATTTTACTACATAGGTATGGAGAAAAAAAAAGGAAGAAAAAAAAATGGCTCTTTGGAAACCACTATACCGAGCGTAATCATTGATTCGTGAACTATATAGGTGTCTGTGGTTTTCTACGCCTGCAGTTTTATGGGCTTGAGTTTAAGAGGAAACGAGAATAGATTACTACCGTTTAACTGCCACGACCACTACTTATGAACTATATATCTCGCGCTCGCTTAGCTCTCCTATTTTTGGTCCACGGCGTAAATTGGACTTTCGGCTAGTAGTCATATGGGGGAAAAGAAGAGATGAAGAGAATAGTGATGAAAGTAAAGGGAGCTGTGAATACGAGACTGGAGAGTATATGGTACCGCCGGAAAAGTGATTCGCTATCAATTAATGGTTATTACCTCGAGAGAACCCCAAATAATCAATCCACTCGCTATAGAAGTTGTTTTTCCCGCATAGAATGCCGAGATATATATATATGTATATATTTTTTTTTTTTTCCACCCATGTTATAGTCAGTCATGGAATTTGTATGTGTGTAAGAATTTTTCGAACCAAATATATTAGTATTTTCCGATTAATTATACAGCTATGAAAATTTTGTGTATATAAATTTCAGGTCTTTCTGTAAAAAAATTTTACATCGTTATCGCGGATTTTTTTATCTCGAAGAAAAACGTAACTCGATTCATCTCTCAACCTTCATTCAGAATTAGGACATTCCCGATAAAATTACATTGAAGATTATGTCCGTCAATGACCGCAATAATGTACCCGTGCTAATACACTTTACTTAATTTTGCCTATGTTTCACCTCGAATCTCTGAAATTCTATAAAATCATCACGTATATTACACACTTTTGCACGATTTGATAAACTGATAATTCGCAGTGAGATACCCATTCTGTGATCATTTTCTGTTACAAATATGTGAAAATCGGGGGATATTTGATGAAAATTTCGATTATGAATCACATCCGCAAGACATTTGCATCCAATATCCTAGAATCTATATTCCAGACGCTGGTTTACATTCCCATCTTCTATTCCTTAGCTAATATCATTATTATTGTTAAGGAAAATTGCATCATCAAGTGAATCGTGACAATTTTACGATAGTGAGGCTCTGCTGCAGCCTTATAATAAAATGATAGATAAGAATAAACTATATATCGTTCGCGAATAATTTGCAATAAGAAACCTCAATATAGAAACGAGAAATATCGATACCAATTATTATCAGTTTATATGCATAATTTTATTTGGAATCCTAGTAAAATATAAGAAATGAATAAAATACCATATAGATATAAAATTGAATCGTTAATTAATTAAAAGACGGGTATAATTATACCTTCTGATAAACGAGATAGTTAGGCGTATCCATGGGCCATGTAGCCGTCGTAGAGGTTTCGACCGCGTTAGTTGTAGCGGCAGTTTCTCCGGAGGCGTTTGCGGATTGTTCAGACGATTGTTGTCTCCTGTAAGGTACGTCGCTGCGCCCTCGACCACCAGGTTGTTCAGTACCTCCTTTCGCGGTGTTATTCTCCGCCGGCTTTCGCCGGCACACCAGTTTATCGGAGCTCATCGTTACCATATCCACGCTAAGGGAGGTGCACCATCGCCCTCCTGAAACGTAAAATGTAAAATAAATAATTAAATTATTGAATTAATGAATGAATTCATTCAAAAATTTATTTCGTATAAAAGAAATCCCTCGAAGATTGATACGCAATTAGTACTACTTCGGCTGTGATTTTCTGCGGCATTCAAAAAATTGGGATGCTCAAAAATAACCTGAAGTTTGAGGTGTCTAACAATCATGAATTTTTACTAACAGGGGCATTTAGAGATTTGAAGAATTTCGAAAGAACGCTTCACCCTTGATGAAGAATAAGTTTGACGTGCACGCAAAAAACAGTGCTGTCGAATTTACTCTATGAGCAGTGAATATATGGACACTGGACAGCACTTTTTTGCAGTAGAAATTATCACAATTCTAGTATTGGGTACATTGGAGCAAGTGGCATTCAATGCAGTCTATACGAGTGAATGTTACCACAATTGTGATAATTTCTACTGCAAAAAAGTGCTGTCCATATATTTACTGCTCACAGAGTAAATTCGACAGCACTGTTTTTTGCGTGTGCTTCGAAAAGGGATTCACCGATTGTACCATTCCGAGGTATACGCATTCGCACTCAATCTCCTCAACGTGGTTTCGACCAGCCTGATAGTATAATATAAACAAAGGTATTCAAGTGAATGCAGAAAAGTTTAAATTTTCGGTATAGGGATGGATAGCTAAAGAAACAAGATTTCTGGTTCAGGGTCGGGTTCAGATTTCAGGTCTCTAATTTTCGGGCCGTGCGCCATTCTTCGACGAGTACATAAGCTGGGAAGCTGAAAAGCAGCAAATCCGCAAAAAGCAACGAAACAGGAAGCTAAGCTCAACAAACTTTATACCAAGGCGAAAACCCGAGGGTCGATGGATGGCCAGAAATAGATGTCGGTTCACAGCTGATCCTGCAACCAGTCTACAAGAAATACGTTCCGATTTTACGGATATTAGATACGATAAAGATTCAATTTTATTATAAAAATCGTGTCTTTTGTTGCTTTTTATAAAAAAAAAAAAAAAAAAAAATACGACAAAGATCTTTTTTTAATGCAATTTCATGCTCAAAGATATGATAAGAGCCGGATGAAATGCAGTTAGTATGTAATTCCAGGCTGGTTATACCTACAGCTTGCAGGACAAAGTTTTGGAGCATGAGTATAAGTCCTGGAATAAGATGAGAACCGAAAGGGCTCTTCAGTGGTTGAAGAGCTTGAAAACTTTTCACCGATATATCAGCCTAGAGAAACACAGCTTTGGATTGTTTCTTGCCATGTTGTTGGACCACGACATAACAGTTGTAAAAAGTGAGACAGAACTTAACGAGCTTTTGGTATCTCGTCCTTATAAGTGGTTCTTTCTCGAACCGCTTACACCTTTTTTCAAATTCAATATTTTAGATAAATCGAGTCAGAGTTCGGTAGTTTTTCATTCCCCAAAGTTTCGATAATCGCCACTTTGTCAAAGTGAAAAGATTTTCTTCATGTACCTACTAATATTATAGCATAAATGAATTTCTTTTAAACAATTTTCAAAATTATTGCTTCTATGAACGAACGGTTCATTGAACCGCACCGTATAAACTGGCTTTACCAAACCCCTGTGCTCACACAAGGTAGTCAAGCGACACCAAAACCTTTGGTTAGAAAATTGATTCTGCACAAGGCTCAATCAATAAGTAAAGTCACAAAGATTTACTCGATTATACTTCCAGCTCTACGTAGATCTAGGTATGAGAAATTTCACCTTATTTCCTAAATCCAAATTCTCTATGGTCATTTTTTTTTTTTGTGTGCAAAAAGGGAAAGTGAAATCACGGTTTTTTTTTTCTAGATGAAAATCAGACGGTTATGCTTCGGTATAATTATGTTGGGTATACCTATAGATGAGAATCTTCAAAACGAAAAACACGACACAGTAAATATTGTTTTTATGTGGGAATGCGATGAAAAAATGTCTGCACCGTTATGCATGTTCATTATAACTGTATATGGTGAGGAGTAAATGAAACCAATGGCAGAGGCCGAGGTTGAAAAAATGAATAAGCAAAAAAGCGTGCAATTTGTTGAAATCTTGAATCTAACTACGATGACAGGGTGATCATAGGCATGAAAGTCACGAAGGTTCGTCTATGTGAGTCACCTTCGAAGGTAGAATGTCTGTATTAGCTTGGTGTCACGCTGTACACACCGTATCGACACACTTTCCATGTGCCACCTGAAACACGCTCGAAAGACACGCGAGCTTATATACCTACACTATATACGTATGTTACGTTATAGGTATACTTGACGTATCGTATACATACGTAGATCTCTCGCCCATTCGTTTTATTTCCAGAAAGCACGAAACACGTGCCAGAATCTGCCTCGTAAAACCGCCATGAATTATAACGTGCTCGACATTACTGCGGTTAACGTTAGACCGCAAAATATAGCGAGTAAAAAGAAAAAAAGAAGAAAAAAGAAAAAGAAAAAGAAAAGGAAAAGAAAAACAGTCCGTAGAGTTTTGTACAAGAAGAAAAATATCATCTCAAAACTCCATTAACCAGTGAACCTAAATCACAATATGTCATAACCGATTATTCTGAACTCCCGGTGAAAGCACTGTACAAATTTAAAACAAATTTCAAGTTATATGAGCCTCCGATGGGGAGAAGCTATAACATACGTATATCTACTCAGAGTTTTCATTTCATTTTATGAACTAATCATATTGTGACGAAAAATTTCAACACATTTTATACCAAATCAAGAGTCTATCAGTTTTTTTTTTTTTTTTTAAATTCCTCAAACTTTCGAATAATGCGCAGACAATCGTGAGTGTGCTTCGAAATTTGTGATCCAAAAATCCTTGGGGATTTTCTCCAAGTATGTTCTGAGCAATATTAGAAGAGGGAAGCGGAGGTTAATCGGGAAATGCATTACGTGGTTTACACGACCGTGCAATGAATCATTGTTATCCTGTTTAAAAGCTCGATGTATTCTTGTTCTCTGTACTTGCAGCAGCAGTAGCAGTAGCAGTATAGCAATATAACAGCACAGTTTGTGAAATAAATTTTGACCCAACAAATTAAAGGATAGATATTCATGAAAGGCAGAGTCTGAATAACCAACGGGCCGTGGTATGGCGAAGTACCCACGTCCGTATATCAACTACAAGATTATTTACACGTATTGAATTATATAACGACGAAATATCGTCGACGAGGAAAATTTATATCTTACGTCTACCTATAGTACTCGGTTTCTATATATGCTATGTGGATTTTACTCTTAACACAAGACCTTCATCAAACCACTTTCTCTCTTTATCTTTCTAATACTATCCCGTGAAAATATGGATTAGATCAAATTTGATCAAATTTGATCCAGTTAAGATCTAAATTTTTGAAAAATTGGATCTTGGGAGATCTATTTGGATCTAATTTTTCCCAAAATTTAGATCCAACTAGATCAAATTTGATCAAATTCATTGATACAATTTGATCTAATTCATTTTTTCCTTGGATATCTTTGGAGAAGATATAGAAAATAAAATTATTTCCTATATGGATTGCCATAATACGTTGCAAAATT